>OX457085.1:3420967-4620967 GCA_949752835.1 Empis stercorea
TTTAATTGTTGAAAATATTAATGAGCTTTCGAAAAATATTCATAAATATTAACCATTTTCCCTATACTAAATTTTAATAGCTTTAAAATATTTCAAAAAATTGTTTTATAAAAAAATATAAAATAAATTAAATTTTATTTAGTCTAAAAAAAAAACCATATCTTTAATTAAACGAACCCACACAACATTTCGTCTACATTAAAATATTCCTCTCTCTCTAAACTAACAACCACAAAAACCAATTTTTACCTTAGCTTAAAAAAAACCCCAAATAACATTTTAAACCTTAATTAATCATATAACCTTAATCAATTAAATTATGGTCTACATTTTTTCTCTCATTTTCTTTAAATTTACAAAATTTTATTTTAAATATTAAAATTTATTCATTAATAAATTTATAAGTGAAACAAAAAACAAGAAATGAAATCCTCCAATTTTGTTTGTCTAATTTTGAAGTGTTACACACAAAAACACACACAGGAATTTATCAATTTGACAGGGGGGGTTTTCTAAAATAGAATTTTTACGTGCTATAGTAAAAATATTCTATAAATTAAAATTATTACAAATTACTTATATAGTATATATATTAATTTAGAGAAAGACAGAGGTAAAATAAATACAAAAAAAAAAAAAAAATGGTGATTTACAAAAAATAAAATTACATGAAAAATTAAATATTTTACAATGAAAATTATTTTACACAACTACAAGTACATGTTTTTTTATATTATAGAGAAAATTTTGGGAAAAATTCTATTATTGTAATTAAAAGTTAAGTTTTTTACCGTCGATTTCCATTTCACGTTTGGACTATCCTATTTAAAAATTATAATTTGTGTTAAAAATTTTTTTTAATTTTTTGTATAAATTTTTTACTACAAATTAAAATTATAAAAATAATATATTTTAAAATGATTAATTGATATTTAATTTTTTTAAATTATTATAAATGAAATTTTAGGGACAATCTGTATTTTTTTCTAATATGTTTATATAATATGGTATTCACACTATACAGTTTTGGTGGATTTTCTGTATTCACACTATACTATACAGTTTTGGTGGAAGTTATTTTGAAAAAATTACATTTGGACAATATCATTTTTACACTGATTTTGCCTCAGATCTACTAAACTAGTAAAAGTTATATTAATTTTGGAGCAACGAAAAAAATGCTACAAAAACCAAATAACTAAAATCAATTCGATTGTAAATTTCTAGTAAATTTAGTTAAATTAAAATTAAATGCTTAATGTGAACACCATATTAGAACTTTTACATGATAAAGTATTTAATTATTTTGCATAATATCCTAATTATTTATTTAATTATCTAACCTAAAATAATTAACACTTAATGTATAGTAATTTTGTATTCTATAAATTATCAAATTATATTAAGTGTTGATCCTATTATTATTTTTATCTAAATTAAAGAAAATCTTTAAAGTTAGAAAAATTGTAAAAAATTTAGAGAAAAATTAATCGTATTTTTTTGTTGTTGTTGTTGTTAAAAGCCAATCAAAACAGCCTTACTTAATAACATAACCAAATATATGATATACCATAAAATGAAAAGTATTTATTCACAGCATTAAATTTATTATATAACAGCGAGGAAAAACTGACGAAAATTGGCATTCGCGATTTAAAAAAAAACAGAATAAAAAAAATTATAAGAAATTTTTTATTTTTATTACCATAAAAAAAAAATTTCTTTTTAATTTTTTTGCCATAAAAATAAAACAAACAAAAAAAAAGATAAAAGAGGAAAGAAAATATAAATAATTTTCTTCAACAAAAAAATTTTTTTTTCTCCTTATTTTCATTTTCTTATGTTTGATTTTTTTTTATCTGGTATTCTATAGATAAAAGCATATTTTTGTAATAGAAAAAGTAAATAGGATATTTATCCTTTTTCTTTTTTTGCTAAATTCGAAAAGATAAATTTGTTTAAGGATATTTTTTTATATACATACACTTAAACTTAAATAATCTATTTTTAAACTGGAAGGAATAAGAAAATTGTAACTGTGTACTTATAATGTAGGAGAGTGAGGTGTAAGGAACAACATAAATTTTGATGAATTAAATTAAAAAATTTGTAGAATTTTTTTTTTAGAGAGAGAAATAGAGTAAATAGTCGGGCAAAATGATATTAAAAATTAGGACTATTTTTTGTGTGTATGGAGTAGGAATTTTATATAGGAGATTGAAAAGCCTAAAAGGTCATTTTTTTTTTTTTATTTCTTCGAGGGAAAATGTTGACGAGTTTTAAATTAAGTTTTGAAAAAGTAAAAGGAAATTTTTTAAGTTAATTGTTTTTCTTTCTTTGGTCATATTTTTCACTGAAATTAGGAGTGAATAAGAAAATGTTATTAACCTTTTAATGGTTATTTTTGTTTGAAAATGAAAATATATAAATGAAAAATTTATTTTTTTATGGATTTTTTGGAAAATATTTAATAAAAATTTTGTTTTTTTTTTAATATTTAAGATTTTAAAAATTCATCAATTATTATAAAGGATATTCTGCTATTAATTATTAAATCCTTTATATTTTAATTATTTTACTTATGATTCATGGGTTTTTTATAACTTTTTAATATGTTTTTAGGCTCAGCCCTCATATATAATAGATCTGTATATTCTGTTATTTTATTAATGATTTATCAATCAAATTGTCAGAATCGGTCAGTTAAATATCAAAAAAAGTTTTATAAAAAAATTATGACAAAAGTGTGTACCAATTTAGGTAAATTGAGATCATTAGAAGTGAGTGCAAAAATATATAAATATTAACGATATTTATCCCCAATAACATATATATAACTGACCAATAATGAATCCATTAATACAGACTCATTATACTTAATTAGTACATTAACGTAAAGAACCTATATCTGTTCTTCAGTCCTTTAGAACAGCTAAGTGTACAATTTTATTTTTAACAAATTATTGAGTTTCCTTGGTAAATTTTGAAGCTTTGCCCTTTTATCTAATTTTATTCTTAGCTACACATAATATCCTAAAAAATATATCTATATTAATTTTACCAAATACGAAATATAGTAATACAATTTAAAGGATATTCTTATGAAAAAGGACGATTTCATAAGAAGAATAAAATTAAAATTAAGGGATGCTAAATTATATAAGATTAAAGAGCCTAAAAGGTCAATTTATTTTTGTTGTTGGAAGGAAAATGTTAATGAGTTTTAAATTAAATTTAAAAAAAAAAAAACAACAACAACAACCCATCAGAAAGAAAAATTTGTGTTAATGGATTGGGTAAAATATCTTTTAACATTAACTATGTACTAAATAGGAAATATTTTGGTAATTTATTGACACTTTAACAGGATTTTTTTTATGTTGTTGATATAGAAAATGATAAATTCTTTTTGGAATATATAATTTCTGGGTTAAATAATATTAAAAAAAAATATATCTTCAAGAAAATTTTGAAGACTTAAAAAATTCCCAGAAACTTTCCATTCATTAAAAAAGAATTTCTCGTTTATTTACTGTTTTTTGGATATGAATTATAAGAGCAAAATTTTTTAAAGGACAATTTTAATATTATTGTATACCAAAAATTCAATTTCTCAAAATTTCAAATATTTATTTCTTAATCACTCTGTAAGTATTTAAACTAACAGAGAGCAAAAAAAATATTAGCTCTTTAAGCTAATAAAAATAATTTTTAAGGATATATATGTATAGGATATAAAATTAGATAAAAATCTAATTTATATTATTATTTTGCTAACAACAAAAAAGGGAAGAAATTTTTTGTTTTTTTTTTAAATAAAGGAAACTACAAAAAAAAAAAAACCTAAAATCATTAAATTAAATTTTCTTTACTATAACTACAAAAAAAAATAAAATAAAAATAAAGATAAATAAAATAGCCTTTTTGTTTCCTGTGAAATTATATTCTCTTTGCCTTAAGATATCCTACTGAAAATTATTTCTTATCAATTTGATTATATATACTTATACTGAAAATATACTATAAAAATGAAAATTATGATTCAAGGACATAAAAACAAAAAAAAAAAAAACATAAAGTAAAAAAATATAAGAGAAAAATAAGAATCATGATAAAAATCCATTTACCTGAATATAATCACATTCATTCCATGTTTTTATTTTTGGTTCAAATTTTTTATCTTTATCAATTGTATTACTGCTGCCACCACCATTATTTTTATTAATAATTCCTGTTGGTGTTGCTACCCACACAAGGTTACCTTTTGGCTGACGGACAATTATTAAAGCATGCTTACCATGGGGCACATCATGCTATTTTATTCGTATATTTATGTAAATGAAAAAAATATTATTTATATTTAAATTAAATATTAATTATAAATTTTTTTATGTTTTAAATTTATTTATGTATATGTATATGTATGTGCGATTTTTCTTTCTTGCGTTTAAATTTTATCTATATTTTTGTTTGTTAATTTATGGTTGGGTGGCAAAAACCATATCTTAATTTTTTGTGAATAAATTAATTTTAAATTGATACTACAAGGGGCAAAATGATCTACTCAGGAAAATTTTTCGAATATGGTCAATTATCTGCATTCATACATATCCTATTCTTCTTTACAGGATTATCATTTTGGAGGAAATGTTTTTTAGACAAATGTCCTGCAAAGAGTAGACTACTTCATTATTTTCGTGCTAATATTTTTTAAAGCAGGATGACCCTGAAATGGAAAGGACTATAATAAATTGAGTTTTCCAAAAATTGTAATAAATCTGCTCATTTTGATTGCCTCACAACTTGGTTCACATAATCTTAATCTAAATTTAGTTTTCCCAACTTCTCTAAACAATATTATACGTACTTAGCCATTTAATTTGAATGTCCTTAACTAACATTGAATTGACAGTTGTTTTAATATTGAATTATGTTGATAATGAATTGAAATATATAACAATCAGAATTTCGAAAATTTCAAAAAAAAAAATTATGAAAAATTGAGCTACTTCAATGTTTTTTCAGTTTGGTTATGTAAAATTCTTGAAATAATATTAAAAATTACTGCCTACAGCAAAAAAAAAAACAATAAGTAATTTTCTTTGTCCACTTTATGTAAATATAGGGAAGAAGAAAAATTTCAGTTCTTCAATATCAAAATTTTAATTTTAATTAAATGTTTTCTGCTAATCTTGAAAAAGAATAATAAATAGACACGCGTCGCATCGTAAGTAAAAGTTCTTAAAAATGTCCTTAAAAATAAAAAAAATATAGAAAATTATTATAGAAAAAATTCGTTCTTTATTCGTTAGGCATCGAATTTTCCACATGGTAGTAGGGAGAGTGTAGTGGTAATGATTGTGTTCTGGACGAAATAATGAACATTAAAAATTATAATTTTATGCATAAGTTCATGGAAGGATCATAAATAATTTTTTTTAATTTTTATTTTCTCTTTTTTTTTGCAGACTTATTTAAAAAGAAAACCTACGATTTTCATCTGCCTATAAGTAAGTACTAAAAAAATTTTCTTATTTTAATTTTTAATTTAAATATAAAATTTTCTTTGCAACAATATCAAAAAAAAAAACCATAAATTTAAGAAAGTTAATTGAGAAATTTCTTTTTATGATTTTTCGTTCATCTTTAAAAGAAGGCAAAAATGAAAATTACTTAAACATTTTTCATGAACAAAATTACAATAAAGTGGTTTTTCCTTTAATGTTTTTCCTTTAATAATTTATTATAAAAAAATTTGTATGTTGGTTAGTGAGGTTGTGTGGGTGGGTGGTTAAAAATTCTATATAAAAGTTTTAAAACGATGAAAAACGTTAAAGATTATTATTTTGTTGGGGTAATTAGGTTAATTTTGGTTCTTTTATTAAAAATAAAAGTGAATCCTTTTGGGAATAATTGCAACATTGAATTTATATATAGAAACGATTAAATAAGTTATACCACAATTTGCTACTTAAATTATATATATGTATATTTGCCTCTTGAGAAATTTAATTAGCTAATTTAGAAGAAAAAAATGTCCTTATTTTTATAATATTGAAAGCAGATGAAATTCTGGTTTTTATATACTTTTTGAAATAATCATTTTTGGTTGGTAGTTAATTTCCGTTTTAACTTTTATTGAAAATTTTATTACCTACTATATATTATATTTTATTTATGACGGAAATTGTGGAAGCCTTGAATAAATATTAAGTCGTTTTTTACGGAAATAAATAAATACTGTGAGGTTTATGTATATTGGAGAAATAAAAGAAAATACCTTGGTTTTATAAGAATAATCTAATTAAATTTCTTTTTATAGATTATCCTTTCTCCAAATGACAAATATACTAAAAGTGCTATAAGTTTTTTTTATTGTTGACTATATAAAATTTCTTTTTAAGGGGTTATACGTTAGATAATTTCATACATTAATCTTTTGTCTAATACACTTAGAAATTAAATGGAATTAGTGCATCACATACAGTGTATAATAAGTGATGTACCCCTTTTAGTATACCATTATAATTAATTGGATTTATCAATTTGTATTTTGACAGAGGATTTAGGCTTTTAGATAAATTAAACTATTTATAAATTACGACTTTCGTAATTAAAGGTAAAATATATACGTTCTCCCCATGATAAAGCATAATATAAGAAAATAGATTTGAAATCTAAAAATACATATAATTTTAATTATCATGGTCAATCCAAGGAGAAAATTGTTGATAATTAAATAAGTATTACACGTCACTTTGTATATGCATAAATAAAGATTAAGAAATGGTAGAAACTTATTAGTGTTATTAGAGATTTTACAATTTCATGGTTAATTCTAATTGAATCGTTCCAGGGAATTTTGATGAGCTATTGAAAATTATATGTATACGTATAAAGTAAGTTTAAAATTACTTGTCTAACAGCATAATAACATGTTAAATTTCTTGGATATATTCCAGGATAATTTGGTGATTGTAAACGGCATATTTTTTTATCACAGTTACTATATATTCTTGAGCAATATGTACCAGGAATTAGGTCACCTGAAACCAAAAACAAAATGAAAACCAAAAAAAAAAATAGTTTATATTAATATCCTTTTTAAAAGCTCATTCAATTCTTATTACTTTTTTTTTATTATTATTATTAAAATTTGTTATATTTTCATATACATACTATCAAATAAAATTTAAATCCACTTACCCAGATAATATTTTGGCTCTGAATAATTTTGATATCCTCGATTATTTTTTGAAGCAATATTATTACGATCTAAATTCATTTTATCATTATTTATATTGTATGCTTGAAAAATACTAAAATCCTGACCATATCGATCTGTATGAGCACTAGTATTATAAAATCTACTATCACTACTACCACCCACAATACCATTATTATTATTGTAATGATTGTTAGGTGATTGTGTAATATTATACCAAGGCGCCACATCTGAATAATAATCAAGAAAAGAATAATATATATATATACATATGTATATAGGATATGTATGAGAAAAAACAACGTATAACGTATATATACATATAAAAAGGAAATAGAAAATGATGAAAATTGAAAACACAAATAATTACAAGTTATTGAAATCGGAAATGTGGGTTAATTCTTTCACAAAAGTAATAAAAGAAAAATAACTAAAAAAAAAACACACACACACACACATAAACTAACATTTTTCTATAGAGTAGAATTGAAAAAGGATAAAGGAAATATTTTCATTACATATGAAAACTATTCTATTTGAAAGGATATAGTAGTAAAAAAAAATTATATACAGGATTATTATTTTTTTTTACTCAAAACATAAAAGGAATGATTGAATTTGGATAACTGCAATATAACACACACACAAATAAAAAAAATTATGGCAGGCAAAATGCAATTTACAGATTGTATATAAAAAAAATATTATAAATTTTTTTTTTTTACCTTCAAATTTAATACCACCATAACGTGCAACCGCACTATCCCTTGATAAAACTTTATACCGTATACGAAAATCGAAATTATATCCGCTTTGATCTCTTGCCAGCCTATATCCAATTTAAATATGAAAAGAGTGAAAGATATTAAATAGGTTATTCGCAATATAAAAAAAAGGATTAATGAAATCTAGGACAATTTAATTATTTTTGTAGTTAAAATGGAGATTTTTCTTTATCTATATTTTTCTATCTTTAAAAATTAAATGATCAACGCTAAAACTTACTTTGTTAATTTAACTGTAAATATAAGTGAACGTGTTTCACTATAAAATAATACTGGTCCCCATGATGTACCACACCACATACCACCAATTGGACTACGTGTTGCTTCTGATATTTGTAAAAAACCATCGGGACAACCATCATGAACGTATGATGTAAATCGTCCAATTGTAAAACTTTCAAGAGTTACCTATGACCAATAAAATACAAAAAGACACAAAATTAGTTTAAATTTTTATAATACGCCATTTTGAATATCAAAATTTTGTTGGCCAATTTGATAACTAACCCATAATTTTTAAGGACTCGACGGTTTGAAGAATAAAAATTAAAATAGGATTAGTTTTACAAGTTTTGAATTTTATAATAAAGAAATTTTACATTAACAAGTTTACTATAAGGAAAAACGAACACATTTAGTAAAAAGGATTTATATACTAAAAAGTTATTAGCACAAAGGATCTTTTAATCTTCGAAAGAGACTATATTTATAACATCAAAAATCGCTTTTATGCTTTTAAATATTTCCAATATTTTTGTATCTTACTAATACTAATTAATATCCTCCATATATCCTGGATTGGAAAATCTAATAAAAAACAGGAAAAAAAAACTTTTTTATATATGGATTTTTTTGTTTTTGTTAAAATGAAAAAGTTTTTGGCATTCACATATCCTTTTTAAATGTGGTATATTCTCTTTATTTGATTACACAAAATCTCTTCTCTGCTTTTTCCGCTGGTTCTCGTTACAGAATGAATAAAAATGTTGAAAATATGTTTTTGGCACGAAAACCTTTTAAGATTTGGTTTTCATTTTTCTTATTTAAAGGATATTTTTGTCTTTTTTTTTGTAGCTATTAAATTTAATTTATTAGAGAGATTAATTTTTTTTATGGTATATAAAAAATAACAATCTAAATTAAGTTTTTTTTTGTTAGAAATGCAATTTATGTATAATTATTTAAATGAATTTTTGGTGTTCTAATCATTTTTTTTCTTTTAAGATTTTAATGACCAAAGATAATGATAATGTGGAACAATTATTTAAATTGTTAAAACAAGTTGACATGAAATTAGTTTTTAGTTTATAAAAATGAAAAATGGAAGTAAATGGATTGAAAATTCTTTGTATACTATACAGGATATCTATTATACGGATCCCAGATTGATGGTATATTATACGAATTCGTAGTACGAATTCGATTATGGCCTGAAAATGAATTTGAAAATTATGTTTTGGAAAAGGACAGATAACATTATGTTTCAGGCGATGAAAAATATTATAAAAATCATAATTATAAAATGATCTTAGTACTTCCAATTGGACTGATACGCTACTGCTCATGAATTTCTTCTGCCACTTCACGTTATGTTACGATAATAAATAGTCAGGATAATGCAGGGAAAATATTTTTAATCTGACATAATTTGTTTCAACATATAACATAAAGTGCCAAAAAATTTAATTTTTTATGAGAAGAAAATTTCGTGGAAAAATATTTTCCCAGACAATTTCTTTTTCTTTAATAATTAAATGTCATTATTCTTCTATTTTGGTGAATATTAAATTACATGTTGAATGTGTGTATAATAACAATAAAAAATATATCCTTAAACGGAAATTTGATAATAGACTTTTTTATTTCATATTAAATATTTATGAGAAGAATTCAATTTGATGTTTCCTTTATGTTCGTTTTTCTTCATAATTGTAACTTCTAAGGAAGGTAAAATAGGTTCAAAACTCCTGAAATCACTTAAAATTATAAACCACCATCACAAGAAGGGCACACAAAGAACTCTTTTTTTTTCATGTTGCTTAAAAATGTAGATATATTTGTCTGAAATTTATATTCTATACTAAATTAAAGATTGAAATCTCTTTTTTCAGAATCTGTATGGTTTTTTATATTGTATCATAACATTAACGTTCAGTTTTTCCACCCTTGTTTTTGGGGAAGGGAATTTTCTTTTTCATAAAAATATGTGTATATAATTTTTAATAACTTTGGTACACAATGAAAGCTTTAAATGATTTAAAATAATGTTTAAGGTCAAAAAATAATAAAATATTTCTATATATGGGATGTTTTGTGAACCATTTTAATCCGGATAGAAAATCTCTTTAATATTCATAGAGATTTACACTACGTAATAAAGGGTATATTATATTTTATTATAGTTTGAAAGGGAAATCTGTAAATCCTTATGAGATCTGTTAAAATTATAAATAAAATAGGAGTAAATTCTTAATTTCTAAAAGATCCATCTTATATAAATAAATGATATTTAACTGAGCTTTTACCTGTACAATATCTCCATGAACACCACCAGCAGCTGTAAATGTTAATATACAAATATATGGAATTTTATCCTGTTTTGGTCGATGTAATTCTAGTGAATATGTCAGTCCCAAATCTCCGTAATATGTTCTATTACATCCTGAAATAAATAGCAATTCATAAAAGTGGAAATTTTGATATAATAATAATTTGTAGAGATTTATGAATTTATTGACGAAGCTGCCATAAAAAGGGTTAGTAATTAAGTACTATTACTTTTCCACATATGCTGATAAAACATGTGTTTTTAAAATGCTTTAGTGTTCAAAAATGTGTTACTAGAGCTATTATAAATATGGCTATAATATAAAATAGTATACAAGTTGGTAATAGTCAGAATGACCATCCTCTGACTAGAATTGTTTAGCAAAACTGATCATGTGAAATTGAAATATTTTATATGATATTAAAGAATGACTTATATTTGGACAATTTTTAGTTGATCATAATATATGTACTTACTTGTACAAAATCTTGGTTCATCACTACCATCACCACAATCATTTACATTATTACAATATTTATTTAATGGTACACATTTACCATTTGTACATGTAAATTCTGACATTGAACATTGTGTTGTTAAACTCATAGCTGGTGCTGGTTCACGATTTTTATTATTAATTCCTTTTGTTCGATTTGATGCATTTCCTATTATATTATTTGATTCATTTAAATTTAATATTGTTGTTGATGTTGTTGTTAAAATTTGTGTTGTTGATGAATTTATTATTTCTATTATTGGTAAAGCCGGAACTGTTGTAATATTATTATTATTATTAATATTATTATTATTGGCATTAAAAGCTAATACTGTTTTACCACCAAATGGTATTATATTTATTGCTTGTAATCCTACTAAGGTAATTATTATTGCTATTCCAGTTGGTAATTTTGTTAAAATTGATAATAATATAATTGAAAAATTTACTAAAAAATTTATTATTTTATTTTCATGTTGATGGTGGTAGCAGTAACGACGACGATAATGATGATAATTGTAATAATATAAATTTTTATTTTTTGGTTTTATTGAATTTTTCAATGAACACAATTTTTGTCGCCATTTCGTCATTTTTGTGTCTGTAAAAGAAATGAGAGGAATATTTATTATTTTAATTATTTATTTGAAAAAAAAAAAAAAAAAAATTATTATGGATTGATAAAGTAAAAATATAAATAAATTATTATTTAAAAAAAAAATTTCAATAAAATTAATTTGCCTTATTTTTATTTTTGGTGTAATTTTTTATTCGTGTCAACATTTACTTATATAAAATTTATATGTGGTTTTTGGAAAAAAAGGATATTATGGCAAAAAAACCTTTGATTATTTGTAAATTTGAAATGAGTGTGAAAAAATATTATAGAATAAATTTTTTTTTTACGTTAATTAAATTTTCAATTTTTAATATCCTTGTCTTTTCTGTTTGGGCTATGGATTTTAATTATGATTCACAAAAGATATATTGTGATCAATTATATTTATGAGTTTGTGTAGTCAAAAATTGTAATAAAATTATTAAATTGATCCCATGAAAAAATGGAAAAATGATAATATTTTATTATACGAATTATTAATTAGTTTTCAAAATAAAAATTTCCATTACAAAAATTCCAATTTGGAAATAATTTTATATTTATAAAAAGGAATTTTTTTTAAAATTATTTAATTAATTTTTAATAATAAATAATTATGTATGTAAATAAACCTAGTAATGCGGAATTTTTTTAATATTTTATGTGTAACCTTTCTCCTTTGAAATTATCCTTTATAATTTTATACCTATATCAGGAATTTTTTTTTTGAACAAATTTCATAATTATAATTAATAAACATTTTTCATGCAAAAAAAGTTTAATTAATGGTAAGAAATTCAGAGTTTCGGGTCAATTTTCAAAATCGGGAAAATACTTTTAGTTTTGGTAATGTAAAATTATTTTAATGAGGAGCCACCAAAGGAGATAATAATTTCGAAACCAACACCATAGAACGCAAGGTGAACCAGTACTCGAGGCAGAAATAATTACGAGAGTTTACTTAAGATTTCACTTTTATATGATTTATTTACTATTATTTGGATTATTATGTCATACAATCAAAAATATGAATTTACTCTTGTAAATAAATCATGTTTTGGTCATTTAGGGACAAATATTAAGGACGAAATGGGAACAAAACTTAGTTTTACTTTTAAAAAGGATCAGAGTATCAAAATAAATGCAACGCACAGGAAGTATTGTATATCCTTTCTTACAATAACTCAAAGTTGAATGAAATATAATTATTTTTTTTAAAAAATATTAAAATTCGCTGCACTTCTTGTAAATATTTTTATTTATTTTAGTAAATTTAAATTTAAAAATTTTCGTAATTAAAATATTTTATTTTATTTTTCTTTTGGAAAATTTCTTTCGTAGAAAAAATTTAAAAAATAAAATTGTACGATAAAATAATTTTTCTTGCAAAAAAATTATACACACAAAATTGTTGTTTTGGCATTTTAAAAAATGAAAAATTTTCACTTGATTTTTCTTCTGTTCTTTCTTTTCTTTTTTAGTAATTTTGAGAAACTTGCACCCGATAACACAATAACAAAAAATACTAGAAAACTTTATTTTTTTTTTATACAAATTTCCCAGTATAATTTAATTCTTAGAAGCTATGAGAGAAAAATTAATATTTTTTTCTTTCTATGTTGGTGGAAAATAGAAATGAAAATTCCAACAAGATATAAAAAAAAATATACCGTATTTATAAAAATTCTGATTAATGTATGCACTTCATTTAAACTGACGTAGATAAATTATCAGAGAACAAGTCTTCATATAGTTGAAATGTGACTGTGGGGAGTTATTGGGGTTTTGGTATAATAAATAAACCAAAATAAAACGTAAAAAAAAACGCTAGATAAGGGAGGAAATTATATCTCTCTCTAAACCATCAACATCAACCTCAAAAAATTCTATAAAAAAATTCTATTATAGCGAAATGAAAAAATTTGCATTTAAAGAGATGTAAATAAAATTAATTGAAGAATTTTTTTTTTACATATTTATGCAAAGCAATTTTTTTCTAGTTAGTTTTTAAATAGTGTTTTTAGTTGTGTAAATAAAAAATTGGTATACCAGCTGAAAAATAGTACAAATACAATTTCTGTAATTAATATTAAGAGCTATAATGGATTTTCATAATTAGTTGGTAAAAAAGCTTATGTGATTAACTGTAACTAAAGTTTGTAAAAAATAATGGTAATTAATTTTGGGAATCGGGGGAAAAAAACAGACTGAAAGAATTATAAAATTGAAGATTTAAAGTGTAACCATACTTTTGTAAATTTATAGTAAATATTTGAATTTTTGCATTTATTTATTTGTAATTTCTTACGCTATGTGGACTAAATATATATTTGGTCCAACAGTTATTTGCAGATTAGACCCCTTTAACGTTTTCGCCATTCGAGAAACGAGAAACACTAAACTATTTGTAACTATCCGAAAGAAGACATCGTAAGACGTAAGTATAGTAAATGTAAAACTATCTAGGGAGAATCATTTATCATAGATTATGATTTAGTTTGAACAAACCGAATAGTAAGAATACTTTATTGTATACCACTTTTAATTCAATTTCATTTTGTTGAAATTCTAAAATTGTATTTAAATCTAAAATTGTAAAATCCAAAAATGGAAAATCAAATAAAAAAATATAATTATTCTAAAAATGGAAAATATTATTTTAATGGAAATATTAATTAAAACTCATATTTTTTGTGTTCCAATTTATCTAATCTAGTCTAGAGCACATTAAAAGTGGCTGACCATTTTTTATAAATATTGAGATAAATCACTATATAATAAAATATTTAAATTGTTTAGTTTTTTTTTGTGTGCACGTGTCGGGAAATAAATTTA
Organism: Empis stercorea; assembly: GCA_949752835.1. NCBI lineage: Eukaryota > Metazoa > Arthropoda > Insecta > Diptera > Empididae > Empis > Empis stercorea. The sequence continues at coordinate 3,435,455 of OX457085.1, forward strand.
TTTAAAAAAAACTACAATTTAATTGAATGTCTGGATGCTCAAACTATCATTAACAAACATTTTAGGGTAGCTATAAAAATTTATATATAATTATAATTAATGACTATTAGTGCATAGTCTGCTTCTGCTATAACATTTTTTATGCTTAAATTTCAACAATTTTATGAAATTGTTTAATAATTTAAAATTTTATACAATAAAGTTTTTATTGAACTACAAATAAGATGATTAATGACATGTCATATATTATTTTAGTATACAAAAATAGTAAAAAGCTTTTCTTAGCCGGAATTTTCTTTAACCATATAGAAAAAATAAGGAAGTGAAATAAAATGTCCTTCACTATGAATTATTAATTATTTGTCTATTTGAAGTGGTTTTTTTTTTGTTGTATCCGGCGATCATTGAACTAAAAAGTCTGATTTCTATGGGATATGCCAGAATCATATCATCTCTAAATTTGAAAAAAGAATTATATTAAGTAAAAATAGGATATATAGGTTGATCTATTGAGGCTGGATGATGAGATTGGGAGAAATATTACAGAGTGTACCAATTAAACATATAGTTCAATTATTTCGAGTAAAACGAGATTCATTTATTTATTATGATGACCTAGAAATTGATCACGAAATTCTAAACAAAAATTTTTTTCAGGACTTTTACAGGTATGGATTCTTTTAGCGATAAATTTGAAACCTATTTTCATTTAATAGACAATAAGACGAAATTAGACAGAGTAATGTACTTAAATGATGTATATAGACCATCATACATCAGATAACTCTTACAAAAATCCAACTAAACATTTCCAAAGTCTAGAATTTCTGCTCAAATTAAAACATAACAAATTATTTTCCTGTTCTACAAAAAAAATTCCTGCTCAGAAATGACATTGAAAATGACCTTAAACTATTTTACTTATTATATAATGAAAACAAGAAGGAAAACGGCCTCAAGTGGACTAACCTGTAATTTTTCATTTTAAATGTTAAATTATTATTTTTTTTTGACAAAACGAACAGAAAGAAGAAACATCATTATATCCTTTAATGAATTTCATCATTTTCTCTTTATGTGTGTTTAATATAAAAAAAAAATGTGTGTTATTTAAGGTAAGGTTAATTTTTTTTTCCTTGCCCCAATGTTATATCTATACGAGAAAAAAATTGTTTGATGTTTTTAGAATTCTTTCTAAAGATATTTACGTATATATGTGGTATCATCCTTCGTCCTATTTCAACATAAGAATTTCTTTTAGACTTCATCACATCATGCTGCGCAAAAAATATCTAATAATAATAAAATAGAAAGTCTTTTCAAAAATACATGTTCGTATACATTTATTTATATATTTTTTCTTCTGTAAATTTTCTGTCAAAGGACTTAAGTTCTCTTCCGGGATTTTACTAAAAAAAAAAAAAGAGGAAGAAAAAAATAGTAGAAAGAAACTTTTCAAATATAAAACGACAAGTGTTTTTTTTTCTTCTTCTTCCTTATATATACGCAAAAACGTATAAGACTTTTGATGTATATTATTGTTAATGTTGATATACATACATATATGTTTAACGAAGTTGAACAGCAGTTGGGGGTTTCTAAGCCAACGATATGATTGTTCCGACATATCCCAATGAAAATGTACCCAAAAAAATTTTTTTAAAGGATTTCTTTTTTCTTTTTTGTATAAAATCCTTGAAATTTTTGCTCCTTAAAAAAAGACTTTAAAACATTTATTTGTTGTTTTTTGTGGTCCTTTTTTACATGACGATATGTAGCCTGTTATTTAGTTTTTTTTTTGTAAAAGGCTTATAATTAGACAGAATTTGTTATTTTTAAAAGTGTCGAATGTTAAATTTACTTAACTTTCTTTTCATTTTACAAATGTGGGGATTTTTTTTTTCGATATTTTTAGACGAAAAGTTACTTTTTTTTGTATTTATTTGACTTTGAACAAAAGTTTTTAGAAAAAAAAAGAAAACTTTTTATAATTTACTTTTTCTGTTTGTAGTTTAATTGGTAGTTGAAGGAAAATTGTCAAGTTTTTAAGAAATATTACAATTGGAGTTTATAATTTTTTTTTAAAGAATGTCAATTAAATAATTTCGTTATTATTAGAAGTTTTAAAATTAAAGTTTATGTTTGTTGTGTTGAAAGTTTTTATTTATAATTTATTTAACATGTGTAATTTATTAGAGTTGTGAGTGATCTTAAATTTGAGTATATTGCAGGAAATTCTGTGAAAACGAGGATAAAATTATCAAGGATTCACTTTAAACTGAAGCATACAGTAAAGAAAGCATGGTATATGTTGCATATTTTGATTTCTGGTGGGTTTTCGTCTAGTTTGAAGTTCGAGTGCAATGAAATTTGTCGGAGAAAATGGATCATAATTTTATCTTAGCAAGATAATTTGTTCTTTAACATTTTTTGTATGAAATGGTTGTGAATTTTATATGAAAATTTACACTATTGACTATAGTACGTCTAACCTTTACCATGTTGCACAGATTTATCGACAGCAAAATGAGTTCTTTAACATTCCTCAACTTAACATATAACATTCAATCTCTATCTATGTAAATTCTGAATTTATTACAAAAATTTAAGTTTTTCGGTATTTCTTTATTAATAAACTCATAAATTTTATTATGGAATTTCTTCTCAACAAAAAATGTTTTGATTAAATTCCAAATTTTCCACCCCTTTTTTTTTTTGATAATAAAAATAAACTGTTTTCCCATGGAAAAGTTAATACTATTTATATATATTACCATAAAAATTATAAAGCCATACATAAACATGGAATTTTTTTCTTGTATATTATTTTTTATAATATTATCTAAAATAAATATTTATATAATCTTTGTTGAATTTTATATTTCACCTATAAAATTTCAAAAATAATGTAAAAAAAAAACCAGAATGAAACAAAAAAAACCTCTGTGACTTTTCCCAAAAAAAAGAAAGAAAAGAGAAGCAAGAAAAATTCCCAAGATATTTTAATTTTAATATTATGTGTTCTGTGGTGTGTATTGTGTAGTCGTTAAATCCTTAAAATCCATGACATATTACACATAAATATTACGGATGAAGACATTCAGTGCCGATTATCCAAAGAAAGAAAAAAACCACCATATTAGAAATATGTGAACAAATTTTTTTTGCCCCTTCTTAATAACATGAAAATTTATATTTTCATTTTAATGTGAAAATGTTTTTCTTCGTCAAGGACAAGAATAAAAATTTTTTTTTACAATATTTTTTTTTTTTTTTATTTAGTTTTTCGTTTGTGTTCAGGAAAATGTTTTCTCCTCAACATATGTTTTATTAAATTACAATAACGATATATAACCTCAACTCATAAATTTTAGAGTATCAGAAAAAAAAATATATACAAAAAATTTTAATGTTAAAAGAAAAGCATAAAAATGAAAATTATTCGAGAAGACAGTAAAGGATATGTTGTACAAGCGGTAAAAATATCTTATAAAGAAAAACTATTACATAAGAATTGGAATTTTGAGCTCATACTTTAAATATTATGTCTATATTTTAATATTTTTGAAGATTTTATCCTAATTCTGTGCAGTTTAGTGCAAAAGGATTTTTTCGGAATAAATATCACTATGCTCTACTTTAAAATCCAAACTGACTATTTCAATGTTACCTTAGTAAAAAATAAGTGTTGATCAGTCGTGTAGTATACAAAACCTCACCAAACTAACACATTTTTGCCCCAATATTTGTAACTGAGACAACAGCAGATCACAATTAACTTACCAAATGGCAAAAATTGATAGTCCATCTATTAAAAACTTTTATAATAATTAAAATAATATTAATAGCTTTCGGTTCATTCAATTTCCCAATAATTTACTGTCTGTCAATTTCTCTATAATTTTTCATTTCCAACTATAGATCCATTTACCAGAGATAAATAATTGCATTCTCCTGATCTGAATCACATTATCCCAAAAAAAAATATAAGAAAACATGAAAAATTTATCAACCTTGCAATATAATACTACAATTCTTATTTAATCATGTAATATTTCTTCTTATGCGACATTAAATTTCAATGATGGTGAAAATTGATTTTTTTTTCACTCAAAATAACAAGTAGATAATTTAATGGTTATCAAGGATACAATGATAACAATGGACATGCACATATAATTTTTTTTCTTCTTTACATTAAATAAATTTCATTTTAAAGACATTTTTTTTTTTATAGAAAAATATATAAACATTTATTTTATGTACACAAAAAAAAACTGGTGGAAAAACCTTTAATGAAAAAGAAAAAAAAAACGAAATTTCTAATCTAAAAATTTATTGACAAGGATAATATTTTAGCTTTTTTCAGTAATAAATTTACAGGAGGCGACTTATTAACAATATTTACCACCCTCTCAAAAAAAAAATAATAATACAAAATGTTTTTAGTAAACAAAATAAAATGTTGTTTTTGCCTTTTTTCCCAAATATACAAAACCATTTTTTTTTTTGGTTTTGTCTTGGAGGTGATTACGTGACTTGAACAATTTTGACGAAATTACATACATTTTTTTTTTATGTATAAAAAATTACAGAATATTTCAATAAAAATTAACTATACAAATTATACGTGCTTTGCATATATGTTTATTTATTTTTTCTCAAGGATTTGACAAATTCTGGTAATGAAAAGCTTAAAACTGGAAAATTTGAAAGGACTTTACTCGAAATATAAAAAAAATCCTTTAACTATTTTGTTTGTCAGTTTCTGTATCCTTTCGACAGATTCAATTTCTAATTGTTAATTACAAATTATTATATTTAATTTATTGCACAGCAAATTTACATTATGTTAAATTTTGTGTTTATTGCATGAATTTTTAATAGTAATTAATTAAAATTGAATGTAAATACACAAATTCAGAGAAATTCAAAAGTAATAAAATAATGAAATATTAAATTTACGATTTTCATTCAATTAAATCCCAATTGTTAGTAAACTACAACATTTTATTTGAACTATGCAACCGTTTTTTTAAGGATTTGACAATAATGAATTTATTTTGGTAAAAATAATATTTACGTATTTGTTTTTCGAAAAGACATTTGACAAGAGTCTTAACAAATTTTGTAATGTAATTTTTAACAAAATTTATACTTACACATATGTATATTTAATTTGTTGATATTACATAAATTATAAATATTTTCAAGGAATTTATAAATTTGTCTTTACTTTTTGAATAAAATAACAAAAAAAAAATCTACGACTTTTTGTCGACAAAACTTTTTTTTATTGAAAACTTTTCTTTATAATTTTTTCGCAAAGTTTCATTTTATTTCTTATCTCGTGCAAAATTTGCTTAAAAATTATATTTTCCAATTGACCGATTAATTTAATATAAAATTATTTAATAAATTTTAAAGATCTATTTTATATTATAAAGTTAAATTATTGACTCATTATTGGAATAAATGTTTCAAAAGTTTAACGACAAAATTAAATGTTGAAATCTTCTTTTTCCTTTGTATCATAATATGAAAAATACTTTTTAACAAAAAAGCGTATCGTACACAGACAGAGACTCATTGGGAATTAGAAAAGTCATTATTTTATTATATTTTTTTTTTATAGGAAAAATAATATTTTTATAGAAAATTCATTTTATCTACCTTTGATATAAATTTATATTATGTAAAATAATGGAGAAAAAAAATGAAGAAGAAAAAAGGTTTTTCAATTTTATTATATAAAATTTATATATATATATTTTTTTATCATGATATTTAAAGGATTTAAATTATAATCTAGGGAATTTGTATGCGGATATCCGATAAATATATGTAAGGTGTATAGTAAACTTATATATAGTAAAGTTGTCATTACATTATGCTGAAATATTATTGATCGTAAGACTGTACGAAAGTACTTGAACGAATAATTTATGGTAACAGTCGATATTCGAATTATAAAACATAATTTTTTTGTTAATTTAAGTTTTATGATTTATTTTTTCGAAATATCGAATGTATTAATTGATTTTTGAAATATGTATAAAATATGATAATTTTTCTCAAAACAGAATTAAAATTTAAAATAGTATATAAATATTCACTATAATTTACCATAAAATCTACTTTGGCAAATTGAATGAAGAGGAAAATTCAGATATACGACCTTACTTCTAGTTAATTATTCACACTGTTCAGTATAACAGAATTTTATTTAAAGTCCTAAGATTATGAAACTACTACAAAGTGAGATCACACATGGAAAAAACTTTTAGTTATTCAAACATTATAAAAAAAAAAACGTTTATAGCTCAACAACAACCAGTTTTATACTTATTTGCAAAGCACCATTAGAAAATATTATACATTTTATTACAGCAAAAAAAAAATTATGTAAATATCAAGTGGAAAGCATTAATTTTTATTATTTTCACTAAAACCATCTTTTTCACTCAGCTCAAGATTAAGCAATATCCAAAATCGTATACAGGAGGAGGAAAAAGAAAAAAAAGGAAATATTCTATTAATTTCAAAAAAAAAAAAATATAAATTTACTATGTTCTTTTTATATGGAAATAGACGTTCTTTACGTATACGATCTTATAATAATAATAAACCTAATCATGAAAAGGATCAACAACAACTTTTTTTTTTTTGGATATATAATAATAAACCTAAAGGATATGCAAATAATGACCCCATAAAATAGCGTAAATTTTTTTTTATATACCATAATATTATAAAAAGTTATATATCGTCATTATCATATATTATGTACTTATATATAGGAGAAGATTTTATATATAATTTTGAGTGTCTTACATAAAAAAAGGATATAAGAGAAATTTCACTTGTTATGGGAAAATAAGTAAATTTAATATTTTACTTTTTTTTCTGTTTTAATGTAAAAAAATATTAAACTATATCTTTGTTTTTTTTTGTTTTGCTATCAACTACAATTTTTGCTTTTAGCTACTTAAATTATCTCATAAATATTATACACTTTCTTGCCAGTTCAGTGTTTATAGAAATTATATTATTTTTATATATAAATTTTCTTCAAAATTCAAAATTTTTTTAGGCAAAAAAAAGTTTATAACTAAATTTTAAATATTATAAATTTAAATTTTGTTATTAAAAGAAAAAAAAAATGGCATGAGACTTAACAACTTTTTATGTTTAAATTTATCATAAATTTATTTAAATTATGGAAATTTATAACAATTTTTTTTGTTTGCTATAGTATAGTGGGTGGATAATTTAATTAACTATACAAGAAGAATAAAGGGAATATTTTCATCAAAGAAAATTTATTATGTCCAACAAATTAATGAAAATATAAAAATATTATGTCCAACAAATTTTTCTTGATTTATATATAAGAGACAAGCATTATTCTTTTTGACAACATGATTTTCTGGATGTAGTTTTTGTTAAATTTGTTACATTATAATGAGGAATTATTTTTTTTTATGGTAGTCAACAACAAAGTCTTTGAATAATTACAATAATTAGAGAGAATTTTCAAAATTATGTAATGATGACAAAATTTTTTGTATAACAAAGTTATAATAATATAATAAATTTTATCATAATTTTTTCTTATTTGAAATTTTATACATGAAAAAATATGATTTGAGTTTTTATTAGTAAGAAAGTTTGTAAATCAAATTGAATTGATGCTGATACACAAAGAGATTTATGTACATATGATCTATAGTTTAAATCCTTCGTTCTGATTGATGGTCACTTTTAATGGGAAATATCAAAATTCGAGTATAAATGAAACAAAACAGATGAATATCTCAAATTTGTTCATAATATTTTTACAATTAGTATGCAAGGACATATAAAATATTTCAAGAAATTCATTTCCTGATGCGAGTACAACACTGTAAGGATTTTTATTGAATAATCAATTAAATTCCGAAAAATAGATTTAATTCAAATTTTGATACAATTTCACAAAATTTAGAATTTCGGTTCTATGAAAAACATGATAATAAAAATCATATAATTCATATTAATTTGATTACCATTTATGTAATGAACAAAAAATTATATAATTTCTGAAAGTTATTTTTATTTTATGTAAGATTTTTTGTCAAGATGAGGTCATAGTAACAATTGTGCTTAATTTTTTCAATATATTCCTTTCATTATATTATATAACATTTTTCACAAGAAAATCTATCATTTTCTCTAGAATTTTTCATTTATACTTTGCTGATGCTGATGCCTAGGGTACCATTATTATTATTTTTATTTGTCTAAGAACACCATTTGTAAATATATCCTTAAGGTGTGCAGATTATTATTATTATATATATATATGACTAAAAAATCATATGATTTGGTTATTTTTGGGGGTGGTTGGGTGTTTTGTTAGAGAGTTTGTTGTGACGCTTATAATATGATTTAAACATAATTTTACCAGGTGTGTTTTGTACAATTGTGCTTAAGACATCATCACTCGTGGAATTAAATTAGGGAACTAGAAGAAAATATATACAATTTTCTTTTTTTTTTTATGTAAAATTATTTATTCAGATTTATTTTCATTATGCTGAAGGGTTTATATTTTTTTTTAACCAGGATTTAAATATACAATTTTTGTGTGTAAAAACAGTGACGGCTATAAGGGGGCTTAAATACGTAAATTTTGAATTAGAATTGGAATTATTGTTAGAAAAAAAGTAATGTCTATTATTTTCTAGTAAAATTTGTTAATTTCCAAGTCAAATTTGATTTTTTTCTAAATTAAATTCGTTATTTTTTCTATTAATATTCATTTTTTCAAAACAAACAGCTGAAAGAAATTTGATCAAGATGAATTTTACTTTGAACTTAACTTAAAAAATCTATAATTATATATTTTCAGTATCAAATATGAATAAAAAATTAATATTTTATTGGAATTATAAATGAATAAATTAAAGAAATTACAATTTTACAAATAATTTATAGAATTAAATTTAAAAATAATTTAAATTGTTGAAATTTTTATAAATTTTAACATAATTCAATGACATTCAAAATGATATCAAATCTATATCATAAATTTAGTATAGTTTTTAATATTTCCAAAAAATATGCTACAATTTTTATGTTTGCGAATTAAAACTACTATATTGCAATCAAATAAAACTCATTTTTTTCCTAAATAAAAAACATTTTAACATTTTCCAAAAAAATCCTATTTAAGCCCCTTTCATCTTACACTACTGTTCTGCATTGTAACATAAGCATATAAAAAATGAAATTTATAACTTAAATATGATTATACATAATATATGTATGTATATATGTATGTTAAAAAAATACCATTTAAATTATACATGGGTTCTTAAATCTGTCATATTGTTGTTTTGTTAATTGCAAAATGGAAATGGCATGTATAAATGTTAAGTGGAGCGCACACGCTTATATACATTTATATATACTTTACTAAATTATGATTTATGATTTTAGCTTTTCATCTTTTTTTTTTCATATTATACACAATATGTTTAACTTACTAAGTCCTATTAAATAAACTCACCTCTACACAATATTCATTCGTTTCCATAATAAAATATATAAAAAATTTTTTTTTTTTTCGTTTTGAGTTAATTTTAATTATACTTTATTGTACAAGTGCAGAAAGTATGTTTCCTATTTTATATATTTTATATATATGTATATGTAAAGTCAACATCTACAACATAAATATTTTTAGTATTTTTTTTTTAGGTTAGAAATCACATTAAAATATATAAAAACTTAAACATAGTTTGTTCTACATTTCATAAAAATTAAAGCTAATTAAATTTGATCAAAAGATTAAGAACGGAGAGCATAGAAAATTGTATATAAGGAAATAGACTTGTAAAATGCTGAAATTGTAAAAATATAGTTAAAAAAAAAAAGCTTTTTCAATTAGGAAAATAAAAAAAACATATAAATTAATAATAAAGTATAATAAATTTAAACATGTATAAAGATTTATCCATAAAATTTTTTCTATATATATGACATTTTCTAAATAAAATTTATGATAATGTTTACATGCTCTATAAAATTTTTCACCACAATATACAAATAAAAATTATTTAAAAAAAAAAAATAGTGTACAATATAAAAAATAAGGAAATATTTTTAAGGGAAAACATGAAAATCGAATTCGTAAAAAATAAAAATAAAAAGAATTATTGAAAAACATGTTATGATAATATAAATTTGTTTTTTTGGTATATTAAATAAAGTGTAACATGGGAGCAGTAATGCTGTCGTTGGTGAGGTGCCTTTTTACCTTTTATATTAAGTTTTAAAAAAAATTTTTGTTTGATAAAGTTTTGTAAGAAAATAAAAATATTGACAACACTGTTAAGATGGCGAAAAAAGTAAGAGTCATTTTTGTATCAGGAATCAGGAAAAACAATAATTTTGTAGTTTTGAAAAATCTCGTACACAGGAAAAAATTAATTTCAGAAATTTTTTAATTTCAAATAATAATATTGTTAGAAAAATATTTTTGTAATATAAATGAATCCTAGAAAATATTACTTTTTGTGAGCAGAGATTTTTCTGTAAAGTTTTAAATCAATTTTAAAATTAGATTATACTAAAATCAAAAATGTCTGTCAGGATCATAAAAATTTCATTATGTACCTATGTATACAGGACATACTTGTAGTAATTAACGATTTTTATATCCTTTTTGATAGAATTACACACTAGTACACAATTAGACAATAATAATTTTTTGCAATATTGTAATTTTAAAATGTCCAACAATCAATTAGTAATTTTAGATTTTGTAATTTAAGAACATTTTAATAAAGTATAATTTTAAATTATACTTTAAATTTGAATATTTTTTGTGAAATTTTCTTAAGATTTAATTTTTCATAGTGTACACATATTTTTCTTAATAACTTTTATGCTAACATTTCTGTTTTTTTTTTCTTTTCTATATTTTTCCTTCACAAATTTTATGACTTTGCAAAATTTCCTGTAAAAATTTTCCAATTTAATACTGTAAATTTATATAAGAGAGATTCTATATTTTTTTAAAGAAAATATTTTTCGAAATGATGAAAACTAATATAGCTACGTGTATATTTTTGTGTGTTGATCAACAAGAATATTAATCAATATAGAAAATTTTCGAACTATATTTTACAATATTATGTAATAGATAACAAAAATATAATTTTCATGTTTTTTTTCTTCAAAAAAAACTTTATTGAGTTTTAAGAATTTTCTCTTAAAAAAGTAAAATATCTTTTTTTCTTGATATTTTGCCAAATATTTACTATTATTACTTTTTATACGGTAATTCAATATTTTCCAAAAAGAAAATTTACAAAAATTGGGGATTAAATAAAATATTTAAAGTAACAATGTAATAAAAAATAAATCTATCTACGTTTAATCTTATTACAAAAATTTTTTTCGAAAAACAATTATTATTTTATTATCTTTAATCCATAAAGAATTTTATTTAAACAAAAAGAGAGATTTTCAACTATAAAACAAAATTATTAAATTAAAACAAGAAAAATTTGTATATTATACCAGTATAAGCTTTAAGGATCTATTTAAATGTAAATAAAATAGAAGGAATATATTTAGAAAAGAACAAAAAGAAATTCTCTTATAAGTATATTCAATTTTGTCCTTTTTTTATTAAGTTTTATTTTCCATATTTTACGTTTCTGAAATGATAAATGAAAAATAATAAATATTTATTATAAATACTCGTATATAGTAAGTATTTTAGTTAAATGTCCTTCCTTTTACAAAATGTAAATATTAATACAATGAATACAAAATTATGAAATATTATGTAATACATACCTATATTTAGATTGTGTAAATGACAGGTTCATTTAAAGGTTTTCGGGAAATTATGTTGAGATTTTGTTGAAAGGAATTTTTGTTAATTAATTTCTTTTTTTATGTGAAATAAATTGGAAGAATTTTTTAGATGATGGATTGACTATAAAAATCATCTTTACTGCAGGTGGTACAATTAACATAGATATAAACCTTGAAAATACAATAAAAATATCTTTAAAAAAATTGTGGACGTATAACGAACGCTATTATTACTATATACTTCAGCCATTTGGAATCCTAAATTTCAATATTTAAATCGACTGCATTTTATTTCTGGCAGTAATATGTAATTTATATACTAACACAAATCAAAATAAAGAGTTCAAATCAATTCAATGCCGAAAGGATAACGAGGAAAGATTGAACTATAAGTACATTCGCATCTGAATATTATTTTCGATATTATAGTCAAACAAGGAAATTTTGGAAAAAGTCAAACAAGGAAATTTTAAACTTTTTTTCAGTTCGTGAAATACTGCAAGGATATTTTGCATCCAATCTACGTGAGTACATTTATAATTTAATATTAGATCAAGTCTAGATTAAATAACATTCCCAACAAACTCTTTTAATTATATTTGCCTAAATAACATTTTTGATATTTACCAACATTTTAATAGTTGTCATAGCATGTGTAAAAAGACAAAAAAAAAAAATGGCAAGGATTATATAATATCCCATAAACCAAAAGACAAAAACAAAAAATACAAGGATGATATTTGAAACTCTTGTGTGTAATAATATAAAATATTTGGATTTAGACACTTTACGTGTCTGTCATTTTACTATATCATTAAATTCTAGAAAATGAGAACTTTAATCTTTTCTATATTTCCTATATTTTTCTCATATATGTGGATGTGTTCCTTATAATATATACCTAAATAATATAGCAAAGGGGGATTAATGTATATAACTGTATATATACAAATAAATATTGTAAAAGGATATTATTTGAAAAGTTTAAGATGACCGACCAATCAACAAAAGGATATTATTTTTCTATTTTCCTTTGGTTTCAAATCATTTTACTAGAAAATTGTCTTTGGTTTCTAATTTTTTTTCCATATAGTTATTAATAATGATTAATTATTATATCTTTAAACTGAAACTTAAATGTTTGCTGTTTTGTTGTTGTTACATATTTTTGTATATGGTTACAATTTTGTGTTATGCTGGGGTTTTATATAACAAATTATTATCTTGTCCTTTTTATTTTTTAACATTTTTTATCTTGTTGTCCGGACAAAATAACAAATCATTAATAATTGAACAAAAAATTTTCGAAAGTAATTATTAACAATAGAAAAAGAAAAATTAATAATATTGTTATGTATAAGTAAAATTATATAGTTTCAAAAACTTTTCCAATTTTCATTTAATTTTCATTTGGGGAATAAAATTTTTTTGATTGCTAGTAATTTTTGCTTTGTTAAATTTACAATTAAGAATAATATCCTTAAAAATTTCTTCAATTTCCTCAAATTTTTGGAAAAGAAATAAATTGAAGTCACGTAGTAATTGTAAAATTACTTCAAAATAAAAAAAAAAACTATTTCAGGTCATAAGAGAATATTAAGAAAGAATAGTAATTAGACTAAAGTTTATTCTTTTTTTTTTTTGATCTCGTGATAATTTTTTTTTTTTCAATTTTTATTTGTTAAACGTGATAAAAGTTTAAAGAATTTTTTTTTAATTAAAGAATTGCATGTTAACACTTGATTTTTTTGAAAGTAAGTTAGAAAATTTTATATAGAATTTTTTTTTAAATTATTTCTTAAAAATATTAAAAATTAAAAATTGAAGATTTCTTTTTTTTTCGTGCCAAAAATCATAAAATTAATTTTGTTCAATGGACTTTTTGAAGTCAAAAATTTTAAATTTAATATATAAAAATTAAGTTATTCTGATTTTGATTTTGTTTATGCCCAATGAAATTTACACTTAATTTTATTGCGTTTATGACATTTTAAAATATTTAAATAAATTATATATTTTATTATTTGTCCATAAAAATGTAAATCCATAGACTTATGTAAATATTATGTTAAGTTATGATCATCAAAAATTTATTATTGGAGATGAATTTTCTGATTTTATTTAGTAAATGTTAATAATTAAATATTTAAAATAAACTTTTAATGAATTTCGTAATAAAAATTGTAAATATTTTTAATATAAAATTAATTAATTTGAATTATTATGCTTAAATATGTTAATATGCATCATTAATATTTAATTTGAATACCTCTACATACCATAATAAATATTTTAATTTATATCATAAATATTTTCAATCCAATTATAATCTATTTTTTATATTAAATTCCATTGAAATATAAATATCACCACAAAATTAAATAATATTACAAAAATTTAATTGTAAAATTCTATTTTACTGCATATTAAAGTTTATAATTTTCTGATATCCTTTTATATCCTTAATGAAATTTTATTTGTTGTTTTGTAAATAAAAATTATTATTCGTTCACACATGTGAAGCTCTCTATTTTACTTTTTATATACCATCCCAGGATGAAAATGTTCAAATATATATTAAAAAAAAATAATATTTTACTATAATGTTAAATTGTATACACGTGAACGGAGTCCATTCACCCGTATTTCCTTTAGGCTAAAAATGTGCATATACACAAACAAACAATAATAACACGATATATAAACATAATTTTATATATGAAAATTGTAGAGTTTTCCAAGTACATATACGAGTATATTATCGAAATATTTATTTTATTTTAGTTCTATTTTTCTTCTTAATTTAAATTATGATGGATTTTTTTTTCCATTTTAATAAGAAATTTCTAAAAAAAATATTTTATTGTCAATTTGAATTTAAGGATAATATTTCTTGTCTTATGTAAATATAATTATGATTCAAAGTAGCTTTTAAAAGATTATTCTGATGGTGATATTAAATATTATTAATGGTATATATAATATGTGAGAGAATTTATTTAAATAATTATTTAAATATGAATTTAAATTAAATGATAATAATAATAATCCAGAGTTTATTAAGGAATTTTAATTGATGTAAATTTTAAAAGGATTTCATTAACAATTTCATAAGATTAAGTAATTTATTACAATTTATTTTATAAAATATTTTAAAAATTGTATACGGTAATAAAATTCAATATTTATACAAAAAGAGAAATATGTGAATTATATTCATAAAAATACATAGTGCGAAATTAAAGATGGAGTTAATAAAAGCTTAGCAATTGTATAATGTGTTTGTTCCATTTGGATATTCTGCTCGAAATTTAGTATCTGGTAATTTATATTTAATTTTGTTGTCGTCTAAATTTTGGGTCTTGAGCCCATTTATATTCTTGTTTATCATTCAGTCACAAGTTAAGTCGAAGAAAAAATCGACCCATTCCCGTACACTAAGGTTTCTAGCTTGGCAAAGGAAATGGTGTCTTAAAATTTGTTAAATTGTGCACAAGAGAATAATAAATTCCTCGGAAAATAAATTTAAAAATACTTCAATAGCTAATTAATTTATGGACTTCCAAGAGTTTCGATTGAAAATTGTAGTTATGGCATATTTTTCAACTCTAAATCACATTTTAAATACTTAATTAAAAATTAAATTATTATAAATTAATCATGGAAATGCAAAATTTCAACAATGCTTCAATTAATTATTTTTTAATTCTTTCAAAAAACCGAATTATAATGAATAATAAATTATAATATGAAATCCTTTACAAATATTGTTTCTTTTTTTTGCTTTATTTTACGATATATACCAAATATGCCAATTAAAATTTAATCATATCAATAAAATCGCATAGTATATATATATATTTAAAATAATGTTAACAACAAAAATGAATTCAACCATTTATCAGTTTAATTAAAATTACATGATCGACACATAAAAAAAAATTTATATGATATTAAAATAACATCAAATAAACATTAAATTCCTAAAAATAAATGAAAAATGTAAATAAAATAAAAATATAAATAAATTTTGATCATTTTATCGATAATAAAAGTCAATAAAAGTACAAAAATTTATCTACTGGCATAAAAATGTTGTCCAATGTCCAAAATGTCAATAATTGGGAATTTTATTTAAAAGATTTTTGTATATTTTATATTTACTTACAATGAATTTTAACTAGAAAAAAACAAACAGGATATTTTATTGTGTATGTTTTGAAAAAGGATTCGAATTTTTATTTGTGTATAGATTAAAAGGTAAATGAAAATTTCAATTTTTGTTGATGTTGAAATTGATAAAAAATATAGAAAATATGTAAATAAATTGTTAAAAATAAATTTCAACACAGAATTATTTTTTTTGTAAATATCCTATTTTTGGAATTACCTATATTTAAATATCCTGCCACAACGTATTACTATTAAATGTAAATTATTTTCATGTAAAAATATAGGAAGAATTTTTATTGATTAAATTACGGTTAGAGTGAAAGTGATTCCCTCATTAGTATGTACTTGGTATATCCTTGGATGAATAGGTACTGGTGTACGGCAGAGATCCATTTTGGATAAATTCTCCAGGAATTTTTTCTCCCAACTCAATGCAACCTATACTAATTATCCTGTAATTCTACCTTCGACTGAACTAATAACATT
This sequence comes from Empis stercorea, assembly GCA_949752835.1. NCBI lineage: Eukaryota > Metazoa > Arthropoda > Insecta > Diptera > Empididae > Empis > Empis stercorea. The sequence continues at coordinate 3,451,988 of OX457085.1, forward strand.
CAAAATAAACTTCAATCAAATAATCAAATAAATATCACATAATATAAATTACTAACACCACTATTATAAAACCCTCCAACCTCATTAAATAACCAGAAAATTTAAGTATAAAATTATATTGAATTTTTAAAAAATTTTACAATGTCCTTTATATCATTTAACATAAATATTTATCAAAGTTAATTTTCTCTATAGTAATTACCAATTAATGTCACGTAAAAGGATATAATTAAAATACTTCAAAATAATTTTTTACCACTTTTTGTGTAGGGAAGGCAAAATATTATAAAACCAATTTTCTATTTTAATAGGAAATTAAATAATTTAAATAAAATTTTTAAATCACTTCATAAAAATAAATAGGAAAATTTGTGTATTTTCTGTGTTTTTACTTAAATGACCTTAAGGATGTATTTTATGAATGTCCTTATAGATTTGACCTAAATATACGCCTACACAGACACAATTTTTGTATATATGTATATTTAAAATAACAAATTATCTTGTTTTATTATTAAATTAATTTCTGTGTGGTTTATTCATTGTAAAAAAAAAGGATAATAAATTTTGTTGTAGCCTTGACCGTGTTTTTTTTAAATGTATCACAATGTGTGGATGCTTTATGGTTATACACGTATTATAGCAGAAAAGGAATTTAATGATTACTGTAATTTGTGTATGTTTTTAATGTTCAAGGAACAATTTCAATTTTTGTAGAATTGAGTGAAGAAATATTTGACTATAGAATTGCAAATTGAGGTAAAATTATAAAAGGAAGAAAATATATTTCAAGTTATAGTCAAAATAGAAATTATTAAATACAAATTATTGAATTTATTTCATAATTTTGTAAATTTATGGAAAAAAAATGATTTTTTAAAATATATTCTATTAAATTTCAATCTAATAAGTTGTAAATTTGTTAATTTTTAAATTATTAAATTTATTAATTAAAATATGTACTTCAATTACAGTATATATTTTTCATTTACATTTTAATTTACATTAACTTTTATAAAAAATCCTTAAAATAAAATTAAAATTTATTTTAGAATACGTTACTTCAAACATACCAGAAATTTGACAATCAACTAAATAATTAATTCTGGTATCTTGCATATTTATCATGCAAAATAAATTATGATCTGGGACCAGAAATTAGTTGAAAATATTTAAGTAAACCATGTAATTTATAAAAAAGAACCAAAATGGTTCAGTTGTTAAAATTTTTTAGCAAAACAAAATTTATCATGCAATTAATTGTTGCGTTCCATTTTACAAAAATTTCTTACCGGAAAATACTGGGAAATATTTCGAAATTTTAGCTTTTAGAAAGATTTGAAAATTTTAGATTTCATCTTTTAAAATCTACTCACAAGGACACGAGAGTTAATTTTTAAATCTAAATGGAACGTTTTTCTCTTAAACTGTCAGCCCAAAAGAAAAACATTGTATAACAAATCATAATTGATTTTCTTTTCGTGTTTTTTTAATATTTACACAACAAAAATAAATACGTAAAAAGTACAGAAAAATAAAAATGTCTCAAATGTCATTAAAATTTTCTCTTTGTTAATAATTTTGTTGTTGTTGATAAATAATCAAAAATAATCCACAAGAGATTTTAATATTTATTTAATTCTGAAAATTTTCATATAATAAAAAGCGTATTTTCTTTATTTTTTGTTGTTGTTGTCATATTTTCCCAGGATAGGAACAATAAGAAAGACAAACATAACTTATTCAAAATTTTCATATTTATGTTTTACTGTGTTGTCTGGCACACGAATTTATAATAACAATATAATAATGTATACCAAAAAAAAATAAAGACACCAACTACTCGGGAAAAATATGAAAAATTTTCTAGAAATTTTATACGACATTTAACAAGAACAAAGTAGATAATTGATTGTATAAAATTTAAAATAACAAAATAAGTGAAAATCCTTTGTATATCCTTGTTTTAGTAGAAAAAAAAAACTTCATAGTCTTAATTAATTTTTTGTTTTTTTGCTGAATTTGAATTTGTATAGACAAAAATTATTTATAACATTAATTTCGAATGGAAAAAAACAGATTTAATATTTTTGTCATAAGCTATAAATAATTGATTACGTTATAACAATTGATATCCTTGGAATGTTTTAAAAAGGAAAATTTATTTCTTTATAGATTTAATCTTGTTCGTTTTTTTTGTGTAAAAAGTTCAAATCAGCTTAAACACTAAAAGCACTTTAGTCTTATAGACTATACATGATATAACATAGAAAATAACATTCAAGAGCAATTTGTGTTTATAGTTGGAAAAGCTTTTGGCTATATTATATACATACTCGTTTAATGTCTTAAATATCTTTTGATCATCATCATTCTGATTATGTTGCGAAACTGATAATGATATTAATTAAATTGTCAAGTCAAGGTGGTGAATAATAGGTACAATATATATTACATAAGTAATTAATTAGACAGACCATGTGCTTTATCAAAATAATAGAGAAATATATTATGTAGATTGTAGACTATTTGGTGAGTAGAATGGGAAAAGTGAAATTAAAGAATGTTTTTGTAGATTTTGTAGTAAAGATAATATTAAGTGATATTTTAGATATTAAATAACACTATTAAGAAATTTATTTTCAATTTTGACTTTGTAAATTGACGTGGAGACCTTGAGTAGTTTCGATTAGAATTAGAGTGTCATATGATTTTTTTTTGGTGAACAGAAATTAGGATCTATTTTACATAGAGAAAAAAAAATCATTTACATGATAATTAATTAAATTTTAAACAGATTCTTAATTGAATTTTGTATCTTGGTTAAAAAAAATGAAAAAATTATTTAAACATTTTGTTGTAGAGTTCAGTAATATAGCAGAATTGTATCATAGTAGAAATTGCTGTTACGTAATCTATAATCTATTACGTAAATGACTAAAAAATACTGAAATTCCTTCTAGCTCAACTTATTTATTTAGATTTTAAATTTCTGTCATTCAAAATAATTCTAAGAAATTTTCAAAATTAATTTCTTTATTCATTGACAATCCGAATTCTTATTCATCTTTAATCATTTTTAAACAAGAAAATGCTTTAAATTTATTATAAATATTTACAATAAATGAATTTTTCCATTTGGAAAATTTCTACTCAAACAAAAATGAAACATTAGATTTAAATTAAATTATAACTATGTACTAATATACAAAAATGAATAGAACATTGTGTGTATAAATTCTAACTTGTAAAATATATCAATTACCTTAATGGATATAACATAAAATATTTTTCATCATCTTTTTCTGTATTTTCTGTACCAATGTTTAGGTAAAAAAGAGAAGAAGAAAATTCTATAATAGAGAAAGTATATAATTGGTAAAATCAAAGATATTATTTTCTTGTTTGGTTCTAAATTTTAACTGAATAAAAATAATCTTTTAATTTGTAAAATGTGAAATATACATATACAAGAATTATTCAACATCGTAAAAAGATTAAAATTTTCTAAATGATATAAACATAAATTCTTTATTTAATTGAATTTTCTGTCTTCTCTGTAAATGATTTAATCGAAAATTTTACTAATTGTATAAATAAAATAATTAGCAAATTAATTAGAAAATTTAATTATTTATATAAAAGGAAAAAATGAATAGTACAAAATTTATAATTCATAGGAAAAATTTCATTAATTTAATTGGTAAGCATGTAAATTTAGTTAAAATTAATCGCATTTAAAAGATTAAATTAAATTTTACACATAATTTTAATTACATAATTTGCATATTTTTATGATACTAAATTATTTTGCTTAAATAAAAAATTAGGACACTTTTCAGGTTTTTATATATGTACTACACCGCAGTTTTAGTATACATAAAAAAAAAACTCATATAAAAATATAACTAAATCCTAAAACATAAAAAGGATTATTTTTTAGTGTTGTCCTTTAAAGACAAAAAAACACAAAACAAAACCCAAAGAACACAGCGAAGAAACTTAATCCGAAAAAGAGCTTTAAGTGATAAAATTGTCATAAAGAAAATAGTAGTACACACATTTAATGTACTCTCATTTCATAGTCACCATATATTATCGTCCTTGTATTGTCTTTAATGTGCCTTGTTAGTGTTTATATGATTTGAAGACAGCCAGCTACAATGCAAAAAAAATAAAGAATGTGTATATAAAAGACAATTTCATCATTTTTAGTATATAATATTACAAAACAATTTTCATTTATGGTGAAGTACATTATTATTTTTTGACAAGGAAAAAGCAAGCAGAAAGGACGATATTTATTTTATATTTTTTTTTTTGTTTCGTCAGAGATTTTTGATGATACAGCAAAGTAACAAAAAAAGTATTATATGGAATTAATATTATTAGAGCAAGTGTTTATTAATAGGGATACTATATGTACATAGAATGTATAGATAGACCGGAGTAAAGTGTCCTTGTTTCATTATTTAATTTAATCTCTTTAACTTATCCTGATGACTATTTGCTTTTGATTTTCGTCCTTTTTTTCTATATGTTTCAGAGCTTTTATAATAAAATTAGAAATATTATTAAAGGCAAAGAAAAACAATCACTGACACGAGTAGATAACACCACTTGATATTTTTTATAATGTTTTAATTACATAAAGTGACCAGATATGTTATATGATATTATGGTGTGGTTGTAATTTAATATGATTATTAAAATCTAAATAATATTGTTGAGATTTTAGATAAATTGTGTAATATTTTGAAATAATTAATTGATTGAAATTGAATTAAGAGCCTATTAATATCTGTCTGAGTTCGTGGGCATAATACGTCTGAATTCAATTTTATAATTAATGTCATAATGTTAAAATTAGCTGAAGAACAAAATATATAATTAATCATAATTTTCATTTTAAAATTATTGTTTCAATCGAAACAATTCTAAAATTTTCTATTGACGTAATTACGAACAGGATAATATCTATCAAACATAATATGGTTTTTGTCTATACTAGCACGGAATAAATAGTCAAACTGTCTAACTAACTAAGCTTATTATTAAGCAATTAAATTCCTTTGGTAACCCCAATTCCACTCAATTCCATATAGAATATATAGAATATATCTTTTAGTTATAAACTATATTTATGTCAGGATCAGGATGTACATACATATTAATATAAGGAAAATGTAGTTATTTTTTTATATATGTATATTTTAGTGGTGGTCTAAAAAGTATCCTGTAATTTACTGATAAGAATATAACAATTTAATGTACAAAAATAAAGTCATTCCCTCTTTTAGTTTTCATAAATATTCTAAACATAACTTTTATCTATTGTATCCTTTATAAATTTTTTTCAAAAAATATATATATATATGTGTGTGTGTGTGCAATAGGAAACAAAAAAAAACTATATATGTATAGATATAAATTTAGAATATATAAATATTTTTTTCATCTAAAAATATATCTCGTAAGTTTTGTGGTTAAAATTTTAATGGTTTTTGGGTTACAAAACTGAAATTACAAAATGTTCGTTCAATTTTTTTTTTTTTGGAAATATATATTCATATATATCCTTTATGTTTTCCTTCCTTCAAAAAAAGTTATATAAAATTTATGATATATATTTTTGAGTCTTTAAACGAAAAGAATTTCATTCATCTTTTCTAGTTTTTTTTTGGGAAAATTTAATTTTAATGAAATCAGCAGAATTTTTTTTAATTTTATTTCACCACTTTAATATGACATGTTGTGAAAATTACTTAAGCTGGAACTATTTGCAATAAAAATGTACACATAATAATATTGTAAATGAAAAATATTTTTGTGTTTGAATAAATTTATGATAAATCCTTTTTGCTGCTCTCTTATAGTTTTTTTTTTTCTATAATAGTTTGAAATATTTTCTCGAATTTTATTCATATATGTAAATCCTTTTTAGTGATGATGATGATGATGACAAATTTTAGGGATGTACAAAATAATTTATTACAATCGATATAATCAGGATTGGTTTTTGGTTTTTACTATATTTTTGTTTAGTTTAGAGAGAGTATAGAAAGGTTCACTGGCAAAAATCAAAATTTTAGGTGGATCAGAAAATTTGTTTTTGAATATCTTAATGTTTGCATTTTAATTAGAAATTCTAAAAAGTTAATGATTAAAAGGATTTAAATAGAAATACTAGGAATCATTAAAATATTGAGGACATAGAAAAGCATAGTAAAATTGAAATTCATAAGAGATTGAAAACGGATTTGAAATTTCTAGTAAATATATTATGTATAATAAAGAATTTTATATCAATTTTTGCTACGAAAAACCAAAATAAAGTCCTTCAAATATTAAAACTGAAATAAAATGAATATTTTTGGTTATGTTTATGCGAGTAAAAGAAAAAGTTTATTTTTGGAAGGACCACAACATAGAAAAATTCGCATGTGGTTCGTTTTATTCAAATTTTTTTTTTTTGTTATTTGAACTTTTTATTTCTTTGTTTTTTTTTTGCCTTGAAATTTTTGCTGACCTCAAATTAATTTTTTTAATATTATTAAAATTCACAAACAAACAAAAAAAAGTTTTTTTATTCCCAATACAAAAATTATTATGAATTGAAATATTTTAAGAAAATCCTTTATACCATAAAAGTGAAAAAAGGATATTCAATGTTGCAAAAAAAAATTAAGTAAATTTGAAAGATTTCTTTTAAAAATTTAAAATTTTAATGTAGCAGAAAAACAGAAAACATTTTTCACAATTAGTTTTTCTTCTACTATTTCAAAAAATTTCCACACATTATTTATAATACAAAAGAAAAATTTCGCAAACATTTCCATTTTAAGTAATGAATTTTTTTTCTTTGTTATTGTGTTTTCTAAATTTGATTTTCTTGTTAATAATATTACAGCATTAACATCTAAATTAGTCTTTTTGCAATTGAAATTAGTCTTTTTTATATTTCAAATTAGTCTTTCAAATTAGTAAATCCTTTTTAAGATGTTTATTTATCTGCATAACAAACTGTTAAGTATCTTTTATCATATACGAAACTGTTCACTGTTACATAATTATTAATTAATTGTGAAGCCTGTTATTTAGATGGAAACTGTTATCTACCTATTAGCCTGACATTTAACTCTGTTACCTAAATGTAAATAGATCAAATGCTTACCTAACTCTAAAATGCATCTAATTCACGAACTACTGCATAAGACTAATCTGAAATATAAAAAGACTAATTTTGCCTAAAAAAATTTCTTCCGCAAAGATTTATTATAATTTACAAAAATATTTTCAATTTTACGTAACATTTTCTGCTTTTTCTCTTCTGTTTTGTATATAATACAAAAAAGAAAATTTATATATGATTTTCTTTTTGAGAAACTTTTGATAAATAAGAAAATTATTTTGAGGTAAAGATAGGATTTTCATTAAAATGCGTTTTTCAAAGTTATTTCTTATATTACATTTTCATTTTGTTTTATTTGTTATAAAGAATGTTATATATGATTTGTTGTATATTGATATATGATTGTTTTATGGAAATATTATGTTATATGTTTTTTGTTTTACTCACTATATCATTTATAAAATTTCCTTTTTATTGGTGTGTAAAATGAGTGAAAAGTTATAATATAATTTTTTGTTTCAAATTTCCAGATAAAAGTTTTGCGTTTACTAAACAAAATGACTACAGTATTTTACCCTAGGGATTTATAAGGAAGGATATATGGAATGGTAAGAGAAATAAAGGTTTTTTTTCTGTATTTTTGGTTTAAAATAATGGGCTTTTTTGTATATTGTTGTAGCTTTTTTTTTATATTTATAGAAATATTTTTTTTTGTAAAAACCAGAATGAAAATCTTTTGAACATTTTTTACGAATATTATGTAAAATTAGAATCCTTAATTGGAATTTTTTTTTTATATTATATTATTTTTTTTTTTGGGGAAAATATGTTATGAATTTTCGGTAATGAAACATAAATATTTGTAAATTTACATAAATATTTGTAAATTTGAAAATATGGTTTTTATTTTAAAGAAAATGTGAAATTTGTATTTTGTAAGAATTTTTCTTATGGTATTTTGAAATTCTTTGTTATTGAAAAATCTTATGTTTGCCAGGATATAATTTTTATAATGTTTGTCAAATGAACTTTTAATTCTTTCCCGTATAATGAGGATTTCTAATGGAATTCAGTTATTGCACAACCTTAAAAATATTATTCTTATATTTATTATAGATATAATATTTATGTATCATTTTAATTTCGTCCTTTATAAGAAGACAAAATAATCTAAAAATCAAGTCTTAATAAAATTTCATAAAATTTGATTTTTAATTAATTGAAAATTTAAGATAACATTTATTTTAATTATATTTTTCAATTTATCCTTTTTGATCTTCGGTATAATAGAGTTAATAATAATTTTTAATTATATTTTTTTTATTTAGAACGAACATTAAAGTCTTTTATCTCTCCCCAAAGCTTTTTCCAATAAAAGGATTAAAAATTAATTATCTTATTATTATAGCTTTGTAGTCAAAAAGAACAATTGAACATTTACATTTATAAATACTTCAAATAATTCTTTTTTTTTTTTTTTAATTATTTCTGACAGTAGATAAGTTTTAATTTTAATTAAAATCAGAAATTTTCTTTTGAACTTATTCTTCTTACACTTATCTCAGATGCAAAAATTTCCAAAAGGTTTCCCTCAAAAATCTATAATATTAAAAGTTTGACTTAAAAATTAAAGAAATTCAATTTAAAATTAAAATTTTTAGTGAAAATTCAAACATGAAATTCCTATTTTCGCATAATTTGAATCCTAATCAATATTTCAATTAAAATTATCAAATTATTCTTACTGAAAATTTGTCTTAGCATTTATCAAAAATATTTTTCATCAAAATATCCTGTCGTTATATTTCATCCTTTCATCTTTGATTTACACAACAAAAAAAAAACATTTTTCAATTTTCGTTTCTGGAGTTAAAAATTCAATGAAATGAAAGCCTGTTAAATGCCATATGAGACACTAGGAAAAACTTTTTCCTAAAAATCTAATTAATTTAATTTGTTTTTCTGATTTTTTTTTTAGTTACTTTTTTGTGTTTTTTGGATGAATCCTTATTTATGTAATGTAATATGCAAAATTATATGTTGCAAAAAAAAAACTACCACATTTTTTAATGACTGGCAAATTAGCAAAAAATCATTTAGACAAGTTTTTCCTCATTGAAGTCAGGGTTTTTTTTTTGTTCGACGTGATGATTTATTACAGAATGTATTTTTGTCAGGTAATTATAGAAATAATTACGTTTTCTTCTCTTTTTTTTTTGTATTATTTTGTGCTTTTGTAAATAATACAAAATAATCGTCCTTTTTTTAAATCCATAATTTATGCACTGTATTTTTTTGTACTAATGACAGAAGACAAAACAAAAATTTCCTTTTTTTTTGCTGAAATTGGTAAACATGAAAATTTGTAATCTAAAATTTTTTGAAGTGTAACTTTTTTCTGTGATCTCAAAAAAAAAAAAAAAAACAGATGTAATCAAATCCTTTTTTCCCATTTTGTATTCAAATGTTTATAAAGTGAAGGTACACAAAAAACCAATTTTAATTTTACTGAAAAGTTTCTGAAAGTTATTTTGTAGTTGAAACAATTTACAAAAATATTAAAGGATTTTAATGCAAATGTAATGATTTTAAAAAACAATTTTACATATTTTTTTTAGATTATATAGTGAAGAGAAAGGATTTCCACTTTTTTCGTTTTTCTAGTTGATGTCCAGGGATACACGTTTTTTGTTAGGAGTAACATTTTTTTTTTGGAATTTTTGTTAAGGGTTGATTTTGATTTTTTTAACGTAAAAAAAATTCTGTGTTTTTGGGATAATAAAAGCTAATAAAAATCAAAACGAAAAACACTTGTTTTAAATGAAATGAAAATATATTTATATACATTTACTTGGTTTTTATTCGGGTTTCAGTTAATTTAAATAAAATTTATTTAAAATATTTATGCAAATTATTATTCTTTATATTAAAATAATGAAAAATACTAATAAAATTCTGTATCTTATGTATATTCTTTTTTGAAATAGTATTTTGTTAATTCAGTCTTCTTTAAATTTATCTTAGTTTTCTCGACTTTCTATTAAAATTGAAGTCATTTCTATTTTTTTTATTAAATCACGAACTATATTATCTCTTGAAATTTCATTTATCAAATCTTATTAATCTGGTGCATAAATAATAATCCATTTTCCTTTATATAATTATATATATATATATTTTTTGCTGCTATATTTCTACTTAATAATAGCATAAATTTCCCTTATCTATCTTTGGAATCTAATTTATATATTATAAAATATATTTTTTCTGCATCAATTTAACTTTTGCTATATCAAATAATTTTACCTTCTTTTTAAATCGTTTTAATATACTTAACTTTTTGAAATTAATTTAATTTAAATTATCTTTAAATCTCAAACCATATAATAAAAATGAGGGATGATAACTATATACTTATAGGGAAAAATTTTTTTTTTTATGAATATTTATGAAAACCTTTTCACATAAAATTATCTATAATATAAAAATGAATTCTGTACTATACCTTAATTTTTAATACGATAACAAAGTATATAAATAGTAATAGTATAATTAATGTTTTTCAATGGTGTGACAGGCCATTTTGTGAGCATTTATTTTGTCTGTTCAGTAACTTAGGGGTCAAAGCGATATTAATGATCCAATATATAGTATTTGTGGACCTATAGTAATATATTTCCATTAGAATATGGAGACAGTGATTCATTTAAAACGATCAAAGTATACTACTTTACGGCACAGCCACTGTTTTTTCTACTAACATGAGACATGACATGAGTATACTTAAAATATACACATAAATTACTGAAAACTATATTCTCAAAAAAAAAATATTCTATTATACTATTATACGTATGATAAAATCTTACATATAAAATAGTATAATATATATACGTATGATAAAATTACCTGAAGATATGAACAACAACAACAAAAAGGATATCACTTTACACAATGCCATTTTATAGAGAAAAGAGAAAAAAAAATCATAATTTCATCTTCATATATTTCATCACTAAAGACACGTCTTCCATACATATAAGTGATTTTTGACTAAAAGATATAAAATTTATACGTTGATTTATATTAAAGATGATAATGTATGTATATAGAAAAATTTCTTACATACATATGTTATTTCGTATCGGGGATGGTTTCAAGATAAAATTTTATTAGTAAATCTCCTATAAAGTGAACATATTTCATATTATACTACATGAACAAAAAGCACCACAAAAATTACTGAATTTTGATGATGCACAGAAATTATATAGAAAATGGAAAGTTTTACAATATTAAATTTTATACTAATGTATATTACTTTATGAAAATTCTTTTACTATATACTTTTTCATCCCAAAAAAAAAATCCTATATGCTTTTCATAGCACAAAAACATAAAACCCATAAAAATATTATTATGCATTTTTCTTTATATTTAGTTTAGAGAGGAGACACTGACATGGAACAAAAGATTGTGTTATTTTTTTTTCCGATGATTTATACCACATTGTATACAATGTCTGTTTTGAAGGATTCAAAAAAAAAAGGATATATTATTGTTAAGAAGATAGTATAATTTTTCTATTCACTTATTTTTTAAAGGACTCCCATTTGTGATTTGTTATACATATAATAAAAGATTTTTGGTTTAGAGAATATGATAAATATTCTAACATTTAACCATACACACAGAAAAACAAATTCAAGCAGATATCCTTTTAACCAGAATATATATATAAAAGGATAAAAGAATAAAGTATATAAAATTTATTGTTAATAAAGTAAATTAATATCAATTTTTGAAGTACTGGAAAAAAAGGTTTCTCGCCAGTATAATTTACCTAATAAAATAAATATAGTATCATAAAAATGTCTATAATTAAATTTACTTCTATACTTAAAATTTTACCCATATAAGAATTTCCATAGAAAATTGATTACTTTTATGGTTTTTGTAGTAACAAAAATTTTACAGAACTTTTTTTTTTTTTAAATTTCAAGTATTTTTTACTAGAAATTTAATATAAAATGAATTTTTTTTCATATAATTTCTTAATATTTTACATTTTTTTCCTTAAATTTTCATAGAGAAAATTTATGTTTTCATTTATATTTTTCATTATTTTAAAATCTTTATATTTTTGTTTTTAACTTTGTGTAAGAATAGATAATCTCTTTTCGCAGTTTTTTCTTTTTTCAAAACATAAAAAGGAAATAAAAATACATTTAAAACTTTCATATAACCAAAAAGACGATCAGCCAGGAATCCTAAAGGACAGACAAAAAAAAACAACAACATTAGAAAACTTATTATTTTCTTGTTGTTATTTTTGAAAAAGGCAGGAAAATTTTTATTTTCTGTTGATATAATTGAATTTGAAAAAGAAGATAAAATAATTATAAATTGAAAAAATATTATCAAGAAATTTTATATAAAATAATAAGAAATATAAATTTCTCTTTAAGTGATTATCTAAAGTGAATTATTTTAACTTTTTCTCAAAATTATTTTATATTTGTAAAACATTTTTATATACCTATAGTCAGAATATAATATGAATATCCCAGGTGATGCTTAATAGTTTAGGAGAGGAGTCTTAAAAGTCCTGTCGTTGTCAGAAATGTAATTACCAAATGTATACAAGAAAAACAATTAAATTTTTGAAATATTTGGAAATTTTATGGAAAAAATAAAGTTTATAATTTTATTAGAAATCAATTTCCAGGAAGATTTTGTCCTTTTAATATTTTTTTAGGAAGTTTTTGTCCTTTTAAAATTTTTTGATATTTATGGTTTAGTGTTTAATCGGAAATTTCATTTTACTCTGGGTAATTTTACAAAAATAAATTATATGATTGTCCTTTTTCTTAAAATTACGGATATAAAATTAATTTAGTGTTTAGTGTTTATTTACTATAATTGTGAAGAGATTTTTAATAAAAAAATTATTCGTTTTGTCAAGGAATTTCTTGGAGGCGACAAAGTACAATTCAAGCTAAACGTTAATATTGCATATTTATAGGAGTTATATATACAATTATATTTATTGATGTACTCCCAAAATTGCTGATATATTTTTCATAATTTGTAAATTCAAATTAAACGAATTCAATTTCAAATTTTGACTTAGATAATAATCTAACTCAGATTAAGTTCAGTAATAAAGTAAAGTGTAGTAAACCATCGAAGACCATCAGTAGATATTTAAATAAATAATATTCATTTACTTTAACTTCCTTTTATCTCATCGAATTTCTAAATATTTTATAAAAATTTATTTTTCTTAATCTTTTTTTTGTTTCATTTAATATTTTCTATAACAGAAATAAATTCACTAAAATAAATTTATATAAATATGTATTTAACTTTTATTATCCTTAAATCCTGAGTAATCAAAACAAAAAGTATTTTCATTTATTGATCAAAATTTTTATCGTTTTATTTATTTTATCTTAAAAATAGCTCTTATAGTCATTGAAATTTCCCTCTGCATTATTCCAATAAAATTGCTCCTTGACAAAATTTACTTTTCGCTTGATTTATATTTAAACTTTATTCATATTCAATTTATTTATGATTTGAATATATACTTTCTATATTTTTCTTATGTTTTGTTTCCAAGTAATATTGTTCATTGGAAAATATAGTCAATTTACATAAAAATGCATTTTCAATTTTTCAATATTTTTTTATATTGAATTTGAAATTGTTATTTTGCTGTTATCTTATTTTCCAAACATTTTGACAAAAAAGGAAAATGTATAAAAGGAATTTAGTTTTAAATGTATTGGAAATTTTTATAAAGTTGATTGGAAAATGTAAAAAGGACAAAAGTTCAGTAATAATGTAATTTATCTATATATTGAAATATTCTTCATAAAAATAATAATTGGATTTCTATTTGACAAATTGTTAATATTTCGATTTTCGATTACGATAAATGAGATTACTTTATATTGAATTGTGAATATTTTTACAAAAAAATTGAAAATATTTTGCAATTTTATATTAATATTTTGATTTCATATAACATCATTTGAGCAACTAAATATATGCAATTTAGATAATTAATATACCAAAAATTAAAACATAATTTCTATTGAGTTACTAAGAAACAAAATTATAATTGTGTCCAAATATTTTAATGCTAAATTAAAATTAATTTTTAATTAACTATTTCTATATGAAAAATGTCTTAAAGGCTCAAGGATACTAATGAAATTCATTAATTTACAAGTTTTAAAAATAAACAAACGAAATTTTCATTCTAATAAAATTAATTTTTAGTTCGATTTTATTTAAATTTTTAAAGGACATTATAATATCCCTTTTTATTTACATAATTTTTAACAAGGAATTTTCTGAAATATCATTCACATTTATTTTATATATTTGAATTTGTTTTGAAGTTTACTTAAACTCTTAAATATAATGAAATAAATTAATTTTTAATATTATTATCCCAAAATTACAAATAAAATCGATTTAAAAATTTGAATTTTTGTAGAATTACATTGAGCAGTAAAAAATCTTATAATATCCGAAATGATTAAACATATATTTACAATCTGTCATATCCTTAAACTTCTATTATCCTTTCCCTTGAAAATAAAAATATTACAAATAAAACGGAAATTTTTCAATTGTTAAAATTAAACCATAAAGGATACGAAATTTCAAATTTTAATGTATATTATGTGAAGAAGCTCCATATTGATTTATATCCTTGTGTCAAATATTTGCCTTACAACTTGACAATTCTTCATTTTATTCAAAAAAAATTATTATGTTCCTTTAAATCTTCACACCCATTTCTATTTTTTACTCTAAATATCCCAGCAGTACCACAGGAAAAAAAAAGCTTATATACGTTTTTACACATTTAAGTGCATATAATGTTTAATACAGCAGCAAAAAAAAGGATATAAAAACTACATTTTATTTTTACTTAAATTGATATTCAGAGTACATAAATGAAATTATAGAGTAGAGATTTCGAAATTATATTTCTTGGGTAACAAGAGTTATCGTATATATTATTTTATGTGGTGTACTCTTCTTCTTGTGCAATTCAACAGATCTATTTTAGGGCAATAGGTCAACAAGTCATTTTGTACAACTTGTAAAATTGGTATATGACAACTATATAATGTATACTACAAGCATGTCGAGGACGAAAGTGTTTTTGAAGAGGATATTAATAGACTAAGCATTAAATATACACATTATGTATATATATAATTAAATTATTTTATGAAATTATATTTAAAATAAAATTGCGACATGAACAACCAAATAGAGCTTGTAAATTTCATGATATATAATTAATTTTAATTAAAATACAAAATGAATTTATTATATACATATATTTTTAATATGAAATTATTTTAAATATTTATTAATAAATTTCATTTAAAATTTATTAAACTGATAATTAATTTTATTGATCCTATTTTGTACATAATTGGAAATAGAATTATGCAATTTACTATTTCAAATCTCTTTTATATTTTATAAAATTAAATAGTTTAATTTCAAAATATTTTTATATATCAGATTACTATAAAATTTACATTTTGTTTAAACAGATAAATTAATACCACAATAATGTGTTTTGTTTTTTGTAGGAAAATTTTTCTATTTAATTAAAATTTTTAATGGTTTTTGCTATTTATGATAATAATTTTATTAGTTTAAATTATTAATTACATAAATAAATTTTACTATTTTATTAACTTATATTTGCTTTTTGTATAGATATAATTTTTGTAAATTATTGCGATAATTATTGTGGCCGTTTATTATTATAATAAATTTATGGTTTGTTTATTTTGAAAAAAAAAAAATTAATTATAATGTTTAGTGCCTAATATTATGCAATATTAATATCATAATTTTATGAGCTCAAAATTGAAATATTAAGGTTCATCTAATATGAATTTGGAGTAAATAGATATTATATATACTAAATTAACAATTGTAAAATTTTATGTGTTGGTTAGGATTAGGGATTATTATAATTTGTATAAATTATTTAACATTAGGTTCAAAATTTATATCACTACATAAAATCATTGAAAATTATCAATTTGAATGATTAATTATTAATTAAATTTGAATCCATTTAACGTAATTTTAAGTAAGGCAGAAATGTTTCCACTTTGTAATAATAAGAAAAACGTTTTTCATTATAGTTATAGTAGATTATGTAACGAAACATAATAATGTAGGCTGCGTATGCCTATTCCTTATTAATAGTCTAATTACACTTACAAAATTGAAGAAAAAATATTATTTTACTGAATCAAAATTACAAAAATTTACATAGCCCAGTAAATTTTAAAGTTAGAAAAAACTTTAACAAGGCAAAAATTCTTATCAAAGCAATTAGAAAAAATACAATTTCCTTTTTTATATACCAATTTTAAACAACGCAGACAAAATATTAATAACAAAAATATTTAATAAATAAATTTTTGTTATTAAATTTTCCAACAAATTTCAGGCTATTTTTTATTGGCAAAAATTTTTTAATATTAAATTTTCTTTTTGTTTTTTTTTTTTGGAAACTAGAAGGACTACAAAATAAAATATTGAAAAAAAAATGTTTACAAGAAAAATTCCCTTTAAAAAAAAACATTTATTATTAAAATTAAATTTAATACTCGGTACTCTAAGACGTTTTTTTTTAACCATAGTGATTTTTATTATAAATTTTAAATCTCGTTCAATATTTTTCCTATTTTTTACCACTGACAATAAGAAAAATGGAGAAAAAAGATAAAATTCAAAAATATTGTGATAACACAAGAGAAATAAGCATGGAAAAATTCCATAAAGAAAAGAACAAGATGAAGAAAAATGTAATCCAATTTCCGATAATTTTCATAACTTTCCATAAATTCCTAGCAATGACGCGAATCCTTTTTTTTTCAGTATCCGTGTATATAAATATATAAAAATATTTTCGTGGTTGTTGTGCTTGTTGTTCACTTTTCAGTTATTGACGACGTTAAACAGAGTAAAAAAAAGTATAATAAGAATCCGTTTTTTTTTCTTTACTTATCTTATAAATTGTATTTATTATGAAAAATAGTCTCTTGGGAGGACGAAGGCAAAAGATTTACTTTTGATTGCAAAAGAATAAGTTTTCTGAATATAAGTAATGGGAATTTAAATTTATTTTTCATATGCAGGTGTAACGTAAAAAAGATCTTAAAAATCTTTTCTTAATAAAAAATATTTCAAATTTAAGTTCCTGCCAAAAGTACAGGAATATTTTATTCTATGATTTTTTCAAAAAAAAAAATTTCTATAATTTATATCGAAATTTAATGGTAAATTTCCTTTATTTACAGATATGCCAAAAAAAAGGACTTCTAGTCAGTGTTAAAATTGTAAGTCATATTTGAATTATTTATAAATTTAGAGTATGTTAAATATTTTGTATAAAAATTTCTCTTCAAAATTTGTTTTATAAAAATGATTGCATTATTTTTCTCGCCTTTAAAATCTAAGAAGATTTGCAAAGGAATAATATAATTTAATCCCAAATCTAATTAAAAATTGAAATAAAATCTTTATATTCATTGCAATTTCAACAAAGAAGGAAATTTTTTATCGCATTAAAAGATTGCAAAAGATTAAGGGATTTCAAAATGAATTTTTATTATTTTTTAATGAAAATTTCTTACTTTGATTAATTCGATATTGTGATACAGAAAGAAAAAATCAATTTGAAAGATTTTAAATGAAATGGTTTTTATTTAATTTGGAGAAATGTAGAATTTAATCAAATTAGTCAAATATTTCTTTCCGGTATTAGAATTAATTACATTATTTATTTTCTTCAGAAAATCAATTCAAATTTCTAACGAATTGTAGTTGCGCATAGAAACTTTCGTATAAACAGGACCTAAATAAACTCGCATTAATTCATTTTTTAAAATTTTAAGTATCAACATTTTATTGTATAATTAAAATTTCGTTGTGTTTCCTAAATAAAAAAGGACACCATTTCCAAGTTTCCAAATCCTACTTGTCCTTTTCGCTCTTCAATTTTTAATCCTTTCGTGTAAAAAAGTATTCAATAAACTTTTTTTTGTTGTTAATTAATTTATACTCAAACTAATTGAACAACATTTTTTGTGCCATTCGCATGCAAAACATAAAATATTTAACCCTTTTCAAAAGAAAAACAATTTCATCCTTAAATTGGAAAATTCTTAAAGATCAATTTCTCAGCCCATACTTGATTATATTTTTCAATGTTATTTTTCTTCCGCTCTTTCGTTTTTGTGACATAAAAACCTTAAATTGTCAGAACAGTTTTTTTTTTCCTTATCACCATTATGTTCGTACTTTTCTTCCAATTACATCAAATTAATTATGCGAAAAAAAAAAAATCAGTATCCTTTTTACGCATTTTTGAACTATACCCACCTACATACACAAAAAAATTATATATAAAAAGGATATTTTATAATAATAATAATAATAAAAAAAAAAGCCGCAATAAATCAAGAAAATAAATTTTTCGACACACACAGATGACCCTTGAAAATAAATCTCCTCTGATCCTTAAAAATAAGGATAGGAAAAATTAAAAGTATATTTTTTTTTTGTTTAGTCCAACATAGTTTGAAAAACGTACAGACATTGGTAACCTAATCGATCATTTTGTTGCGTCCATGAACGCTATAAGGCTCGTTGAGCACATGTGTCTCATTCAATTATTTTTACGGTGTACCTTTTTCTTTTTACGAACGAACCAGAAAATATACAAAATATAAATTCCCACTTGGTTCTACAAAAACAACAAAAATATATTTAAAGGATATAAAAAATCCTTGAAAAAGGAAAAACTTTTTAAAAAAAAACACACTTTTTAGAGTTCGACAATAACAGAATTTAGGTATAACAGAAAAAAGACAATTTTTTTTTGGTAAATATTAGGGGATTTATTTAATATCCTATTTGCAGAAAGGAAAATTGAAGGATGGCATTGGTTATATAAATATATATGAGGAAATTAAGGGGTTTATAAAAAATTGATTTGTATTTCTACAACTCTGAGAAATTGTAAATTTATTTATACATGTACTATTTTCTACAAAAGCTACAAGTGTAGTTTTGGTCATGTTACATCCAAAAGTTAGTGAATTTTTATAAATAATAGAATGTAAAATGGTTGTAACTTTTTTGGTCCTTTTAGTGGCAGTTGGATCAGAACATTAAATTTTTGTGATTCAAATTCTGAGCGCTATTCCGGGCAGATTTATAGTTGTTGCACCTTTAAATATTGCGCACTACTGACAATCAACTATGTTGTAATTTCAAAAAGATGATAATAAAAAATTGTTGAGACATAAATTTATGCCAAGAGAAAGTGACACTATCGGAACCAACAAATTCCTTGATACAATTAATAGGTTTTATTCAAAAGATGGTAACGAAATCTATAACTTTCAACTAACAATTTCAATTTATTAAGTTCATTTTCAATTGAAATTATAATTTAAAACTTTAAAATTTCCAATTTATTTATCACAAACTATTAAATAACGAAAAAAATACTATAAAGAAAATGAAGATATTTCTGATAAATATAAAAAGGACATTATTATAAAAAGTATTGCATGCTATTTCTATGTTATAAACTACCTAAAATCTGGGCTAATGTTTTATTTATTTTTATATCGATCCATAATATTATTTGTCGAAAGTTATTATCATTTCCGAGAAAAAATGTAAGCATCCTTTTTGATTTTTTACATTCTACTCTAGAACTAGAGGATGGGAGAATGAGTTTTATTTAATAACAGTACGACTATGTTGCTATGAATACATAGTTTATATAATTTTTTTTGTTAGGATCACTGCGCTACATTAAGGATTTTTCATATATTTTAATAAAAGTTTTTTTTTTTCTCAATTTTGCAAAATATTTTATCGACTTTCTCGTTTTTTATGTTGGTTTGAATTAATTTTTTTTTATCCTGGATGCCAAGTACAGAATTATTTACATTAAAAAACTAAAATTTAGCTTTCAATTTTTCTTGTTGTTAAAAACGATAAATTTTTGATTTTAAGACGATTTCTTGTTGTTAAATAATTTTTTTCTCTGAAATCATGAGAAAAAATGTTTATCACGCTCCACTTTTTCATTTTCACAAGCTTCAGTTATTTTGTGTACAATTTTTTTTTTTTGGTACCTAAAATATAACTCATAGACGTAAAAAAGAAATTAGGTGAAAAATTGTTCCATTAAGGATAACAACAACAACAACAGCAAAAAAAAAACAGGAAGAAACAATTTTGTGTATATAGAAAATAAAAAAAAAACCAAAAGTTAAAAGTGAAACGCGAATGGAAAATGTTTGTTTATATTTGAAGTAGTTTTTCCTGTTAAAATGTTGATTGGTTTTCTGTATAGGCTTTTAAACTGAAAGCATTTTTGTTGTGTGGCGGTTTATATAAAAATGGAATTTTGTTTCATTTATAAATGGATTTTTGGACAAGAAAAAAAAAAGAATTTTTTGTCCTGATTTTTTGTTTTGTATTCTGGAATGAAATTAAAGTTTAGTTTTCTCTGCCAAATCGAAATTCTTTTTATAAAAATTTAATTTTTTTTAAAGGAAACGAAAAGAGTCCTAGATTTAGTTTATAGGTAAAAGAACTTTTAAGTTGATGATAAATTTTTTTTTTTTTGATATTTTGCAGAATCTTTTTTTTTAGGGGGGGAATAATTTTTTAATGTTTTAAGGATACAAAGGAATTTTGTATTCTAGATATTTTTCGTTATCTGATATTTAGTTTGTTGAGAGAAAATTAATTATTGCAGATAATTATTATTTATATACCGTATATAAAAATTTTAGTGAGTTTTGGTTCGTTCTTCTTGATTTAACAAGATTTTAACAATTTTAATTGTAAGTTTCGAGTTTTTTATCTTCTTGACTACAAATTAAAGACAAATTTTCATAATTCCATATTATATGATCGTGTAAAAGGTCTTTATTGTCAGTTAAGGTCCAAAATTGTCTAAGGTAAAATAGTATAAAACTTCAAGCTTACTATGATTAAAATATTCAATAAGGTAGAACTGTGACCATCAAAGTTAATTGTCATAATTTACCAGCAAACAAGGCCGAAACTTGTTCTTTTCCAATTATCTGAATGATTATCCAAATTTTTCTATTTTTCGAAATTCCATTTTTCCCTGCAAAAACTTTTCTATATGACTTTAATTTTTAAAAAAATGTTGATTTGAAACTACTACGAATTAATTAAATAAGCCTTACGTTATGCAATTTTAGATTTACATTTACATAAAAAAAATTATTCATACCAAAAAAATAGCATCTGGCATCTAAACAAAACAAAAAAAAAATCAGAATGAATTTCCAACATTACATTCATCATCATCATCATCATCATCATGAATAGTGACAAAAAAAACCAAATCATATATAAAAAAATTTTTTCAATTTAGAACAAATATTCAGGAAAGAAAAATCTCTAATCCCATTTTTCTTGCTGTTTTCCTTACCTATATTTCCTCGACTATATCATTTCTATAAAATAGAAATTCTTGACAAAATATAGAAAACTTTCAATCTCAAGTTGGGCTCATTTTTCATAAAAACACAGCAGCAGCAAAAATAGCAAAAAAAAAATATTATTATTATTATAATAATAAGGACTAAAGGTTCTTTACCTTATCACCAAGAATGGCATAAATTGAAGAAGAAGAAAAATTGTGGAAAATGGGAAAAACAACATTTTTCCATAATGGTTAGTTTTGTTTTCATGCCATAAAAAAATTTGTTTTTTTTTCTGTTGTTATTTAAATTCAGATTTTTTTTTTAGTTAAGTTTTGCATGACATGGAAATTTTCTTTTTTTTATATGTAGAATATTACGATTATGAAAATTGTATTATGTAGGAAATCTAGGAAAATTCATAATATGTATATATGTATAAAAATGGGTCTGTAATACAAAAATTAAATATGCAAATTTTTTAAACAAATTAAATGGACATTTTTAATCTTAAATTATTAAATTTAATGCGTGATATAATTATTAGTTTTGTTGAATAAATTTTCGTATAGTAATTATTAGAGTTGTTAAATTATACATTAAAAAGCACAATTAATTTTTGTACTTCAAAAATATAAAATCCATATAACTTGCATTTAGTTCAATTATGAAAAATAATGCATCATTTTACTTTAGTAAACTATTTTCATAATTAAACATAATTAAGTATTGGAAAAGTAAGTTAGAAAATACAAATTATAAATAAAATTTTAATTTTAATTGTTTTACTTAATGTTACAGAAGAAAAACTAAAAAGTTCAAATTAAGAAACAACAAAATAATTCATTAACGATGCCGAAGTAATCAAATTTTTGCATATTTTAAATTATTCAAATTATTCATTAGCATAAAAATGATTTTATTGTAAATATAAATAACTTTTAATAAATTTTAATGAAAATATTTTCCAAAGAATTTTTTTTTTCTTCTTAACTTTAATTAAAATTCAAACTTTGAAACTGGAAAGGACGAAAAATATCATTTTTTTTTGTATAAAAATAAATTCAAATTTACAAAGAACTTTAATAATCATAAATTAATTTAAAATTCTCCTTGTCTTGTTGTTAATAACCTAATTTCAAATGCTGATTATCATTTTAATTACATATAAAAGAAAAATTGGAAATTTAAAAGGACTTTTATGCTTGTAAGCCTTTCGAAAATCAAACAAATTAGTAGTAAAATTTTTTATTTAAAATTTTCCAGGAAATCATTTTAGTTATATTTTATATAATTCCTTTTACAGATTATTACAAATTTTGAATTTCTAAGTAAAAAGGATTTTATTTTATATCTTCAATATTAAATAAAATTTCTATCGAAAAAAAATATTTTTTAACAAACTCGCAATTTTTTAAAATTAAAAATACCAGGAAAAAAACTTTTATAAACTTTTTATTTTTGCTGAGGTTTATAGACCTATAGTAACTTAAATTTTAATCAGAAAAAAAGTTTAATAAAAAAAAAAGTGTACGAAAAACTTGTAATTATAAAAAGTTTAAACAAATAATTTTCCTTTAAAATTTGGAATTATTTTTTAATAGAAAATCTTAAAAGTGTTTATTCAAAACTTTTCAAAATTTCCAATAAAAAAAAATGATAAAATAAATTTAAAATTACTTATCAAAATTATATCCTGTTGAAAATTCATAATAAAAGTTTCAGAATAGATTAAATATATATTGAAAGATTATTAAATATTATTCCAAAAATTACTAATTAAATTTTTGTTTGCAATGTAATGAATTTTAGGAATATTAATTTTTTGTAATTATATAATATTTCTTATAATTTCTCAGAAATTTAAAGAAAATTAATTTGAAATTTAAAGAAAATTCAAAATTCTATTCCTAATATACAATGTCGAAACCAATTCCATCGAAAAATGTCATTTGGATTTCAATTAATAACGACATCACTATTCTAATTACAATCAAATTAAAATTGATGAGATTGGTAACAGACACACAGTCTTCATTACTCACAGTCATTTTTCATAATAAATATTTTCCATTTAAATTTCTATTATATTAAATTTTCAAAATCAAATTTACATAACAAAATGAAAATTTTACAAAAAAAAAATTTCCATTGCTGTCTCCTCTAAATAACAACAATATCAATTTAGCTCATAAAAACATTCCATTGAAAAAAGGAATATCAATTCATTGTCATAAAATAATGATATTTTTTTCCCCTTTTAGAAAATTGCAAGGATAATTGACAATTTTACATATACCAAACAACAAGTAAAATATAGGTCTAAATAACACATCTATTTTCATCTAAAGGAAAATTTTTTACAATTCCCTCAGTAAAATTATTCTACATACCAATTTCAATTTGATTTCTAGCTAAAAAGATGAAAAAGTTTTTTTTTGAAAAAAATTTAACATAATTTTTCTATGTCTTTTATTTTTTTTTATATTATAGCGAAAGTTTAAATTGTTATTCAAGTCGTAAGTAGCTTTATTGAACTTTTTCAACTAAATAAAATAATAATAAACATTTTCATTGTACAATATGTATAATATTTTCCAAAAGATCTGAGAGGGATTCGACAGTTCTGAATCTGGTATAGACTGTATTGTATATATTTAAAGGACAATTTCACATTATTTGAAATATAAAATAAAAAAAAATTGATTTGACAAAATATTCATGGATTTTTTTTTAAAGTTTTCTATGGTTTTTTTTTTTTTGTTATTCATCGAAAGTTCATATATGATTTTGTTTTTATGTGTTTTTCATATTTAAATAATTTTGTCTATATTTCTTTTCGTTATGTTTTGTTTATTGTCGAGGAAAATAGGAAAATGACATAAATTGGTCGTAATAAGTATATTACATAAGAAAATCATTTAAGGCTCTGGGCTCTGGGGTATTATTATAATATATACAATAATAATTTACCAAGCGAATTATTTTGATTGACACTAACTAAAAGGGTTGACAGTTTGTTTATGGTTAATCTTCAATTTCTTTTCTTCTTCTTTTTTTTTTTTTTTTTTAAATTTAATCCCTAAAAGTTTTTTTGTTGGATAAAAATATTAAATTAGTTTTATTTTTCATATTTATGATAGGATTTTTATGTTAAATTTTTATGTAAAGTTTAAGTGATTTTAGGACCGAAAATCATAAAAAAAAAGGATTAGAAATTTTTAAACGAATAATAATATTTTTTTTGTTTGGTGAAGTTTTAGAATGTCATTTTAAAAAAAAAAGGATATTGTTTAAATATTTTTGATAATTTTAAAGGAAAATTTTACTGATAAAAAGTTTTTCAACAAAAATTAGGGTTTTGTCTTTTTGGGGTTAGGATTTACATAATAATCGATTTTTTTTTCAAAAACGTAAACAATTCATTTCTTCTCTCTGGTAAACTCTACAAATTTCTAGTCCTTGTATGTTAGTAAAAAAATTTCTTAAACTTTAATGACATATCTTATACTGCACCTCTCGGCAGCTTGAAAAAAGTAAACGTTAATCTTTAACTTGTTCATTTAGTATCGACATTTATCTTCGTCATTTTATTCATCTTGTTTTTCTAACCATTTTATCTTTCATCTGACAAGAAATTAGGAATATTAATCGCGAACAGATCTACATACGATAACAGATTTAAATACCCAGAGGATAGGAGCGATGATTTCAAGCAATTTTCTATGTTTGTTTAGATATTTTCAATTATTTTATATTAATTTTACCATTAAATTATTATTAATTAAACTTACTCATTTTTATTTTCCCCAAATATATCCAAGAGATCCTTTCTGAAGGATATTGACTGCCAATAATTGTAAAATTTAACTGCAATATTTTTCTGTAATTTTAATTTATCACAAAATAAATTTGATTTTTTTTTTAGAGTTTTTTTTAATTAATATTTTTTAATAATCACTAAAGTTTTAATTACAGTCATTTTTGAACACTTTTTATTTTTACAATATTTTTTTACTTACATAAATTACGAATTTAATTAAATTTATTTCAAATATTTTAAATTTTATGATTAAATATTATTATGCTTATTAATTAAGTGGAAGATTATAATTTATGTAGTAATAATTATTAATTATATAAACCTAATTGAATTCTATTTATG
This sequence comes from Empis stercorea, assembly GCA_949752835.1. NCBI lineage: Eukaryota > Metazoa > Arthropoda > Insecta > Diptera > Empididae > Empis > Empis stercorea. Next base: position 3,477,831 of record OX457085.1, read on the forward strand.
TTTATTAATTTTATGAACACTTTTATTATATTTTTTTATTTAATTATAAATAACAACATTTAATGTTTTTAAGATTTTAAATTCTTTTAAACAATTTAAATTATATTTTTTCTACATATTTTTCTACATATTTTTCATATAATTCCAGTAATAAATATTTTGAAAAATTGGAAATTAATTATGGCAGTTTCTTTTTTTCGTCTTCTGAAATATAATAATATAAGGAAAATTGTTTTGTGGTTAGAGAAATCAAATTGTAATCAATCATGACTGTTTTTATTAAATCCGTGTACTATATAGAAAATTAGAATTTTTATTTGTCACAAGGAAAAATGATTAATTTGCTTTTTATATTTTATTATATATAATTTTATTTAATTTATTTTTATGTCACATTTATTTAATAAATTTAATTAATTAATCAAATTTATATTTGTGGACTATCTGAATTTAATTGAATGAAAGATAAATCTTTTAATTAAATTAAAAAGAGTATTTAAAAAGGATTTTCTGAAAGGATTTAATGGCGATTTGAAATATTTCTCAAGTTTATTTTCGTGATACGATAGTTCGGCAGGATATTTTCGATTTTTCGTAATTTATTACTTTGTAAATTTTAGGCTTTCATTATCCAGAGATTAAATATTTAAAGAAACCGAAATTCGGCATATGGTTTTGCTGTAGTTTTCCCTTATATTTAAAAACTTCAAACTATATTTGAATATTTCCACTTTTATTCAACTTTCTATCTAATTTTATGTAACCATTTTAAAACTGATACCATTTTGTGATGGGAAACTATACTATAATAAAACGAGGAAAATTATCGTTGTTGTTGCCAATAAATTTATATCAATTTATAATTGATTGATGCTAATGAAAATTTACTTAATTTTAACCCCTTCCCCATTTTAACTAATAAATTATTTTCTGTCCTTGCCAATAAATTCATCTAAAATAGATTAAGTAAATTATAGTGATATATTGATTTAAGATAAAACCAAAATAAATAGAATCAAATAATCAAATATTAATTAAATCAAATTTGTGTAAAAGGATAAAATTATTTTATATCTACTAAATATATGAAAATATACTTAAGTGAATTGAAGACAATTTAGGTCATAATAAATGATACATAAAATTTTACGTAATTTTACACATAATTTAAATATTTTATAAGAATTCCAAATTGAATTTTTAATTTTGTTTTTATTGCAGTTAATTGAATCAGTACGAAATAATTTCCTGAATTAATTTTTAAAACATTAAATTGTTTTACATAATTAAATTTAATTTAATTTTAAACCAAAACCACAACAAATCCTTTTTTTTTTTTTATAATTTTAAACATATTTTTCAATTAACATTTTCATTACCACAACAGAAAGAAAAATAAAACAATTGTGTAATAATAAAATCAAAACCAACATTTGACCTAAATTTGGCTAAAGAACCCTAACATTTTGTTTTTGTTTATATAATTTATGCAATTTTATGTTTCACATAAATTTAAAATAAATAAAAATTAAAACTAATAAAAAAATAAGTAACTAAAATAAATCCTTTCCTTTTTTATCACAATATAAATTTAACGCGAACATAAAAAACATCATGTTTTATTTTTATATACCAAGCAAAACCAAAAATATACAGAAAAAAAAGGAATTTATTTACGTAACTTTTAATTTAAAACAACCCTTCAACCCCCCGTACAACTATATAAATGAAAATCATTAAATTCGTGTTAATAATTTATGATGTAAACAATTAAATTTCGTTTTTTTGTTGTTGTGTGTATATTTTTACATAATGTCAAAAAAATGTCCTTTTAGTATAAACAAAAATAAATATGTACATTAATTAATATATGTGACAAATTTTCCATCAATTAAAGTTTAATTAAAAAAAATTACATAACTGCTAAGTTTGAAGATATGTTCTACATTTATATTTCACCCTTTTTTTTACGTACTACTAATACTATTACTAAAAATACACTAATACATTGTCATATTTTCTTAAATTTAATATTTTTTATTTTAAAAGAATAAAATACTAAACAAAAAAATCGATTTAAAAAAAAAATTTGGATATTTTCCCAAATATATACAAAAATTTCTTTTAAGATAAATGAGATCCTTTCTAATTTTAAGGACATTCCAAAAAGCATATCTAAACAGCAAATTTTCGAAACAACGCAATATACTATTTTTTGTTATACTAAAATATAATACAGATAAATATTTTTTTTTTAATATTCTCATGAAAAATACTAGTTCAAGGACACGTCATGGTAATTTTTCTCACAGGACCTATATTTTCGCGCGCTCACACTATACACATAAATATACATTGGAAAGGAAAAACCTTTTTTTTTTCTTCATCATATTTTATTTCTGCTTATACATCACCCCGAAAAAAAAATATATTTTATTAATTCAAGTTTGTTTGTTTGTTTTTTTGTTGGAGCATCCTTTTTCAAGGACATTCCAACCCAAAAATTTAGAAAAATCTAACAAATAAAAAATTTTTTGAAGATTAAAAACTAAAAAAAAAATGTTGAGAAAAAAATTTTCATTATTTATTATTTTTATAAGGATTTCCAGTTTACAAATATTTAATAATTCTTTTTAAGTCCTTCGTCCTTGTAAAATTAACACAACAATTATTATGCAATAACATAAAACACCATGAAAATTGAGAGGCGAAGAACATATAAAAAACAAACAAAATATGAAATTCATTGAATATTTTAATATTAATATTTTTTTTTAACAAAAACAATTTTTTATCGTCCTTTTTACAGGATCTTTTCACTACCGTTTGTTTTTGTTACAGTTTATTTTTAGTTAAATATTTATATACATATATATACACCTTGTACGAATGTGACGTCATTGAAAAAAAAAATGAAAATTCGAAAAGAAAAATTTAATAAAAAAAAGCAAATTTCACCCTCTAGATAAGAGGAAAAATTATTTTTTTTTTTTTTTGTAAATATATTTTTAATTTATTGCTGTTAATTTTCTTGTTTTCGTTGGATCCTTGAAGAGAAAATTAATTTAATAAGGAAAAATAATAAGGAAACAAAAAAAAATCATGTAAACAAAAATTTAATATTTTCAATACACAAAAAAAAAAAAACATTCAGCCACAAACACGAAACTCAATACATAAACAAAGAAAGAAAATCCTTTTTGAATATTTTTTTTTTTTTTTAAATTTTTATTATACTATTTAAAAAATTTCGATAATTGACCACCAGAGAGCAGGCACGGCAATTTTTGTTAGCAAAAAATTCAATAATAAATTTTCTTCAATTTATATTATAAGAATAATTATATGAATTTTTTTTTTCGCCCGATACATAGTACGTAAGCTTTCCAATCCGCATCTCAACTGATGTCAATTTTTTATTTAACAATACTGAACAAAAAAGTCACTTTTACAAAATTCAAAATTTCCCACATATTTTTAAACTTTCGTTTTTCTTTTAATAGAAAAATGATTTTGTATAGTAAAAAAAGAGGGGAGACAAGGAAATTTTTCTTGGGAAATGTGTGTAAGGGGAAAATTTGTAAAAATATTTAATGAAAATGAAGAGAAAAAATAATTTTTATTTGCGCATTTTCAAAGCTTTGGGTTTGGATTTGGAGTATCATATTTTTTTTTCTTTGAAATTATCATCCCTACCACAAATACTTAAAAAAAATCTCGATCGTAATTTTTCCAAATATTGGATTTTTTTTTAAATGTATGGGAAATTTTAGTGTAAGTGAAAGGTGTTTGATATTTAATTTTTCTTTTGTAAATATTGTAAAATAGTTGGTACGGTACGGGGGATTGTTGGGGTATAATATTACGTTTTCCTTTTTGATAAATGGAGTAATATTCCTTCTCTTTCTCAATTTTTTATTATCCTTTTTTGATAAAAAAAAAACGACAAGAAAAGCTATCAATGTCCAACAAACACATACAAAACAAATAGAAAAAAAGATTTGTATGTATATTTGGGAAAAATAAAAGTTTTGTGTTTGCGTAGGTGTTTAACTTGACTGACAAATTGGGAGGATTGGTTTTTTTTTTGTTCTAAGTTTTGTGGGGGGGTAGTTTGGTTGGGTAGTTTAGGTTTTTTTGATTAGAGTAAAGAAAGGCAAGATTTTGATTTGATATCTTTCAAGATATAATACTCGTAGTAGAAATTATGTATAAGTAAATATATATTTTGATGAAATACTAAAAGCTATTTTGGGATGTCTAGACATTTTTGTTAAGATTTTATTCTTTAGAAGAAAAAAAAATTACAGATTTTCTTTTTTTTGGTTTCCAATAATTTAAGATTTCTTTTTTTTTTCCTAGAATTATCAAAAGTTATTTATTATATTTGCTTAGTTTTTCGGATTAATCTTTAAGGATATTTTCTTAACCTGTGTCTTCTTAGAGTGTAGAGAACAAAATGTAATTATTATATTTCTGAGAATTAAATTTGATATGAAATTGGTATTTTCTTTTGGAAAATTAAGCAATTTTTCGTAAAGATTTAATAAAATTAAATATTTTCATAAGAAACTTCAAAAGTATTTTATATATTTAACAATATTACAGTTGTTTTTCTTCGATAAAACTTATATCCTTTGATTTGTTTGAACACGTTTTTGGTTTTTCACATGAATATTATTAAAATATCGTAACTAAAATTATGTGGATCTTGAACTTATATTGATACTTTACGTAATTTCAATATTATTCTCAACTTTTAATTAAAATGTGTACGTCACGATCCGAAACAATAACAAAATCAACTGTGAGCTGTAATAACACAAACAGGAAGAGTGGCTTGTCCCAGACAAAGTGGACGAAAAATATGAAATGTTCTGAACGTTTTAATTATACCACAAAGATATTAGAGACTTGAATTTATATTTTTCTTTACAAAATAAAATACATTTTGACCTAATTAACCCATTCAATATTTAAATATCATTATTGATTCCATTTATGCAATTATTTTCATAAATTTTTGTTCTTAACATTTTTAATATCATAAAATGGCAGAAACATTTAAATATCCTTAAATGTAAAATTGTTTTGTTTACAATAATATCGTGTACGTGCTTAGTACATATTTAAACATTCATTAATTTATTATAGGGTTAAATAAGATAGTAATCTGGGTATACAAAAAAAAAATATTACCAAAAAGTCACTGTAATTACATAATATTTATATGTAACATTGTACACGATTAAAAAGTTTTTCAAGTATAATCGTAGATTATATAGTTAATATATATGGTTTGAAACAACAAATAATCCTTAAACGACTAAACGGGTAATTACCTAGACAACAGTACATTATCCTTTTTCTCTCTATACAAAACAATTTTACTCCTTTTTTTTTTTGTAATTTTTCTATTTAAGAAAATTAACTAACAAGCTTTAGGATAATAAAGAATATTTACTAGTAGGGTATAGTATAGCATATGTAGGAGATAACGTATATATTTTAATATAATAATGAAAATTATATTAATTTAAATATATATTCGCAACTGGAAAATTTACAGAAGATTTCACCTTTTAATGAAAAATGATTTTCCTTTTGTTCTTTGGTATAATACATAATACAAAATTTATGTTATACATGTCTGATAATTTTTTCGTACACATTATTACTATAAACATTATATAAAGTGTTAGAACATTTAAAAAAAAAAACATATTTTCAATTTTATAGTTAATTATTTTTAAAGTGATTATAAAATGTTTCGTTTAAATAGAAACAAATTACTTTAAAACAAAAAGGATTTAATTGGAACTTCTCTACATTTTCCTTTTGTTAAATTTTAATGTAGGCAAATTTGTTCAACTTAATTAATTAAACTTTTCTTCTTTGATACACAAAAAAAAAAATATGGAAATTTTCTTTTATGGAAAAATTTAATATGAAAAAATTAAACATAGAAAAATTTAAAGAATTTAAAATTATATTGAAAAAAAAATATAAATAGGATTTTATTAAAGAGCAAAAACAAAAGGTAAAAACTTTATTCAAAAAATTATTTTATCCTTTTTTTTCTTAAAATGAAACTTTTAAATGGAAAACTTTTCTTAAAAATCATTTTATTGTACATTTTCCACTATTAAATTGCATTCTTTCAATTGTGAATTTTATTATTTACTTTTCAAATAATAAGTTAAATAAAAATTGTTGCAATCAAAAAAAAAAATTAACATTCAATGGAAAAGTAAAAAAAAATGTATTTGAATTTCTTACTCTTCCCAATGTGCAATTTTTTGTCGCATTGTCCAAACATTTCAGAATTCAGAATATAATTATGAATCTATTAAAAAATTTGATAAGGAATTCATAATGAACTTGTGATTTTCTGATAAAAATTGTAAACCAATCCTTCAGGAAAAGTTAACGAATTTAGATCATAAATCAGAATGAATTCTTAATTTCGTTGCCTGGCATGAATTCATTTGTAATTCACCCTAATATTTAATAAAAAATTGCACATTGGTAAGAAAAGTTAAAAAATTATATTTGAAGTTGAAAAAGTTTAATTTCAATTTTTTTTATTATGTTACAATAATAGGAATAACCTTTTTATATTGTAATCGGGAAAAAAGTATACATTTTGAAAACATTTATGAAATTGTAGTTAAATATTCTAAAAAAAAAGGAGAGGAAAATTATATTTGAAAAGGTCTACATACACATATATATATATCTACATAAAATTTCAATAAAGTTTCAAAAAATTTCAATAAAATTTCAATAAAGTTCTGGTAGAATTGGTTGGCATAGTAATAGATTTATCTGTTCTAACTTTGCTGTATATTATAATTGCAATAATTACACTATTTCTAGCTAGTTCCACTCTGAATTATATTAGAATGGTATCAGGTATTCCTAAAAGAATTCAATATTGAACTTACATTCTGAGGTTTAATGAATAGTTTTCGATTTTCCCTTGTCTTACTACATATATATAATTTTAATTTTATGCATTGCAATTACTTTCCGTTGAACTATAGACTATAGACTCAAAACTAATTCTGTCTTACTTCCTGAATATCCATACCAAAGACTCTAATCATAATTTACTAAGGCAATTTTTCTATCTACCACCATTTAATTATCCTTTAAGATCACAAACATAATCTCTGGTACTTAATCTTCATATGTCCTTAAAATATTATAAAACAAAAAATTTATTTTATGTCGTATACCTTTATTTTTGGAAATTTTATGTTTAAACAGAAAAATAAACATTAAAAAAAAAATTCATATAAAAATTTTCAAACTGTAGTACGAGGCAAATGTTCCGGAAGAGTACGATAAGCTTTTTATGGGTAAAAGCAATAAATATTTTTAAAAAAATTTCCATGATATTACAAAAAAAAAGTGAACGTGTAGGATACAAAAAAAAATTGTCAGATTGTTCGATAGATTTTTGCTAGTTTGCAAAAAAAAAAAAAAGTAAGCAGAAAAAAATATCCGAAATATTTTATTGAAAAAGTTTAGTTTTTAATTGAAATTTACTATCAAAAATAGTTGCCGAATTGTATTTTATATAGTTTGTGATTATGATTTTTCATATATATATTTTTTTTTTATTACCCATGAGAAATTTTCAAATTTAAATATTTCATTTTACAACTTATTCTCTGTTTTTTTTTTTTCATTTTTGAATATCATAAATTTAAATTAGAGAAATATTTTTGGAATTTAATTGAAGGATTGAAGCATAAATAAAATAAAATTGGTATTTTTAATTTGTTATAGCAAAAAAAATATCATAAAATTGCATTTATACAAAGTGATTTCGATTTAACAAAAAGGATTATTGAACTAAACTACTAATTTTGATATATGAATACATTTTGATGGAATTAAAAAGGTTTAAAATTTAAAATTTAAATAATACTAAATCGTGGGTTTAAAAATTAAAAAAAAAACAATAAATTTTAATAATATTAATTTCAATTTTTGTTAATTATCTAAATAAATGTCAACTTGAAACTAATTAATTAATCAAAATTTCTGAGTGATTATTTTAAACATGTCACAATAATTTTGTTCAATGATATATTACTAAATTACATAAATAATTAATGCAAACTTTTCGTATACCGTATATAATTATAAATAACATAAATTTGAAATCATCATAATTTCATATGCAAAAAGGATTCTTTTTCATATTGCAAACAAAATTTTCATTTCAATATTTTTCTATATTAATGAAAAATATACTAAAAAATTTTCATATTATCATAATAAATTTAATATTTTTTTTAATATTAACATAATAAAATTTATCTTGTCTATAAAATAATAATAATTTATGATAAGTGAGCATAAAATTTAAAAGCCAAAAACATAAAATTTAATCATTTTGAATAAATATTTTATGTATATAAAAAATTACCTTTGAAAAAAAAAAAAATAATCCTTTTAAAATGACAACAACGAAACGTTTTATCGTATCGTACTCAAAAATAGAAAAAAGGACCAAGAATTTGCCTAATTTTAATATAATTTGTTTAAAAAACATGTTTTAACAAATTTAATTTTTTTTTATTTATATAATAATTTATTTTTATTTATATTTTTTGTTTCAAAAAGTACATCTTAAAAGGATATTATACCATCTGGCATTTAAAAGGACGAATGAATCTAAGAAAAATATATACCTATACATATATTTCTATTTATATGGAAATTTTATATATCTAAAAAGGACGAAAACAAGTAAAACTAAATTGTACTTCACAAAAAATAAAAGAAAAAGAAAATATGATTAGGTGAGTAAACCCAAAATACGAAATTTGTTGATCTTTATAGCAAGACATTAAATTAAATAAAAATATTCTTTTTTTCTGGTAAGAGCACATAAGAAAATTGCAAAATTTTGAAAGTATGAGAGAATTTTCTTTTAAAAAAAGGACTTAAAGTTATAATGAGTTTTTAGAAATTCTATCGGATACTTTTAGAATATATCTTATACAAAATGACGATAACGATGATGATGTCCTTTTGACATAAAAAAAAATTGAATTCGAAATGAAATTTATTTATTCAATCTTGTTAAACTTTATTGAAAAAAGTTTTGTAATATATTTTTTGGAAAAAAATTTCATATTTAAAATTTTGAAATATAGTCAAAGATTTTAATACCAAAATCAAAATGAATAGAATTTATCATAAAAGATAGATAAAATGTCAAATAAAATATTATTAGAAGCAAAAAAATTACAAAAAGAAAAATAATTTAAGCTATTAATTGAGATATAATTTGTACCTTATACTTTGAAGAGTAATTGAATACTTTTATAGTATAAGTAAACTAGAAAATTCTTGAAAAAATTTAAATTTAATTAAACTTCCATTTTGTAAGAAGAAAAATTATATATTAATCTTAAAGACTCCTTTGTATCAATTTTAGATAACTCGTACAAACAGAAACACACCCATACATACACACACACTCTTATTAACACAATAAGAATCTTTTAAACGAAAATCCTTGAAAAAAAACCCATAGATATCATTTTCAGATAAGAATTAACTAGAGTATCCTTGAATATAATTCAAGTTTTTTTAAGGAATTAAGTACACAGTATTATACGTTTTTTTTTGTATATCTACGAAAAAAAAAATTTTTAGCAGTTAATTTTCTCTTATAAAAACGAAGTTTAATTTTATTTTATACAACATTAAAAAAGGATTTTCGCTTATTTTATAGATATAGTATATCACTTTTTGACAGTCATTGAATATTTTTTTTGTGATAATAAAATTTTTGTAGAACGTAATTTACCCAAAACGGAATAATGCCATCTGTTCTTTCCGGATTCATTTACTGTAGGGATTTAAATTATAATATTTATTTTATATATAAAGGATTCAACCAGCTTCCGTTATGAGTTCGGATTTAGTATTGAAATAATTGAAGAAAATTATAGAAAATTAAAATATTTTTGCATTTAATTTTGAAAATTGCTAGAGATTAAATTTATAGTTTATTTATTTAAATTTTGTTCAATTTTTAAAATATAAATTATCCTTTTAATAGACTGAGAAATAAAAATATCCTTAATACTATCTTTAATTCGAAGAATAATCCTTTTTGTGTTCAATTTAAATGATTTTAATGTTGTTCACGCTCTAAATCACAAATATTTTTATGATTGTTAATTAATTTCTTACTATATTTGCATACATTATAAAGGATATTATTTATTTATCATAAGTTTTTGTCTTAAAATGAATATTTTATTGTATACTTAATATGAAATATAGTCAAAGATTTTAATACCAAAAAACTCAATCGAAAACTCAATCGAAATGAATAAAAGATTTTACTGAATTCTTTCATATTATAAAAGCTCAAATAATTTTAGATTTTGTCCAAATATTTATTTAGAAAAAATTCATTTAAATTCTTCAGATTAGAATTTCTCTGAAATTTCATTGGTATTATACTTATCCTTTTATTACTACATATACATCTAACCATTTTTTTTTTAATAATCCTATTTTTCAATGAACATTGAAACATAATATCGAAAGCTTTAAATGCCACATGTTACTAAAAAATATATACATATTTAAATTCGAATATTGATGTTGGTAATGGTTTCTATACGAAATGAATAAAAGAAAATGAAAATTAGGTTAAAAGCTTTCGAAAATATCATTTACACGTCGTCGCATTTTGGCAAAAATAAAATAAAAAAAAGTACAAATTTTCCAAAAAAAAAAAAAAAACAATTTTATTTTTGTTATCCCACAATTTGTAATTCTCAAAAATTTCCCTTTAGTTAAAATCATGCGCCTAAAATTATGTTATCAAAAATATTCTCTTCAAATTTCCCAAAAGTAAGAAGAAAATTCAGTCTAAAAATATTTTAGAAATTCTTATAATCCTTTTGCGGAGGAAAAGGGGAGGGGGATTGAATGAAAATATACAAAAACAAAAGAATTATTAAATTAAGAGAATATATAAAATAAAAATATTTTATGCACACAACCACGTGCGACATAATCAAATACAGAACAACACAAATACATAAACACCTGAAAAAGGACTTTTTTTCTGTTACACGAATTTTCTTGATTGTAAAACACGTGAAATATAATAATAATAATTTTTGATGGTATAGAAATAAATAAATTTATATCACGAGATTGTCCAAAATTATTTTTATTAACTCTAAAAAAAATTGTAAATTAAAATTATTTTTATCCTTTTAGAATTTTTAATGGTAATGTGAATGAGAATGTGTTTGTATGTATGTGTGGTATACGTAAAAAATGTTATGTGTATTTAATTTTAATGAATGTTAAAATAAAAAATCTTTTTATGTTTATTTAGTTTTTTTTTTTTTTTGCTCAGTTTGCATAAATCCCTGACTGAAATGACCTTGAATATGCCTTCAAGCTTAAGGATATTTTGTGTATGTATATGTATAATGTTTTTGTTTGTTTGAATTTTTGTGGTAAGGTTGAAAGAAGCTTAGATATAGAAAAAAAATTTTATGTACTCTCGTAGTACCTGTAAATGAGTAAAAATTATTATAGAAAAATATAAGAAAAAAAAAAAGGATTGGTATACGACAAACGTTTATAAAAACGAATTTAGTTAAATTACGTCAGCAGTTTTTATAATTCCTTTTTATACAATAAAAAATGAGCTAATGTCACAGAAATGAATTTATAGATGGATGAGTAGTAATTAAATTTGTAGGATGGTTTTTTTGTTTTTCGTTTGGCACCAAATATTTTCTAAATTCATTTAAATTTCCAAGTGGCATTTCTTAGAAAGTTTCAATTAATCTACTTTAAATTTGAACAAAATGTCTACAGTCTTAATGAGGCCCTGAAAATTATATGTTTTCTTGACCTAATTTTGTAGACTTAAATTTAAATTTTGATTTCACCCAATTCAGTTTTTAAAAACCACAATTTGTGTATGGAAAACTTTCAATTATTAAGTTTTTCAAACATCCTAGACTGTATATTGTTTTTTTTTTAAAAAAACTTACTTTTCACTTTATAGTTTAAAAGTGAAAGTTTTGATTATATAATATTGTTATTGTGTCAAGTCAATATTTTAGTTTGAATTTTGACCAATATCGTAATAATGCTAAGAGAACTGCTCTAACTATTTGGATAAATATAGTCTCCCAGATTTGGGTTGTCATTGATTTATTCGAATTATTTCATCAAATTGTAAATTTTCAGTCTTTCTTATGATTTATTCATTTATTGATTTATTCATTTAGTCATTTAAATTTCCTTATGTCCTTGAATAGAATCAGTATAACTTTATTCTAAATGGATAATATTCTAAGGGCTAAAAAATGACTCTAAAAACCATAAAAAAAAAGATAAAATATGTGCCAGACATTTATAATTCTCATTATATCTTGATTGTACACACGAAAATTATATGATTGCAAGAACTTTAATGTCATATTGCCAATTAGTATTAGATTCATAACAATATCTTTATGTGAGTTAGCAATTTATGATACAATTTTAACATTGCAAAAATTTTCTTAAATAAATTAAAATATTTTAAACGACTAATTAGCCTATCTCAAAATTCCTAAAAGTTTATTTTTATAATGAGCTGAAGAACTTAAAGTAAAATTTTAGGAATTAATTAGAAATGAATACACATTTTTTTACCTGTATTATTTATGGCACATAAATATCCTTACTATATATTTTTCACTTCTTCTTTTTTTAATCAGAATGAACATTTCTGTTTTTTTTTTATGTAATTTTTCTGTGTCAGAGAGTTTTGAAGCTAAAAATACAAGAGGAAACAATTTCAAGGACATTTTCCATATTTATTGACTTTTACAATTTGTACATATTAAAACAAAATCTACAAGGACATTCATATATTTTTTTTTTGTTACACATTTTTTTTAGACATCAATTTTTTTTTCCTTGTTTTGTAAGGATGTAATTTTTTGTGTTTCGTTTTATAAGGAAAAAATTAAACATTAATTTTGAATGTCCTCTGCAATATATTTGAACTAAATTTCATTTTTTGACCTTCATACTCGATTAGCCCAAGAAAAACAAAATTCAGAAAATGAAAAACGGAAATTTTGTTGGCATGAATTTACGGTTTTCCAAATATACTTAGTGTTGTTTTTTTTTTAGCTAAAATGAATGTTGTGTTCGTACAAGGAAAAAAATTGTGGATAAAATTTAGGTTATGTTTTTTATGGACATAAAACTCTCTAATCGATTAGTAAAATTGCTTTGGGATAAAACAAAAATATAAGAAAGTATTTTTAAGATTTTGTATTTTTGTTAATGTTTTTTCTTTTCTTTTTTTTCGGTTGTTTTAAGAAAAATTGTTGTCCGCATTTTTGTTTTTGTACAAGAATTTTTCCATTTTTTTTTTAAATTTAGGTCAAAAGTTCGGGTATTTTTATTTTTTTTTTTAATTTAAACCAAAATTTTGCAGTAATTTAAAAAAGAAAACTTTTTTGTAGTTGACATCCCTACAAAATATATATTTTTGTCTAGCGGAAAAATATTATTAATAGAACGAAATAAAATGATCCTTTTTTTTCGATTATGAATTTATTAAAAACTGCAGTAAAAATTTTATAGTTTTGCTTATGGCAGAATGAGTAATAAACAAAAATCACAACTAAAGAAATTCCAATTATTAAATCTATCGAAAATATTATTTAGTTACCTCCGGGTCACATAAACTCTACAGCGCCAAGGACTTTGAAGTTATATCTCTTACTCTGTTTTAATACCACCCTTTAATTGAAAATTTGAAAAATTGCTTTCTTGTACACCTGTGAAAATTTTCAATACTTTTGCACATTAAAAGTTTTAAATCATTTTTCTATGTTATAACACAAAACATATCCAATTTTGCCGCAGACAAATATTGTAAAAATTATATATATTATAAAAGTGAATATACCCGAAAATACTTACACGCATAATTTTCGTTGTTATACCAAAAATTCGAGACATTTACGATGGCAATGAACGAAACTTTCGAGACATTCGGAGTATGAGATGAAATTTTTGATTGCCTTGTAAAAGTTTGATCCTTTTTTGTTTTTTTTTTTAGTGTTCAATGAAATTTATTTTGAATATAAATGGACAGATAAATATATAAAAAAGTCATGTGTAATAGTAAAATTGTGGAAAATTGGTTTGAGAAAAAAGTTCGTCGGATTAAACTAAATTACTGATTCAAATAAAATAAAAACGAATCCTAAAAATTACGAAAATAAAATAAATGTTATTTTATTGTGACTTGAATAGTGGAATAGTAAAAAATAATCCTATTATAGGGAAAATATCCTTTTTTTTTGTTAAGTCTTTATATTTGAATGTGAAATAGAATTGGGTACAGTATTTGCTACAAAGTAGAGCTAGAATATGTAATCAAATCGAAAATGAATTTAATGACTAATAGATTTGAGTAATTAAAGAGCTGGTACTATCACTACTCCGTGATTATGCAGCGTACATTGAATGTAGTAGCATATCTAACAGTAGGCAGACAGGATAGTTCCAAAATATTGAGCTGTAACAAGACAGTCATAGATAGTAAAACAGTAATGAGAATCTCGGATTAAATTACTAAAATGTAGTAAATGTACAAAATTTTGCTTGACATGTAGACAAATGTATACCATTACCAGATTTGGATTATACTTTTTTTTTCTTCTTTTGGTAAACATTAATAAAAATTATTTTCTATTTGTTTAGGGTTTCTTTCTTTATTTTTTTTTGTTTGCTGATAAACAGATTAAATGTACACAACTTTTTTTTTTTGTCGTTTCTGACGATGAAAATAAAACGATTTCCATTTACTTTACAAAGGTGCTAAAAAAAATTTTTGGGCAGAAAAAATACCCCAATTTTGTTTATGCTTTTAGATGAAAAACTTTTCTTTATTTCTCACTAGGGTAAATTTTTTTTTTCTAGAATTCTTTTGATATGAATACCCAAAAAAAAAAAGGAAGAAATCCTTGTATTTGAATTAAATTTATATGTAAAAATAATAGAGGGTTTTGGTTACCCTCAAAAGTTAAACTTTATAGTATACCTTAAGCTTTTAATTTACTTTTATATTTACATTTTTTTTTCTCCTTGTTATAATGACATTTTTTCCTGTAGTTTTTTCAAGTGACAATAATTTTCAAATGACTTTTTTGTGTGTAAAAAATTAAGTAAAGTTTTTCTCGGCAGAAATTCTTCCTTAATCGAAATTAAAAATTTGACCACGTACATTGACATTTCTGTTAATTTGTAGTAACTTAAATATAAATATGACAAAATGAAATTTAATTGCATATTTTTCTTTAAAAATTTACTAAAAATTAAGTAATTTTTCAGGATGTTTTATTTAAGGTTTTATTACGCTTTACTGTCACAATAACCAAAAAAAAAAAATGTGTTATAGAAATAAAATTGAAGTGCTTATGTAATTGAGTTGTAAAATGATTTTTTTTTATTCTTAATTTGTTAAAGAAGACAAAATTTTATGTTATTCTTAAAATGAGAATTTTAATAGTCTCTAAAATATATTTTAAGGAATTCAAGGAAAAATGAGTTTTTTGATGAAAATAAATTTTCATCAATTTTTCATTAACATTTATACATAAATTTTCATTTTTATTTGTTTTGTCCCGGAATTTTATGATAATAATATAAAAATCTTATTTATTATATATATATTAATTTTTACATGCATTTAAAAATAATTGCATATTTTTAGGCACTTTGAAGTATTTTAATTTAAAAACTTTTCAAATTTCACTGAAATATTATTCGTAATTTTGATAAATTTCCTGTACAACGCTAAAAATGTTTATTAAAAGTTTATTTAAATCTATAGGATATAGCTGAAAGGTGATTAAGATAAAATATGGAAGTATATGTATTTATTTTAATCAGCTTTCAGGATAGAAATAATAATTTAAAACAATTTTTGTTAAATTCATTTTTAAACTTTTCCCATTAATAAATAACATAATTTTTTTTTAACGATTAAAAGTTGTCTTTAACTGGACTATAAAACAGACAGGATTATCTTTTTTTTTTTTAATTTTGTGTGCATCCTCGACCATAAAAATTTATTATTTGTGTCTATTCCTGGCATAATACAAAACTGGGCATAAAATTAAAATAAAATCTCAGTCCGGTACAAGTTTTAACCTGATTTCATTATGATATTAATGACCTGGGCATCAGCAAAGTATGTAAAAAAGGTTGGTTTTTTTTTTACATTTCATTATGTTTTGGCACCTGCAATTTTTATAATTTTAACTCTGTAGGTTTTTTTAATTGTATGGTCTTGGTAATTTTTATACAAAACGTAAAATTTAGTCCTTATGTGTTAAAAAAATGTGTATTAAAATATGCAAATTTTCATATACTCTTTTTTTGTGAAACGAAAATCATTATCTACTTTCATTTTATATAGTTTAAAACCATGGATAAAATAAATTTGCTCATTCTCTCGACACTGGTACGTTTTTAGCATGCAATTTGAATCTGCAATTTTGTGTAAATATAATTTAATTATATAAGATTTGTTAGTATATGATCTCTGGAAAAAACTTATTGTCAAATTATTTATTTAATATGAAAATTTGCAATCAAATTTCTTTAAATTTGAAAGTTTCTATTTAGTTTCATATTCACAGTGTCCAAAAATGCATAAATAATTGCAATAATTAATTGTCAATATTTCAAAATATATTGAAAAATCCAATAAAAACACTGTAATCGTTCATATATTGTCTAAACAGCGAAATTATTTAAGATGTATTTAGCTTAATTTATTTAATTGTGACTTAAGCTTAAAATTAACTTGTCTACACTATTTAGTAAGACAAAGATAGATCTTTTTGATCAAGAAATCAATAACTCTTCCTTCATATAAGAATATAGATAAATCTAGAAAGATGAAGTATATAAAATATAAATTCATTAAAGTTTATGTTTACATCTTCAGCAAATATTTTACCATAACAAAAATGTTAAGTTGACAAAATTATAGTATTTTTTTTTTTACTATTTATGTAAACACAAACAAAAAACTTAACTTTTTTGATATAAATTTTGAATTTTTTTTGGTATACAACATAAAAATGTCTCCGTATATGTAAATGAATTTATATAAAAGAATTCTGCGAATTAAGCACAAAAAAAAGAAACACAAATTGTATAAAACTAAACAAACTTTTAATAAGAAGCAAAAGTAAAACCCCTGAAATATTTTTAGTAAAATAAGCAACAAATTAACTTTTATGTATTCAAGGATAATTTTCTTTGGTGTAGGGGTGCTTACTGCCACTAAAACAAAGAAGAAGAAGAAAAACTTTTTTTTTATTATTGATTTTTGCCTTTGTTAAATCTTAAATGTTGAAAGAAAATGGTCAAAATATTCGATGAAAATTAATTTATAGTTGTTGTATAGCTAAATTCAATATAAATACATTGTATATACATAATATTCGTAAATAAATTAATTAAGTTTCATTATGAAAAGAGGGAGTTAATTAGTCCTTTGGGGATTTTCAACCAAAAAAAAAATTGGATTTGTAATTATGTTTCTATTTTTATTTTTGGGAAAAGTTTTATGATACCAACTTATAACAAAATTATGTGAAATTAAAAGTTAACTTAAATTGTATAAAGGATTTTTGAACTTTTAAAAAGTTTTCATAAAAAAAAAATTAGTAGTAACTAATGGATTTTAATGGGGGACCAAAAAGATATAATAAAATTACGGGGAAAAAAAACGAATTATATATTTTATAAAGTAAATTACTATATTTTAATCAATTTAGTGTAATATTGCCATTTTTTGGCGTAAACAATCCACAGCTAAAAATTTTATTCTTCATCAGCAACCATAAAAATATTTATTTAAAATAATCTATTAAAATATTTTCATGTTTTACAAAATAAAATTCAAAAATATATTTAATATAAATTTATCATTAAATTTCAATCTAACTTTTAACTAAATTACCAATGTATCGTCTCCAACTTGTGTACAAAAATTTATTTAAAAAACAAAATAATTATCTAAGATCAGAAAATTGTCCACTCTGACCATATATATAAATATATTTATTCACTGAAATAACATTTCTTGTTTAATTTTAATTGATGTTCAAACTGGAACACGAGTGTTCAATGTCCTGTCGAACAGTATCAAGACAAAATTATTGCATTAATTAACATAATTTAACCATATATTTTTCTTTTTGCCTTATTCCACACATCATTTTGTGAATGATCGAACATTAAAGTAGATTTTAATAATATACTCTTTCTGCTAAAGATAACAAAAATCATCGAGAAAAGCTACTGACTTAAAAATTTATTATAATATAGAGAGGCGATCAAAGTCGTGTTTTTATTTATATATTCATTAGATTTATTTTAATTGATATTTTTTTAAACGTATTTATATCGCCAATATTTTAACATCAGCGAGTAAATATCCTTGCTTGACTGGACCAGGAAAATTTGATATTAAAATTCTTATATTATAGGATGGAAGATGAAAAAGAATCTCTAGTCCATGATCTGTTTTTGTGTTGGAAAAAGTAACATTTAAGAAAAATATAAAATTGTAGATTTTTATTTTTCAGTAAAATTAAAATTGGTTTTTTTTTCTTCTTCTTTCGATCGAGACCGAAAATCATGTTTTGTCACTTAAAGAATATCGGATAAGAATTTCTGTGTGTATAATTTAATAAAGAATGAACGATTCCAGTAAGGATTTTTTTTTGTGGATAAAATCTGCTAATTAAAAGTAATTTTTGGTTTCATTAAATAATTTATTTTCAATTTCGAATAATTTTATGTCAAATTTGGGTATATTTCTTGGTCTATTAGTCTAATATATTAGTAGGTACATACTTCTATTTAATTATAATTACTTATTATAGTGCTGAATTTGTAGTGGATGGTTTGGGAACGCTAAAGTTAATTTAATTGATTTTGACAATAAAGTAATTTAATTTAAATCTTTATATTTCTTGTTTTGTACTTTACTAAACTAAACAAGCTCCCGCACATAATTTTGTTTAGTCGACGAACGAATTAATAGTATAAATTAATTTCCATTTTAAATTTTAGTTTTAGAAAATGACTTATTAGAACTACTCAATATTTTTGTCGTTATCTAGTATTAAAGATTTCTTCCTTTCAAATTTCAGATTAAAAATTAATTATTCATTTTGTATAAATTAATTTAAACTATATAATTAAATTTTAAAATACACAAAATTTTGATTCAAATTTATAAAATAAACTTTCTTTGTTTCTAAAAACTATATTCTTTTGTATGCAAATTTAATAATAGAAAAATATTGAAGTGTGTCTTAACTAACGTCAAGCCACACTTTTACAATAAACTATATAGTTTCTCGTGTTTCTGCATTAATAAAACGTTGGTATACACACACGTTCTATTTCCATATAATAAACAAAAGATTTCGCTGTAAAAATTAAAGTAACAATTCAAATTCATTTTCCTATACCATATTTTATCATCTCTACTTCAGATTATGAAAACTAGAAATCTTAGCCTCTGGGCTTTTTTTTTCTTGTACAAGAAATTAAAACGTACAAAATAATAAAATAAAAAAGGAGAAAATAACATTACATATATTTTTTTTCTTCTGATATTTATTAAATAAAATGCATATTCACAGAAAAAATGCCTTGAATTTGAAAGCCAAGGTGGATGCATCGGAGCGGAAATTCAGTATACTCGTATAAAAAATCGTAAAAGAATAAATTTTTGCTCCATTTATGGTGAAATCCTCTATAAAGAAATTATTTTATATATCATAGTTTTGTTGGGTTCACTTTCAACTTTTATGTATATATTTAGAATTGAACCCTCTGGTTAAGTAAAATAGTTATAACAATAACTTTGGTAAAGAGAAATATAATGTATATTTAACTTTAGTGCATAAAATAAAATTTTCCATAAGAATTAAAAGTTTTTTTTTTGTTTTTTTAAATTTAAGGTTGAGTGAATTTTATAGAATTTATTATGTACGAATAAACTCAGAAAAGTTTTAGTTTGAACGTAATTTTATTAATATTGATAATTTATTATTTTAAATATTATAAAAAAAACATGGTATGAGAAGATAGTATAAAGTATTTTGTATTATGTTTATATGATATATTTAATGTGATAGTTGAAATGTGAACATCAGCCTTCACTATTTTAGTACAATTTCTATATCTAATAATTTCAAAATCTCGGTATAGAAGAGGACTAACTTAAACGACCTAAAAGTCCATTACAGGTAGTATTAAATTTTATAAACCTGGTACTTTTGGTTTGCAAAAAATGAAATCTACATTTCCTCGTAGACCTGATAAACTCCTAAAAAGGATTGTTTATCAAATCTAGTTGAATAATAAGATATTTCTTGAAAGGACTGAAGAACATAAAAGGATTTTTCTACCATATTTACAAACCACTAAATCTTCAAACTTTTATAACTTTTAATATCGCGATATCTTTCCCAAGATATAATTAATTCCAATACCAGATGTAAGCATCCTAATTACATTTACTGAAAAACATGATTAATGTTTTTTGTCAGAACTTCAACTGCAATCTATCACAAAATAGTGCACTACATGTAACAAGTATAATAATTTAATTTCATCGTACAAAGAATTATAGTACACAATATATCTATTTTTGTGTTACAACAGGTTTTAAAATTTTATGTTTACCAATTATATAATTAAATTCAAGATGCACTTGAAAGCAATTTATATAAATTGTTTATAGAAAAATAGATTTTTCAATCAACAAAACTGATTCTTAATTTGCATATATATTAATCTTATTTCTAAACAAATTTTATAATGAGGCTTTTCTTTAAAAGTAAATACACTCTAAATGCTTCAAAATTACAGAGGCAATTTAACAAAAAAAAAAAGAATGATCAGAAACATCTTTCAATCTATCTTTAAAAAATATATAAATATAAATAAAGAACATTGTGATTGAATAGAAAATTAACTTTATGCCACAAGTCGCGCTTACAGCCATACAAAAATAAATAATTTTCTGCGCACAATAATCAACAATCATGATCATCGCATGTCTGAAATTAATTCGATGATCGTATATATTTTCTATATTTTATAGTTAAATTATAACTTTTTGCCCTTGTCGAGCTCTATCTATAGGAGGTAATTTTTTTTTGGTTCAGCTTTTGTAGAAGAAAAGTAAAATTCTTTAAGTAGAAAGAAAATAGATCATAATAATTTTTTGTCTTAGTTGAAATAACATCGCCTTTATTTTATAGTTGCATAGTACATTAAATGTAGATTGATCGTTGCACTTAGATATAAGTTAATTTACAAAGAGAGAAAATTTGAAAAAACAAACAGGGTGATACTATGAGTTCATATTTCTATTAAAAGTTCTTATAACACAAAAATTATATTAAATATTTTGGTCTACAACAATAAGGGAATTCAGAATGAAAGCTGCAGATCGGAAGACCATATTTCAAATGGATCAAAACTTATGAAAATATTTCAATTATAAATTGAATGAAAAACCCTTGGACTTTGAAGATAAATATTAAGCTTACTATAAAAATTATTGTGCAGAATTGAGTTGAAATTGTGACAGGGAGAGTTAAATTCATCTATTTACTAAACACTCTGTCTAAATAATTACATTTTTCTATTTTCTATAAAGAAAAAAAATTGCCTAAGGTTTTCTTTTTTTTACAATAATAAAAATAAATCACTTTTTTGAACCCAATTTTTTATATTATTTTATTAAGATCACCCACTTAAAAAAAGGTATATGTACGTAAATTACGTACACCCATACCCATATTCGTAAATTTTACCACATTATATATAACCATGTATATTTATGTACCATTTTCAAATCCAAAAAAAAAGTAAAGTAAAATGCAATTCCATAAAAAAAATATATATTCGCGAATATTAATGTTAAAAGGAACTGCATAATAATTGATAGATATTTGTGTCCAACGGTTGAGTGAGCGACATTATTTATTATTAAAAAGTTCATAATCCAAAAAAATTAAATAAAAATAAAGATCACTTGAGTCGAGAGCAAGATCGCTTCCAAAGCCGGCTCTCTAATACTATCAAAGAAAACCACCTAGTTACCCATACAGAGCACATTAGTCATCATAATCAACGATAAAGAAAAAAACAAGGTGGACGAAAAATAATATCAAAAGAAAATAATAAAAAAACAATAACAATAAGAGAGCGAAAAATAAATTTAGAGAAACTTTATTCGGAAAGAGAGGGAATTGAAATTGATCCAATTAGATTAATTTGTATATAGTATATAAGTACGATCTTTAACGATACTCGTTCGAGAATCGATTTATATATTTACAAAATTGTATACATTTTCAAATTGGAAACAAAATCCAATTTAAATTATAGTATTTTTCTTTTTATTTTGGTTAAATTGTTAAAAAGAGCAAAACTAAATTATGATGTTTTGTTGAATCAACACATCAGTAGTGATCAGTCTTTTCGTAAGAGCGGATCGTATCGGACGTGCGTTAGGTTCTTTTTTTTTAAATATTTTGTTTTCAAATAAAAAAAAAATGTTTATTTTAATTATTTAATTAAATCTAAAATAAAAATTTCATTTACTGATAATAAAGTGCAATTATGCAATATAATTCTTTGTCAATAATTTTCTCGTGCAATTTAATTGGTTTTGTGCATATCAAATTATAATTTATTCAATTTTATATTTATCTGATATATTAAATTGGTTCGACATAAATTCACAATAAATTCAAATAGAAATCAATTAAATAATAATCGAAAAAAAACATTATGTAAACTGAATAGTGAAAATAATTATTATGTGATCTCAAAATTCAATTAAAGATTATTTAAATAATTTTTATGTGTACACAAAAATTTTGTTGCTCTTATTAGAAAATAACAAATTGATAATCGATTAAATTTGTTGATCTTGAATCAATTTAAAAAATTAAGTGATATAATAAAGTTAAAAAAAAATATTATCTAACAATTTAATTAATAATTTTCTTTTTTTATAATTATTTTAATTTATATTATTTAAAAAAATTTAAATCAAATCAAATGACAAACCATAAAGTAATAAATTATAAAATTAATAAAAAAATTATTTTATTAATTTTTTAATATTTAACCAAGCATAAAACGAAAAAGAATTAAAATTTTAATTTATTTAATATTCAAATTATGCCACAACGTTATAAAAGGACATTACAAGCCATGACACTTGCAATTGCAATTATTTATACAACTTTGGTTATTTACCAAAGCACCTATGGATATCCTAATGTTCAGGTGAGCAGAAATATTGTTCTTTTTGTTATTACAAATAAAGAAGTCCTTTTGTATTTAATTACACCATAAAAATTTTATAATATTTCATCTTGCGGGGATAATTGAAATTATTTTATTGAATTTGTAACTATATAAAATTTAAGAGTGGCGTAGTTAGTTGAAGGATTGCATCAATTTTATGCTATACATATTTTTTAACTTGCAAATTGCGGTTAACAAATAGATCATGTCCAGTTTACTACTCTTATATACTTGCAAATTATTATCCTTTCTATATATCAAGTAAATTTCCAATTTATACTTTTCAGAGATTTGTAAAAATGTTAAATGATTGAAACATTTTTCTAAATGTCCTTACTATTTAATTATGCCGCAATTCATAAATACTTTCTGTAATTAATCTGTTCGGAAACTTTGTAAAATTATCAAAATCCAGGAATCATTAAGCTCAGTTTCTAAATTGTGCAGCCACTGGATATTTTCCTCTGTAAATATTTTAGTGCTTAATTTGTTAGTCCTACTTTTTTTTAGTAAGAATCTCATATAAATAATGTGTGGAATTTCTTGCTAAACAAAATTTTTATATAAGTAGAAGGTATCGCGTGTCGTAAGTCCTCCACAGAAGAAAAAAAATTAAGGGGATATTAATGTTAACTGGATATGTATATGCCCTCTTTTATTACTATAAACACCAATGGCTCAGATCGTATTCTTTCTCTATACATGAAAAATTCTATTTCGATTGAATGTTTTCTTGTTATTTGTGCAAAAAAAAAAAACGTTTTGCTGGGTAAATAAAATTTCGAAATTCCTTACAATATTTTTTTGTGCTTAGTATTTTTGATAAAATATTTGAAAGTTCAAAGCTAAAACTATCGGATATATTTCATTTTGGCCCTCAGGGATGATTCGGAAGTACAAAAAAAAAAAAAAAAATGAAACATTATTAAATTTGTTACATTTTGTTGGAATGAAATATTTCGGATGGAAATATTTACTACATGTTTTGGAATGAATTTATTAAGAAATTTAAGTGTTAAATTTGGAAGTCAGGATAAATATTATAAGAAAATTGATTATTATAAATATGGTAAAGATTAATCTTCAGATTAAACTAGAAATTTCAAATTATATTTAAAAAAATCTAAATTTAGGTTAAATATATCATTCATTTAAACTGCTTCTTTAATTCTTATTAAAATATTTGAATTCTGATGAAATCTACCAAAAAAAATTGCATGTAAAATCTAAATAAAGAAAATATATTTTTCTCATAATCAAAATACATAATATTATTTAGAAGTCTAAATGTTAAATTTTTGCTTTTCCTGTAAAATTATAGCAAATTTATTATAGTCAATTTATTTATTCGAAAAATTTGAAATTAATTTTTTCTTCATTTTGTTATTAAAGACTATTATAAAAGCCGCTAATTAAGATATCTTTCAGTTATAATCTGTTGCCTTACAATTATTTATAAATTTCCAGAAATTACCTATTAAATATTTGAGCTAATTTTATATACCATAATAATAATTTTCGCGGTTTTTCATATATAATTTAATATTTTATTAAAAATATAATATGAAGACATAATTTTCACAAAAATATACAAAAAAAAAAAGAAAACAAATGTTTTTTTGCGTTTCCAACTCTTTAATTCCTTTTTTTGTTATTATTAACGTGGAAATTGCGTGCGTAAGAGCTTTCACGCGATTTTCATATTAATTTTTGTGTTTCTTTTTTTTTTTATTATTATTAATTTTGATATGAACGTTAAACATTTTCCTAATATAAGTATAATACAAATAATATTATTTTCCCTTTTTTTTTGTTGTATAGCAAAAGATGATTGACCTTATTTAGTATAGCATAGTATACAAAAAAAAAATATAATTTTTATGTTTTTATGCGACGAAAAGTTTTATTTTTATTGTGAAATTGTAACCCTAAGCAGAAAAACTTAAAACCCAAGAGAGTATTTAGCTGATTTTGTGAAAATAAAAGGTTCATATAATAAAAGGTGACGAAATCAACAACTTTTTTTTTTTATAAAAACAAAATGATTTTGAACTTTCAATGATTTGTCAGCTATTTATAATTGTTTTTAAAAATATTTTTGTGGGGGGTTTTTTTAGGTATATTTAAGAATTTAACTTTATTTAAAGTATTTAACATATGAGCATAGTTTGGACTATCAGAATTTTAACAGCAAAAAGGGATATTTGTACTCAGTGCAGTAAATTTTTTCTTCAATTTCATTTTATTTTTAGGAAAAGAAGACCTTCTGTGGAGCTCTACAGCTCCAAGTGATATTTGGCATAACTAATGAATCAATTTTCTTCATATTCCAAGATCCTTCGCCTTCGTTTTACTTCAGTTATATTTGTATATACATCATAAATTTCATAAATGTAAAATTTACTATACAGGCATTTTAGATTGACTTCATATCCATATCCTCACAAACATTTTTTTTAATAATCACTATTTTCAGTTTTGCTGATTCTCAAACAAAGTCCATTAAGTCAATATTTACTCAAAACTTTTCACTGTTTTGAAGTTATATACTTTATGTATGTTTATTTTTTCATAAATTTATGCATTATTTACTTTGTCTCCTGGGTATAGTCATATTCTTTGTGGGTTGCGCTAAATACCCCACACAATCAATCCACAATTTTGCAGTTGCTAAGTAAAATTGCCAGTAAAAAAACAAAACTAAAAGTTTTCGATGCATTAACAAAAACTTTTCTTTAATAATTTTGTAAACAAAAACAGGAAAAATATGAATTAAATTGACATGACAATTTGAATAATCTGCAAAAAAAAAATTGCCTAAAATGCTAACGTAGGCTAAAAAAACCGAATTTGATGCCAACGCATTGCAAAATAATAATTTAAAACGTTTTATATAAAAAAAGGATACATTTCGTGGGCGAACAGAAGAAGGAAATTACATTATATTGAAAAAGATTTTCAAGATCATTTTAATTTGATATCGTTTAGTGTCAAATTTTTTTTATATTTTCATCTAAAAAATTCTTTATGCGATATGCAAAATTCAAATGAATTTCTGATATTAAATAAAAAAAAAATTCAATTTAATGTTTTTGTGGAACAAATTTGATCAATTGCTTACAGCCAATTTGGGTGGGCTAGGTTCAATATTGAAATATAAAATTTCACAATATTATAAAATTTATATTAAAAAAAAAAAATTGATTATTGAACAAAAAAATAAATAAATATTTTTACATGGAAATTTTTTTTTTTTTTTGGAAATTTAATATCTTTCTGTAAACTTTGATATGAAATATAAATATATATTTTTTTTTGCATTGTAACAAAATAATAAAATTGATAAATAAATGGACTCTGATTGGTTGACCGGAAGTTTATAGGACACAAATATAAAATTATATGTTTACTCATTCCAAAGTTTAAATATTTTTTAAATAATAATAATATTGATTGTTAAGAAATATATTTGATTGAAAATAATATTTTTTCGAATGATTATAATCAAGAATGTGATAATTTTTTGATATTTTTTTATAGTAAACTTTTTGGTTATTAATGAAATTTAATTCTTTATCTTTTAGTGGCGTTACAGCGTTTTTGCTTAAAAATTGTGTATAAACATTATAATTGTAATATTGAACAAAAATATTTGTTGCTTAAAATTGAACATTGAAATTTTGATTACTTTCTGTTGTCAGTAATGAAATTTAATGTCTGATTTTATGATCAAAATATTCTTGATTTTACTTATTTAAAAACATTAATTAATATTTCTAATTTTGTCTCTTTCCTTGTTTATAATTAATTTAAAAGTAAATTTTATTGGCAAACAATTAAATTCTGATTAAATTTTAGTTGAGAGTTCATACTTGTCATAATATATAAAATGACACCTACAAAATTTATGTCTGAATAATATTTATATAAATGAAATTAAATTTATTTATTTTTGATAAATATTAAAAAAAAATATAATTAAAATTTAATCAACCAATTAATTTAATCATAATCGGTCAATAAATATTTATGAAATTTAATATTTAAAATATTTAAAATTTGATTGATTTACAATAAATTAACCATAAACAATATTTTCGTTAGCTTTTATTGAGAATAATAATCAACAAAACTTCTTCATTTCAAACAATATTTTGAATCCAATTATATAGTGTCTAGACTAGTGAAGAAAAATTTTTGTTGAAATATCAGTTGTACAATTTATTTGGACTTTTGAAAATTTTGTTAATTACTAAAACGAAATATCTGAATTTAATTTGATATATGTAAGTTAAATAGTTTCCTATTTCTATCGAAAATTATTTACTAGATAATTGAATTTGAATTTTTTGATAGAATTTTTCTTCCAATTAAAATAAATGTAAATTTCATTGGTATACTTTGTTATTTATGTCACTCAGAGTTTATTTAGATCGGAATAAATTCTGTGCAGAAATCGAAGTTATCTCTGGCAGACACTATAATTCTAAATCACCAAAGCATTTCATGTCAGTTTCTATTATAATAATAATGAACTCTTTAATGATATATAATGATTTAGTTTTCTCTAATAGTTTCCATTAAATTGACCAAAAAATACTACCATAAATTTAGATTAATAACAATTTTCTTGTTTTTTCGTATCTGATATTATATTTAATTTATCCTAGCCAATTCTTTAAAAATTCAATTGTCCAACAAAAACAATGAAACAAACATGTCACATTATTTTCCAATATCTAAAGAAGTTTAAAATATTTCAACTCATTTTTTTTTCCTATAAGACAATAATTTAACTTTGTTGCAATTTCTTTAAAAGGTAAAACGAATCAAGTTCCTGCATTAATTTTAGTATTTCTCTCTGATAAACATAACAAAAAAAAAAAAAGAGTCGTTCTTGTTTATTTGAAATACGAAAAATTCTGCTTTTTTTTCTAAATAAAATTCAGTCTAATAAATAAAAGACTTGATATTAATGTACCACCATATAAGCTATGTAAAAGCAGGTGAAACCGCCAACAGTTCAAGAAGGCAAAACAAACCAAAAAGTATAAAATTCAATTTTTATATATAGTTTTTTTCGTTTTGGTATACCAAAAATAATATTTCTTCCTTAACAATATTTCACCTGATGTTATGTTGTTTTTTTTGTTGTTGTTGCAAAATTACAATTTAATGAACTTATATAGAGAGAAGAAGTCTTTTCATTATTATTGTTGTGTATTATTGGCTTTTATACCTTGTGCTAGCTGTCGAGTCTTTCAATCAAAAAAAAAATTTAATTTAGAAAACAAAAAAAAATTCTATGGTAACATAAAAAGTTCATTTTTTTTTATTAGATTCATTTTAGAGAGAGAAAACTTGATCAGAATATATAAACACCGCACTTGTTGAATTGGACAACAAACAAGAATTTTTTTTTATGTGCTTGCATAAAAGATTATTGAAGGAAAAATGGATTTTTACTATGGATTTGCAATATTCTAAAAGAAAAATAGAAAATATTCTATTTTTATTGCAAAATCCAATTTAAAAAAAAATAATAAAAAACGGAATTGCTGTCCGCGCAAAATAATAAAATATTGTTTCAGATTGGAATTCGAATAATAATCAGATAGTGGTTCAATCTATAAATTTATATATTTTTGTAATAAATGAAATGAAGAAGTTATGGTTTGGTATGAGGCACATATGGTCATGTGGGTTTTTGTTGCTGTTGTTGCTTCTGTAAATTTCTAAGTCGATGATGGAAAAAATATAAAATCTCTTACCAGGAAAATAATCTTTGAACGAAATCAGTTTAATAATGAAAGAAAAAAAATGAATTTAATAATAATTTTAATTTGGAGATAATATTTTTCTCTTGTGGTCAATTTATGAAGATTATGGTGCAAAATTAAAGTTTATGGCTTAAAAAATTTCTAGTTATGATTATTTTTAGTTGGAAGTTTTATTAATTTATATTAGGGTGCATTGTAAGTTCTCCTGTTTCTTTAATTAAAATATACAATAAATTTTGTGGAAATTCTGTGGGAATAGTTGTTAATTTAGATTAGATTAAACTTCCTCTTTAACTCGACATTCTACTCATTAAATTTTGAACAGCTTTTAATTAAAAATTGACCAACCTTTATGAAAGAAATATAAAAATTCTAATTTGACAGCATAAAATTTCATCCATTTAACTTTAAATTTTAATTATTAACAATGTATACTCGAAATATTTACCAGGAAAATGTCAAAATTTCAATCAACATTATTATACTTTTTAATATATCAAAATTATAATGCACCCTAAATAAATTATCTTAATCAATAAATTTCATCTGTTGCTTTCCTTATTAAATTGTTTTATGATTTTCTTCATAAAATTCACTAGTGTATCATAGCTGTTTTATACCTTCACATTTTACCTTGCCTTCCTTCTTCTTCTTCAAACTGAAATAAAAAACCGATCCATACAATTTCTTTTTCACTATACATATATGGCCTCTAATATTGTTGTTCCTTTTAGCATATTAACCACAATTCGTGACAGATTCAATTGCACCTGCTGGTTCAGTTGAAAGATTTAAAAGTGCGATCAGCACTTTTGATTTTTGTTCCTGTTTTTTCCATATATACATATTTGTCTTTTCGATTTTGTATTCCAGTTGGAACTGATTGCAGTTTTCTTGTGCAAATGGTTATATAAAAGCTGCAGGTTGTTTACTTATTGAAATCTTTTTTTGGTAAATTCATTTTTCAATTTCACTTAAATTGGAACGCACAATTTATTTGTATTAAGAAAAATAATCAAAGATGTTTTTTTTTTTATTTAAAATTTTCGATTATTTCCTTTTATGTGGAGAGGATAATAAACGGAGACGAATCATTAATTTCATTTATAATACGAAAAGCTTTAACTTCGTGTACGTAACAGAAAAAAATTCATCTCTTCAAATAAATAATTTTTATAATAATTTTGGATCAGAGTTATATAAAACAAATCTAGATTAGGAATTGAAATATTAATCAATTTCAGGTTTTCCTTTAACTCGTTTATTTTACATCAAGGAAAATCATTTTTTGGAATTACATACTATAAAACATTTTTGTCCAAATTTGGAAATTTATATAATATTTTTTTTCTTCTTATTTGTTGATTGATGTTCATAAATATTTTGATAAAAAAAAAAATAATTTCTCATGTAAAAAATATATTATAGTTTTTTTTTTATTTACATTTAGATTACAAAAAAATTTTAACTTCTGTTCAATGTTTTTTTTTTTGTTGAATTTTCTTATTTTGATTGATCAGTGGCATTAAAAATTTTTTAGATTTTTTTATATTTTTCTTATTATTATTTATCGAATGCCAATGAGTGTGGAAAATTAATCATTAATCAATGTATTTTTATATATGGTATAGTAAATATATTTGGAAATGTTAATTGGATTTTATTTTCATGTTATTTGGATTGTTAAAAAAATGATTTAACAAAAATAAAAATCGTTTTTTAATCATTAAAATTTGATTTTACAAAAAAAAAAAAATTGTATAATTGTTTGGACTAATTAGTGGAATAAGATTAGAAATTTTGTTGGGCAACATTATTTGAATCTATCTTGATTTATTTTAATTTAAATCGAAATTTTTTTTTTTACTTCAAATTAATTACGATAGTATAATTAAAAATCATAATTTATTGATCATAATTTTTTTTTGATCAATTTCCGTTTGCAATTATTAATTTGATTGAAGCAATTATTAATAATTGGAATTATGGAATAATAGATTATTAAAATCCAGTCATCAATCATGATTAAATGATGATCAAAATTAATAAACTTCTTTTGTTTTAATGATGATTAAAAAATTGAATAATATTGATGATCAAAACAAATTAAATTGATTGCCAATTTGAATGATTCATTTTGCTTAAATAAATCAATTCCTAAACCAATTAATTTACCTTCTAATTATGGTAATATAGTTAGTAGTTTTTCACTAATATGTACAATTTTTCTACTCAAATTCAGTTTTTGTTCATAAAATATTTAAAAAATATTAAAATATTGATAAATCTAAGTCTTGGTTGAACCGTAATAAACCCAACCACCCAAACTAATTCTAATCTAATAGAAATTCTCATTGCGTTTACAAACTTTTTACAATATACTTTAAAAATACAATTGAAATATCCTAAAGCAAATTAATAGTGTATAGAAGAAGAACCAAAGATTAACATTTCTATTGCGCAGCCTGGAGTCGAGGATATCCAGCTAAGAAATTGTATATATATACAATAAGAACAAGTCATTCATCCTCCGCACGCGGCATGAATGCGTAAACAGCTTAAAAATTCCATAGCATATCGAAAGGAAGAAAAATGTGCGTTCTTGTATTTTGTTTAACAATCTGATGTAAGACTTGCTTATCAAATGCAAGTACGTTAAATATTTTTATTTTTATACACACAAATTATTTATTATTATTAATGTAAACACAATAATAATAAAAAAAAGTCCAGGAAAACAACAAGAAAATACCTGGAGGTTATAAAATTCATATGCGCGAGCATTTCTCCTCTGTCTTTGAAAACGTATTTACGTATTCAAGTTGATGTATCTTCAATTTAAATTTGAAATGTTGTTTGAATGTTTTAATAGCTGATTATTTAGTCATTTTTTGTTTCGTTGTTATTTTGTTGTTGATTTCTTAAGAACTTAATGTGGTTTTTCTGTTCGTTGTATACACACAAAATAATTTCCTCTTTGAGGTATTATACAAAATTCTAGTATATATGGAGTTGCCATCATAATAAAATGTATGTAATTAGTGCTGTCAGAAAATTGTATGGTTTTATCACTGTTAATGTTGTAAAATTGTTATAAATTGATTTTTCGTCTTTTTAGATAGAACCACGATTTTAATGTAGAATATCTGGTGGGTTTTTATGTTTAATGAAAAAAGTAGAAGCAAAATGTTGGGTAACATATTAATTCCTCAACAATTATAGTAATATTAACATTATTCTACTATTATAATCCTTAAATATTTTATTATCATTTTCAAAAATAGTAGATGAACATTTTTATGGATACCAAAAATAGTTGAAACAAAAGATCAGACAATCAGTTCACTGCAATTGCAATAAGTAGCCACCAAATGCATAATTCGAAGTATTACATTGATAATTCATTTATTTGCTCAAAAATGTGTCGAAAATAATTAAATCTTCTCTTTCTGGCAACCCTAAAATTACCTTAAATTTAAAATCCCTTAAAAAAACCTTTTCTTATGGTCTTTAAACTCTAATAAAATCTATAAAATTCTAACAAAGAAAAACAAACACCTTTTAAATATTTATAAATAATAATTTTTTTTTTCGCTGGATGATGCGAAAATCACTATTAAATAAAAACAAATCACGAAAAAGAAGACCCTTAACCCAAAATTCTCAGTTTTTTTGTTTTACCCAAAATAAAGAAGAAAAAAAAATACCCAACAAATTTTAATGCGTTCCGGTGGTCCAGCCAAGGAAATAATAAGTCAATATTTTTGTTATTTTGGTCCTAAACAAACACTTTTTTCACTTGCTCTTAGGGCCCACAAAAAACAAAGTTGTTTAAATTATTATGATGAAGTTTGTGTATACATAAATTTCTTTAGTTCTGATAATTTTTTTTTTTAACATTTTGATTTTTCTGCTCTATGTATTTTATTCTTGCATGATTTGTATCTGACCTCCTGTTGCTGCCGAAATCGACATAACCAAAAACAACAGAAAAAAAATTACATTAAAATTATTATTGCTCATATATATGAGATTTGGTTATTTATTTGATTAAATACAAAAAAAAAAAGTTGTGTTTAACTTTCTCAGTGTTTATTTGAATGATTAACACAAAATTTTGATGTGCGGCTATCATCATTTCTTTAGGCATTTTGGTATACAGAAACGCAATTGGGGTATGATTGTTTAAAAAAAACAAATTTTCGCGGTTGTAGGTAGGAGATATGATAATTATTAACTTAAACAAATTTAACTGATACTTTTTTTTTTGATGACTAAACATAAATGTCGGTAAATCTCTGAAAAAAAACGAAAATTATTAAAAATTATGACAAAAATGGGAAAAAAAAACTTTCAATTAGCTAAAATATTTTCTATAAAAATTTCATTAAACATCAAAAGTAATAAATTATTTGGGTAAACAATTTAATTAAAAATTAACAAAATTTGAAAAATTTCTCTTTAAATTTAATAATTTAAAGAAATATATGCTAATTCAAAATTATACCCAAAAGTCTTGTTTACGACATCAATTCAATAAATTTAACAAATTATACATTCAAATATTTATGTCATATTTTTGTAATTCTCTAATTTACATTATAATATAGAAATCAAATATGTTCTATAATATTAAATGCCACCATCAGCATTGCAGCAATTATTAAATTACATAGAAAACAATTTGGATTCAATTAAATATGAAAATTTAAAATAATACTCAATAAAAAATTGTATTAAAAAAAAAAAAATTAAAAATTCAATTAATTTAATTTCGAAATTGCTATTTTATATATTTCTTCTTTAATTACAGTCAATGCAATTGAACTTGGATGTAACACAACAAGATATAATCCGACGACAACAACAACATCATCATCATCATCAACAACAACAACCAAATCAATTAATTATACCAGCAGCTGTTGTAACACAACCCGAACAACAAACAACTGTGATAATACGTAAAGACATATTAAGTTTTAATTTTTCTGATATTGAAGTTACAGAAAAATCATTATCAAATAATCATAATAATAATAATAATAATAATTTAGGAATAAATGATATTAATTATAGAAATTTAAAATTTTTAAATAGTCGTGAAAGATATAATATAAATAATATAAATAATAATAATAATATAAATAGTAAAATTGATAATTTAAATGAATTAAGTCAACGTGCTGTTACAGCAACACCAAAACCACCAATAACACAACTTGATGATAT
The DNA here is from genome assembly GCA_949752835.1 of Empis stercorea. NCBI lineage: Eukaryota > Metazoa > Arthropoda > Insecta > Diptera > Empididae > Empis > Empis stercorea. The sequence goes on from OX457085.1 coordinate 3,512,294, forward strand.
ATTTATTAGTGTTAAAACAACAAAAAATTATCATGATACACGATTAGCATTAATAATTAAAACATGGTTTCAATTAGCTAAAGAACAAGTAAGTTAAAAATTTTTTTTTGATTTTTATAATTATATTAAATTAACTAAATAGCATTTAAATATATAAAAATATACTACTTAAAATTAGGGTTGGGTTGGTAGGAAACATCCATATATATAAACTTGTGCAGAAAATCGAAACTTGTTCCTATTTTAAGAGCATTCGATTTTAGGGTCAATTAAAATTTCAACAATATCGAAAACTTAATTGTTGACGAACTCTTAAATATTTATATAGTTAAATAGTACAATGTATAGTAATCAGAAATTAAAGCAATTCCTTTTTAAGGATCAATAATTATTAGTCCTAATTTCGAACTATTTTATTTTAAAATTAAACTATAAAAATTGCTTTGATATAATTAAATCATAATTTTATTAATATATTATCGCATAATTTCATAATTTCTGGTGGTATATTAAATTTTATTGCCTCAATTTCGCTAAATACCAATCCAAATTTAAGTAATTACAACCCTGACTCGATAAACTATAAAAATAAAACAATAACGATCAAGTTAATTTACAAAAATAGCAAATTGGCATAATATGTTCGAGCAAAGTGTATCGCTTCCAATGAATCTTTCTATACATGCATATAAATCGAATAATGTATACAACAATTACCATATTTAGTTGAACAATTTATTTATTTTTTGGTATTTAGTGATCAGATTAAGGAGCGTTTTATTTTATTTCTTACTTTATATCGAGAAAAAAAAAGCAAATTAAAGTATATTTTACAAGTAAATTCCATTACAAAAACCACATACATCAATTTTACTGTTCAGTTGATTGATCGCAAATCAAAATGACTTGTATAATAAATTGGGTAAAAATAAAATCGATACATATTTTGTAAAGAAAATAATCTGCCGCAAACATGCAACGATTACGATCTTTACCGACAGCATAATCGCTTTTAAAGACAGTTATATTAACCTATAAGATTAGTGCAATATATTTATGTACATACATTTTTCTTCTTATAATAAGTTTTACTTTATGTACATTTAAAATATCGCGATCAGTTGATTTACGATCGCGATTTTTTTTTGTAATTAAGTAAAGTTTTTATATATATATTTTTAATAAAACTGGGAAGCGTCATTTTGATTATCACCATAAAATATAGAAAAATAGATTTGTGAAGGAACTATTCAATTTTTTTTTTATGTACAAAGTTGATCACCGATCTTTAGTTTACTAGAGTGTATATAAATTCGGATGGCCAGGAGGTTTGCCGTTTATATAGTTTTTTTGTTTTTTTGATGGAACGATAATTGACAGGTTACCTGTTTACCAGACATTATAACCAAACCGTTTTTTTTTTCTGTATGAAATTATAATATAAAATTATGGTTCATTGTGATATGTCGGTATATCTTTAAGTCATACATAGATCAAGAAACTTTACCTACATATACTCGTATATAATGATTGTAGATAGTAGTTTTTCAATTTTATAGATTTTAGTTTTGGGCATTGACGAGTTTTTTTTATATAATTTTAAGTTACAAAGAAGCATGACATAAAAGAAAAACATTATTTTATATTTATGACGAAATTTCCCTTTTTTTAATGCTAATTGTTTAGACTATCTTTCAACCGTCAATCAAAAATGTTATTCATTTTGCTTTTGGGATTTAGTATATTTTCTGACATAAATAGTGAAAATATAATTATAAAGTAAAATTTGTTTGACTATAAATGGTTAAATAGAATTTTTCATAATGAAACATTTTACATTTTTTTTGTTATTGATAGAAATTTTTATATTATGGTGAACTAGTTCAGAAATTGATCAAATTCGTAATGAAATTATACAGTAAATTCTCTTATAGGGACGTTAATTGAAAAAGTATTAGATTTATAGGATATAGTAATGTTGAAAATATGGTAGATAATTCATAGATATGTTTGTCCTGGGTCACCTTCATGCGAAAATCAACTGAGCAAAATTGTTATCAAGGAAATTTATCATATTTATATTTCCTTGTGTAAACTACCTTCATCTAAAATCTAAATTAAATCCTGTATGTTTATTGTATTTAAATTAAATTTAAATTATCTACATAAAACAAAAGAATTTCTCTGAAAATTTTCATCAAAAACATTCCTCAAAAATTTTCTTTTTATTCCAAAAATAAACCATTTTGTTTTTTATCATTTTTTTCTGTATTATTTTAATAAAAAAAATTCTGTGGAAAAAATAGCCTACATACAAAAATTCACCCTCAACTTTTAGGCTCTTTTTTTCTGTTCTAATTTTTTTTTGCTTGCCGTTGAAACATTGGCAGTGACATAGCACACCAAAAACCATCCAGCAACAACCAACAAAAATTCTTTACTTATATTATTTCTAATTTAAAAATTCCTCGTTTCCATTTCACAGAAATTTTTGTGTTGTTGATGTTTTCCCTTTTTTTCGCAAAAATAAAATCTCGTTTGCTTAAAAAAGTAGGGCATCTGTTCATGTTGTTTAGTTTTCTCGTATATCCTGATTCATCCTGCAGGACATATATATACATAATATACATTTAAATGGACAACAGAGTAAACATACAACAGAGAAGCAAATATAAGAATGTTAAAAAAAAGCACAAAAATATTGAAATCCAATGGTCATTTAGGTACAATTTTCTGGACTGTAGTTATGATATCTGCTGAGCTTATTTTTTGCCCGGTTATTTGTTGGTTGCCTTCATAGAGTCATTTGATTTTTTTTTTTTTTCGATTATGTAGAATTTTTTGTTAGCAATCTAACAGACCGTAGTATAGAGTCACCATCATCAGTCGGCCAAACAGCAGCAAACTATCCAAATAAGCAAAAAATTTCTGTGTTTGGCTTATAATGTCTTTTTAATTCAACAAAAAAAATTTTGCAATTTCAAGTGATATAAAAATAAAATGAAGAAAAAAAAAACAATTTGGTTCGTTTTCAAAGTTCATTTTGTGTGCCTGATATTCGCTTAGAGATGGAAAACTTTAAAATGGCTTTGTTGATTTAAAGATGTGCAGTGAACCATAAAAAAAGAAAGAAATATTTTTTTTTTATTTAACTATAAAACAAAGTCACCCGCATAATATTTTTATTTTTTTTTGCATTGTTGGCCAGAGTCGGACACTTTTTTATTTATATAAATTTAAGATTATGTTTACATTGGAGGAGGTAATAAAGTTTGTTAGTTTATTATCGATTTTCAACAAATAGTATCACAAATTTTGAATTTTAATCAGTTTGTTAGTTGTGATGCACTGTAATCAGCAGAAAATCAATATATTTTTGAATCAAACAAATTTAATATTTTATAATAATTTACACATAGTTACTTAGAAAATATAGAGTTCATTTACTGTCCTCCGTACTTCAATAAATTGTCGTCTTTATTAATATTCTATTAATAAATTTAATTTAATCCTTTAAATTGTCTACTTTTCATATATTTGCATTAAATTTTTCCTTTTGTTATTAGTTTTGTTATTACACAAAAAAAAAATCCCTACATAAAATTTTCATTTTACATTTTCACACACTGCCTTATCAAAAAATTAATTTCTCCCTCCCCAAAAAAATTAAATGAAAATCGACATATTAAAAACATATTTTATTTGTCATCCATATGCAAAATGAAAAAAAGAACGATTACTGCTGATGGCACACAGAGTTTTTTTAAAAAAAAAAAAGGATTACATGGATTTTATGCTTATATATCATAGATTTATGTATTTCATTCTATATAAAGAGTTAATTTTATATACACCACCACCGAATCTATGTTTATTTATTTTTTTCTATTCATTAATTTTTCATGTTTTTCCCAAAGTTTTGTAAGGGATTTTTGTCTCTCTGTGACTGAGTTTTGAAATGAGTAAAAAATTTATTCAAAAGGATCAAAATTATACAAACATATTATAAAATTACATGAAGAACATGACAACCCAAAATATATTTTATTCCCCCAACAAAAATGTTTTATATGTTAATTGTGGGAAATAAAGTTTTTCCCAAAAACAAAGAAACATTCAACTTGTGATACGAAAATTATTCAGTAATTTCGGATTTTAGTGTAAGGGAAAATTTATTTTGTTTTAATTAAAAAGAATTTTCCGAACAAAAATTTGACAAATTTACCAAAAATTAAAATATAATTTTTCATTAAAATTTAAATATTTTTACCATTTTTTTTCATTCTTATTTTGTTATGTTAAAATGACTGAAGTCTTTAAAATTTAAGCATAACAAATTACAAAAAAATAAATAATTGAAAAGAATTCTGAAATCATAAAATTTATACATAAATGCATCATTGATAGTAAAACATTTTTAAAATTTCAAACATTATAATTATGTTTCATGTCAATGCATAAATAAGAAAAATTGTCAATTATTAAAATCTGTCAAATTCTTATACATTATGTAAATAAAAATCATAAAAAAACCAAAATGAAAACTATTTCAGATAAGATAATGTTAAAAAAATTATAAATTAATATCCATAAAAATATTTTATGTTTAGATACATTTTGAGCATAAACATTACATATATATTTTTATGAGAATTGAGAATTTCATGTTGTTTTATGGTCGGATGACTTAATTAACATGACATCGTTTGCCATTAACGCTCGAATTTATATTGTGAAATGTCACATGTGGCATTGAAGATAGAAAGAGGGGGGCAAAAAGATCCTTTTTGATTGAAATAAAATAATATGTTAGTCGATGATAAAATACTTGACAATTATGTTCAATATTTTTTTATGAGTAATCAGTGTTTTCAGGGTCATGAATATTTTAAGAGGGTTAGTTTAGTATAGTGAAGTTTTATTGGATAAATGATCATTCATAAATTTAAAATCAAAATTAATTTCGGTTAATATTGAATGGGGAGAATAGGCGCAGTGAGAATATCAGGAGGAATAGTCCTTTTCACATTATTTTGGGTAAGAGTTGAATTTGCAGATCATTTGACTACAATTATTTATAGTAGGTTATGTAATTTGATTATCATGCTCCTTCCTGGATGAGCTCTAAGAATCAGTTACCACATGATGTGGAACAAATTCTCAAATTTGGTCGAGAAAATATACGTAAAACTAATAAAGTAAGTATATACGTAAAAGATAACCAATGAACCTCAATATCATTAGTCAATTGATCTCCCACCATGGATTTATTTCAATTAAATTGAGTCAATTGAATCACTAAATAAACGAAATTATTATCTTACACTTAATCGATATTTTCAACAAACTCCTTCTCATCTAGTGATAAAATAACTACAAAATTACCCAACTTGTAAAATTATCCAATTTATATCACAAATTAAAATGAAAAGACAATTTTTCCTTTACATGTATAAATTAAAATATTTAAAAGAAAACATCACAAATGTATTTTATATTACCATATGGAACAATCTATCACAAAAACTAAATTCTACCCTTTTTATTTTATGATTCAATTTGATACTCTCTTGACTTAATAAAAATTCCATCAAAGAAAAAAAATTTGTTCATAAATTGAAAATAAAAATCCACTTGATAATTCATAAAAACAACAATTTATGTAATTTTATTTAGCTTTGATATTATACTCATTTAATATTTACTTGTTAACTTCTGGGTGCTATGTAGATGCATTCAAACCGAGAGACTGACTAGCTATCAAAAAATTTTTATGAAAATATCAATGCCATTAAAAAAAAGCATTTTTTTTGGTGAATGAAATAATTTTTATTTCATGATATATTAAGGAAAGAATATCATGATGATATTTTGTCAACAAGTGAATTCCTGGGAGATTTCATAAGAAAAATATTACATATAAATCGAAAATGTTATAAAATTAATTGACAACTACACATGTTTAAAGATGATTTTCCAAAGTTCAATGACATAGAGAACTACTATGAGTTTTCATATATCTAAGAATAAAATTTAAAATTAATTTATATTATTTTATAGCATGCAATTAAACATATAAAATTCTGTTTAAATTTTTCTAAATTTTTGCACCTGGCTTTGGTTGTATTTAAACGTCCTTGTTTCCAAACGTACTTACAAACTTTGTTCAATTATTATTATACAGTTTATTATATATGTATATTATGATGCTGATCCGCATTCAACAATTTCTATTCATTTAACCCTTTTATCTATGGTATATATACAACAGTTTTTTTTTATGCAATATCTTATTTTTTTTTTCGTCAATTTATTTTATTTTCGAGATGACGATGCCATAAAGAAATCTACTTTTATGGGTGTCGATTGGACTTTATTCAATGTGTTTTTATGGTTTTGTTAGTGATTTAAATTATTTGAGAGCATGTAAATGGATGCACTTCACTTATATATATATATATGTATAGTTCATTCGCAAGAGTGAACTTATTTACGCGCAATTCTTTTTTTTTTAGCATAGATTTAAAATTATATCTTTTTTTATGGAGAAATTACAACCTGCAAATCATAAAAAAAATAAATCTTTGTATATAATAAATTACTATTCGTCCTATAATGTAAATTCGCTTTGTGTTGTATACCAACGGCGATGATGATGATGATGATGATAAAAAAAAACTGTACATAGTCTGAATAGATGATATGATGAAGAAAATAAAGCGGATATTTTATATAATTTAGTAGACTGATATAAATATAGTAAAGGTGTTTTTGTTTTTCTTAGCCTTTTTTTTTTGTTACAATTTTCCAGCTATTTGAAAATATATTTTTTATACTTTTTTAATCTTATTTAAATGAAGAAATTGTTTCTTTTTTTTTGATATTGCAAAGAAAATATGTAATTACTTTTTTTTTAGTTTAGTAGAGTTAAATGACCTCTTCACATTTTCTATTGCACATTTCAAATTACGATAATAAAAAATTGTATAAAAGAATATTGTAACACTAATCTATGGTATATTTCTGTAAAATGGTAATTTAGTTTTTCTGTTGCAAATATGCATTTAAAATTTGAAAAAACATTTAAAAAAAAGTTATTTTATAATTAAATCGCATGTAATAAAAAGTAAAATATTCAATATTTTATCTATTTTTGTATATAATAAAGATTATGGTAAATCAAAAATGTTGTCTATCTGAAATTGGGAAATTGTTGTAATAAAATTTAGGAAACTTTGTTATTTAATGTAAATTTTAATTAAAGAGATAAAATCATTTTGTATAAAATTCTTTCAAAAATATTGATTATTTTTCTGTATAACATTATAAGTTTTCGATAAACTATTAATCCACAGATCACAGAAAATGAAAATTAATTATTAGACTAAATAAATTATTAGACTACCTAAGTAATTCACTAAAAATTTAGAAAATTTCTTCAATAATTTCTTTTGTATAATATGAAAATTAAAATTCCTCTAATTCTATCTTAAATTTTGAACCCTTAATATCCATATACCATAATCAAAAATTGTAATTATCTTTTAACAAAATGCCTAAATAGAATATTTACATTTGAACATAATCAAAAAAATGAAGAAGAAGAATATAATTATTTATTCATTTTTCCTTATTATTTATATTTAATGCATAATTACATGATTTATCTCATTAATTTACCATGAATGATGCTGCAATTCTACTTCTTTTATTTAAACATCTTGTTCAAATCTCCAAAAAAAAAAAAAACTGAATTAAAAATTCCTTTTTCTCTTTTGGGAATCTCCAATTTTTGCTTTTTCATTAAATAAATTGGGCGTAACGGACAGAGTAGAAAGAATCAACAACAAACAGAATCAAAAAAAAAAAAAAGATTCGATTATCAAAAACTTTCTATAAGTTGGTAGACAACATCTGGTCTTTAAAAAGTTGAATTCTTAATTTGAACGTTCAAAACGCACCTAGTATAGAAGAGACTCTTTTTTGATAGATGGGAAATTTGAGATTGTTTCTCTACTAAATAAAATATTACCAAAAAAAAACCCTTGGTTGTTGGGTATTGTGGTTTTTCTTAATTACAGGTTACACCTAATCTATTTATGAGGCCAAAAAGCTTCAGTTTTGTTGAATGATTTGTTTAGAATTTAATTTTTTTCGATTTCAGAAATAAAAAAATCTAAGAAAGAATCAAAAAAATGTTTAGTTAGAAGGTCATGGGAAATTTATGTATATATGATTTTTTTTTTCTTCTTCTTTTTGGTAATAGAACCATGAAATTATTATTATTAGAAGATTTTTGGTTGTGCGCGGACTACTCTAGCAGCACATACCAAAGAATTTCAAATTTTTATTTACCTATTGTTTTGTGAATTTATAATTTTTATGTTTGATGTTTTTTTTTTGTTATTTTATGTTTCAAAAAGATTAAATGTCTATTTTAAGAGCGAGAGGAGATGCTTAAATTTCAGTTTGATTGACCGTAGATAAATTTAATTATATTTGATGGTAAAAAAAAAAAATTTTATGATTTAACAAAAACAGTGAAAAATTATGAAATAAATAAAATGGAAAATAAATAAATATTTTGTTTGTTTGTGTGAACAAATTATTTATTTATTTATTTAATTAAACGACGTGAGATATTTTTGTGGTTTTGGGTAATGTAAATAATTGTTTTCTGTAAGATTGATGTTTCTTCTTCTAAATATTTTAAAATTTTTCATTTAATTTTTGTAAACTATAATAGAAATTTACCTTTTATTAATTTGTTCTGAGTTTTACTTACCAGTTTTATAATAATTTTGACTCTGTAATTGAAGTTACTTAAATATTAAACCTAAACTGAGAATTATTTCCTGAAATTAAATTAGTCCCTGAAATTAATAAATTTATTGAATTTTTAATAAAATTACCAATTTATAAATATTTGAAAAATTGTTACTTGTAAGTAAAAACAGAAATTTTTATAAATTATTATTAATTCTCATTGAAAAAACTTGTGATTGTCGAATTATGTTTCACATATTCCACACGGTTTTCCAATATTGATCCAATTTAAATAGAATTTTCCTGATGAAATGAATATTTTGAAAAATATTTTGACATACTATATACAATTCAGTATAGTAGATTGATTAATTTTGCAACAAATATGCGGCTTTGAGGATATTTTAATAGTTTTAATGTCTTGCAAGCTGTAAAGGACCAGCAAAAATTACAAAATTCCATATATAATTCCCTCGTTCACAATAATCATACTATACTCCCTTTACTATATAGACGTAATTTATTATAAATTGTGATCTCAATAAATTATTAATTCTTAATTTATTAAAAAAAATAAATTATATATAAAAAATTCTCACAAATTCAGAATTAATCTTTTAATAACTACAAAAAAGCAAACTCCTCTTGACCGCCTGCTGTTAAATTTATAATTAATTTTTATTGAATTTTATGCAAAAAGTTTTATATAATAATATAAAAAAAAATAATTCTGGTAAATTATTTAACCATTTCTCGGATCACAGCAGTTTTCAATGGAATTGTGAATAGTTTACTCGCATGGCTAACAAAATAACAAAAAAATTTAATATTACGATATAAATAATTTGACCGACTAGAACATTAATTATAAAATAATATTTTTTCCATAATTTTCTGACACTTTTAACAAAGTTTCAATAATATTGGCGAGATTATTAATTGCCACCACAAGAAAATAAAATTAATTTTTTTTTTCTTTTAATAAAATTATAATTTATTATTAATCTTTCATAAAAAATTATGTTTACTTATAAAAAGAAATAATAATTTTGTTTCTTATATATATAGAAAACCAGCAAGTTATCCCCCAGCTGGAGATAAGTAAGAATTTTTGAATTGATCATAAGTTTTTTTTGGAAATTTTACTTATAGAAAAACTTTTGTAGAACTTGTAATTAAATATAAAAGACGAATTGTAAATAATTGATAAGATTTCTGAATTAACGTCAAAAATTTATGGTCACACAGACACACAAAATTTGTCTGCATCTCTAAAATTGGAATTTGATATTTTCAGAAAACAGAAATTTCAAATTTTTCATATTGAAAAAAATATGATGGCAAAAATAGAGAAAAAACATTATAAAAAAAGAAAATGCTTTTACTATTCGTCCTTCTTTATTTTAGTCCTTAAATTTTCTAAGAAAAATTGTAATTTTTATGATTTATGTATAATTTTTTGCTGTTTGCCATGCGAAGTATTATTTTTTTTATAAATACATTTTGTAATTTGGTCTTCTTATTAATGTTTTATTAGCGTAATTTTATTCAGTAGAGCAAAATAATCCAATAACAATTTTTGTCACTTAAGTTTAAATAATTTTCTGTCATTTATTTTTGCAAAAAATTAAGAAAAAATTATGTAAAATTTTATTAATTACTAAGAAAAATTCGTAATTTCCAATCATTTTATTTTTAAAATTTCGTATTTAACGATTCTGGGTTTTCAGAATTATTAATTCCTTCTGGCAAATTGACGTTCATTTAGATTTCACTAAAATTAGACTTACTTGTGGAAATCTGAAATTAACTAAGATTAATTTTATTACATTTTTTTTTTCGAAATTGTAAATTTTACCAAAAAATCAGAAAACATTTCTTGTGTTTTCCTAAATCTTGTATACTAATTTTCTTTTACTAATAATAATTTTAAACTAAATAATTTCATTTAATCTGATAGTACAAACTTTGTCCTAGATTTTTCCCCTAAACAAATTCATTTTGTTTCTGTGTAAATTCTGAAATGCCATTAGTTATAATTTTCCTATAAAATTACATTTATAATAATATAGAAAATTATGTCTACGTACCACTTTTTTTCTTAATACTTTATTTTACATGCATTACTAAAATTGCACTTTTTAAAGTGTTTATTTAATGCTTCTGGTCGTTGCAGAAAATTTTCCTCCTTTTTTTTTTTGTCTACACATTTTTCTTGTTGTAATCCTCTAACGTTAAGATTATTTATCATCTTATAATTTATTTATTTTTTTTTTAGATTGTCTTTCAAAAACATAATATTTTTATGCTAACAGACATTGTAAACATCGAGTTAAACACACTAAAAGTAAAGTTTTCTTGATGTTCATGTTAACTATAAAGTAAGATAAACTCACTTGCAAGTGAAAAAAAATGTATGTAATGCGATGTTTTTTGCCACAAAGATAAATAGTTAAAAAATAAGTGAAGAAGCTTCGGCAATATTTACGTAAAAAATAATTGAAATTGCACTTTAAATACAAAGTTTAAATAAACATTTTAATATTTTAATTAAATAATTGTTCAAACTTTGATTAAACTACAAAACTAAATAAGACTACAGGCAAGTAAAAGTTTATCCTTGTAAAATGTTCGGCATATCCTCTTTCTCCTATTTAAATGGTCGAACTCATAATTTTATCAGATTATGCTTTAATATTTTAACAATTTTATATGCTTGTGAATGGTCAACAAATTTATTAACACTAAAAACTATCTGAACAAATATGCAAGTGATGACTAAAAAATAAGTAAATAAATTTTATTTTATTATTAAAAATAAATATTTACGATTAATTTATTTTTTTATGTCCGGCACTGAAGCATATTATAAAATGAATAAAAAGAACTGCGGTGAATTTAAATGTGAACATTAAATAATATGCACACGCGGATGAGCAGAAAGAGTAAATTTTTTTTTTTGCAAAATGTTCTTTTATGTGGTTTTTTCTGTTTTTAGTAGTCAGTGGTCATCACCAAATATTCCAGAATCGGCAAATTGAAAAGACAAAAGATAAACAGAACCAACCACTACACAAAAAAAAGCATTTTCAAAACGTTTGCTTTGTTGGAAACCAAACATAATAGTAGAAAGCTGCTAGTGATATAGTAAAATTGGTTTTTAAAAGGATATAAAATTTATTTTATTGAAATGAATTTGATTATAAAATTATTTATTTATTATAAAATTTAATATTGATTGCAATATTATCCAGGATAAATTGAATTAATTGTATTTCAACAGAACTTACAGTGCTGATCATTTATCATGCTTTTTATCATTATTTTATACTTTTAGATTAAATAACTAAGTGAAATTAGAAGGACAAAATGGAAAAATTAATATTTATGAAAATTTGGTCTAGTAGAAATAAAAATTGTTATAGAAAATCATAAGAATTTTGAATTTCAATTACTATACTTTAAATATGACTGACAATATTGTTACTATCACTTTCATCTCCTGATCAATCTGTCTAATCTCTTTGGATTTGGATGGAACCTTTTCTACTTTAAAAATGCATTATTATAGAGATGAAATATATAATTTTGAAAATTTCTCCAATAAATTTTGAAAATTTAATTTCTCGTTGGTAATTATTAATAAAATAAGTCTGAAATTTCATGGTTATAAAGATATTCCAGATTCCGCATAAATATTTGTCCTAATACATAAAAACATCCTTCTGAATAGTCAAAACATTAATTAACTATCAAAAAAGTAACCTAAAAGCTAAAACACTTGTGGTGGTAACAACAATATTTTACAATCATTCCTTTGGCATTTAATTAAATATACAATCAAAAATTTCTTTTCTAATATCGGAAATAATTCAATTTTTAATCCTTTTGACATTTTCAAGATAAAAATTAATGCCAAAACAATAATAGAAATTCATTCTTTCAAAATTACTAATAATTTTTTTTGATATTTTTCATAATGAATAAATTCCCAATTTTCATATTTATTCAAAATTTAAAAAAAAAAAAAAAAAAAAATCTCAGTTAAAAAACAAGAAACACGAATGCCCACGTGAAGAATTTTTAATCTTCAATTCTGATGCAATGTCACGTTCCATTTGATCTCCAAACAACCATCCAAAAAAAAAAACGAAATTCTATATTATATTAAGTCGAAATTTGTATACGGTGGTATATACTTTTATCAAGAGATTACTTCCAATTTTTTTTTCATCTCTAAAAAATTTCTTTTCATAAATTTTTCGTTTTTGCTGGCCTTTTAGTTTATTTAGATTTGTTTTCTTGTGGCACTTTTGTACCTACAAAAAAAATGGACCAAAACATAAAAAAAAAATTATGAAATCTTACGAAAAAAAAAAAAAAAAATTGTGTTTTTATTTGTCGTATGTGCACTGAATTAATTTTCACCTTCAAGGCAAAAAGAAATATTCATAAGATTTTTTGTTTTTGTTTAGTTAGAGAGAATTTTGTTATGGTTACAAAATAGTATTTAAAATTTCCAAAACTTAAATATGGTACACACCAAACCATAAAATCAAACCACAAAAAATGATAACTACCCAGCCCTGAGGTAAAATTATGAAATTAGTTTTTACAGAGCCACCGGAAGAACTGAAAGAAATCCTTTTTTTTTATATAAATGTAATTTAAATTGAGCAAATGGAGAAATCCAAAAGTAATCCAAAAAAAAAAATTGTAGTGGACAATTTCGTTTGTATACCAGGACGTGCAGATTTGCCATTACAGCATAGTAGTAACACTTTTTTATTTTACAAATCCTTTTGGGGCCAACAAGTTTATTGCCTATTAAATTTTTTTTTCATCATTTTCTTGCCTGTGTTTCATTTTTATGATGACTTGGTTATGATTACCGAAAAAAAACCAAAATAAGCACTAAAAAAAAGCTATACATAAAAAAAAGGGTACAACCAGAAATGGTGAATAGTAAACTATAAAGCACATAATAAGAGAAATACATTAAAACAACATGTGGCCAGACATAATATGCAAAAATGTTTAGAGCTCTTTTAGGCAATTTCAGGTCGTTTTTCCTTCATTTTATGCTTTTTTTTAGGTATTGAAGGGAAATATTTACAAAAACCAATGTACTCACTTTAATATTCCTGGATGTAATCTGATCTACTTTGGAGATATTAATTTTTTTATTATGGTTTTTTTTTGTGGTTCTCTTCTCTGTAGAGGTTAAACGACTTTGGTGGGTTGCCAAAAATATATAGAAGAAAAAAAAGGGTATAGGATTTTTTGTTAAGTTATTAAATTATTTTGATTGCAGTTACAAAAAAAAAATTGGGTGGTTTAAAAAACAAAGGTGAAAATTGGTAACAAAATGTTTAGAAAATTAGAAAAAGTTTCTCTATGAAATCACTAAATTAAATCTAGGGACGAAATTGCGTCAAATTTCTTATTTATTTTACTGACCATAAAAAAATGTGTTCACTTCATTAAAGACAAGTTTTTTTTCTTTTTAAATCAAAATTGTCTTCCATAGTCTGACATGGTAAAATACTAAGAAATCCTTTTTATATGTCAAAAAATACAATTGACATTTTTCTTATGGTAAATTCTTGATTTTTTATAAATGGAAAAAATCAGAAATGATTCTTTCGTAATGACAAACATTAAAATGTGCTCTAGAATAAATCAAAGTTTGTGTAAATGTAGGCGATTATAGCTGCATAACAAAAAATAATAATAATGAAAAGAAAATTGTAAGAAAAATGTGTAATGGTGATGACAATAAAATAAAGATCATTCAGGAGAAGAGACCAACATAAAAAAACGAACAATTCATTTATGAGAAACGTTAAAGTAGTTGGTTTTATTTGGTAAAAAAAGAATGAAATTATATTTGTATAGATTCCACCCTCATAGAGAATATATTTTTTTCCAGTGCATTGTATGAATAAAATATTAAATTTACATGTGCACAAAATTCTTTATATAATATCCTGCAGGCGAACACTTTCAAATGCAAAATGAAAATTCCGCGAATTTTCTAAATATAAAAATGCAAATGAATTCTAAGGAAAATTTAATTTTTTTATTCAGAAAATTTATTAAATTTTTATATAAAAGAAAAATTTGTTTGAAATATTTTTCAATTTAATCATGAAATTTTATGAAAAATAATTCTTGAAAAATTTAAATGAAAAAAGTTTAAGGAAAAACTTTAAAATTAGACAAATAATAAAATAAGGAAAATGAATCATTAATTTTTTTTTGTGTAAAATATCCTAAATATAAAATGTCATATTAACTCAAATCTAATGTCTCATTACATTTAAATTTATTAATAAACTTTTCTATTAAACTAAATAAAATAAAAATGAAATGTATTTTTCCTGTATTTTTTTTTCCAATTCAGCAAACATTTGGCACAGCCTTTTCTTCGTCATTGTATAATTTTTGTTTTCGGTTGAATTTCCTGAATATTTGAAAATAAAATAAATAAAAATCTAATCCATACTCGACTCGTGAACTCTTTTTAATGTAACAAAATTTCCAGATATCCATTTGTGTCCGACAGTTGAAAGTTTTTCCTCCAAGATATCTTTAAAAACAAAAATATTAGTAAAATTTAATCTGATGCCCACATGTGAGCTACAATTTTTTTTTTCTATTTCGCCAAAAACAAATAAGATTATTTAGAAAAGCATAAAAAAACATAAATTTATCTTACATGAAAATAGCAAGAAAAATTAACATAAATATGTTTATAACAAAAAGGTAAATAATAGGAAAATTATAGTTAGAGAAAATTTATATCATGATTTATATTATAAGTTTAAGTTTGAATAAAAAAAATGAATTTCTAATCACGCTTTGGCTTCTAGAGAAAAATTTTCATGTATGTTGTGTTGGTATTAAAAGAAAATATTTGAAATTTAAGAGTTTGCCAATTCATTTTCAATTTATGATTTACTTATGACCATTATCCTCGTCAATTTATTTTAGAAATATAGAGAGAAATTCGAATAAAGGATTTGGCATAAATTTACTTAGTGTCCAGTTACTACAGAGACAGACAATTCTTTCGAGACTCGCTTTGGAAAATTCTATTTTTCTCGTTTTTTCTTTAAAACTTGTTTCTATCACATTTCCAATAAATCTTCTCCAACGAATTGTATCCAAGAAATATATTTATTAGTTTTCTCAAAAAAAAAAAATAAGTTCAAAATTTAAATGAACCAACAACGCGGCGTTTAATTTGATCGATATTTAAGTGAACCAATATTATTTTATCACATATTCATAATCAAAAAACAGAGTTAATAAATTTTATTTATATATTTCAAAAACAAAAAAACCAATTAACCCGTAGGACTACAAATTTAATTATGTTTAAAATTCTTGAAAATCATCATTTTATATATATACTCAAATCCAATTTACATCAAATTTTCATGACTTTATTGTTTTAAAAATGCTTTTAGCATCATGAAAAAAAAATATATTTAAAAATCAATTAACTAAAGTACAGAATATTCAAAAAAAAAAAAATGTTTTTAATAAATAATCTAGATTATAGTTTTTTATGTTTTGAAACTACAATTTAAACTTAAATGCCCTAAAGAGTTGAAAAATCAACAAATTTCTTTTTTTTTCGTTATGATGCCCAACCATAAAAGATTGTAGATTATTACAAGAATAAAAATTACAGACAAATGAATTTAATTCTTTTTTTTTTTTGTTAAATATATTTAAAAAATATTATTATAAAAAAAAATTGAATAAAAATTTATTGGATTCCAGCCATTAATGGGGAATTTTAATAAATAAAATTAAATGAATAATATTCAACTATAAAAAATTACATAAAATTTTATGTATATTTAATTGATTTACTGAAATTGTAATTTGCATAATATACAACTAAAGGAGTGAATAATTCAGTTCTTTAGTTTCATAGTTCAGCCTTTGAGGTTGTGGTGGACTGCCTCCATTTGCAAATGTTTTATGATTCTAATTGTAATATAATAGCAAGTCACAAATTCTATCGTATATTACATATTTGGCCGACATTGAACACTATTATGATATTAAAAGCTGCAATTTATGTACATATAAAAAAAATTCGTATACCAAAATCTTTCACATGCCTAAAGTGTGTAAACTCGTCACCACTTCTTCAAAATTATTAATTTTAAATTAAATATAATTTGAAGTTTTTTAAATTAGAAAAAATTATAATTTTAATGAAACATTAATCGGTGAAAGGTGGTGTGTAACTCTACTCTCTATTTAATTGACCTTTATTTTAACTACATATAAAAAAAGACTTCTTTTAATGCTATTTTAATTTTGTTACTTATTTAGCACATAGCAAAGGTAAAACAGAAAGAAACCCACTTAACGTACATAAATACAACATAGATTGTTTTTCCAATTCTCTATTACAACAACGAAAATCGCTGACTGAACTTATATTTAATATACAAAATAGTCTTTTTTTTGTGGTTAATAAAAATATAAAAGATTGTCTTAAGAATAAAAAGAAGTTTTCAACGATATAAGCTTAAGATTTATTGCAAATTTACAGAATTGCAATTCATTTTGGCATAGATTCCAAATGCAACGCGCGATTCTTTAAAAATATAAGAAGAAAATATTGAAACCACATAATGAAAATTCTTTAACAGATCACGAAATAATATTTTCAAGAGATAATCGAAATAATTTTTTTTAAAAAGTATATGAATTTGACTCCTGGCGGTTATTAAATATCGGTCGCCGCAATTGTAACGTGTGCGCACGCTGAATAATTCTTATAGCTTTTGTTTTTCTTCAATATACTATATAATAGCTATGAAAGTACTGACTTTTGGGTACACAAATATTTATCTAAAAGTGATTCGTTCGTTTTTCTGGTTATATTATGTCTTTTTTCGATAATTTTATTTGTATATTAATTTTTTTTCTGATTTATCGATGGCACGAGCCAATATCACTTCAGTGCAAAATATCCAAATAAACGGAAAAAAGGATATTGGAAAGAAGCGAGGGTTAAATAATGGAAACACATGTTTGTATGTGTTCTTGGGTGCGGGTGACTATACAAAACTATATATATATATATATATAAAGTATTGCAAATAAAAACATTATTAATATATATTTGCGCCCAGCATAAAATAAGTAATAGCATTTACCAATTCTTTGTATTTATGATTCCATATACTTTGTTTGCGGATCCAAGTTCTTCCATAAACCATCATCATCAACACTGTTCGTAGTTTGTTATATTGTTAAGAATATTTTGTAATATGGTAAGAATTGGGAAAAATGAGAATAAGAAACCAGATGGTACCATATTATTAATGTTGTTGTAAATTAGGCCCCAGGAGTCATATATTGAAAATTTATAGTATAAAAGATGAAATATTGTAATGATAATAATATCAACCTTTAAGTTTATAGGACGAAAATCACATATCCATTGGTTTTGATAGTAGAATTTATTTTGTTAATATTAATTTTTGTTGTTATAACAAAATCTGATCATAATTCTTTGGAGGTAGGCATAGACGTGTGTTGTGAACCATAAAATAATTTTGTACATATATAAATTTAGCATAACAGACATTTAAATATATAAAAATCATAATTTTAATGTTGACAATATTTGACTTTTTGTATATCGACAACAAACAATATCCTTTTTTCAAGTTTTACTTGGGCAAATATTTACTTGGGCAAATTAAAGGATATTTGGAATTGGTTTGGATAGTTTTATTATAATTAAAATTCCCAGTCCATAGACATCAAATTTATCTATATTGGAGAATGTCGATATTTTGCAAGGGGCATTTATTTCGGAAAAAAATTCTTCAATATATACAAATTTAATATATGTAGAATCGAAATTTAAATTATAACAAAACTATCCAAAGAATATTGAAAAATCTTTTAATTTGCCCAAGTTATAGTAAAAAACCCGAAAATCTTCTATATTTCGTTATATTTCGATCAGAGAAAATGAATTATTTATAATTATAGAATTATCAAAATCAACTAGATTCGATTAAGATTGTAAATTTTCAACATTTGCTAAAAAAATGTCATAATCCTGAATTATAAAAACACTGTTCATAGATCATTTCAATTGAATGTGAATAATTCTCAATCTAATTTCACACTTGATTTATTTTAGAAACTGTAACATTTACAATACTAAAATCTTCATCAAATCGGGAATTCTGCTAGCAAATTTCGCAAATATTTCAATTCCCATATTTATTATTCATAAAAGGCGGCTTTAATTTCAAAAGATTATAATTAAAAATTCATAGTCTAGAAAAACTGTAGCGAGTCATAATTAAAATTGAAATATGTAAATTTTTTTTTCATTTATTACTTTTGTTTATAGAAATTTTTATATTGTTCATGAGAAATCTGCGGTGTAACACAATTCGTATACGGTATTTCGTATACCAAACTAAGGAAATTTGTAATAAAAAATCCATGAATTCTTAATTTATTTTCCGTGTAGTTTTCTAATATTCCAACGCAATTTTTAATTAGTCAGTTCTTCTATACTAAATTTTGACTGAAATATATAGACTAAATTTTGTATTGTATTCCTACTTTACATTCTGACTAAAATTTCTTAAAGTTAACTTACAAATAACTTAAATTTTAAATCTTAAAAAAAGTTAAATTTCATGATTTATTTTCTAACTTTTACAATTTACTTAAATAGAAAAAAGATCAAAGACCTATAAGTAAACCTTTTATGTATACTTTTTTTTTGTATATTACTCAGACAATATCCTAACATTTTATTATATCCTTTTTATATTTGTCTTTCTTTAGTTTCACAATACAAAATACAAAGCATAAAAAAGGAAATTGTAAGTTTTCTACCATTGAAATAGAAATATAAACATAACAAAACAATTTTCTATTATAAATCTTTTGTGCGGTTAAAATAAATCTTGTAAAAAAAAAAATTAGTCGAATAGAGAAAGGATAAGTCGAATTTGTACAAGAATCCTTATAAAACAATTTTACAATTCCATTTTTCTAATGTTTATATAATTTACAATTTTTTTTTTTAAAGTATTATTAAAATCCTTTTGGGCAAATAAACTTTTGGACATCCACCAACAACGACAAAACAACAATAACAATAAAAAGACAAAAGCTTAAAAAATTCGATAGTTGAAAAGATTAGAAAAATACAGAAATTTTTGTATTTCTTTTAAAATATTTTCAAAAAATTTTTATTATTAGAAAATAAACTTTATACCTTGACAAATTTTACGTAATATCTAAGAAATTGCAATTCAGTATGTCGCTTGTTCAGAAATACGGAAAAAAAGATTTTGTGAAATTTTTTGGCACCTTTTTTTTCCTTTTTTGTTAACCTGTCGTCCTACTGAAATTGGAACAAAATAAATATTTTTTTCTGTATTTTGTCGTGTGTAAAATATACCAAAGAAAATTATTTTGTGATAGTTGGAAAATTTCTTATTTTTGGTTCATGTGTCGTACAAGGAAATTGTTGTTTCTACTAAATATTTATTCGTCTGAAAGTTTTTAGCTCTGTGACAACAAGTTTGCAATCTACTAATAAGTTCATAGGAATTTTATATAAGAAAAAATTTCAAAAATTTAAAGAAAATAATGGACAAAAATTGTTTAAAATGGAAAAAATTATAAAAGAGGATAACTAGAATGGAATTGGTAGTATTTAATAAGGACGTTTTGTTCTTAAAAAATAGTCCTTGGAATAGATAAAATATTTTACTATATTTGACTCCTATTTTTTAAATTAATTAGATAATTATTGACACTTCATTTTATGTACAATTTTCGAATATATTTAAAGTCTTTTTACTACCAAGAATAATTTATGGCTATTAATGTCATTAAATTAATATCCTCTAGAAATCTACTTTCTGTACTAATTAATACATTCCGCATTAACAATTTTCACTTCTAAGTATTGTAAAATTTTCAATTTAATTCAATGAAAAATAATTTCGCTACCAACCAAACATTTTCATCATCAGTAACAATACAAGGCACCTTATACTCTTTATATATTTCATTTCAAATCGGTGATATTTTTTCCTCGAGGTGTATTTTAAAATTAATTTAATTGTACACATCATCAAGTAAGATAAACGTAATCCTGAAACAAAACTTGGGGGTGCAAAAACAAAACAACATAATTTAAAAAAAAAATGTGAAAGAAAATTAATGGAAAAACTATTTTATACAAGCGATAAAACTCATAGTTAAACTTTAAATAACACCATCATCAACAGCAGCTCCTTTCTCTCTCTCTATACTATATTTTCCCTATGTTTTTGATTGAAATTATTTTTCGTGCTGAAGATGTAATTAACGATAAACAGGTACAATAATTTTTTTTTTCTAAATTCATTTTGTATCTTTTGGTCGGTGGTTTAAAAACATTGTGTCTTTTTTTTGTTATCCAACAACACAATTATTTTTATTATTTAATTTATGATAAACCAAAAAAAAAAATAGAAAGATAGTGTAGTATATTTTTTCTTGTTGGACTTTTATGCATTTTATTTTTTAATTTCTTTTCATTATTTTTATGTTTTGACTTTGTGTTGATGTTGAAATTTTCCTTATTTTTTTTGTTTTAGATATTTTTATTAGGAAAACTACCAACATTGCTTTCAATTATAAAAAATGTTGTACAACATGACCTCCTTTTTTTTCTTTTGCTCTACCAATTTTATCAAAAAGGGAAAAAAATGAATTTTATTTTAATGAATTTTTATGTTTTAATAAAAATTATATATTATTTATTTATTTTATATTTTGGTTTCCCATGATTATTAAAATGAAACTTTGAATGAAACTTTGTGGGGGAGATTCTTATCAAAATTATATTCATAATTTTTTTTGTTATGTGTGTGAAGAAAAGGGGAAAAATCGAAATTATATTTTCCTGCTGAAAAGAAATTATTTTTTTATATTGATTTACAAAAAATCGCAAATTTTACAATTTTTACAATTTTTACACCTTACAATCTGCAGTAAAAAAAACCGAACATAAAATTATTTGTTACATAAAAATAAATATACGATTATTTTCATGTCTCATTAACGATCATTACCTGTCACTATGTTGGGCATTTTATAAAAAATAAAAATACAAACAGGTATATAAATTTATAAGAGTGTAGAGTTTGCTAAAATGGGTAAAGTAAAATGTTTGGTAACAAAACTGAAGAGAGAAAGAAAAAAAACAAGTCAGATATTATAAATACAAGAAAGTTGGTAATTTTTTTCTGATTGTTAACCTGAGACAGGAAATATAAAAGTTTATTTTTTTTAATGGAGCATGAAAATTGGAATAAATTTAAAGAAACAATTGAAAATTTGAGTGAATTTATTTAAATTATAAATTGTATATACTAATAATAAATAAAATTTAAATTAATTTAATTTACTTAATTTTTGTACATCCAGCTTATTAGAATATGCTCGTAGTTAATGATTTAAAAAAATTATTGATATTTAAATTACAATTTAAAGATTTTTGATTCAATTATCTCGGAAATAGTTGGTATTTTATTTTAATTTGTAAATCCATCATTAATTAATTTTCACATAATCTTCTTTAAAATTTGATGGACCTTCACGCACGATGGATACATTGTAGCTAGCAAACCCTACTGTACCCTACAGTCGAACACTGCATTATTCTTACAGAACATGATTTATCTACTGAGCAAAATCTTTCACTTACCTGTCCATTCTAGCATATATAGCCGGAAATTTGTTTACCTCTTCTCCAGGACATTAAGAATTATGACGTATTTCCTAAAAATTCTATGACCTGGATGGGAACTCAAATATAATCTGACTGTTGCTTTATTAATTTTCAAAAAAATTCAAATAGTTTTCAACTTGTTTATAAAGAAAAATTTAAATTAATATTAAGTCTTATCATAATTTCCAAAAAAACAACTTTAAGTTTTTCAAGCTTTCAAATGTTGGTTTTTTTCTAAAATCTTTCTCTGTTGAATATTTCATAAATTCATTTTTATATTTTAAATTATTATAAATCTACAAAATAAGAAAGAAAAAAAAATCGTTTTCAATTGTGTATCCTTTTTACAAGGATATTATTTATGTCACAAAAACAAAAACAACAACAACTAAATGTCTCATAACATAAAAAATCAGGCTAGTTTGTAATATTTATGCCACAATGCACAACAAAATAATAAAAAGAGAAGGGAACAAAATTGAAATGGAAATGTCCAAAAATACGGAAATATGATAAAAAAAAAAATATATATTCAATTTATTATCCTGATAAGACAGTTTTATTCTTTATAATATTTTCAGATGAAATTGGTCTTTTTTTTAATTCAATTTAGTCTTTTTACATTATTTCCTAAATCATTTTTATTTTATTTCTAAATTAAATTTCTCCTTTTCCAAAAGTTTGTCTTCATTTTGTCATTAATTTAATTTAAATTGTAAAAAAAAATCAATTTAAATTGTAAAATGACTAATTTTAACTGAATAAATTCTATATTTTACCCTCCAATTGTTAATATTTTTCCAATTTCTTTTTTTCTAAATGACAAAAAATATTTAAATATCCTTTTTTTTTATTGCAGACATGGTTTTTCACAGACACCGATGACAAATACTATCAAGAGAAAACAAGTAAGTGTACACGTAATATATATATAGTAAAATATCCTTTAAAATGGAAATGATGAAAAATATTTTCTTAAAATAGAAAAAAATATATTTATGTTCGTTTTTGTTTGTTTGTATATATTTTCCCATCAATAAATAATAAGAGCATAAATTATTTTTACCCAGAGAATAGAAAAATTGCTACATAACTAATGTTTTTTATGTTGATTTAACTGTTAGTGATAGAAACCATTTTTTTTTTTGGTATATGATATAATAAAGTGATCATAGTAGATAGTAGCGGAAACAAAAATGATGATGATATTGATTAAAGATATCATCATTGATATTTCAATCAAATTTATTGAATTTTTTCTAATATTATATGGATAGGGAAAAGGATATACTTTATGTATTATGAATATTATCAAAAGGACATTGACGAAGACATTTTACTATAGAAAGAAAAATTTTGTTTGTAGTAACATAAATTTATGTGATTATGTTAAAAAATAAAATTTATGTTTAAAATAAAATATGGGAATTTAAATAATTTTAAGAATTTTTGAAGATAGTCAATTTATATTTATTTTTTTTTTGGACGTTTCTTTGAATTTTCAGAATAAATTAAGGAGTTTTAAAATTTAATAAATTTGCTGATATAATTATTGATTGAGTTGATGATGTATATAATTTTTTCCCATCAATTATTAAACCAATCAAGGATCTTTGATATTTCTAACTAATTTTTCAAATTTGATACCATACACTAATCCTTATTTTTTAAGGTTCATTTAACTAAAAAAAAATTTCATAATTTTCAATTAATTTTAATATTTTACTATATAAAGTATCATCTTTCATATCCAAAAATTCCTTGTAATAATTTTATTAGCAATCAATAATCATCCTATTACCAATAATCATTCGTTAGCATATATTAAGTATATGTATAAAATATTATAATTATAATTTGAACAAATTTATATTCCCAAGAATAAAAGTGTATGACCTTCAAAAACGTATATAATGATATTAATCTACAAAAATCATTCCATCTCATTAATTCCTTAACTATAATATTTTACTATTTATTTATCTTATTAAACATTGACTCAATGATTATCAAATATTTCGTAACATAAATTTTGTGCTCATTAAAATGATCTACGAAGCATAACATAAAATATATTAAAATCATCATTCTGAACCAGGTTCATCCTTTTACACAAAAATTTTAATTTTAAAAGCACCCACAATAAAAATTATTGTATATTTAAAATTTCACAAAAAAATGCTTTACATATAAACATAAAATCGCCCAAGTATTCAAGGTTTCTCTGATTTCCCAACAACAAAATAATAATCAACAACGATTTAAGTGCCCAAAGGGGGAATTTATTTCAGTTTATCTTGGCCATATATTTTTTTGTTGTGTCCCTGTCCAGTTCGTTTTTTCTTTTTGCCTCCAGGTTATTTATTATTATTTTCGTTCTCATAAAAATCTCAAAAGGTTTGAAATATGCGACAACAACACGATGACAACACAAATCAGTGAATTTATTTTTGTATTACCTCGCCTATAAAAGTTTTTTATTTAATAATTTTTGTGTTCTTTTCGGTGATTTCGTTGTCCGGTGATTTTTTTTTTAATTGGACCAGTAAAATAAACCAAAACTAAATGATAATACAATTAAATCAGTCCTTCTTGTAATGAAGGACATAATTGAAATGCAATTGGGGTAATTTTTATGCTATAGTGAAAATATCAATTCGAATTTTTATTAAACTTTTGATGTAGTCAATTATTCTTAGAAAAATTAATAATGTCGTCTGTAGTGAAATTGTAAAATGAATTACTTAAACTTAACATTTACACTTTCTACTCCTACAAAAAATTTCTTAAAGAAATCCTTTAATCAATCCTCATACTTAATACCTTTATAATTCAAGTAATATTGAGTAACAATTTACTTGTAGCAAATTAATTACATTAAATAAAAATTAACCATAAACAAAATTCAGCAATTGGAACTAACCTAAAATATTCCTCGGACCTGTGTCTGCGGTCCATATATCTCCCTGTTTTAAATACTAAACATCTGCCTGATTAATTCTTTGATATATTAACATGTTTTTTGTATATAAATTTCCAAAAAGAAAAAAAATCTCTTAGCTCCCCCAAAACGAAACCAAAGACCAAAAAAATAAAAAAAAAATAATCAAAAATGATTATCGATTGAAATTTTAACGAGCCACTAAAACTTGACTACTATTTTATTACATAGCATAATAATCTTTTCATACTAAACCAATTAACAGACAAGAAATAAAATATCAGCTTTTATACAAAAATTTTTTTTGATGAAAAACTAACGACAAAAAAAACCAAAATTCCATCAATATTTGAATTTCTGTTTTCTTTTTATTGTATATAACCAAACATAATTTTAAATGTCCCCCCCAGTCGTTTTTCTCTTCCGTTTCGATCAAAATAGAGACGATATATAAAATAAATTGATGATTGAATTTTTATGGAGATTCAACATAAAAAAGCAACATAAACTATTAATAAATAAATTCCTCTAACTTTTAATTTTATTTCATTTTTTTGTTATAAAGATGAAAGTTCTTCGATACTTACAAACTGTTAAACATATTTTTTTATATACTTTTGTGGTCAACCAAAATTTTTTTAATGATTTTTTTTTGATGAAAAGAAAAACGTTTATGAAAATTAATTTTTTTTTTCTTCCTATTTTTAAACAATATCGACAATCAATATTCTTATAAAAAAATGTTGTTGATTGGACTCAGTGAAATAAAAATTCTATACTTTTAGTTTTGTGGGACAAATTTATGTAACCAACAGAACAATAAACATTCAATAGTATCTTTTTTTTTTTTAGTGTTGCTTTTAAACGCATTTTAAATTAATAAAAAAAAAAAAAATATTATTTTTGGGGGAAAATCAATAAAAAAAAAATATCTAAAGAAATTTTTTTTATTAATGAAGAAATGATATAAAAAAAAAGAATCTTTGAAAAACAATAAAATTAAATAATAAAGATAAATTGTAAAACTAAAATAAGATATCGATGAAAAAATTAGACAGACTGTAAATAAATATTTGAAGGAATTTTTCTTTGCTAGAAAATTTATTAGTTTTTTTTTTTTTGGAAAAATTTTTTGCTGACCTATAAAAGAAGGTTTTTTTTTTTGACATTTTCAAATGAATTTTTGGTACTCAAATGTAAATTAAAAGAAATTTTAATTAATTAAAAATGGTGTTAAAACGTTTTTCGACGAAAGTAAAATTTTTGAAAAATTACTAAGAATTTGTTTAATAATAAAAATTAGAAATTTTAAATTCATTTTAAAAACAATTTTGTTGTTTATGTTTTGAAATTATAATTTAATCATTAAACATTTTTATGATCGGATAAATTTGTAATATGGAGAAAAGTAATAAATAAATTTTCGGTAATGAGGCAATTTAATGTTAATGGCTGAGCCATTTGAAGAATTAGAGAAAATAGATCGATAATAGGTCTTGTTAAATGAGATAATGTTGGTGGTATTGGCAACCAAAAGATTTGTATATTTTGTAAATTTGAACAATTAAGCTAAATGGATCATTAACAGATATAGAGATCAGCGAGTAATTTGATGAAAATTTACAAATTACAATATAAACTTGACAGCAATAATTTTATATCGATAATATGGTTCATTTGGGCACAGTAAATAGAAATCATTTTATATAAAAATTATATTGAATTATAATTCTATTAATTTTAATTAAAAGTATAAAAATTCTATTTTAATCAACTGTTAACCAATGAAAATTTACTTAAATAATGTAATTTATTACAATTATTTTGAATTGTGACAGTGATATGGTCAATTAATTATGAGTATATTATTTTTACATTTTTATATTTCAAAAACTACTTAAAAGATCTAATTGTAAGTCCTAGAATTTTACAACTATATTGCTATATATACTTTAATTGCAATATCTGCTACAATAATGCTCATATCTGTGTATGAGACTTAATAATATTATTTACGAGTATATATTTAAAAATAATTACAATAAATTTTCAATTCGAAATATACTAAATTTAAAATCAAACAAACTGCAAGCAAACATCTTAACAATAATAAAAAATCTCTCTATATAAAACATGTCAGCATAAATCGTGAACACAATAGATACATATACAAAAAATGCAAATTTTGGTTTTTTTTTTAAATCAAAATTTATGTGGCCTTGTGATACGCCTACAATATATATAAAAAATTTCTGCAGTTCTCTTTCTTTATCAATAATCCGAATTTGCATTTATTATTTTCATACTATAAACTTTTCAAGTTCTCTAGTCAACGATGTTGCGTGTATAAAAAAAAATAAACCAAAAAACTTGAATCCTTGTCGTTAGGTTTTAAAATTATATTTTCGTCTGAAATATATATATTCATAATAAAATATATAAAGACCGACAGTCAGACACAAAATGCTGTTACGATACTCCTACGTGATTAAAATTTATTTGAATTTATTTTTACATAAAGTCGAGAAGACAAACAAACGTAAAAGTATATATAAAGTAAATTTTAATGCGTTAAACCTGGCGCTACTATACTAGATCTCTTTACGTTTCAACCATTTCTTATATACGTGGGTAAATTTTATCAATATTTTATTGATTGGATATTATTTTTTTTTTAAATTAAAATTTCACTTTATAATAAAGATAGGAAAAAAATAAATAAATTTTTGAGATGAAAAATTATGCTCTCTAAAATTAAAAAGTATCAGAAAATATGGATAAAAAACTAGTTTCATTTAAAGTAATTTTAGAATCCACTTTAAAGTGTCAAATTATGATTGATTGCTTCCAGACTTTTTCTCTTTTACTTTTCAGATCAAGTCAAAGTTTTGTAATTTTCTTATAATAATTTTGAAGACTGAGGGTTTTTATAGTCTAAAATTGTTATATGTATATTTTATGGAATATATTAAAAGGATGATTTATATGTCCGTTTTCAATCACAACACAAATTAAGGACATAGGCAATTTCACATTATAATGGGGGCATGTCTAGAAGCAATTAAATAAATTAAATATATTTTTTTTAAACCTTGTGATTAAATTTAAATAATTACACAGGAATGTCGTAAATATAAAATACTGGAGCAACAGGAAACATATTTCAAAATTCTAGAGATATTATTGATGAGCAAACTGACTGCTACTATAGGTACTCATAGTATAATTTAATTAAATTAATTCTGCAAAATAAAGGAAATACTTGTAACTCCATTCGAAATTTTACAATAAAAATGAGTAATTGCGCTAGAAATTTCCAGTTCACAATTAAATTATAAATTTTACTTGGTAAATTTTGAACCAATCGCAGCCAAAAACTGAAAAATAGAGCATTTTAATTATATATTTCATTGCAATTCCAAAATTTCATTTGCACAAAAACAAAAACAAGAGACCAGTAAAAATTCACCAAATTACAAATGACAATCCCCAGTTCCAATAAAAATCCGAATTGACAAGCCAAAAAGGAATTATTAAAGAATTCCATGCCACCGCTAAAATTTGGAATTTTGATTAGGACACCAGAATGTCTAGTAAATTGTTATCAAGGTGGCTGATACATAGCCATTATAGAAAGAACAACACAAGATTACAAAAAAAAATTTAATTTATTAATTTTACTTGCATTTTAACCGAAACCTTCGCCTTAATATAGACAATTCCAAAAAATCCGATAATAAGGAAACAATTTTCTTTTACTCTGTATATTTTTTTCTGTCCTCTATGGGCTCCCACCGTCCTCTTCCAATTTTGCTTCTTTAAATATTCTGAAAAAAAAAAAAGAATATTTTTGAGTTATGCCTTTTTTAAATTTTGTAATTTTGTCTCCCAATTAAGGAAATTTTATAGATTTAATATTACACATGATGATGTGCGTATAGCCAGATAAAAGGGATTCCAATAATATTCGTAGAATTTTTCAGGGAAAAATATTTCATTTTTTTATTAAGATTGAATTTTGTTTTTTTATTGGTGTTCTGTGCAAAATTCTTCACTAACGAAGTATAAATTTTTGTTTAAATTATTTTGTAAATGATCATTAAAAATACAAAAAATAAAATTGTCTTTGATTGTTATATTTTTTTAAAAATAAAATATATAATGATTTTTATTTATTTGTTTTACAGAAGGACATCTTATTAACACAAATTGTTCAATGGGACATTTTCGGCCAGCACTTTGTTGTAAAATGTCTGCCGAATTGGATGTATTTCTTGAAAGTGGAAAAAAGTAAGTTGATACAAATTTATAATTAATTGCCTACTATAAAATCAAAGATTTAGGTTCATTGGGTTTGATGGTATTAAAAGGTCATTGCCTCAGCAAACCAGTCAACTTTCTCATTTTCCATTCTATTTTGAATTAATGAAAAGAGTTGCCACATCGTCGACAACAATTATAATTGATTAACCCTATTGTCCACAACTAATCGTCGACTTTGAAATTCCCAATCTTAACTAATGAAATGAAGATCTAATGACTAATACTTGAAATGTTCTTATACCAAAAAAAAAAAACTGTAACCAACAAAATTAAATTTTAAAACTTCTTAGATTTTCTTTTCATCATAAAAAACTTTTACAAGATAAAAATCTTTTTCAAATCGAAACTTGTTGTCATATACCAAACACAACACACAATTTTATTGTTAAATAGTCGCCATAATAATAACAATTAAAAGTGAACATTTAAAAGCACCATTTTAATTGCGTAATTATGCCTACATAAAAATTCATTTATTTCATTTTTGGAAGCCATTAAAATGTCACAGATTAGACACATTAACAAATAATTTCCAAAAAAAAAAAACTTTAAACAAAAAAATTTATGTTCTTCATTTTTCAGTCATTAAATACCAAAAAAAAATTAACAAAGTCTGAATTTTTTTTTCCACAAATAATATTTCCTAATGGTCAATTTTTTTCTTCTTCTTCTGTTTATAGTTTTTCATACTTTCAGGGAGGCTACCGTTTTGACCTTCTTTTTTTCCCTGGTTTCATTCTATCCAGAATTTAGGGAAAAAAAAAATGTTGCTCAAAATGTAAATTTAATTTAAAATGTCAAAAGGTGCAAAGCTTTAAATTAAAATGTTTTCTCAAAAAAAAAAAGGTAAATAGAAATTCGGGTTTTTTTTCTTTATTATTTATGGTACAAGATGAAAAATTATGTTGAATAAATTTTTTACGTAATCAAATAAACGGAACATAGTTCATAACTAGTTTTATTTCCAGAGTTGTGTAAAGTTGGACATAACATAAAATTTATCAACAACAACAAAAATGTTATTTAAATATTTTCATTTTAACAAAGTTTTGAAAAATTAATTTTGAAGATGATACTTTGATGTTTTTGTGTTATGTTTTTTTTTTTCGGTTTGTTGTCACTTTTGTGGTTTGTTTCATGTTCACGACATTTATTATTGTTTTTTACCTCGCGATACACCGTGAAATTGATAATTTGCTAGCTCCAAAAAAAAATGAAGAAGAAACATTTATGTTTTTTTTTTGTGGTTTACTTGATTCGTTTTTGTCTTTTAGATCTTGTAAAAATAATTTTATCTAATTTCGAATCAATAAAGAATTACATATATGTTTATGCGTAAAATAAAAACTAATTTATCAAATATTTTGAATGGTCAACATATTTGTGGTTAGAAATGATGGATGATAATTGGAATTCTTTAGAAAATAACAATATTATGCTACTGATTTCAATTTTACATAAATTTATTATTTTAGATTGATAGGAATTTGAAGAGGATAGTTAAAACTAAAACCTAGTAAATTTCGAATACCAGAGTTATAAAAATTATGAGATTTTAAAGTGACCTATGACCAGGACAGAGAAAAGAGTTCATAATTTTATAATAAAATTTATATGAGATTTTCTAAATTTTGTAATGATTTTCGATTACTCAAAAATTTAATATTTTTTACATATTTCATAATATAAAAGGATGTAAAAGAATTTTATTAAATTAATTATTCTGGCATTATATACATAATTCGTACATGTTTAGTTTATTGAATTAAAATTTAGCTTAATTTAATTATAAAATTGTTCTAATATAATTTACTATACTGAGAAAATATGAAATCAATTAACAAATTGCAATTAGTCTTTATAGAAATTTAAGAATTCTAAATTAATTATCCTTTTCTACTAAAATAAAGACAATAATAATTGATAGTAATGAACAACTACATATATTCCTTAATAGATAATAATAATAACTCAATTAGATTCTAACAAATTCATTTTTAATAATCATTCCCATTAGCAGAGAAAACAGAAAAACTATTTATTATACATTTATAGCTTAATTCTGTCGCACTCTATAATAATATAATTTAGTATTTGCAATTAATTTTCCCACCTACTCAGAAATACAGAAAACTTTAATTTTATTTTCCTACCTAAAATGGGAAAAACTGATGAACAAAATATCATCATAATTTCATATTATGTATGTATAATTATATATTATTAAATAATTCACACATTATTTAATCTCTTCACATCACTAGCTATAATTTTCATCATTCTATAACAAATACACAATAATACAAATATTTTATTATGTTCATTTGTAAATTTTCCTTATGAAAAAATTATACATATTTTACTCTATTTTATTCCTTCTTCATTTGCCGAGGCTCAATATATTTATTATACAACACCATCAAAATTTCCCCATAATCCGCATCTCTACAAAAAAAAAAACACACAAAAAATTTATGCGCCCATCAAAGAATCTATCTTAAATGGGATGTTATTAACAGCATGACAGCTGGAAATGATGAATGACACCAAAATATTCTACTCTCACATTAACTACCAACAACAACAATAATATATCAAAAAATGTGAACCCTCTCCTAGAATAGAAAAAAAATGATAGATCTCTAATAGGTCACATAATGTTTTAGAATCTTTTTATACCTCCAACAAAAAATTTTTTGGTATATAAAATATTATTATCACATTTCCTATTACAAGAGATAATGGTGTGTTTTTTTTTCTGTGTGCGTTGTTTTACCTCCTGCTCCGCTTTTATGTCGGTCGTTTGTTAAAGGTTGTAGACAAATAATGATAATGTTTTATTGTTGTTGTTGTTATGGTTTTGAGCTTGTTGTAAATCCAGTAGTGGCCTAAAACATTTAACTTCCCAATGGGCAACTATGTATATATGATGCGATATAGTTTTTTTTATTTCAATTCTACAAATTGTTTATAAAAATGGGAATTTCTGTAAATTGAAGTGTTTAACCACTTCATTTCCCCGCTCTATTAAAATAAATGAACAATAGTTTTTATATATGGAATGGTGTCCGTGGTAGAGTTGTTCAAAATGTTATTATTTGTAGTATAGTGAATAATTAGTTGGTAAACTAGATTATATGTCCAGCCACAGCTCAAGATTGTCTGCAAAATGATTAAATCCAATCTAAAGAAAGTAACAAATTACTTCAAACATTCTAAATAATTAACAATTAAAATATCCTTTAAATATGTCTATGTTTAAAGGGTATTTTAATTCAATTTTATGACTTCAAATCATAAAAAAACATTTAAATCAATTTCACATTTTTTTTGATAACTAAATAAGATACCCAAAAATAATTTCAATTTCTGATTTTGTATAATATTTAAGAGGAGTTTTGAAGGGGATCAACAAACAAAAACAATATTTAATAATTTTGTAAACAACTGAAAATTTAATGAGAGATTCAAAAAAAAAAAAGATGAAATAATTTCTATATTTCTATTTGTTAGAATCCATTTACCCATTTATATAATATATATATATTAAATACCATATTTGCTAGATCATTGTTTGATAAAATATAATAATATAATTGAAATATCTCTCTGGGTATAATTTAACTTGGCAATGATACTATTCAGTCTATTTGTCTAAACAACACCATCCCACTATTATACAAAAAATTAAATGGACCATTGAACAAAATAAAATGTGAAAGAGATGTGAAAGATATACACAACAGACACAACAACAAAAAAGTGTAGCATTTATAATATTAATATTAATGTCAATTTAGAAATTTATAATAATAATATACTAACAAATGTTTTAATGTTATATACAGAATGGAAAATTATCAATTTGTTGTAGCTACAATCCTAATTTATAAAATGGTCTGGTGATGGTATCGTCAATTTAATATTAGTGAATTTTATTTTAATAGAAAAATTTTAAATTGCTTTTTATATACACAGTTTAGCAAAAATTTATATTAATTGGAAAATGTTTTTTGCAATGAAATTATTCTATTAAAGAAAATTGTTTTGTTTTTTTTTTGGAAAAATTAAAGATAAACAGAGATGTGTTTTTTTCTAAATATTGTTTTTAAATGCTTCCTAATTAATATTGTGAAATTATTTTGTAATTTAATTAAAGTGCGATGACTTTTTTTGTATTTAAAGAAATAATAAATTGTCTAGAAAATTGGTCTACTTAAAGTGGTTTTTGAATAAATTATAAAATTGATAATTAAAAATAAATTAGATTCTTTACTTTAGATTTTTAGTTAAAATCGATTTGAATGTTTCCCACCTTGTCGTCCTGATTTTTGGTCGAAATAAGTAGATTTCCAACCCTTGATAATTTTTATATTTGGATATTTCTTGCACACATTTAATAGTTTATGTCATAATTTATTCTGGTAAATAAAATATTTCTAAATTATAATTTTATATTAATTTCGATTATGATTTCGTTAATAATCGTTTTTCAACTTTATTCAGTTTCGTAATTCCATTTTAGGAATTATTAACCAATAAAAGTGAAATCCTCAAGTATAAATATAAACCAATAAATAAATATGTTAAAAAATCAATTTACTTAATATACAATAAAATGTCATTTAATCATAAATCAATAATTTAATGTTCATAAAATTTATATAACCACAAAAAAAACTCCATTTTTATTTCAACTTAAATAATAATTTATTACGAAACCACATTAAAAGTATAAACTAAAATGTAATATAAAAATTTTGCCCACAAATCAAAACTTTAACAAAGTCCAATTTTTACCTATAATAATTTTTAATCAAAAACAAAAAAAAAAAAACTTTTCCTTTTTAAAACATTAAACTTCTTTCTGATGGTTTCTCTTTTAATGTCCTGTCAAATAATTTTTGTAATTTAATATCGCATCTTTGATTTTTTTTTGCTTCGATTTTCTGTAAAACCAAAATTGAAAATCAACATGATAAAATTTATATACGCGATTAAATTGCATTTGGTAAAATATAATTTATATAAAACATTGGATTGAATTTAGTATATTATGTTGTTAGTGTTTCTACTATAAGCTACAAACGACAGCTCATCATATAAAAATAAAATTTATGTTACCATTACTTAACGTACACGAAAAAAAAAGTATTATAGAAGCCCGCACCAAATGATATAAAAAATATTGACAT
Source organism: Empis stercorea (assembly GCA_949752835.1). Lineage (NCBI taxonomy): Eukaryota > Metazoa > Arthropoda > Insecta > Diptera > Empididae > Empis > Empis stercorea. The sequence continues at coordinate 3,547,320 of OX457085.1, forward strand.
CATCGTCAATTGATTATGAATTTTATGAAGAAATAAAAAAAACCGCACTAATCAAACCCACAAACGAGAAGGAATCTAGAATAGTAAAATTACATATTTACATGGTTACGAAGAAATAGGAGATTATTTTCAGTTAAAAATTTGATCTAGTTGCATCTGATGCCACCAAAAAATAATTGTATGTATAATCAACTATAGATGCAATGAGGACGACGACCGATAACCACAGGACAAACAGACTATATTTTTTTTACATTGAAATTTCAAAAAAAAAAAAAAACATATTTAAATTATACCAAGAACATTAAACTTATTGCATGAAACATATACAAATATCGATTTTATCCATTTCTAGCCATGAGCCATCTATAATATCTATTTCAGTATAATAAAACCTAAAAAAAAGATAATTGTGAATAAAATGGTTAACCAGAAAACCAGATTGAATAATGATGATCCCCCTAAAAAAATAAACTGAAACGCTGGAAAATATACCAAAAAAAAAATTGTAAAAGAAAAGAATTAAATTTATAAAAGTTCGAATACAAACGAGTAATGAAACATTGGGGACTGTGTTCTAATATAGTTATAGACATATAGATAGCTTATATAAATGGGAATATAATTGTAGTATAATGAAAATATTATTTTTTGTTATAGACTTGTGCCGAACTTGGAAATGAATATAGTCAGAAAATATTGTATAAAATTCTATCCTCCATCCACATTAGAGAATATAAAAGGGTCGTTAATTTGGATAAGGGAATAGCACGGCGGTAGGTCAAATTTTATATTTGAAATATAGGGACAATTAATATAAATGCATATCAAATCCAATTAACTTATTTCATTTTGTGTAACAACAAGAAAAGAAACAACGATATTTTGAAATGATTATGTAAAGTAGATGATGGCAATTGTGACCAGTAACATTTATTTTTTTATTAATTTTGGGTTCATGACAAATTGAATTAACTATTAATATTCCTTGGCACTCATTTCAAGATAAAGTAACTTCACAAATTTAATTGATTTGAAAATCTAAAATTATAAAATTCGCCTAAATTATATTAATTTACTATATATATTCAAAGTTAGCTTTTAAATTATAGTGAATTTAATTTACTTATGCATCTACTTTGCTAATAGTAAAATGTATATGCTATATATTCGCCTGTCTGATGGTAAGGTCAAAAAGTCTATAACAAAAAGAATATATATCCTAAAAACCAAACTTTGATTGATTTATCGTTACACAATATATAAACGGATATCCGATATATCCTTTGAAATCGAACATTGATCTCGAAAATTAATTACATTCCAACTATAATTTACCACAATATATTTATATAAAATTTTCTCAATAATATCTCAAATTTCACTTGACTTAATTAAGTAAAAATGTGGTTAATCACTAAAATGTCAAATACATAAAATTTATTAAATATTTTATTTGTATAATTTTCAATTTCACGCTCTAATGGCATTAATAGTAAACACCTGAGATTCAAATTATTATTTAAAAGTAATTTTGTGCGTTTTTTCTCAACTCCAGCAACCAATAATTAAAAACTATGCATAAATATTAATTTTACTACTTAAAATAAAAATTTGAAATAATATTTTTTAGATTTTTATTTAACTATAAAAATTACCATGCCTTGGATCAATTATAGTTAAAATCTTTTACATTTCGAACGCATTTTAATAAACAAAACCAGCAAAACCAGTTGATTGCAAAGAAATTAGTTTCATCATGAAATGCTCTAGAAATTTGTACAAATATTCATATGACCATATAATAATTATAGTAATTATTTTTCGGACTTGTAACATTTCAGAATTTTTTCACTTATTACTCAGGTGGTGTTTTGTGTAACTCTATAAATTCTACAATGTTTTTTTCTATACACTATATCAGTGGTTCCCAAAGTGTGTTCCGCGGAACCCTGGGGTTCCACGAAAAAATTTAGGGGTTCCGCGTGACAAATTTTATTTCATTAAAAAAAAATAGGAATGGTGTTTCTGTGATTGGTCTATTTCAAATTTATATAAAAATTTCAGAGCCTACTATATTTCCAACGATTTGAATTAGTATATGGTCGACCATATTTGGTATATTTTAAATTGTAAACGGACGCGAACTATAGTGTTATTTACTTTAAATCTAACATAACTATTTTTTCAAGTGAACAGAAATAAGTATTTTCTATTCCACTTGTGTTTTTATAAATCAGGTAACTATAAATAGTTTTTATAATTTATTCATTATACTGTGTAATATTTTTACCATTTTTGTTTCTATAAAAAAGAATTGCCCTTGTAATGGATCGATGGTTAAAATATGGGTCGTTAAAGAAAACTGACGTTGTTAGTAATAATGCAGAAGTCGCGGAATCTACAGATACAGGCATTCAAGTACCAAAATAATACTTGTTTCATTTAATATCTCATTAAATTTAGAAAAGTCTTTGTATAAAAAATATTCAGGGTTCCGCGATCATTGGCTAAAAATTTGGGGGTTCCACAACCAAAATAGTTTGGGAACCACTGCACTATATTATTAAAACTGCAATTTTGAACTCGTTTATTTAGTATTTTTCTCATTAAAATAATAATTTTCTCTTACCTGAATTATAAATTAGAATTTATTTTATAGTCAAGTTGGAAAATAATAATAATATTTTTTTTGTACAATTACTTATTAACTATAAAACGAAAGAAGCAGTGAAACAAAATCAAAACCATCACCTTTTTTAAAAAAAAAAAAAAATTTGTTTGGTAATAAAAATGTTGTTTTTACTGAGGACGACGACAACAACGATGTGGTGACTTCAAAACGCACTTCAAGTGTGTGTGCAGTAGTCATCAGTAGTTAATTGCTTTAAAAGATCCTATCGAAATACACCCAGGAGCATAGTATAGTTATAAAATATTATTTGCAATGAAGTATATAGGTGCACGAAACCAATAATTATGTTATACGTTGGATGATGGCCGTAATGTAAATTCTTTTTACACACCGCAGAAAAAAAATATAATTTTATAAAAATTGCTCTCAGTTTTTGCTTGTGTAAATTTAATATTTCTAATTTATGTAAAAAAAAAAATTATAAATAATATTATTATTATTTACAAGAGTTATAATTTTGTAACATAAATTTCGCATAAAAAATTTTTTTTTTTTTGCTCAGGGTTTGTTTTTACCTTAGGCATAATTTTTTCGGTTAGAAGTTTATTTGACAGAAATATAGCATTTAATTATTAGTTTTAAGTATACATATTGTACATAGTTTGTTTTATGAATTTTTCGCTTGTCATGCCTCTACGGAATTTAATTATAAAAGTTTTTATGATTTTTGACATGTTAAAATTGATTTTTCTATATAACGATGTCTCATTTTTGGAATATTTCTTATATTAAAAAGCTCTTGATAAGAATTTCAGATAAATTAGATGGAATAGTATATTAAATTATTTGTTATTAAACAATTTTGCTATACCAGTAATAAATTACGACCTTTAATTTAAATAATTTAAGTATAAAGTTCTCCAGTTCTAGAATTTGTTTTACATTTTTATCCTTTAATTTTTCTTTAAAAATCTGATAAGCTGAAATAATTTTCGTTTATTTAAAATTTAATCAAAATTTCTTTAAAAAAAATGTATGTATAAATTTAATTTTCCCAAAAAATTACCAAATTGAATTTTTATTGAAAAATTATTTATAAATAATTTTCACATCAAAATTGTATACACAATTTTATAGGAACTCTGGGATATTTCACATTAAATTTTCAGTGTTTTTCAGGTCAAAAATTTATTTTTTTTTATTATTATTACAAAAATTATGCAAAAATAATTTTATATTATTTATTTATAATACTCAAAAAAATGATGTTTTATTTATGTTAATAAGATTTTTTTATGTAATTTTAGTATATAATTTTTTTATTATGATTTTGAATTGAAATTTTAGGTCAGTCATCAAAAATATTTCATACATGGAACAATTGAATTATAAAAATTTAAATTTACTTTCTTACGTGATGAAATTATACAAAGAATATTAAATAAATGTAAAACATAAAAGTTACATGAAAACGTGATAAATTTGGAGCAATAATATTATAAATTTTATTTTAAAATTCATGGGAATTTAGATTATTTATCTGGGAATGGTAAAAGGTTTTTTTTAAAAAAGGATAATTTTAAAATGTGAATTTAGAAATTTAAATTGAATTGCTTTGTGGTAATTTGAAGAAACTCCAATTTCCTATTCAAATTCAGAAATGAAGATGTCCTTACACACAGAAATCAAATTATAAAAAAAATTTGCATCCCACCTTCAATTAATTGCCATAAAAAAATTACTGATTATACTAAGCCTTAAACACTTAATTTCCATTGCCTTAATTTCCAACTAAAACAGAAATAAAATAAAAAACAATTTCAATTTCCTCTACAGAAATTCAAAAATTAAAGTGGAACAAGGTGCAAAACAAATCAGATTAAATATAACCAACTTTTTTTATTTTTTGTGTTTCTTCTACATGGTCTCTGATCTTATATTGGCTTTTGGCACTTTATCCCCCCAAAAGGAAAATTTCTGTTTAGCTAGGTAAAAAATAAAATTACAACTAAAAATTGATACTTCAGAAAGAAAGAAAAAAATTATATAAATTCTAGTATAATAATGATATTCGTTGGTGGCATATCAAAATGATAAAGACCTGTTGCTTCTTCTCATTCTTTTCTTATACATACTATAATTTTTATTGAAAAATTTACGTCTCCTTTTGGAAATTCTTCTTGACTGCGTTACAATTTTCTTGTTGTTGTTGCTGTTATGACCTCCGTGTGGCACCAAGATTTAATAAATATAATTTTTATCTCGCAGTAAATTATTTCGAAACTTTGGTATAAGATACTATATACGTTTACTACCATTCTCCTCTGGTGCTGTTATATAGAGTGTCAGGTGTATCGAATAATTTATTTCTTACTTTTTTTTAAATATTCTTAAGTTTCGTTTTGGTCAAAAAAATTATGAGCTGGTTTTTTTATTAACTAATTTACTGAATCAAGTTATAATGCGGTAATTGACAGTATACACAAGAAGGCGGATATTAATTTTCCACATAATTATTGAATTTTCTATATTTATCTTTTTTTTGGTATAAAAATTTATATAATTTTGCAAGTTTTGTATGTAATTACAGAGTGGAACCAAATTATATTTATAAAATTTTGTTTATTATTCTTGTTGTTCTGGTTATCAACAATTTGTAATGTTAACACAACACAGACATCAAATTTAACTAAAAAAGTTAAAAAATTTTGCAAAATCACAAATTTTTCACGAATTTTAGGATCTGAAATGGTAAAAATTCTACCAAAACTTTGACGAAATTTTACCTTTAATTTTGATGATATTTAGATGAATATTATTTTGCAATAAAATCAATTTTATTTGCTGCACCTCTAAAATAAAAAAAGGTGTTGGGTAAAACCACAGAAAAATCAATAAAATGAAACAATTTTTTTTACAAATCATTTGTTGACTACTAATCTAATTTTAAAGACTTTTAAGAACATTAAATTATTTGAAAATATTGTTTTATGATGATCCATTCTCCAAATAGTCTTCAAATAAAAATTGAAGTGTGCCATAAAAATGTCATAAAAATAAAATTTATATGCTTTTAAATAGAAAACATTAAAAAAAATTTGGTTTTTTTTTTTATCTGAATTTGAAAATAATAATAAATTTCTTCAGAATTTTTTTTAAAGATATAAAAACATTTTAATTGAGTAGCAAAAAAAAATATATATCATCAGTTAATAATTTTCTAGAAATTCCTAAAAAAAACGATTAACTCTAAATATCTTATCAATTTAACATAAAATAAAAAATATATTTTAATAATCAATAAATTAACTGACAAAAAAAAAATACTATTAAAATTTAAAGTTATTAAATTTAATATTTTTTAATAGTTTTTAGAGTTAAGAGTCCTTTTTCATATAAATATACTCAAAAATATTATATACGATACGAAATTTCTGTGGAAATGATTACGTGCACAAGTGTTGATATTTAGATCATATCACCACCAACAAATAATAATGTGTGCTATTAAAAATATATTAAATATGCCATCATAATATCAAATGACCATTAAAAAAAAAACAATATGGCAAAAATATTTTTATGAGTTTTTAGAGTCGTATACGATATTTCTGTGATTAATATTTTTGCCCACCTACTCGCAGCAACAAGTTCATTTTTATATGGAGTCTTTTGAAGAAATTTTTCTATAGAATGAAGAAGATATTTGATCTCGAATAGTGGCAAAATTAATTTTTAGCATCAAAACTTTAACAAACAAACAAAAAATGGAATAATATTGGATAACACAGGGTGATTTATTTTATGATGTTGTTGATTGATTTTACAAAATTAAAATTGGTATTGAAATGATTAATTTTGATATAATAAATCAGAAAATAATATTAAATTTAATAGTTACATTTTCTACTTTACAACTCTACCAGCATCAAATTTTGTTAAAATTTAATGTAAATGAAAAAAAAATTATAATTTGTTATCCCTAAAACCCTTTAGAGGCAAATGATTCACCCTATTTAAATAATAAAGCTTCTCAAGCATACAAATTATTATTAAGAAAACTAATTTCCTTCATGTTTTTTTCTTCTATTATGAATTCTACTCCGCATTACATTATAAACAAATCCAACATTCCATCATAAACATTTACACACTCAACCAACCAACTAACAATCCCTTACATACCCCATCCAGCCACTTGTTTATTTGTAATCAAATACTTTAAATTTACTTGCTTTATTTATCTGATTTATTAAGTCTTTTAGAATTTGAAAAAAAAAATATTAAATTTCATTTTTATTAAAAAAAAAAACATTTATTCAATAGAAAAATTTTCATTTTTAAGAAAATGTGCACAGAGGAAAAAAATGATGAAAATGATTTATTAAAATGTTGGAAAATTAACTAAGGAAATTCTATTTAAATTTATTAAATAAAAAAAATGTTTCTTTACAAAAAAATATTAAATTTAAAATTTCCATCTCACAACTTCGTCATAAATTAGAGAAATTTTAATAATCTTGTTATTTCCGATCTCGTAAAATATCCTTGCAGATTTTCTCCACCCTAAACATATTATTAATTATAACTAGCAACAGAGTTTAAACCATTTTCATGCTGTTTCCATGCAGATAGTTTTCTCTAGTTTTTTGAAAAATTCTCATAATATTTTTTCTAAAATAAAAAGAAGAAACAAATATAATTCTACTGCTGACTTTGACCTCCAGGAGTGTCAACCAGAAGGCGGATTTCCTTTTGAATTTTTTTATTATTCGTTAAAATTTGTTTTTTTTTTTCATCTCTGAAACATTCTGTTTTGAGTCTAGGGACAGAATTTATTTTAAATCTAGGGACAGAATACATAAAAATTGTGCAAAATGTTCAACAATTTCGACAGACAAAAAATAAATTGCATTGCTAATAATGAATGCACCAGATTTTCCAAATGGGAAAATTCTATATATATTTTTTTTTGCTAGATGTTTTCTTGTTTTTCGTCATAAAAAAAAAGGATTATGTTTTTTTTTGCACATAAATTGAGTAAAAAAACAATTTAATTTATCCGGTATAACGTATTTTGTTTTAATGGAAGCGTAGAAGATTAGTGATTTGAATAAATCGCATCGAAGAGTAAAATTTAATCAAATGAATTTTGTGCTAAAATTGTATATTGAATAAAAGTGACTTTAAGTTTTAAGATATATAAAGTAGCAAAAATTTATTTAGCTTATATAATGCAATCATCATCATCACAAAACTGGACCGGAAATTTCAATTAAACAATCTTAGTATAATTTTAATTTTTTTTTATTGTACGATTATCTTCACTTTATTTACGTTAAGTGATTTTTATAGTATGCACATTAGTCAAGATCTACAATCAAATTAATTATAAAAAAAAAATTTAAAAAAAATTATTGTAACAACACGAATAGAAAGTGTGTCAGAAACGAAACAAATTGGTCTATAATTCACCTTTCAATTTTTTTTTGAGCACATTATTCTATTCAATCAATTGGCATAATATTTAACTATGTTATAATTTCAATTTTACCTTCTGGCAAGGACTTTTATTTATTCTAATTTTCAATTCCATCTTTATTATCTTGTCCATATTTACATTAACTTCGATTATAAAACCTCCAATATTTAAAATAGTATATTGGTTTTTTCACATGAATTAATTTTATATCAATTTCTAATTTACCTTTTCTTTTCATTATTGGCTAAAAGGGATTATTTATATTTTGTTACAACAAATAAAGAGAATTTTATAAAAAGGACTCTATAAAATTGAAAATAAATTGTAAATATATATTTTATGCAAATTTTATGTTCCAATAATTGTTAATACGTGAACGTGACAGAGAGAAATTTTTAATGATAATTTTACACACACAAAAATTAATGGTTGACTGAAATTCGTAAAATGAAATGCAACAAGTTTTATTTTTTTAATAAATATAATTCCGGAAACTTTAAATTATAGATATGATTATTGATTTCGGAAATTATATGTAAAAAAAAATATGTAAAAAATGAAAAGACTTTTAAAATAAATGATAAAACAAAAGTTAAAACAAAATTTTGTAAATATTTTGTATAAAGAAATTATAATTTAATCTTAAATTTATTTAATTTATTATAATTATATAATTAAAAACCAGAATGAATTTCCTTTTATATCAATTTAAAATTTTATGCAAATATTAATTATTAAATAATCTTTCTTATCTACGGTTTAAAAAGCAGAAGATATTAAGTCAATTTTTTAAAATTTTTTTGATAATTTTGAATATATAAATTGAACAATAAATTTTTAGAGTCGAATTTATCTTACTCTGAAAATAGAGAGACTAAAAGGAATTGGTGCACACATTTGCTAAAGATAATTTAAAAGTATTTCTACAATAAAAAAAAATTAATACTGGCAAAATTCAGACTCACTTGAGAATTGAATATTTCTCTAAAGTAAAAATAAAAGTCCAAAAAATTACATTTTAAAAGAAACAAAGACATAAAACAATATTTTCCGAATTTTCTAAGACTTCTTAAATAACTAATTTACTCAAAACTTAATGTTTTGTTACATAATACTTTCTGCTTGTAAACTGACAAATGTTATCCAATGGTACAATAAAAAGTATTTAGTGCAGAAATAATCAACTTTTTATTATCCCAAATCCGAAGTTAATTATAATGTCGATGATATTAAAAATTGCATTAAAAAAAATGCTGGTCAATTTCACATCGCAAGAGTTTTTAAAAGTGGAAAGGAAAATTTCAACTGGTTTCTTACTTTTATAATATATGAAAGTATGTCTTTATATCAATTATAAAATTTATTTCTCTTTGAAATGGAGAATATGACGTGCAACAGTGCAACTGTTTTTCCAGATCATGTGAAATTAAAATTTTCTAAAAGAAAATAAACTGGAATAAAAAATAATATATAATTTAATTTTATGAAAAATATTGAAGAAATAATATACAATTTATTTACTATATCTGGGCAAGTCCACTTTTAAATATATAATATAAGATTATGGTAAAACTTGCATTTCTATAATACCATTATATTGTAACACAGATTGTTTCTATAGTATCTTTAATGGTTATAGAAGAAAAAATATGATAGATTGAAAAGCTATTATTTTATATTTTTTATTGGAAAATGAAAATTTATTAAAATGCGGAATATTATTTATTAAAAAAAAGATAGTAGAAATATAATGAAAAAAAAACTGTAAAGTTATTGAGAATTTTCATTATTTTTTAAAGTATCTAATTTGATAGTGCAATATAGAAGATTGAAATGCAATTTAGAATAGCGCAACTCATACACAGTTATGATTACTTTGAAGAATATACAAATAAATTCTTTCCTTAGTCTTATATAAATTATTTCTGGTTTTAGATTAATTGCACTTTGGAATATTTTTACTTAGTTATTGCTCTAAAGATCGAAGTAAAAATCTATAATTTTATTGATTTTTCCAATTAATTAAATTATCTATTTAAAAAAAACATTGACAAAAGCAAAACCTAGGCCCTCCAATCAACATTATCCCGTCAAATACCTACATTTTGATGTAGTATGTACGTTTAGATGGCAATGAGGATTGCCATACTCAACTCATACTTACTTTTATCATTAATAGAAAAATACTATATTTATATTAATGCTATTCATTGGGTATGTACTACGAGTGTCACATAGACACGTATACTGTCTTGAATTAAATGGATCTCTATTTCAAGGATTATTAATTTTATTGTTAATTTTGTTGTTATGTCATGATGAAAACATTAAAGTGCACTAAAAAAAAACTAACTTTGGCTTATGAACAAGAAGCCGACATAGTTTGATAAATGATTAAATTAAGTAATTTCTAAAGTCCATATAATTAATTCTTACAAACATATAATATAATAAAAAAACCCACCCACATAACAAAAATTACAAGCTATTTAACTTTATTTTTTATAAAACTAGCTCAATTTGTAAAATTCTTTTAAATAAACCGCCATTGCACGTCTCAGCTATAAAAATATTTCACTAAACATTAAAATCTCGTTTATATTCCCGCTTGTAATTCAACTTTTTCAAAATGTTGACGATTTAACTGATCTAATAATGATGATGATGATCAAAATGAATCACGAGCCTCTCTAGAAGTCATAGAGATTAATCAATAATAAATTTAACTTTACAATTTTACATAAAAAAAAACATATTGTTTACTGTTTTATTACAATAATTTCCATATTTTATTATTATAAACAATTTTTCTACATTTTTGTTACTCAAAACATAATTTATGTTTTATGATCAACTAAAACATATTATATAAACAAACAAAAAAATACGAAAAGCTCCTAGGAAAAATGAAATGAAAGAAAAGTTGTGGAAAAGGAAATAATATGAATTTTTTATTTTTAGTTTTTCAGTTTACACCAAGATCATAAAAAAAACTTTAATGTATACCATTAATGGTTCTTTTTAGTCGTTAGCTCGTTTATTTGCAATTAAGTAAAATCGTATTTTATAGTTTTAAATAATTGTAAAATTTTATTTTCTTATAAATGTCAAAAATTCCATTCTTTCTTTTCCATTTTCCATTTTTTGCTTTAATTAAAGAACTTGATAATCTTCAAAATACTTAAAAACTTTATTTTCAAAATTTATTTTTATGCGCTGCGCCGACATCATCCACAACATCCTCCGACAATAATAATAATAATAAGAAAACAAAAATTCATCTCATTTAGTAGTTTATCGCATACAAAAAAAAGTTTCTGTATGCTAAATTTATGCATAACGAATTAAGAGCCCATATTTTTTTTTTCTTCTTCTTCTGTATTAGGAAGCCATTAATCATAATAATAAATACAAAGAAAAAAATATTTTATATGACATGACAAGACAAACCCATAAAAACTATTTTAATATAAATTACGATTAATGGGGAAGAGAATTTATTTAAATTTTTTAGTTTCTGCAATCAAATTATGAAAAAAAAAATACCAGAGCATAAAAAAAGGATAAAAAATTCTTATTGCCAGAGTAAAATTTATTAATGTTGTATTAGAGAATTAGTTGGAAAATAAATTGCAATAATATATATAATTTTTTTGTTATGATATCGTGTAGAATTATGATGATGATTAGTGTTGTGATCATCTGAAGAAGAAGAAGGTCATTTTATTGCATTTGGGAATTTTTTGCTTGCACACATTAGGGAAATAAAATAAACTATAAAATCAATTTTAAAAAAAATTATTAAGGATATGCTTAATAAATTGTATTAAATTGATAAATAATATAAAAAGAAAATTTTTGAAGAAATTGATTTGGTAAATGTAGAATAAAAATACGATTTACTGAATTTATTCAATATTATTAATTTGATTACATATTCTTTCATAATTTGTCCTACCATCGATAAATCTAATTTTATCAATTTTATAAAATTTAGTTAACTTTTTCAATTATTCCACATAATTTCATAATTTATAATAAGTAAAATTGCAATTTAAATAAATAGTTTCATTAAAATTGTTACCAGTTTTTTTTTAGTTTTAAATATAAATTCAAATGTCCGACAAAGAAAATTTATTGTCTTATTGCAGCTGTGGTCACTTTACAATCTCCCGCATAAAAAGTTTTAATTCCAGAAGTATAAATAGAAAATTTTGCAAAACATATAACAACAACAAAATGAAAATTATTTCCTGGTGGTTTGAAATTTGTCATAACCACCGACCGGGCACAAATTTCCATTTCCAATGCATGCAAAGAAAAATTAATATTATTGATCTCTAAAATATAATATCGTTTCTAAATGCTCTCTAACGTGTAACCAAACCCAGAGATTTAAATATATTTTCTGCTTATAAAATTGTATATCTTAACAAGATCCGTTCACTTTTCGCGTTTTGTATATTTTGCTTTCTGTATTTATTTATTTAAAATAAAAATGCTAAAAGTTTTCGAATACATTATACATATTTTGAATAACATATATATATGACCCTAAAGCGGACAACTTACATATAAAATATGGGAACAATAAGAATATACAAAAAAAAATGAATGTCTAACGCGCGACAAATCTTTTAACTTAACATGGTCAACCGCCGCCCCAAGCTGACGTAATTTTATATAGCCTATTTATTATACAGATTATACAAAATTTAATTTTTTTTTTCCTATCATGATTAACTATACTATTAAAATATAGTTCCAGGTTAATATAGCGTTTAAATATTATAAAAATACAATTAATTTCTGTTAAGCTACAATTTAATATTAAAATTTTAATAGAAAACTTTCATAACTATTTTACAATCTGTATTTTTTATAAATTGTTGAAATTTCTTGTCCACACCACACCCTATAATAATTATTTTAAAAAAGTTAGGAAGTTAATACACTTAAAAACAACAATAGTATAATAAAAAAATGTTAAGTATCGAATGGTGTGCCTAAGTAATAAACCAAATTGTTAATTGTACACTGTAAAGAATAATAATATTAAATTATGAAAAACTTTCATGATTAGTTTAATCTTTAAATTTGATTGATATTAAATAGTTTAGCTTAAATTACATAATTAACTTATATTAATATAAAATATTAATCTATTTTTTTCTGCGGATTTTCTCTCTTAATATATATTTTGTTTGTTGGTAATTTTCTTGGATGCATTTCAATTCCATATGGTTTAGCATAATAAATTAAATAATCTAATAAATCTATAATTTTACCAAACGTATAATGAAAACTAATCGCGTATTCGGAACAACAATTTAAACCCTAAAAATTACAAAAATAGTATCACTAAAATATTTAGTATTCAATTTTTAATATACTTACGTCAAATGCTTTATAATACATCCAATTATAATACCAATAACTCAAATTAACAATATCACCTGTTAAATGTTCTTCAGGTGAAAATAAAAAAAATCTACCCCGATTATCAATATCACGTGAATCACCAGCAATGACACCAACATTTTCTAAACATTTACCCATTTCCAAATCTTCAGCGTAATGCAGTATTGTTCCTACATTACATATTGTTATATTTGGTAATGCCACTTCCACAAAACGTTTCATTGCAACATTACTCATTACGTAGCCGGCTCCACCAGAAAAATATCCCTTATAAAAATGAAATATAAAATATATATTTGGAAATTACAAGTCATATTTAATATTTCAATAGTGTTTATATAAATACTTTACTTGTTGCACATATGCTGATGATTTAAAACCAAACCATATTGGTGTCCTAGGATCATATTCATATAACATCATTCTTGCATTATCAACAACTACGTAACTAAAAACTATATTATATTAATATTTTATTTTATTTTAAATTTTAATCAAAAATTTTTACGTGTCATCGTCAGCTTTAAATATCCAATCATATTTATCCGCATAATTGTCATAAATGTATTTAAAAGCCAATCTTACTTTTATCCATAATTTTTTTCTACCTTCCTCCACTGGTACACCAATTATACCTAATTTCTCGTCAGCTTTTGAACTTATAATTAATATTTTATTGCATCGTGAACCCCACGCCTTTAAAATATTTACAACTTTCGTTTGATGATTGCTAGGTTGTGTCAATACCCAACAGAGAATTCTTACTTCATTAAATAATTTATCTTTTAATTGACGATTGGTATAATTTCTTTCTATAAGTTCCTCCTTATATCCAGAATTGATTTTTGTCTTCTCATTAGAAATGTCGTAAAATTTAGATATCAAAATACCAATAAAAAATCCAAAAATTAATAAATGAAATGATTTTTCAGTCCGCAAGCTTAAACATGCTTAAATAATATAAATAATAATAATAAGAGTTTAATTATATGGAATATTGAAACTAGGTTTAAAAAAAACCTATACCTCGACTGCAAGTCCTTTTTAATTGTATAACTTTATGAGCATTCCAAAGTAAACGCATTTTTTTAGTAATCGCACTTCAACAATTATTCTTCAACTAAAATATAAATTCAGACAAAAAAATATTTAACATTCCTAATTATTAGTACAATTGTTAATTGTTTTTAGACTTTTGAAAGCCACAAATTCTCTACTCTAACAATTTTTAACTTCCTTATGCTTTAATTTTACAGAGAGTTCTAATGTTTATTCAATACTATTAACTTGACACAAATGTTTTTAATTAAATATCATCTACAATGCCAATATTAGGATTATGTTGTTTAATCTAAATTCATCAAATGGAAAAGGTTAATGGTCTCATAATTTATAATATTGTAAAATTTAATGTTATAAAATATTTAACGACGACAACATTAACTCGCATTGTAGTTAAAAATTATATAAATTTTAAACAGTGCAAAATTTTATAATATAAATCGTTTCGCTTCAATGAAGGACACTGTGCATATATTTGGGTTGGCTCCACTGTCTATAGTTGATTGGTTTGTATATTTATATTTTTGTTACTATTCTAAACAATAGAAAATAGTTTAAAAACTTAAATTGAGAATTAAATAGAAACCATTATCGATTTATGTATATTTGTGTAGTATATACTTTATAAACATTAGAAACCAAACTGACAGTTCAAAGTGGCATTAGATTTCTATTCCATAATTGAAATTTTTTTATGTAGCAGCACTATAAAATGTAAGAGAACAGAACGCTTCTAGACTTAGGAGCTGTTTGAATAAATTTTTATATTAAATATTTTATTATTTTTCGTTGTTTTTATGTTACACAAATTCAATTTCTAAAATAAAATTTTATTTACATGATATTTGTGCAAAGATTCAATAGTTAAGTTAAATTTACTAAACTATAATTGCTATAAAAACTATCTTAATATAAATAGATTTGTGTTTAGCGCAAGCTATCAAGTATTATTCTCTCAACAAGAAGAGGAAATGATGTCACGAAAACGAACTACCACAATGCCTGATGGCAAAATCCGGGTTTCCATTTTATATATTTTTGTGTATATATTCTCCGCACTTTGTTTATATACACGCGCCCACTGAAATATTATTATTAGATCACGATCGATTATTTTCTGTGTATACCGAAACGCTCGCAAGTATATCGATAAAATATGCAATTTGTTTGAGCTCTATAGATGACGGCAAGCGTGTGCCAATATCAGGGTTTTAATATAATTTTATTGGAATAATTTTTTAAGTATTTTGAATAATGTTTTTTTTTTTCATTATTGATTTGAATACGAAATTGAGGTTGAACATTTTAAATTAAAATATATTCAAGTAGTTCGATTGTGTAATTTTTATGATGCTAAGCTAAATGAAAATGAATGTCTCCTATGTATTGAAGTTTATTTTAATATGTTTTGTAAGTAAATTATATTTGTGTCCCCGTGAATATTAGAGATTAGAGTATTTAAAATGAATAAATTTTGGGCATTTGAAAGCGATTTGAAACTATTGTCATTGAAACGTATAACTTTAAGAAAGATGACACCCTATGACAGGGATTAAAGGAAATAAAGATATATAATTATAATTTTAATTGATTTTGATTGTGATGTCACTTACCCAGATTCTCTACCTCCAGCATTTGCTATCAATTTTTTAACACTAAAATTATAAATCACACTTTGTTTTTAACATTTCACCTTCAACTTAAATATTATTCCTTCTTCAATTATTTATACTTAATGACTTTGAATTATTTTTCTTAATTAATCATCAAGCAAAAACTCCAACATCAAAAAAATTGGTAAACATAACAAAAACAAATGATAAAGGTATTAAAATCGGATTGTAAAAATGACATCCGACAGACAAACAAGCAAAATGAATTGACAGGATGGTCAGTTAAATATCTTGACTTTCAAAATATTCAAATTCATCTAGAAAATATAAATCGTGGCCAGGGACAAAAAATAAACTTACAATTTATATTTTATAATCCGATTTGTCTCGCAAATGAAGCGTACCCTGTAAGTAGATGAACAGACAAATGATATTTTTTTTCTTAGACTGGGGAGGTAGAATAAAATATGAACCGACAGACGAACGGATGTGAATTGAATATTAAAAATGTTTGTATTGTATTTTTTCATATCAATTCTTCAAAAAAAAAAAAAAATTCGTTATTTTTAAGTTACTTAAGAGAAAGATGAGTCGCAGTTCGGCTAACACTTTTTTTATATAACTTTAATAAAGAGATTACAAGTTAAAAAAAATGAGTGGGCAATCTTCCATGACATAAAAATTAATATATTTTAATTTACATTATTTTCACGCCAAGTTTTTTTGTTCCTCTAAATTTCGGCGGAATGTTTAATTTCGGAGGAGAGTTTAAAGTTCTTCAGATACAAACAAGACAAAATATGGTATTAAGGTATTAAAAAAAAAGATTTTGTTTTTGACAGATTTTTAAGAAGAATTAACAAAAAAAAAATTTAATTATACAAAAAAAAGAGACAATTAATCTAGAAATTCGTGTTTCTACATAAAAGTGTTTTTTTTTTTTGTTGCTTAAATTATACAAAAAGAGGTGGTGGGTTGACTGTTAAAACTTTCTTAAATTTAGAAGAAATAGTTTAATAGTTCATTGTTGTAATTTAGTTAAATTTAATTTAGATTTTTTAATAGCCTACAGTCGAAAAATATTGTCGGAAAGTTTGAATTTCGAAAACCCAGAAATATTTGCTATAATTATCATTTAAGGATCTTCCATCCATTTTACTAAAATAATCCAATTTACTAAGGATGACATTTTTCACAAACTGTCAGAATTTCTCTAAGATGATTGTGTAGGAATCATAACAAATTCACTTTATTGTATATTAACCATATCGTTTTTTACCATAAAATCTTTAAAAAATCATATAAAATTTATACTTAATTAAGTGATAATTTTTATCATTTTTTTGGCAAAAAAACAAAACTGTTTTATCCAAAAAAAAAAAATTATAATAATATTCAAAAATCGATTTAGTCAAATAAAAAACGATCAGAGATAAAAAAAAGCTGTTTTCAATTTACGATAAAACTGTCAACATTTCAGTTTCCAAATAAATTCAAAATGTTTATTTATAAAAGAATAGTTTTTTTTCGTATTTTTAATTTGAAATAAATATTTTTTTCGCCTTAGTATTTTTCTTAAATTTTAAACATTTTTAAATTATTTTGTAATTTTATCCGTCCTACAAAGTAAATTCTGCTTGTTATAAATTTTAAAGTCTTTATAATATAAAATGGAATTTATTTAAATTACCCAACATTTTAAATGAGTCATTTAAACAGGGCAACATACTGAATTCATCATAAAATTGTTTAATTTATTTGCGATTATAATCAACAAGAAAATTGGAAATTGTTATAACATTTTTTTTAATTTTTTGTATAGCAATTAAATTAAAATGTTTATGATTTCATTTGAATAAATTTTTTTTTGGTTTTTTGGTGTCAAAAGACTTTAGTGCGGAATATAAAAATGTATCGAACTTTAATTATGACAATCTCTTTTTCGATATACGATATCACTTAGTTAATAGTACTTAAAAAATGTTTAATAGAATATCATAAAATTTATATAGTATATTTAGTATTTATTGGAAATTGCAACATTTTCATTAGGATAGTTAAATATATTTAAATACAAACAGATAAATAACAGAGAATGTCATATAATTATCAAATCCCTGGTATTAGTAATTGTAGAATTTGCGAAATTTTGTTTATATAAATTTAGATTATACACTAGAGCCTCGAGTTGCGTTGTTCCAACTTGCGTCCTTTCGAGTTGCGCCAAAAAAATTTTTGATACCCTAATTTTGAGTTGCGTTGCTAATTTTCGAAATGCGTCGAAAAAAAGTTTTAAAATAAAATTTAATCGAAAAATAGCATAACGTCTATATTCAACAATTAAAATTTAAACCGAAACTAGAATGCCATGATTTATTTTTAAATGCAGCTGCAAATGAAATAATTTTTTATTGAGTATTTATTAGTATAAAAGTTTAGTTCTTAGTTGTTTGCATAACTTATAACTTATAACGTTCAAGTGTTTCTTGCTTTTGTTTCTTAACATTATTTTAAAATTCGTTTAATGTTTGCATTAGTTTTTGGTTTAATAAAACTTATTAAATAATAGTTAATCTATTCATACCTATTTTTTATTTAAATATGTAGCAATATAACTAATTTTTTTTTTAAAAACATGGATTTCAGATTTTATCGGAACCTATTATATAAAAACAGGTACAAATGTATACAAAATTAAAATTCGAATTGCGTTGTTTTGAGATGCGTCGCGATTTATTGTAACGCATTAACGACGCAACTCGAGGCTCTAGTGTAATTGAAATGAAGTGATAATCATAAATTTCATAAACACATAATTCTAGTTGAATTGCAATTTTGACAAGTAGTTTTCTATTTTTCAAAGTGTTCGCAATATATCAACAATTTTCTGTTAGATAATTGAAATATACCACCACATTTTTACTAACACATAATTTACTATCAATAACAAAATAATATTACCTAAAATTTTAATGGATTTCCCTTAAAAAAACCTCAAATCTAATTAATTACAAAAAATTTTGTTTGAAAAAAACCAAAATTTCTAAGAATTTTTAATTAGTTTATCTCTCTAGCCAAATAAACTTTTATTATTTATTTGTAATTTCATTATTTCTCTAGTCTAGAACCTATAATTCTTCTTTTTTCATCTTGTACTTTTTGATATCGTGACATTCTATTTATTACTCTTATTCGTATAATTCCATTTTCTTTTTATGTATAAATTTAATTTCTGACATGGTCATTAAAGTTACTTGACAGTTTGTCTAATTACTATCTCACGGAGTTTTCTAGTTTACTAATTAGAATTTTTATTTATTTTTTTTTTACTTTAAAATTTACTGAAAAAATTTAAATATTTTTTTTTTTTTGTAAATTTTTTTTAAGCTTTAAATTTTTGTTATTCCAAAAAAAAAATAAGAATTATGCAAATTAAAATTGTCTTTCAAAATCAAAAAAGTTTTTTGTTTGTCTAAAATTTAAATCTTTTGCCATACACAAAAAAAAACAAGTTTTAAATAAATTTTCGTTTATGTTTTGTTTAAAAAAATACATAAACATAAATTTTTTTTACCCAATTATTGATTTGTGGCTTTTTGATTTAAACACGAAAAAAATTTCAAAATTTCATTTTGATTAAAATGAATAAAAAAAATCATATATAGAAACATTGTTTTTTTTCTGGTATGGTATAATAATTAATTAATAATGAGGTTAAAACACGAATTTTAAATGATTTTAAATGAATTAATATTAAAAAGAATGTAGGATTGAAAATAAGAATTAACATAAATAATTAATATATAGTTAAACAATTTTTTTTTTTTGAATTTATTGAAAACCAAATTGTAAAATTCATTTTATGGTTTTTTTTTTTTTTAAATGAATAAAAGAAATTCAAATTTTAACCTAATTAATTTTAGTTAATTAAGTTGATTTTCATTTTATTTTTGTCCAGACATTTTTCTGGGTTGATTCTTTGTAACTGTTCAAAGAATGTTGAGACTGGAATTGAAATAATCAATTAAAAATTTAAATTGAAAATTAATTGATTATCAAAAGAAGAAAATTTAAATTTATAATTATTTTCGAGTATCACAATTAAAATCATTTTATTATACCACCAATTTAATCATTAATGCTAAATTTTGTATAAATAATTTCCAAAAATTTCAAAAAGGATGTAGAAAATTATCTTAAATATTTTATAGTTCCGAATTTTGATTGTAAAAAACTTTAATTTAAATAATCTTAATTAATATTTCGGAGGAAAATCAAGGCTATAAATAATAATAATAATAAAAAAAAAATTCTTTAATTAACGAATTCTGTAAACCTTCTCGGCATATGTTAATTGAATGGAAAATAAATGATCAAAAAATGTAAAATCATTTTTTTCTTTATGTTATTGCAGTTTCCAAATCAGAAAATCATCATCTAATTTTTTTTTTTATGAATATATAAATTTTTTGTTGTTTGCTTTAATTGGCCGCAAGGTATAGAAGGACTAAAAGGTGCTTCCAAGTGTCCGAAATGTACACAACAAACAATTTTTCACTGAACATGAAACAAAAAAAAAATAAGCAAAATGGAAAGGAAGTTAAGTAAAATAAATAATCAAATTGTAAATAAAATAAGGTCCAAATTAAAGTTTCTTTAAAAATGGACATAATTTTTTGTTGATAGTGTAAAATTTGATAGTGAATTTTACCATTCGCTTTGAAAAATTTAATCGTTTAAGATATCAACATCGATTGAATTACGAGAGAGTTCAGTTTCGATATTATAATCGCTGGGCGAGACAACTACAGACCAACTCGTTAAACGACCAAGTCACAAAAAGTCTCATAATTATCGCTGTTCTGTTAATTTTGATTAACATTGGAAACTAATTTTGCCATACAAAAAATCATTTTGCTCTCAAAATATTCAGGTGCAAGCATTATCTTTAATATTATTATTTTTTTGTCGACTTAATTAAGTTTTTGCCAAAAACATGTTTTTTTAAGCCGATGCAATAAAAAATTACATTCTTTTTTGGAGGCCAGTTTTTTTTTTTAAAAAAAATCTCAATTTACATTTTAATGAAACCATCAACAAAATAAACACTTTTTTTGTAGTGTTTTTCATGTAGTAAAAAAAACATTCCGAGTAATACTGATAACAGAATCTTTAAAAAATCTTCATTTGGCATTCAATTTTTATGTATAGTCGGCGGCGGGACTGTCATCTTTAAATATTCTCCCATAAACAAAGCTAAGTCGCCAACAATTTTCATTTTAAATATTTAAATTACTTAATCAGGATTATTGTGATTATGTCAAAAATTATTACCACAATTTTAAATTTTAAATTCAAATAAAAAATGTTGAAAAATTTTTAGTGCAATTTTTTTTTATTTAAATTTTTTTATAAAATTTTATTTAGTTTTTTTTTTTTTGTGTTAATTTTTAAAATTTTCTTTCTCAAATTTATTTAATAACAAAAATTATTTTTCTACAACACTATTGTCGTACTTCTTAATGTCATCTTTTTTGAATGATCCTGGTTTAATATTAGTCCCTTTATCCCCTTTATCCTTATCATCTTTTTTCGGTGATGTTAAGGGTTTTTGATTATCAAATTTATCACTACCAGGTGGAACATCACTTTTATGTTCCGAACATGGAAATTTTTTACCTGCCATTAAATTTTCATAACATGTACAAACTGGTCGTGGTGGTTCACAACGATATATTTTACCATCAATACCTCTACCAAACATAATTTTTTCTGGTAATACTTTACCTTTACCAAATTGATCAACTAAATTACTTGGTTTAAATAATCTTTCAGTTGGTTGAATTGTTGTATGTGGTCCACCACAAAATCTTTCAATTGGATTACAACGTGATGGTGCTTCACCTTTTTTACCCGTGAATTTTGGTAATGGTGATGCCTGTAATGGTGGTAATATTGGTACTTGTTGTAAAATTTTCTTTTGACAAACTGGTTGATTACAACAAACACATAATACATTTTTAACTAATGTTACTGCACCTTTCGGACAATCTTGTATAGCTTTAATTTCTTGTATATCATTATCAATACGATCAATTGTATCACGTATAAATTTTTTTAATGATGGTATATGCCATTTATCTAATTTAGCATCTAACATATCTTGGATTTCTTCTAATGTACATAAAAATTCCCTATCTTTTTCTAATAATATTTTATGAATTTTATCTATTTCATTCATACAATCAGATATTGATGGTGTTTTATTATATTCATGATTTGCTTTACATAAAAATGTTAAAAATTCTTTATTTAATACATAAATTTGATCTTGAAATTTAATAATTTTATCAACTAATGGACCAGATACACGTTTTAATACTTCTTTTATAAATTCTGGATCCATTAATAATTGACATGCAATATTACTAATTGGATCACATAATTTTTTACACTGTTTTGGTATATTACTATCTTTTTCATTACTATCAAACAATATATCATCTGTTAATCTAAATGAATATACATCATCAATACATTTCTCATTATTATTATTATTATTATTATTATTATTATTATTATTTTTATTAGGAGTATTATTATTATTATTATTATTATTTGTATAATCATTAACTTTACATTCAACATCTGCATCACTTGATGTACTTGAATCAGCAATACAATTACAATCATCAGCACCACATTTACATCTCTTTTCGCAATTACATTTTAATGCCTTACATGAACAATCTTTTGTTGTATCACGAATTTGTTGACTTTTACGTGGTAATTTACGACGAAATTCTAATATAAATGTACTTAAACGTTCAGATAATTGATTTAATTGACATTCTTGAATACGTACACGTTCCATTAATTCACATACACATTGACTATCTAATTCTGGTAATATTAAATCACTTGCATCACAATTACATTTCTTTTTTGATTCAATTTCAACAACAGTTTGAATACATGGTTCTGGTTTTTTTTCTAATTCGGGTTTAAAATCGGATAAATTTATTACTTTTATTTCACATGATTTTAATTTATATAAAAATATATCATAAACTGGATTTCCTTGATTTGGTTGTAATTCAACACATTTTGAATTTAAATTTAATTTTTCTAATAATATGTTTAAGAAACAATGTAACATTGATTGTTTTAAATGTGGATCACTATCATCACCACATGCTATATCAACCATTTGACTACAATTCATATAAACTGGATCCATGCACATTTTTAAAGGCTTTTTAATTATTTCTTGTATATATTAAAAATTAAAGAATATCGCAAAATGTTATAAAAAAAAGAAAAAATTAATTATTATTTTTTATATAAAAAAAAAATGTGTCAAAAAATCAAATTTTGAATTTATCACAAATTTAATTTAATTTAAATGTTTGCTAATTTATTTATTTTTTATTTATTTTTACAGATGGTTTTGTCATTTTGATGATGATAATTATGTTAATGTACCGCGATTATTACGACTATTAGATGAGTACAGTCCATCGATTGATTGGTATTTAGGTAAACCAAGTATACCAAAACCATTAGAAATTCATTTGGATAATGTAAGTAGAATTCTTTATTATATATCTGAAACTGTTTATAATTTAAGTTAAATTAATTTGATGGTATATTTTGCTGCCTCTATTAAGCCAGGCAAAATTATTTAGACTCAAAAAATTTATATTGATTCAACAATAAATTGGGTTATGATCAAAACTTTGATTAGAACTATTAGAAATAAGAATTTACTTTATAATTAAATGTATTTGACTGAAGTAAAATAAAGCTAAGTCCTAATTGCAACTACTAAAGACCTAAAACGAGTTGATATCTACTGAATTAGTAAACAATTAATATGGAAATAATTATTTCTATTTCAGCAATTATATAGTCTTACAGACGATAACTGAAATTCCCTATTTTTCCTTGGTAATATTAAAATATAAATCAAAACGCTACAAAAACATTTTATATTCAATCAAATTCCCTTATTCTGCCAATTGCATTTTTATCTCTAATCTATGTGTGCAGTCACTTATTATTATATAGAATCATATTTTTTCCTTAAATTACACTCATTTCCGTTTCAATTAATTTCGATTAATTTTATTTAGGACAAAAATAAAAATAATTTTAAAAGATTCAATCAAAAATATGAAGATACAAAAAACAAAAATGGGCTTGTAACAATAATAAAAAAGATTTTAATCATGATTCATTTATTTTCATTGATTTCTTTGAAATGAATCCACCCCAGTTGTCTCTATTTATATATGATAAAGATCGATGGAACTATTAATAACTGGATATCATTCTACTCCTCTAAAAGTAAAGTAATATAATTCAGTAACCAAAAAATTGAAATTCCAGTAGTAGTTAGTTATTTTATTTTGAATCACCTCGAAAATATAAATAGTGAACAATAAAGTAGATATAATAAAAATATGACTGGGTAATCACAAAGACATCTTTTCTGACTACCTGGTCCGTAAGTAAACATTGTAGATTCTTCCTACTATATTTTACACACAAAAGTAACTGAATTTAACTGAAATTTGTTGTGTATAAATAAATAAATATAATCTAATAAATTTTCAATTTATTATTTTAATAGAAAAGAAATCATTTTATTTTTGATTGTTTATTTGGTTTTGATAAATTGACGATCATTTCACATTTGACAGACAGATTGCCTTCTATTTACCAATATAATAATTGAATTTAAGGAGGAATATATTTTTATAAATTTTGTTCAATTTATAATCTGCAATCTTTTAAAAAATATTATATTTTTTATTAGAAAAATTTAATTTAATTTTGATTTATCGAAATCCTTTGAAGTTAAATTTGTTTTTTTGGTAAATACATAGATTATTTAATAACTTATTAAATAGACAAATTTATGTGACTATAAAAGGTGTAATGATTCAAGGTAATAACAGTTTACTAGATATGCAACCTCATTCTCAATTAAGCAAGCTTAGTATTTTCAAATTAGCTCCTATTTCTTATTTCTTGTAGCAGTAGCTCATTTGAAAAATTTATCCTAAATTTACATTACAAATACTTTACAGTAATAACTATTTTAAACTGAACTCAGAAATAAAAAAAAATGAATTTGATTAATGTTAAAATTTAGCTTAGAAAAAAACCTAAATTTGATTTAGTACTTGAATTTAGATTATTTGCCAAAATGAACACCAATCGTAACACATGCTATACTATAATAATTTTAAAGGATCATTTCATTTAACATAATTCTAACCTCATAAATACTCAATAATAATCACAATTTTATTTGTACTATTTAAATAAGTGCAGTCGAAATTTCGTTTACCATTTCACACAAAATAATTTTATTACTAATAAATCAAAAAATTAAATTAGTTCTTTTCTAAAAATTCTTCCATATTTTTCCAATTATTTTGAAAAAAAAATAATAATATAGGAGTATATAAAAAGGATAGCAATTTATTTTTAAATTAAAAAAAAGCAATAAATTTAATTTTTTTTTTCTCCCAAAAATTTAATCAAAAAAACCAAAAAAATTTACATACAGACATAAAAAATTGGGAATTTCCATTTAACCATAAAAAAAAGAACACTCGCCAAACTCAATTTTCGATTATTAAATAATATTTTAAAACTTCTTTTCATTTTCATAATTTCGAATGGTTTATTTCCCTTCACTTCTTTTGTTCACTTTCATGAAACACTGCACTCCAGTGAAATTAAATAACATCAAAACAACAAAGCACAAAAGAAATGAACCATGGCTCTTTTTTTTTGTGTGTGTATGTTTTCGTTTGTCAGAGAATACCAAAATTATTGAAATCCATTTCAATGATCAATTTTTCACCCTATGTTTTTATTATGTCCTTAAATTTCAACAGGGTTGGCACAAAGGAGTACCAATGTAGTAAATCAAAATTAGTAAGAAATTTTCATTTTATTAATTTCGTCGTCTTCGAATTTCGTTATGAGAACTGAGATTTTGTTGTAATAAGAGCAAGGACATTGACAATTTGACACGATTCTTCTCTATCTACAAACTTCCCTTATTTTTATACCTAGCCCCAACACTGATTGCCATATATCAAATCCTTCATTTACAAAAAAAAACTGAAATTCATTTCATTTCTCGAATATTGATTACGGTGCGCTTCATGGTCCATTTACGTTTTTTTTTTGCGGATGAGTGTTTTACTCCTGTGGCTTTTTTTCACCACAAATTACCAAACTAATTTTAAAATTTCGTAATATACAAGCAACAACAACAACAAAAACCACCACATTTAACAAACTTATGCTCCATCAATGTTTTGCCCACAACAATCGCCAACAAAAATAATGTGAACCACACATTCAAAACTTTAAATTGAGCATTGATAAATATGATTCAAAAAAAAATTATGCAAATTATTTTTTATTTTTGTGATTTTTGCATTTGGTACAAAATCTTTTTTTTTTTATATTTTATTTTCCATTTTGTGGTTTATTTATCGGTCTGAACCCTTAAAAATTGATTCTACTTTGAACACATTCCATCCTAAAACTGAAAGGAGTTAATTAAGTTTCTTTTGTTAAATTTTTTTTTTTCATGTTACAGAAAAATTCAACAATACCGACAAACAAGAAAATTACATTTTGGTTTGCTACTGGAGGTGCTGGTTTCTGTTTAAGCAGAGCATTAACATTAAAAATGTTACCAATTGCTGGTGGTGGTAAATTTATTAGTATCGGTGATAAAATTCGTTTTCCTGATGATGTAACAATGGGCTTTATTATTGGTAAGTTATGAAATTTTCGAAAATATATTTTATTTCTGAAATTTTCTTGTCTTATTTTGTCTTTTTACAATTCAAATTGGTCTTTTACCGAATCAAATTCGTCCTTTTGCGTATGTTTCTATTGAAAAAAAAAAATCAATTTGAATTTTTGAAGGACCGATTTGACCTGAAATACTGTAAGAAACATTCTTGACAGAAAAATTTACATTAAATATGTTTTTGTATAAAAAATTTAATTAATTTTTTCCATTTTCTTATTTTCAGAGCATTTACTGAAAGTACCATTAACTGTTGTTGATAATTTTCATTCACATTTAGAACCAATGGAATTTATTCGACCAGAAACATTTCATGATCAAGTATCATTTAGTTATGCACCAATGAAAAATGGTTGGAATGTTGTTAAAATTGATGGTTTTGATACAAAAATTGATCCAAAACGTTTTTATTCATTACATTGTCATCTATTTCCATATTTTAGTTTTTGTCCAACGTGATAATATTTATAATAAATAATTTATATATGTATTTCTGTAACTAAAATGGACCATTAAAAATATTCAAAAATGACAAAAAATTGTAAATAGAAATAAATTATAAAAGTCCATAAATAAGTCGGAAAAACTCTCTCCGGTGTTAAATATTTGGAATAGTTAAATAAAAATATTTCTATTTGTGTTAAATTTTTAGTTTAGTTTGTCAATTCTTATTTATTACAAAATTCTACCAGTTTTGTTTTTTTTTGTTGGGTGATTCTTTACCCAATTATTTATTGTGTCCTTTAATAAAAATTTTTCTCTATTTATTATTATATCATTTTCAGATTAAATTAGTTGATTTTCAGATTTTCTTAATCATTTTTTTAGAATATTTTAATTATTTTTCAAAATTAAATAAACAATTTTCTTATTTTTTATTCAATTTGAATAAGAATTAAGAATTTTTGTTAAGCGATTAATTTAATTTGAAAATGTTGTAGAAAAAGTTAAATATTTTAACTATTCAGACTGTCTTCCTGTAACTATTTGATTAATTTAAATATTTTTATACTTTTGTATACCAAAGCAAAATTATTTACTATTTTTATGTTTTTTTTTTGTTTTGTAAATGTAATTTGGTCGTAACAAAAAATTTAGTGTACCAAAAAATAATCTAAATGTCAACTACACAATTTTATGTAGTAAATTATTACCGATTATTTTATTTTTCTAACATTTGAGAGAGAGTGAAATAAATTTTAAGGACTTTTTTATAATTATGAGAGAACGATAAAAATATATATGAAAAACGTATAAAAAATATTAGCAACTAAAAAAAAATTCATAAATAAAAAATTAACAAAAAAAAATGGTTGCACATTTGAAACTGTGATTTAATAATTTAAGATAAAAAATTTAAATTATATTTAAAATACAAAAAATAATAAAACAAAAATATGATATCAAAATTATGTTTAATTTTACATTATAAATTTATTGCAATCTGGAAAATAATATTTATTAAAATTATTAAAGCTTTTAATGCATTTTTATTGTAAATAATTTTTAAATAAAAAAATATAGAAAGACAATAATTATTATTCAACAAAATCTCTTGCCTTCCATTTTATAAAAAATAAAAAAAAAATATTCAAATATTTTTGAAAAATAATAAAATTTAAATAATTTTATATAATTTAAATAAAATATTTTATTAAGACATTTCTAGTCTCTAAAAGAGAAATTTGTAAATACATAAAATTAAATAAGAAATTTTTGTAAAATATATTTCGAAAAAATTAAAGAGTTTGCACAACGCCATCTCTTGTTAATTAATTTCATTATTAAGTTAATTGTTATTTAAAAAAAAAAAAAAATATTGTAAAATTTCAAAAATTGCTGCAGAGTATACCTTGTAAGATTATGTTAAAATTTCAAATTTAATTTAGTTGACTGTTAATTTAATTTAAAGAATGATTTCCAGTCGAGGCTGATTGAAAATCAGACTTAAATAGAAATGAAATAATAAAATTTTAGTTTTGTTAAATAATACAGTGTGGAAGATGGTAAATATTAATTTAGTTCCGAAAAAATCCGTAGCAGAGCAACTAAGTTATGTTTGTTTTACAATTTTAAGATTTAAAATTGCAAGATTTATCAATTTGGCAGCTCAACTATTAAAAAATATTGGTAATAAAAACGTTTTTCAAAAAAAAAAAGTGATGTAGTATAATAAATTGTAAAATTGTTAATATTAAAATTATTAAAATATTATATTATTTTGTAAGTTGTTTCAAATATTTTTGTATAATTATAAATGGAATATATATTTAAAAAACATAAAATTGTGAATAAAAAAGAATATTATATTAAAGAAAAATTCAAATTATGTTTTTTATTTATGAGTAAATTTTTGAAATTTCTTTTCCCAGATTCTATTACCCATTTTACCTTCTTATTTTGATATTTTTACTATTTATTTAGTCCATTATGGATCATAAATTAACCGTGACAAAAAGATAGCTAAATAAAATTAGTTTTATTTTTCTTATTGTTTACTATTTAACCCTTTTATCCTTATCATCTTTTTTTCGCAATTGAATATTATCATCTTTTTTTGGTGATGTTAATGGTTTTTTATCACTTTTATGTTCCGAACATGGAAATTTATTACCTGACAGTAAATTTTCACGACATGTACAAAATGTTGGTGGTGGATTATCACATTTTTTTGGTGATGTTAATAGTTTTTTTTTACCAGGTGGAATATCACTTTTATGTTCCGAACATGGAAATTTATTACCTGACAGTAAATTTTCACGACATGTACAAACTGGTGGTGGTGGATCACAACGATACATTTTACCATCAACACCTGTACCAAACGAAATTTGTTCTGGTTCTTTATCTTTACCAAATTGATCACCTAAATTACTTGATTTAAATAATCTGTCATTTGGTTGAATTGTTGTATGTGGTCCGCCACAACATCTTGGTGGTTCAGCTTTTTTACCCATAATTTTTCGTAATGGTGATGCTTGTAATGGTGGTAATATTGGTACTTGTGTCAGAATTATCATTTTATCATTATTTTTATTTGTATGATCGTTAACTTTACATTCAACATCTGCATCACTTGATGTACTTGATTGAGCAGCACAGCAGTTATTACATTTATCAACACCACATTGAGATTTCTTTTTAACGCAATTACATTGTAATGCCTTACGTAAACCATCTTTTATTGGATCACGAATTTCTTTACTTTTACGTGGTAATTTACGATGAAATTGTAATATAAATTTATCTAAACGTTCAGTTAATTGTTCTAATTCAAATTCTTGAATTCGTATACGTTCCATTAATTCACCTACACATTCACTATCTAATTCTTTTAATAGCAAATCACTTGAATCAGAAGTACAAATACATTTCCTTTTTGATTTTGATTCATTAGCAACAGCAACAGTTTGAATACATGGTTTCTCAACAACAGCAGTTTGATTAGATTTTTTTTTTTCTAATTCATTAACTGGTTTAAATTCTGATAAATTTATTATTTTTATTTCACATGATTTTAATTTATATAAAAATATATCATAAACTGGATTTCCTTGATTTGGTTGTAATGCAACACATTTTGAATTTAAATTTAATTTTTCTAATAATATGTTTAAGAAGCAATGTAACATTGATTGTTTTAAATGTGGATCAGTATCAACACCACATGCTAAATCAACCATTTGATAACAAGTCATATAAACTGGGTCCATGGTCATTTTTAAGGGCTTTTCTTGTATATTAAAAAAGAAAGAATATCGCAAAATATTATTAAAAAAGAAAATATGAAATTATTTTATATGTAAAAAAATGTGTCAAATTTTTCGAATTTATCATAAATTTAATTTAATTTAAATGTTTGCTGGTTTATTTTTATTTTCAGATGGTTTTGTCATTTTGATGATGATAATTATGTTAATGTACCGCGATTATTACGACCATTAGATGAGTACAGTCCATCGATTGATTGGTATTTAGGTAAACCAAAAGTATACCAAAACCATTAGTAATTCATTTGGATAATGTAAGTCGACGACACACCGTTTATCTTCTTATTTTGATATTTTTACTATTTATTTAGTCCATTATGGATCATAAATTAACCGTGACAAAAAGATAGCTGCGTAAAATCTGTGTATACGAGAATAGGAACGTAAAATTTAACAAAAATAAAATTATAAGGAAAAAACATATCTAAAAATATTTTAACCTTACATTTCAGTTGGTTTCGTTTTCCCACCAATGTCAAAACACTATACCAGAACAAAAAAAGATGAAAATTCTAAAAGCTTCATTATTGTTTTGACAGTTTAAATATCCCAAGGTTAAGTGCAAAAAATGTTAATCAATAAAAGCATGAAATACTAAATATTATTAATTAAATAATAATAAAAAAAACCAAAAATTGGCTAACCATAAAATCAGCTAATACTTTAAAGTTACTGATTTGAGTACTTAAGTGACTTATTGCCATTATGTAGTAATTTTGGGTTCTTAATTTTTAGTAAGTAAATTGTTTTTTTTTGCAAATTTGTTTAAAATTTGTACTAAACTTTATCTAATGGAAGAACTAATTCGGTACATTAAACATCTTACAAGCAGAATTTAGCCAAATTTTATAATAATTATTACCAAATTTATGACGAACCAATGAAAAACGTATTGTTACTATAGCTCAGGTTTCCTAAAAATTTACTGAATAAGCACAAACAGCATTTCAGTATTTAGCTGATGGTATACATACTATTTCTTTGTAAATATTATGCGATTTCCAATATTGATTAACATGTCAATTTCTTTGAAAAGCATATCAAATTAGCTTGTGTCCGAAGCCGATCTTCATTGAACCACAACGCAAAAAAAAAAAAAAAAAAACCAATCTTTCTTCAATACAAAATTTTGCCATTTCACTGTTTCTTTTTCCATCAAAAGAGAAACTTTAAAAGCATTTAAAAATCTTTATTTAAACTTTTTTTTTTTTATATAATTAAAACAAAAAAAAAATTATTCAGTCCAAAAAAAAAATTGTGTTATTAAGATATTTTTTTTTTATTGATATAATGTTTAAACAACATTACTGAATACGAAAACCTCTACCTCGGACTTGTAATTATATCCGTATAATATTCTTTTTCGGTCTACAACAATGACGAATCGATTAAAAATGAACAATAACAACAAAATGCTAGTAAGTTGCGCTGCGGAGATTAAAAATGTTTCAGTAACAAAAATGGGGGAAAAATATTGAACACACCTGAATTACTCTACCAATGTACAATTTTTTTTAAAAATTTATTTAAAATAGACATTAAAAAATATAATTATATATTGTTTAAAAAAAAATATAGTTTTAATGACCATGAAATTTCAATCTATAAAATTTAGATTAATTCCTAGAAGTTTTTTTAAATATAAAATGTTTTAATTTTAATTAAAAGTTTTTGTATAAAAATGAATTAATTGCATATGTAGTTAAATCGTAATTACTGTCAAAAAAAATAGAAAATTATAGATAAAAAATTTGTATCGTAAAAATTGATTGAATCAAAAAGTTTTTTTTTTACCAAAAGTTTTAGTAAATTTACAAAATTATTATTGAATTTCAACAAATTATTACTATATTATCTAAAATTGAAAGAACAAATTAGTCTTTCTACATGTTAAATTAGACTTTTTAAATTTTGAATTAATTTTTTCAAATCAAATTAATCTTGTAACACAAATATATAATTAATATAAAAAAATTGAAAATTATGTAATAATAATTGCTGAAGAATGAAATGGCGACAACAGTGCAATCTCATTAACAGACAATAAACATTGTGCTAGCAGATACTTTGCAGACAGTTAAATAAACATTCAATTTATTTTTATATATAGACGATATTAAATTTCATTAATTAATTTATGGATTAATTAACCATAAATTGAAATTATATGCAATAAATTAAGTTTCATTTAGCAAATATTAACCAAAAAAATTTACAATAAGTATAATAAACTTAACTGCTTCAACACAATTTGCTTCAAAATCTCAAGTTTGAAAAATCAAATATCAATGTTAAATATTCAATACAAAAATTAGGACTAATTTCTTTTACAAACTGTCCAATTACAAAATTTAAAAAGACTAATTTGAAGCATAGAAAGACTAATTTCGTCTGATTAGATATAAATTATTCAACAACAACAAAAAAATACTGAAATAAGGTAAAACTTTATCTTTAACGTATATAAAAACTTTCACAAAATTTTATTAGGGTGTTAATCGTTTTCTTTTCACAAATATATTATTATATAAATGTTATTCACCTGTTAATTTATTGATTACATATCATAAATTTCAATAAACTAATATTCAGCTGGGGAATAAAAATAATTATTTGATTATAAAAAATTAATATTTTATTATCTAATTTAATTTAATATTATAAAAAATGAAATCACGCAATTTTATTATTGAATTAATTTTTTATCAATTTATGACAAATATAAATTAATATTAATTCTATGGAACTTGTTTATAGATAGATAGAAATATTCCACTTAAAATATTGCTATGTAAAGGAACGCGACTTTTAGAAAATATTTATTCATAAATATATAATTTATATCTTATATAAAATTAATTTGAATCACCTACCACACCTAATGTTTAATATGATTTCTAGATATATACATAATTGATTATGCTAGCAAAATAGTTATGATTGTGACAACTAATTTTTCAGCTGTCACGAAAAGTTACATTCACATCATGGGATTAATTAATTTGTTTACAAATATATTTGTATATTTCAATAATAGTTTTTTGCAATATATATTTCTCTGTGTTCAGTAGTGTACCACTATTATTAATCATAACATGTATAGTGGAATTTCTACATCACGTAAAATATGTTTTTAAATCAGTACAAAATCATAGTGCGAATTCGAAAATACTAAATATATACACAAAAGAAAATATATTTCACCCTCGGTATATATCCACTTTGGTCATCATGGAAAATAAACATAGAATTAGATATTTCATTATAAAATATGGGAATTCAGCCAGACACAACATGTAGCGCAACATAATTATACGTCACCACATTTTGCATTTCTGGGTATATTATGTTTCGAATATATTAGGATATTGCAAGGATAATCGTTTGCACAATATATTTCAATTATATAATTTTCATTGAATTTAAATCAAAAATTATGTAATAATCATTTTTGTATATAAACGAAATTTTAGCAATAATCAATCTGAAATTAATTTAAAAAACAAATCTAGAAATTTGATTATCAATTCTGAGACATTTGAGATGGAAAATAGTTTTCAATTCTTTGGTTATTCTAGATTCTGTACAATAACGTAAGAAGTGAAATATATTTTCCATCTCAAATGTCTCAAAATTAATAATAAAATTAGAATTTATGGATTACCATTTGGTTTACATTTTACCTTAGATATTTTAGTCAGTAGCAATAGTTTAATTTCTAATTTATTAAATTAAAAATATGCTAAATTTATAATACTAAACCAGTTGTAATCGAATATCTTGAAAATTATATATTCGAATTTACTTATGAAGATGAGATATCAGCGACGCGCTACTAAAACTACCTGTTGATTATTATGGATTATTAATCTGCTGTCGTTGTCGAAATTGTCACTAGTGTTGTCGTCACGTTTCGAATATTGATAAATTAATGCAAATTTTTTTAAAAAAAATATTTTTATAAAAAAAAACAAAAATCACCAATCTTTTTTTTTTTTGGTGTTTTGTTAACAAAAGGTAAAAACATGAATTTTTAAGATAAGAATATGAAATTTTTCTTACCTTTTTTTTTTTTTGAATATTTTCTTCAAAAAGATCTATACACAAAATATTCAACCAACGAAAAAAAAAAAAGAAACAATTTATTTTAAAGAATTAAAATACGAAATTAATTTACATATTAAATTAATATTTGAACATTTTTAGAATCTATTAGACACACAAAACCGAAGAAAAAAAACCAAGAAACAAGAATCATAAATTAATCCATTAAAAGGAAATAATTTTATGGTGAATTAAGGTTTGAATATATTTTTTTTGTGGTTAAAATGATTAAAGGTGTTTTAGAATATGGTTAAAAACAATAGGAGGTCTAAGTGTGATTTATAAATAATTCGAATATTGGAAATGTTTTAGCAAACTTTTTCCAGATATTTTAAATTATATTAGTTTTAGAATATGAGTCATAGGAAATATATAATTTAGATTCTGACTATAGTGCAGAAATTCCTTAGCTTTAATGCAACTTAGTAAATTTGTCTTTCAAATCTTAAATTTAAATATTTAATTTAGGAATTAAATAAATTTTGTGGTTCATATAAATAAATTAATTAATTTTATTACATTATTTTGGTTAATATTTTGTCTCTTCCTGCTTCAATATTTTAGTAATCATATACTTCAAAAAACCATTACATACAGAAAATATTAAAATATTTCTGTAATATCGCAGATAAATTAAATTAGAAAATAGAACAAACCATTCTACTTCACAAATATTGATTTTAATTTCAATTAACACTTTTAAAATAGAAAATTATTAAGTAGTTTCCTTACCATAAAAATAAATTATTTACTTAATATATTATCAACTTTTGGTTACTACTAATTCAACAATTTCCAAATTACAATAAATAAAAGTATTTTAAGTATTTAATATTTTAAATGTCTTGTAAAATTTATGTTAAATGTTCCATTCTTTATCTTTTAACAAACAAATAGAAAAATTGAGTTTTTTTTTTTGTTGGTTTGAAGACAATGTCAATATTGAATTACAACATTTTCAATATTTACATATATTTTATCGTCGTATTTTTTTCTAATACTTTACTCTAAATATAATAGAAGAATGTTTAAATAATATTTATTTATATAATAATTGTTATTTTCAACTTATTTGTTAATTCAAATAACGTAAAAATTTTTGGAAAATAAACAGACTGTAAAGTTTAGCATATAAAATAGAGAAATATATGTAATCTAACGAAAGAAATAGAAATTGTTTAAATAACAAATAATCTTTTAATCTTTTATCTGTCTGAGTCTGAGTAATTTTTTTATCATTATTACTTTTCTAAAAGTTTTATGAACCTGTCAGTCTTTATCTACTATGAAATTAAGATGCTGCCGTTCAATTTGTAAATGCTGAAAATTGTCGAAGAGAAATTTTTTTGGTTTGTTAAAGGAAGGATACTAGAAACTAGAATATAAAGATTTCACATTGCGAACAAAACGAAGTTGCAAAAATATTACATTCCCTAACATGTTGCTTGCTGTTCTGCAACATTTTTTTTTTCAGTTAGTTGTTGAGAAAAGAAGTATGCAACACAACATGTTTCATTCTTTTATCTATTTTTCAATTTCATGTAAAAAATTTTTAAAAATACCAGGTTAATAGAAATCACAGAATTTGAAATATCTGTGATTAAAGTTAATATACTATTTTCAGATTAAAGCAGTCATTGTTTGAAAAGCTGTCGCAATCAGATCACGCCTTTCTTCAAATATGTAACAAATACTGTAACCATTTTTAAATTAACCACTCAAAAACTTTCGTATTTACTAATAAGATTAAATTTTATACATCACCAGAATGATAATCAATGACTTGTGACATTTAAACTCGCAAAATTAACTAATATTTTTCACTATCAATATTTGGATTATATCCAAAATATAGTTAACAAATATTTTGATTTATAAAACGAAATACTTTTTAATGTACTACACAAAAAATGTAACCCAATTTGATGGCTATCCTATCAGAAAATATTGGATATCCTGGCTATTTAAATAGAGACAATTTAAAAAAAAACTTACTTTCCACTTCAAATGGCTAATTGTGGCTTACACTTTAATGCTAAAACAAGCGAAAAAATCTCATTTGATTTTTTGCTTCATTGAATTTTAAATGTTTCTTTCCTCTCCAACTCATAATATTTTTTTTTCTATCCTGTTTAATGTTCACCAATTTGATTGCTTTTGGTTGTTTTAGTTGGTTAAGTAAATTAGTGATATTCAAATGAGTTTTTTTTATTATTAAATTAAACAAGAAAAAAACTCTTTGAATGATTAAATTACACAACCATAGATCGAAAAAAAAAAGAAATAATCATTCATCATTAATTGAATTTGACAAAGTGTAACATTCAATAATTTTTCTCTGTTTTCAATTTGTAAATGATGAAAATATTTCATTACAATTATTGAATCTAGAGGGTTGTTACTATATAATAAGTACAAAGTAAAATCTAATTATTTATGCTTTGCATAAAGTGGACATTTTTCTATACCACACAAAGTGTTGTGTGTTAATGTAATTAGAGAAAAATTGTATGTAATTATATAAGTTTGTTACATTATAATTCATACAGAAATATATTCTGGGAAATTTAAAGTTGATAAATTTATAGAAAATTTGTAAATTAATAAACTTTAGTTTCGGAATTAATATAGAATTATTTTATTTACAAAATTTTTGAATAATTATTGGTATAATTCTTAAGAATTTAATAATTTTTCTGTGAGAAATTGCCTTGTTTAGTAAATTTTCCATATTACGAAAATTTTACTGCTGATTACAAAATGTAATCGTTGCACTTCAAATACTTCTAAATTAATTAACTTAAAAACATAGATATTTAAATATACTTCATGCTTTTCTATCAATATTATTATTAAATATATAAAATGTCATAAAAATTATTACCCTTTCCATTACAAAATAATATTATGTATGTTTTATTTTCAACTTGTTGCTTACTAAATTATTCATGCCTATCAAAATTTTCAATATTTTTGTCGTGTTTCCTTTCCTTACATCCACCAAAAAAAAACTAAAACATTTTTTATCTGAAATACCTGAAAGCATTACACTTTAACATTACATTTTTAAAGTAACATAAGTAAAAAAATGCTCAAAAGCAAAAGAAACAAACAAAATTTTAATCTTTAAACATGACTAACGAATTAAATTTTTGAGTCTTGAAAAGTAAATATATAAAAAATATATAATAAGTAATTTCTGTTCAAAAAGGTGTCATGTTTTTATTAGAGATTTTGCTGGAAGTGTTGTTGCACCTTTATTTTGTTGCCTTCGGATATTTTGAAAACGAAAATTTAGCTGCGGTGGCGGACATCATATATCAACAATATTCCAAACGAAAAATTATTATTGTGGGTTAATAATTTTTTTTCCTTTAAGTATAAGATTTTGGAATGGATTTACTGGCATGTCGATTATTTTTTTTTTGGTTAGCCACCGTAAAAAATTAATGTCTCTGGTGATGATGATGTGCACAACATAATTACAGCTTAAATGTTTTTTTTTTTTTTTTTTTTTTTTTTTGCGAAGAAGGTGAAAATCTCATGGACACTAACACCGCGCCCGTGTGTCAGTAGTGTGGGACTTTAACCCACTAAAAACACCTCCTTAACACGCGACATTAAAACTAGTCACTAGGACTAACCATTAATTTTTAGCTCACTTTGGCTTTTATGAAGTTACCGTCTTGTCGATGTGTCTGTTGCTAATTCAAACGGCTTGGTTCTGCTCAAGCGCCTTGTTAAATTAGTGTTGTCCACCAGCTTTAGTGCTTCACTGTTAACGTGGTTTTCTAGACGAATCTGATGCTTCACTGCGAAACGTTTTACCTCATCCAATACGTACGGGATCTTTAGATCTCTATGGATATCACTATTACGAACATACCAAGGTGCGTTGACTATGTTTCGCAGGACCTTATTTTGGAATGTTTGAATTTTGTTTATATGTGTCTTTTTGGCACAACCCCATAATTGAATTCCATATAACCACATAGGTTTCAGCATCTGATTATATAAAAGCACTTTACAGTGGATCGACAGTTTAGAATATCTTCCAATAATCCAGTTCATCTCTCTGTACCTACACTCCATCTCGCTTTTTTTCTTTTTAACGTGTTCGTTCCATTTAAGCTTGACATCCAGTGTCATTCCTAGGTACTTAGCAGTATTTTCATGCGGAATGCTTACCTCATTAATTGTTATCGCTTGGGAGCTCTCGATTTTTCTATTGGTGAAGTTAACATGTACCGATTTAATCTCATTTAACTTGATTTTCCATTTTTTAGTCCATCTAGTAAATTTATTAGTTGCCTCTTGGAGATTATTAGTTGACTCTTTTATGTCCTTACCTAGAGAAATTAGTGCTGTGTCGTCCGCGAACGTTGCCACTGTAACATTTTCAAAATCCGGGAGATCGCTGGTGTACAGTAAATACAGTATTGGGCCAAGGATACTCCCCTGAGGCACTCCGGCGTTAATTTCTCTCAGTGAGGAATATTCGTCCTCCTGTTTGACTCTAAAATACCTATCACCTAGGTATGCTGTTATGAGCTCAACATATTTTTTTGGTAACATGCGGTTTATTTTGTTGATGAGCCCCTCATGCCAGACTTTATCAAAGGCTTGCGCTACATCTAGGAAGACTGTAGAGCAAATTTGTTTTTCTTCTAGCGCTTTTTCGATGATTGTTGTAATTCTATGTACTTGCTCGATGGTTGAATGTTTTTCTCTAAAACCAAATTGGAATTTTGGTATTATTCCTTTTCTTTCAATGATAGGCTTTAGTCTTTTCAACAATAGTTTTTCGAAAACCTTTGATATTGTCGGTAGAAGCGAGATTGGTCTGTAAGACTTTGTTTCAGTTGCGTCCTTACCTGGTTTTTGCAGCATGATGATTTCAGCGACTTTCCATATTCTAGGTACACACCTTAGTTTAAATACTGCATTGATGATCTGAGTGAGCTTGCTAAGTCCTACTCGAGGTAGGTGCTGAAGGATTTCACCTGTTATTAGGTCAAAACCTGGAGCTTTCTTCGCTTTAATGGCTGTTTTAATTATCTGTTCTGTTTCGTCTGTAGTTATTGCCGGAATATCTTCTAGTTCTACGTTTATGTAATTTTCGAGTTGGTCCACTGATTCGATGTCGTTTGGTTTGAAAATCTCCTGTAAGTGGTCCGCAAACGTTTCTGTTTTTTCTTTATTGTTTCTGGCCCATGTTCCATTTTGCTTTTTAATTGGTCCAATGTGTGTAGTTGGTCTTCTTATTTTTTTAGTTGCTTTCCATAGTGAGTAATTGGTCTCCTTAGTAGCCGTCAGATTACTCACGTATTTGTTGATAGAGTCTTCTTTAAATTTTTGTATGGCTCTTTTTAATTGTTGAGTTCTGTTATTCAGTATAGTTTTGTCCATTGGGTCTCTTGTTATTTGCCATCTTCTTCTGTCCTTCCTTTTTTGTTTAACTATACTTACTATTTCCTCAGGATATGTTATGCTTTTGTTTTGTTTTTCCATTATAGTTGTGTTGTTCCAAGCAGCTTCTTGTATTATTTTATTGAATTTTTCAGCTTCTTCTTCTAGTTGGTCCTCATTAATTATTGTAGTCTCTAAGTCGACTTTGTTTTGTATTTCGATACTAAATGAATTCCAGTCCGTAGTACTATTAACTAGTTTTGGTTGGTTCTGTTTCTTGACTATTTTCTCGTACAGTTTTAGGATTACTGGTGAGTGGTCTCCTTCCATGTCATAGTTATTTTCTATTGTCATGTAATTGTCCGAAACTTTTCTAAAAATAAAGAAGTCCAGTAGGTCCGGTTTTTTTGCACCGTCTGTAGGCCAGTACGTTGGTTCCCCTGCGGATATAAACTGACATCCTGTCTCCATGATGGCTTTACGTAGTTGTCTACCTCTTGTTAACGTGAGTCTCGAACCCCAGTCAGTGTGTTTTGCATTGAAGTCGCCCCCCAGTATGAATCTGTCGCCCAGTAGGTCTATAATTGTTTTAAATGTCTGTTGATCTATTTTGCAACCTGGTGGACAGTAAAGCGAGCCCATATTAATGTGTTGCTTGATGGATTCAAATTTAATAATTATCAGTTGGGCTTCGTCTGTTTGCCAGAATCCAACTTCGTAATGTTTATAACTGTCCTTAACTAGTATTGCGCTTCCCCCCCTCGCCTTGTTTGAGGGATGGTCCGTTTTGTAAAGTTTATAGTCTCTAATAGTAGTTGAGGTATGTTCTGATAAGTGTGATTCCGTTATAAAGCAGACGTCCACATTTTGCACTTTAAGAAACACCTCCAAGTCAGTTTTCTTGTTGATTATGCCGTTT
This sequence comes from Empis stercorea, assembly GCA_949752835.1. Lineage (NCBI taxonomy): Eukaryota > Metazoa > Arthropoda > Insecta > Diptera > Empididae > Empis > Empis stercorea. Next base: position 3,588,584 of record OX457085.1, read on the forward strand.
GCGTTCCATGTCGCTATTTTTAATTCTTTGATGTAATTAGTCATGGTGTTTTCTTGACGTCAGTTGGTAATTATTTCCCGTTTCTAGCTTGTAAAGTCTACCTGAGATCTCGTCCATCCTGTTATGCATGTTTTGTAGCAAGTGGATAATTGTTTCGTTCGACGAGCTTTGTTCCATGTTTTTCGTTAAGTTTCGTTCCGTGGCGTTCGTATACTTTTTGTCTTCGCTGTGTGTTCGTGCTACCTGTGCGTAGGGTATCCCTTTTTTTACTGTTGCTGACGCGAAAGAGATTTTTGTCTTGTCAGGTACATTCTTCGGTACATTAGTTTTGTCTCGACGTTTTTGCAGCTCCTTGGCAACGAGACAGCCTCTGTAGCTTGCCGGATGTTCTTCTTGGCAGTTTGCGCATTTAGGTTTGGTTGCTCTGTCCTTTGTACATTCGATTGTTAAGTGATTGCCTGCACACTTTACACATATGGGGCATCTTTGACAAAATTTCTGTGTATGTCCGAATCTCTGGCATCTTTTACACTGTGGGACCGATTTGCTATTCCTTAGCGCTTCTATCTTCACTTTCATGTGTTGGATGAACTGGATATCAAAAATTTTTTTACTATCCTCGGTGTTTTCGAACACTAGCATAAATAATGGTAGTTTAATAGCGTTGGCTTCACCATTTTTATTCTGCTTTTTATATTTGTTTATAACTTCTATTATTTTAAAGCCTCTTTCGATTAGCTCATTTTTTATATCCTCCGGATTACATGTGGGATGTAAATTCCTGGCCATTACCTTTAATGGTCTTGTGAGCTTATTTTCATATGTGTGCCACTCCACATTGGCTTTGCTAATAGTTTTAGTTAGTTCTCTGTATTCAGCTTCTGATTCCACATTTACTTTTAGCTGGTTGTTGTTTAGCATATTTACCTTATATTTCATCTTTCCTTCACTCAACAAACCGTTTACCAGTGGGTAATCCTTAACATTACTTAAAATTACCGGCGGTGGCATTTGCCTTTTTTCGCTAATCACTTTAGTTATGGCATTTTTCTCTTCCTTGATGTTCTCCGGTTTGCTTTGTTTATTTTCTTTTCTTGGATTGACTACCAGTGCTTCAGGTGAAGATTCAGCCCTCCTTTTTTTACTCGGCCTTTTAGTTTTCAGAATCCATTGTGTTTCCTGTGCTGGCTCTTCTGCGCTTTCCATATTATCTTCGTGTATTTCAATTACTTCCATTTTGTTGCTTACTTTTACGCTACAGTTTGTATCTCTTGTTTTTATTAATTTCATTTCTTTTTGTAGTTCCGAAATTTGGATACTCATTTTATCTATGATTGCAGTAAGCTGTTGGTTTCTGCTATTAGCCTTTTCCAATTCCTCTATTAGCATTTTTTCTCTTTTCGCTTGGTTGCTATTCTCTTGTGATCTTGATCTTGATCCTGAACTCACCGCTATTATTTTCTGACTTGGAGCTTTTTTAGTGTTGTCCGATTTAGGTGGCGATCTCATGACCCCGCCCCCTTTTTTAAATGGATTATGAATATTTTTAGCATCCATAACCTCGCCTTTTTTCAATATATTTTCGTTTGTAGTTTTTGCATTGTCCATAATCGTTCCTTGTTCGTTTCCAGTTTTTCCCGCTGGCGACTTAGTTATACTAGCATGGGGGTTCGTATAACCAAGCCCGCCAGGAGCCGCGGCTACTACTCCTGACGTTTGAGTTGATATCCCAACTCGAGTTGATAAATTTTTTTGATCCATCTATCATTTTTTTGTTTTGTCATTTCTCCCGGAGTTTCCGTCTCCGCCCAACCTTACCGATAGTTTCGTACGCACCCTTCGTAGACTGTTGTCCACTCCACGCCCGACGAGCCTAACCGATATACGGATTACTTAGTTATTGCGCCAAGTTCTCGCATGCACCCTCTCTCGTCAGCCTTACTAAGTAAGTTTCCAGGAGGCACCCGGCAGATAACTATGTTACCTACCTTCTGGGAGGTGAGAAGTAGGATTTGTTGGCAGATCTGTAGATGTAAATCAGAAGGCTTTTCCTAGTTTTTACCAGAGCATACGTTAGGAATATACTCTGTCTAGGGCCAATACCAACCTTTGCCCCCCTAGTTAATATTAAAATGTTAATATTATAAATTTTTCAACATTAACCGAAATGTATTTATACTTTGGTGAATTTCCATTTATGTATATACAGATAGTGATAATTCTTTTATGGACCATTTGACAACATCAACGAATTAAAAGAAATTTCAAAAGAACGGGAAATGAAAAATCTGCTCCAATTTTTTTAATCTATTGCAAAATTTCAATCCCAATTAAAATTTCTTTAGATTTCTGGTAGAAGTGAGGATTATATCATGTTTAATGAACGAAAATAATCTTATATGTATAGAGATTGCAATTTTGGTGATTTCAAATTCACACGTTTTCCAAATATTTCAAATGGATTATGTATAAATAAGTTCAGTTTTTAGCAATTAATTTAAATGCTGTCAAAAAGGCTTAAGATGTGCTACCCAGCTGTGATGTAATTTTGTATATATGTATATGCAGAGTTGGAAAAATTTTTTAAATCAAATCTGAAACAAGATTATTGCAAATCACAGAATTTAGGTTGAGTTTTAAAATCATGTTTTTATAATGAATATTTAGGGCATTTTTTTAAAATATTTCAGTTTTATAGGTAATATACATTTATCATAGTCAGAAAATATGGCAAACAAGTATATGAGAATTTAATGATCGAATGTAATATATTTTTCAATATTATTATGTAATAAGTGCAAGGAAAATGATGAATGGTATGTATATTAATTTAGTTTAAAATTTAATGAATTTTCACATTTAATTTATGAACGCCACTGGAAATGGGAAAATCACATTTAAATTTCACAATTTTTGAGAAAAATAAATGCATTATATTATAAAATATGACAGTGCCATCTAAAACTGGCTCAAAAATATATCTAATTCATCAATTGAATTTCTAAATTTCAATAATTTATAACAACTTAATTTAATTTTTTTTCCAAAAATTTATATACAAATATTTAATTAATTTTCTAATTATGACTTGCAAAAAAATTATAATTAATTGGGAATATTTAATTAATAATATTGAAAACTCGTGTCGTGTTTTAATATTGATATAAACAAAAAATTACCAAATATCAAAATATATTTTATAATCAAAACTATTCTTGGAAAAAATTTTATTAAAAATTCTAGTAAAATAAAAGCCAGCACATTAAAAATTTAGTCTGGGGACAGAAAGTTTGTTATATTTGCCATTATCAACATTAAGCTTATAATTAAAAATCGCTTTAAACTTTAAAAAAGTTAGATTTATATTCGTTTAATGTTAAAAGGTGCAGAATATATTGTTGAAAATAAAATGTAAAACATTTTTATAGCTACTTTATAATACTTTAATTTATTACCGATGATATCATATTTCAGGTTTTTTAAATCCTTTTTTTTTAATTAACAATCAAGGTTAGTAGCATATTTAAAAAGCTTAATTTCATTTATGCTCATTTAGATCATATAATATTGACGAATTCGTTCTGGTCATTTTATGTTGAAAAATTTGATAAATAATTTAACAGACTGACTAAGAATTTTAAAGAAGATTTATCAAATATATTACAAAAGCAATACAAAATCTCTGTTTTACCTTATATGTTGATTATTTTTGACTGGCAATTAATTTAAGTTTTGCTAACGAAATATTTAGAGAATTATTTTCAATTTTATGAACAATCTTTGTTGTAATGCACATAAACTAAGAAAAATATTAAATCTAAGTCTAAGCTAAGAAAATGGTTCTTTTTGTTCAACAGAAATTTAAATTTTTTGCTCCACCTATGTGTGAAATCAATTCCAACAAACTCTATTACTTTCCAATATCATTATTATTCATTAGTAAAATTAAATATTTTTTTTTATAACTTAAACTTTTAATTATATTAATTAAATTCTTTTTAATATAATTTAACTTTATTGATTATCATTAAATTTTCGAATATTTTGATATAAAAATTATCATGTCCTCCTTAAAAATATTCCCCAAAAAAAAATTTTATATATATACCATTTTTTTATATTTATGTAATCAATAAAAAATATAAATAAAACCCCCCTCTAGTTAATTATTACAATATTAAATATAAATAATCATTTTTCACATAATTGCAAAAAAAGAAAAAAGTGTTTCGTCGTCATCAAATATTTTCCATTTCTCGTATAAAACACTGTGGAATTTACGATTTGAATTTAATGAGTCTCAGAAAGATATAAAGATATTTATTATATTTTCTTCATCTTGTTTTAATAAATTTACCAACGTTTTATCACTTCTATTGAAAATATTTGATGTGTTTGTCTTTTTCTTCAATTTGGAATATAATATTTTTTTTTCGTGGTATAAATTGTCTGGGTAATATCAAATTACTCAATTCAATAAACATGGAATTTTTATCATTTTTAATGCCATTTTAAGATTTCAATTTCTTTTGTATATAAATACAAAATCCAAAAAATACAAAAATTAAATGAAAATGTGATATTAAAAAAAAAATTTATGTGGTTGAAAATTCAAATAGTAAAAAAAATTGGAGTATACAATCAAATAAAAAATTCCCCAAGTTATCATATATCCAATAATAAACGTTATAATGGGGAGAATGTCATGCTGTTTAAAAGGTGGTTTACTTTTAATATATGTTTGCTAAGACAAAAAAATTTAATATATATAATGTAGAAATTGTGGTTAATAGTCCTCCATATATGAATATTTCATTTGATGCCATTTGCTGCCATAGAAGCTCAGAAAAAAATTATTAATTTATTAAAATACTCTTGACATCATATAAAAACATTAAGGAAAAAATCTATTAAATGTGAAACCTAAAGAACATTATGCTGGTGGAATAGAAATTTAATTATACTATCATATAGTTTTTTTTTGCAAATTAATGAAAATATCAATAAAGGAGCTATTATATATATTTATATATGGTTTTAATGGCGTATGTAAATAGTGGGGAGATGACAATTTCCTCATCATAAAAATAATGTTTTTCAAAATTATATTTTATAGATTTATTTAATGTTATTTAATATCGTGAGACATTAAAAATTCACTTTAAATGGTGAATGTAAAATAGGAAGCTGAGAAAAGTTAATTAAGCTAAAAATAGGAAGAAATTTATATTTTATTGAGAGTATAGTATAGCTATAGCTTGGGTAAATTAATCAGAAAATTGGAAAAATTATTGTCGGATATAAAATTGTAATTTCAGGCATTTTATATTGTCAATTGTCTTTTAAAATTATTGATAAAAGGCAATCCTGAATGATTCAGTTATAAAATGGATAGTAAGGTAACCAATCTCCTATTAGGCTTTTCGAAATTTGTTAATAAAACAGTAATAATCTTGGAAAAAATTACAAAATTATAATGTAATGTCAATATAATATTTTATTGCTCTTAATCAAACTATAATTTAGTCCTTTTGTCACTAAGAAATAATTTAATTTATTATTCAGTTAATTAATATTAATAATATAATTAAATAGTATATTCAGTTAATTTAGTATTATTTACTAATTAATTTAGTTCAAAATAAAAACTATCAAAATTTTTCATTCTGTGCACATTTTTCGTACTAAATAAAGTACCACATTTACGATAGTAGTTCGTTTTACGATATTACCATAAAATCAACTTATATTAGCTTAAGTTTTATGACACATTAAAATCAATTAAATTTCAATGAATATAACAATTTTATCTCTATAGATTAAATTTAATTAAAGTTATATAGAATTACTTTTTTATACCACAAAAATTACTTGAAACAATTTTCTAGCTATGAGACAATAATTGTGAAAAAGTTTCACGCGAATCTTTTATTACTTCTTTCATATTAATTCCAATAATATCACTTCAGGTTAATTATATTAAGTTAGATTTATATCGGTAAAAAAAATATATAAATTTAATTATAAAATATTTCAGGTAAATAAAAACGTTTTTTTCTTGTTTGTATCTAATTAATAATAAATGAATAATTTATAGACAACATTTTGCAGGTTATTTTTTTTCGGGAGTTAATTAAAATATTCTAAATAAACCAATTAAAAATCATAGTATAAACAGAAGAAGAAGAATTTCTCAACAACAAAAAGATAATCACTATTTATAAACACTTAAAGCCTTTTTTTGGCTACCTTATTTTTGCTACTGGAAAAGAAGAAGAATTTAAAAATTTTTTTTTTTTATAAACCAGAAGAGCAACAAAATTCACAACAACACAAAAAATCTAATCTTCATTATTTTTGAATTTTTTAGTGATTCTTTTTTTTTGGTATAATACTTTGTTAGCCGACAAACCATCAGCAAACAGACAAAAACATACTTTATAAAAGCATATTTTTTGAACATTTTCCCATCTCTTATACAGTTCAGATAGAACATAGCAACAAATTCAGTGAGAGCTAAACAAAAAGGAGCCAATTATCTTCATTTTTTTTTTGTTGCGCGACGATTCCTAAAGGATTCAATTAAAAAACTCATAAAAACGCAGTATTGTTCCACTCTATGTTATAATGTGAACAACATATAGCAACGCCAAATAAAAAACTTGTATTACTACTCTTTGAAGCTTAGATTACTTTATATCCTTTTATCGGGAGTGACAGCCGACTGTCTGGCATCCGCCTGTTTACCCCTATAATTCCCATTATAATATAATATTGAAAAAAATACAAATTTGGAATTTTGATTGGATTGAAAATATATAAATAAAATGTTGTAATTTTTTTTTGTATTGTAGAAGCATAAAAAATTGTTCAACATTTTTATGAAAAAAAAACTAACTATATATGAGGTGTAAGAAACTTAATCTAGTAAAGTAATATCTTATCTGAAAAACATGAAGAAATGGACAAGTTTTTTTTTTTTATACAGAAATTTAAGAGCGAAAAATATTGTTAAATGGTTTTATTTTGGTGGATTAATAGATTCAAAGCTTTGATATGTTAAGCTTTTATTGGACTTAATTCTACCAACAGAAATAGCTAATCTTACAAAGTCTACAAAGACTGTAAAATCAAGTAAATAATCCCAAAAAAAATACTGACTAGAAGCAAAGATAATTTACATAATGTTAATTATCTTCGCTAGTAGAAGTAAAGGCCTCCCACCTTGCAAGACATCACCACCAACGTTCCCTCTAAGCTGAGCGGCTGAGCGGCTGAGCGGCCGCTCACCTAAAATTATATTTCTGCCCAGTCAAATAATTTTCTGCTCACCTGAAATTTCTATAAATTTTTTTTTCCAAATTTTCAGAACATTTTACTTTTTGTTTTATGAAAATCTGATTTTTCGATTGTGAATGTGGTAATTTTTTCTCCTTTGGTATTTTATTTTATACAGTGAAGTTGGCAATGCTATGGGTTTATGTCTAAAAAATTTCCAGTTTGAAAGTTATTTTCAGATAGCGGCCTTACTCAAATATTGGATTACTTAATTAATATTTTTGGAGTTTTATATTTTTTAAATAAAAAATATTTTCAAAAAATGTGCCCAGGTTTTTCTTTTACTAACATATAATTGCCCACATAAATTTTTTGCCGCTCATGTTGTGAAAAAATTAGAGGGAACGTTGATCACCACAACCCTGAATTTTCATTTATTTTCGCAAAGTTTCTCGCTTTATATCTAAACTAATCTTATTTTTCCATTACCAAATCCTTTGTGTAAATAACTTTTACTGTCGATTTTGATTACATGTACAAAAATATTTCATTTTCAAATTAATTTATGCATTTCAATTCACAATTTCTGCATAGTCGTACAGACAGACAAATCTTGACCATAACATTTCAAAGTTCAAAGAATTATTTTTCGTTGTTTACCTCCAATGAATTTAATTAAAAAGGAATTTTTTCTTTTAAAACATATATGTATTAGTTGTTTTGTGAAATATGTGATAAAATTTGACCAGAAAATTTAACTTGTTTACGAAGTAATACAGATATCCGTAGCATTGTTTATCTCTCACAAAAAGATAAGCAAATATGGTATATAAGTGAATTTTGTAGTACCGCCAATTCAATTTCAATTACAATTGATCGATATTTTTCTTATATAAATGGTCAAAATAATATTTTACTTTATGCTATGGTAAAATACATTTATTATCAAAAGTAAATAAATATTTTTTTCATAGTTTCTGCAAATGTAAATTAAGTGCACTTCGAAATGAGAGCGCATATACACTCGTAAGAAGGAATAAGATTAAATTAATCAATTAATTGATCTTTTAAGTTCGAATTTATAAAAGAAAAAATTGAATAAATTAAAATATAAAATGAAAAATTTTATTTTTATTGAAGATTAAATAAAAGTCAATAGTTGAAAATTGAAAATTGAATGCAAAAAAATAAAATAAAATATGTATTATATATATTATATTATATTAATTATATTATATATATTATATTATATTAAATATATTATATTATATGTTAATAAAAAATACTCGTTGACGAGTTTAATAACATAAAAGAATTTTATGATAATTATGACACTATGTTATATTATACATATTGTTTTTACAAATATAATAGTAAAATTATTAATAATGATTTAAACAATTATGTTATACTAAACTGGCGAAATGTATATATAATTCAGGTTTAGAAACCTAGATATGGCAAAGGCCAGACTTTAAAATTCCCCACGCAAATGGATTTAGATTATTTAATCAAAATAAAAAAGAATCATTGGTAAAAAAAATTCGAAATTTGCAAACGAATTTTGTCATGGTCAATGTTTATTTTCAATTAATTGCATTAAAATCTATAGTAGCTATTAATTATTTACTAAAATTTTCCCAGTAACTAAATAGACAGTATCCAATCTTGAGAGCTACTTGGAGTCTTACTTGGAGACTAATGAGAGAGTCTGGAATTGGATCGTCACTTCAACCAATCAATCATTAAATTAAATTATTTTGCACCACATTTAATAGAAACCGAAATATAGTTGATACAAGTTTGAAGACAGTAATTCGATCCTTACTCTAACTTTATCTATTTTGGGTAGACACACATTTTACCCACCTGTTGAAAATTTTAAACCTTTTTTCTTAAAATAAATTAATGTTATTTCAATAAATAACTTTGCTATATGCTATTTAACCAGCCTAAATACATGTTTCAATTTACATAAATATATATTTTACCTGCCCACAAGGTAAATTTTTGATTATTTTCGAATACAATCACGACAAAATTTATTGAACTAGAAGAAAAACAACATCCATAGCAGCATCATGAGAGAACATCAACAAGATTGAAAAAATTATTGGATAAAAATTTATGTACATATAAGATAACAGCTTTTAATAAATTTTATCTTTTTCAAAACGGAAAATTCAAAAAAATATTTTAATTAATGCAGATTTTTGTCATTTAGAGAGACAAAGAGTGGGTTTTTCATTTTCTAAAGCCTAAAACATGTGTTAATTATGCTACTTTACCGATAAAAGTGGTGAGATAAAGTCAAAAATTGGAAATAAAGTCCAAGATTATTTTACCTAAGAAACTTTTACCCAGTATGTTATCCAATTTTCACAGCTTGTTTACATTTTTTTTTGTAGTTGATTTATACTTTGACATTGTGTCATGTGGATATTTTTTGTAACATGAAGAAAATTTGTGTAGTATAGATTTTGTCTAAAACCGGAAAAGAATTAAATTTATTTTTAATAGAATAATTTAAGTCATTTAACTTTTATTTAACTTTAACTCAATAAAGGTGAAATTATTATGCATATAATCCTTAAAAATTCAATTATTTGAAAGATGATTTTTGTAGTTCCATTCTATATCATAAAAGAAAATTGTTTTGAAAGTTTTCACAGAAAACTTTTAAACAAAAAAAAAAAGTTATTTTCATCCTTTTTTTTTGTTGGATTTTGGATATCATTTATATATAATATCTTGATAAACTTTTTAATAGTTTTAATAAACCTAAAATCTGATATGGTTGCTTTATATTCTTCTCCCATGTGTAAATAAAATTTACTGTATTATATAATGCAAATTAAATTCATGAATTTAATTAAATTTATTACATTTACAAAAACTTCTTCAAAAGAAAAAGAAAATTTTGTGTTACTGGAAATATTTAAAATGAGCTTTAAATTTAATATGTATAGTAAAATTGGAAATAAATGATTTATATTTATTTTCGATATTAATATCTTGTGTTTATTAAATATTTGCATATAAATATATCAATTAATATTCTCTGGATATTCTAAATTTAATTAAAACAAACAAAAATAGTGTAATAAATCTAATTTATTAACATCATAAAAATAAATTAATGTTTCCCATTCAATAAAATTTTGTATATAATTGAGTAAAATTGTGATTAATATTTTTATATAATTTATCTGACATTCATCAGTGCTGGTATATAAATAACATTTATATTATATATCCTCCCAATAACTTCGTAAATAATTTTTTGAGCTACATAAATGTGATATGGAAAATTAAATGTAAAAGGCAATGGAATAATAAAATATATTCAGATATTACCAATATTTATAATATAAAACATTAATCAAAAATTAATAAGAAACTAATGAAATATATTTATCAATACCGTATACTAAAAATGTAATATGAAATTTTGGACAAATTAATAATTTTTCAAATAATCTACTTAAGGTCTTATTTTAATCTATATAATTTCAACAGAATTTTATAGGAATAACTATATCTATGATGTAGACTTAGTCTGAAATTTAGAATCAGTCTGGAAACTACAACAAATAAATACTATTTAGACAGTCACTTAAATTATATATTTTAATTTCAAATTTAACATATTAGGAAATTTCATATTGATATTGGACTTAATTGCTTCACAAAACTCGAAAAAAAATTGATATAATATGATAAATTGGTGACAAAGTGAAGCAGCGTCTTAATTTTGATGTTTTTCCATTAATATTCTTAAATATTTTTATACTATTCGATAGAATATATTTTAATTTAATAGAGAAAATTAAAAGATTAAGAAATTTCGATTTAAAATTAGATTTAATAGAAGTTGTTTCACAATATTGGAAGAAAAATATGATTTAATGGGAAAAGTTAATATAAAACTGAAACAACGCCTTACTTCTTCTTAGAGTATAAACTAAACAGGACATTGGCAAGATATTAAACCTACAGAAACAGGGATTATATTACAGGATAAAAATATACTTCTGCAAGATAGAGCTTCAATTCTGGTTAAGAGAAAGTCTCCGAAATGGAATTTTCTGAATAACTGACTATAAACAAATATTAAGAATTTGTTCCACAATTTATTCCACTTTTTGATAAACGCCAAATTATGCTCTTTGAATTTTTACAATTTCCTTTCCACTTTTTAAATATTTCGAAAAAAAAACTTTTATCATTTTTTAAATTATTTCATTTTAATTAATTATTCTTTTTATTATTTTAAATTGTGTTTTTTTTTTTTCTGGTAAAACAAAACCACCACCCAGTTTTAGCCAGTAGTCTCAATGTCACAAATATATGAATTATTCCTTTCTCTCTATAACAAAAAAAAATTTGTATTCTATTTTTATTTAAATCGATATTAATGTTTTTTGCATAAATATCTTTCCATTTAATATTAATGCTTAATAAATTACAATATAAAAACTTTTAAATTTAAATCGAATTAAAAAAAAATGTAAAGATAAAAAAAAAATAAACAGAAAGAAACAAAGTTGTTAGAGAAAATCAAAATGAAATTCTTTGTTGTAGTCGTTGTAGAGCTATTTACAATAATATTATGCTTTTTATTACTTGAATATTAGAGGAGCCTTGAGACCAGCTGCTTTTCAATTAATAATATTTTAGCTTTTGTAATAAAAACACAAAAATTGCAACAAAATAAAGTTGAACACAAATTATTCATAATCATTTAAATAAAATAAAAAATATAATGTTTACTTGAATATACACTGAAAGAAAATATTAATTTAGTCTTCCAAATTTCAGTGGTAAAAGATGTGAATTTAATTTTTAAACCACTATCTGACTTGGCAGCGTGAATAAAAGGGTTTTACTTCTCATATATGTCAAGCGAAACCCTTTATTCACTTGATAAATTCATTTTGCTGCTGATTGTTATTTAAGCTCCTTCGATACGGAGAAAATTGCAATATATCAAAAGAAGAAATCAAAAGATAGAATTATTACCACAGATCCAATTTGTCGTGTAATATAATCCTCATAGATAATTGTAATATATTTAAATTAAAATGATTCTAATACATATATTAAATTATCACAGTGTACAAAAATTTCTGCACAAAATCCACATAATATTCTCAATCTAAATAACTATTGAGATTGTATATAAAAATTCAACTCTATAAATCAGAACCAGGCGTGGTACTATTAAAATGGGTTATTATTATATAGTTATAGTATATTCAAAAACCTGTATATAGTATATACATTTATACTTTTTTATATATACACAAAACAATATATTTTCCAATATTTTGCGGAAGTTGAATTTATGTAAATAGAATGGGTAAAGGGGCAAATATTTATTTTAGACACATTATTAATAAATGAAAGGCGCATACTAAAACTGATTGCCCGCATTTGATAAATTTCCTAAGCAAAAAAAAAAAACTAACTAAATATAAAATCTTTGTTTATATACATATTAAAATACATAAAAGATTCTATGGGTTAAAAAACCAGATTATGATAAAACTCAGAGTACAACACAACAAAATAATATAGATATAATCATATAATACAAGGTAGGTCAATTCCATTAAGAAATATTATATGATTATAAAAAATATTAGCAACTTTTACTAGTATAATAAATATTAAAAAAAATTTCTTGGAAAAACTTTTTAAAATTACAGCCACGAGATATTTTATTATAATGTAGTGAAAATTCTTTCATTTTTCCTTGATATATTTATGATGCGGGCTTCGATATACCTTTTTGAAAATTGTACCAAATTTTATTTATATGAATAATGGACAATAATTATATAATCTCTAAAATGCAAATATTGAAATTAATTTAATATTAAATTTTGTACAATTTACATTTTTTTGTAAATATATATTTATGTTATATAAAATGAAATAAATGGGGGTGATCCATCTATTTAGTAATTTTATATCCATTACAAAATGATTATTTTTAATAAAATTTCAATCACAAAAATTGGACAGCAGTTACAAAGAAACCACAACATAAAATTACATAATATTTTTTTTAGGAAACCTGCTGGGCAAATAACATTATATCTTTCTTTGAACTGAAATTTGAAATTTGTCTGCAGAAATTTTCAGCTCGAATTGGACTTTTTGTAAAACAAATTATAGTCGTTTAATAATTCCAATTTTAAACTCTTTCCCAATCAAATTTCTGTGCATTTCAAAATCAATTTTCCATTTTTTCCAAATCGAATTTGTAAAAAGACGAATTTGAGCTCAATAAAAAATTAAATTTTATTGTATCTAAAATGTTTAAAATTTATATCTTTTTAATTTGACAAATTAAGTGACTTAAAACTAGTATTTAAAACAAAAATATATAAAATTTCAGTGTTTCTCTTAACAAACAATTTTTTGCTTTTTTATAAATCAGAAATCAATTTAAAGACAAGTAAACATTATGTACACCCAGGTGCTGTTTTAGGCTTTGGTTGACCATGTGAATATAATATTTTTAATTTACTTTCACAAAAAAAAAATTACTTTATATTTTTTTGTTAAATGAACACGAATTTTAATAAAATATGAAACAAAAAAAAAAGTTTTATTTACGAAAACATATTTTTAATCTGATCTAAATAAAAAAAATGACATGTCACTTGGTAATCAATTAAAAATAAAAAATTCATTCTTTTTTTTCAAAGTGAATGGAAATTAAAAAAAAATGTTTCAAGGGATTTTTTATTTATAATATTTTTTTATAAATTTTAATCATAATAAATTTCACCTAGACGCGGATTCTAATATGCAAACAGAGTGATTAGATTAAATTTACTATAAAAAAATTTTGCATTAAGTAGAAATTGCATAGGATAAATTTTATATGATGTACTGCTAAAAGGATTAATGACGTATAATTGATTAAAAATTATGATTAATTATTGGTGAATTTGAATTTATTAGAAAATTGCAGAAATCTGATAAAATATGACACCTTAAGATAAATTATATGATATGGTACATAATATAATCTATTATAGATAGAAAAATGTATAATTGCTTACTAGACTTCCTTAATATCTTTTACCATTAGTCAAATATAGTAGTTTTTATAGTTATCAGGACGCCGACAATGTAAATGTTATTTTTTTTTTCTTTAATATGATTTATTGGTCTATCATCAACTATCAATTACATTGAAATTCAATTTGAATTTTTATCATTAAAATACATAAATCATAATTATCCAGAATAATATTATTTAATATATATATTATTTTATCTAAAATCAATAATTTAAAATATATTTCAGTTTTATTTTTTATATAATTTAAATTACTGCGGAAGAAAACTAAACCAAGATAAAAAATTTTTGTTATCCTTATTTTCTTATTTATCATCTTAACTATAAGAAAAATAAAATGTTGTATATACTAATAATAATGATATGGGATAAATCTATATTAATGTCCATAAAATTCATTTCCATTCATCATTGTCCAAAATGAAAATAATAATGGGATTTACACGCACCGCGCACAATTTTCTTTATAAGTGAACAGTAAAAACAAGGAATAAAATTATTATAAATAACTAATTTATGAAAAGCTAAAAAGGAGTTATAATAAAAAAAATGAATTTGTGGGTGGATATTATATGATATTAAAGCGTTTTATTATACGTTCTCAGCTTTACTTGATTTCATCATATTAATAATTCGGAATTACTTTTACCAGAAAAAAATAAAATAAATGAAAACATATTCGTCGGTGATTATTATTTTTGCGAAACGAAGAAAAAATTATACACAATCTACGAAGAGATTTAAAAATCTCTAAAACATAATTTAGATTTACAAATTTATCTTTTTCATAATGTTGCTCAAATCTTTTAAGCTGTTAGTTAGATGGAATAAATGTTTTTGGAAGTCGTGTTTTTGTTATTATGTGAATTAAAATTAGTTTTTCTATATATTGTTGTGTTATTTGAAATTTATTAGAAATTTTTGATGATTAGTGTAAAAATTTGATTAGATTAATTAAAAATAAAGAAATTTTTTATAGAAATATTTTGATTTTTAGATTATTTCAAATTCTTCTAACTATTTATTTAAATTAAATATAAATGACCTAAATTTTAGACAATATATAAATCATGTAAATTTGGTATAAGTATTCTGAAATATGAACCAACTTTTTCTACATTAATAAAGAAGATTGTATACTTGGACTTTGATTCTATTATCTCTTAACCTAAATATTTTTACTAAATTCATAATTAATTTGAATAGAGTGCACCTTTACCGCATAGCCCTTTCCACTCCCCTAATTATTAATAATTGTACTCTTTCAATACACCTTCCACTGCGGTAGGTTTATTATACATAATATAAAAAAAACCTTTTTCTTAAAGCCTTTATACACTTTTATTATGCTATCAAAAAAATATTGAATCCAATAAATCAAAATATTTGTACATCATGATTTGACAACATTTTCCAAAAAAAAAAAAAAACTTTTAATAAAATTGATTTTAAATTTTCAAATATAACAAAGGAAAACTACAAGCTTTAATGTAACAACAACATAAAAATAACAACAATTCATAATAATCTGCTTAACAAAGTACAGAAAAAAAATAGACTTTTGACTTGACCAAAAGTGAAAAATTTAAACATTATTATAAATTTTAAGATTTTAAATCTCCTGCTGACCATTTCAGATTTGACTTCCTAGATTAATCAATCATTAAAAATATTTTTTTTTTCAGATTTTAGACATTCTTCAAACCTATTTTTGTTCTAATCTCATTGAACTTTTACAATTCTTATTTTTAGTTTAATGATTCTATGTGTAATTTTTGTATGTTATTTTAGAGAGGTTTCTTATGTTTGGAAATTTTTGTAGATATTTTAATGAAGCATTGCAAGAACATAAACAAAAAAAAGGTTGAGAAAAGAAAAATTAGTTTATATGCGGATGACATGTTTCTAATCTACCTCAAGCTCAAAGCTATGCAGCCTCAAAGGAGTAGAAAGCAACATCTATAAATACAATAAACTTCAGATGTAATCTAATACATAATATACTCGTGAGGACAACGAAGTTTAAAAAAATAAACTTCCACCCTCAGTCATAAATAAGTGAAAAATTGCTTAAAAATGGCTAATACAATTGATGCTTTGGGAAAGATGAAATATTGGCAAATGAAGTTGAAGATGGACCAGTCATATCATCTTGAACAACTCCCAATGAAATTACATGTATGGCAATCCTCAAAGAATAATAAATCATAATAATTACCCAAAGGACGATCAACATTTCCAGAACTAGATTAGAATTAAAATCGAAGATTCGAAAAACAATAGCAACTTGTATCTGCAATTAAATCTACTGAAATAGAAATTCCTTAAATAGATACAATAAAATATGATTAAATTCTGCAAAATATAAGAAAATTTATAATAAAAAAATTGGTTTTTAAATTAAAGAAGAATGACATTACAAAAAAAAAATATAAAATTATAAAATTTCAAAAAAGAATAATCATAATTCTTAATCACATTATCATAATTTCTTTATAGATTTGTTATACCTTTTGGCAACAAAAAAAATTACAGAACAGAATAGAAAATATGTATAAAAGTTTGATTCATGACAATAATATAAAGATGACCAAATATGTGTTGCTGGTCTTTTTCATCTTATGATTATATCTTGGAAGTTTTTGGTCGGCATAATTTTTTTTATCTTTGTAAGAAATCATCAGAAGCAAACGAAAAATTATTTTCTAAAAGCTGCGTTTTGGTATATAAATTGAGAAAAACTCACGTAAATAATGAACGAGAAAAATATAAATATAATATATATAAATTTATAAAAGGTACGTGCCTATGGGATTCTACAGTAGAATCTCGGTTGAAATAATTGTAATGAAATTTAACTGCGAAATATAAATTTGTGGCTTGTTTTTATTAGTTTATTGTCATTGCATTGTGCCATAAATTGATTCTTTTTATTAATAAATAAAGCTTAATAAATTCTGTCAAATAATAGGAAAATCACATTTCGACAAGTGACTGCAGCAACGAGGTGGTTCAATAGAATACAATACTAATCCTAAATCCAATCAAACATAGTCCAAGTTCTTTGAGAAATTCATTACTTAATTCCGAATTAATATGGCATTCAGTCAAAACTGTTACAGATATGACAGAAATTTTCATTTGTATATAATTTTTGTAAATATTTTAAAGAAATACTTTTCAATCACTGTTAACAAATTGTTGACTGCATAATGTCCTTAGTTCATTCATATAACTGTTACCTTTATTTAATTTATTATTTTTGTTAATTTTAATTATGCTTCACTGTATACCAAACAATATTTATTAGTACATTTCAGTTTTTAAAGACAATTTTGCAATTTGATGAAAATTATTCATGGTTCAAACAGCAGCGACGACCATAACTAACGTTAATAATCTACTAAATATATAGCTCCAGCCAACAGTTAAAAATAAAACAATATACTTTGTTATAAAGAAAAAAAGATGGATGCCCTTTTTAATCCTACATAATGTATTAGGACTTTTACTAGAGTACATTGTGAATTGCGTATTTTATAATATCTGACAATTATTTTTTTCATTTTTGTAGCCCCCCGCCCATTATATATGGTTTAGTGATGATCTTAAAGTATTCTTTTTAGGGACACGCTGTTACCATTTTTGGAATGATATACAATATGACATAGAGATAAGAAAAAACGTTTATTGTGCCGCCCAAAATCAAAAAAAAATTTGTGTAGCCTTTTTTGAATATGACTTGGTTTTCAGATAAAATAAATTGTAAACAAATTTCTGAAGGAAAATTATATTTATTATGACTCATTTGTTAACCAAATTTGAGATAATTTGAAATAATTAATTTACTATAATTTTTGTCCATACAAAATTTTCCAACTATCAACAATAATAATATATAAATTTTTCAAAGGAAACGTAAAAAATGTTAATCTGGCACACGTGCAAATTTAAGAAAGGTAAATTTACTTAGTATAATTATTGATAAATCGATTTAAATGCTGACAATATAAAATTTATATTTATAGCTAAAAGCTAAATTTAACTTTCAATGAAACACATTTTTATTATTATATATTAAACAAAATTAAATGATTATAAATTCCAGGCAATTTATATTAGTTTTTAAATTACCAATCGTCAATAAACTCTTATATTTATAGCACAAAATCGAAAAAATATATAAACTTAAGATGTGGATCGAATTTTTATAGATATTATTTATAGTTTAAAAGTTTAAGACCTCCAAAGGTAATGTAAATTGCTATTAAAAAATTTTGTGTTCAGTTGTTGTTGGTCAAGTAATCAAAAATTCATAATTTATATTAATGACGACAAACATTTTACTAATTTATGGATTTAGTTTTGGTGTGCTTTATAGTTCAATATTGATTGCTGTGTGTGCTTGCATGTTTACAAATTTTGTGTGTATAAGGTGATTTAAGTAAATTTGCTATTGTGTCTTAAATGTCAAAATAACTTTGCTTAAATTATCTTTCCTTCGTAATAAAATAGCATGTAAGAAATGACCTCTACTTCTTTATTTTAATCTCAAATTACATAATTGTTACTTGAAATTTTAGATTTAATAACGTATTCAAGTAAAATTCGTCCTTTTTCAATTGAAATTGGCCTTTTGCTACAATAGATTTGATATTTTGGAGATTGTCGAATTTGCTTTGCAAAAGAATAAATTTGATTTGGGAATATTTAGTAAATAAAACGAAATATTACAAAATTTTGTAAATTATTATGTTTCTTTTTTAGTTTTCCAAAAAAATTCGATATTACCCTGTACTTTATTGCCACCACAAAATGTAATTTTACAGTCAACAAGGTGTGTGTCTTGTAAAAGCATTATAAAATTTATGCATTTACTTTTACTAATGTTTACATTACTCATATGTACACTAAAAACTAAGAAAATCTTTTACAACCAGAAATTTGTAAAATTAGTATCACTTTAATTTAAATTCAAATAAAATTTAATAATTACCATTTTGTTAACCACAGATAAATTTTTTATTGATTGCCATATTAATTTACGCAAATTTTTCGTTTTTTTGGTTAACAAACAAAATGAATTTTACAAACTATATAAAATGTCTAGCCTACAAAAATATAACTTTTTTTAATACCCAGATCATCGACACGCTTTTAGTTTATTTAATTCCATACTCCAGTTAAATACTTTTAAAAGGATTATGTCACCGGATTAAAACTACAACGAAATATAAATTTGTTGAAAACTTTTTGAAAATTTCCAAAACAGATTGTGCACCCCCAAAAAGAAAGAATTTAATAAATCAAAACTTTTATGGTTTACCATACTATCAAAATTTAGTTAGAGGCATAAATTAAAATGTTTAGTAAGTTCGATTTATAGAAATTTTGGATTCATTTAAAATTTTGCAATTCTCTGTGCCAATTAACTTAGTTATACGTGCGTTTAGAAAATTATAGACGAATTAATATTTTTTTAGATCTCTCCCGCATAAAAATAAAATCATTAAAATATTTTTTTAAATATAATTTAAATAAATTATTATATAAAAATATTTTTGAAAAGGGAAATTTTTTCTCATTTAAATTAATAAAGTTTGAAATTATCTGCACGCAAATTTGAAATTGTATTCAAAAAATTAAAATAAAACTTAAATTAAAATGAATATAATTTAATTAGTTTACCTTAAGGCTAAATGATGCCATTTATTATTGTTACTCTCGAAGCTCCACCACCACCAGAAGCATGCATAACACATAATTGTATAGCCCAAAAAGATTATCGAAAAAAAAAAAAAAACTTTCCAGAAGCAATTTTGTTAGATCTATTTTTAATTTACTCTTCTTCTTTTGTGAAATTAATTTCACTATGGTATAATAATGGTTATGGATTTTAAAGGTAACGGGTATAATGTCTAGGTCAATCATCAATTTTGGTTAGAAACATTTTTTTAAATTAACCACAAAAGAAGAAAAAAAAAATGAATGAATTTTTAGAAACTCTTTTTTTTTAATTAAGTTTAATCGTACAGAATTACAGCAAAATGAATTGGAATTTCTTTAAGCCGCAGTAGTGAAGAAGATTATTATAATTGCAATTTATAATTTTTTTCGTTTCTTTTTTTTTGGTCGATGGATTGATAAATTTTGTAATGGTTAATAAATTGGATTACGTTTTTTTTTGCTGGTTTTTTGGTAAAATTAAAATTCAGATATTAATAAAAGAGAATTTTATATGAAATTAAAAAGAAGAAATTAATATTAATTTAAAATTATGAGTTTAAATAAATTGATGCAGTGTTTTAAGATTATAATTATCCTATTCTCTCATTAAAATTAATTATACAATATACCAAATACACTTGTTAATTTCAATCAATTTTAAAATTTAATTAATGAACACTGCCTGATCCAGTCCGGGCTGAAATGCAGTGCTCAGAAGGACCACTCCTACCACTTGTCCAACCGGCGTGCGTTCGCAGCGCGCGGCGGGGCGGTGGGCCCCGTGAGGGGGCGTCCGGCAGGGGGAGGGGAGTCCGCAGGGCTCCTGACGAGAGGCGGCCCCATATATAATATATAATATAATATACTAAAGTATATCTATATTAATATAATATATACAACATTAGTATATATAACATAGTAAACTATAATATATACAATATATAGAATATACTAAAGTATATAATATGATCAATTCATAGTACAGAATGTACTAGAATTTACCATATGGCACAAGTAGTTGGGGCCGTGAGGCCAGGTTATCGGTCCAAACGGACCAGTCCAACTGCTCATCTACCTAGTTGTGTGTCTAGAGGCAGATCGCAGACAGGCAGGTGGACACGTCCACCTTCAGTTGCTCTAGTTTCTTTACATCATTCATAGATTTCATCTATACATCATATATACATTATATACTTTGTAGTATATAACATTTGATATATGAGGCATTCAGTGGACGTGATGGCAGAGAAGCTGCCTGATCTAGTCCGGGGATGGCGTGTTTGGTTCGTAGTCACTACACCAGCAACATGTCCAACCGGCGTGGAGCTGCCGCTCCCTTGTACCAGAACACTCCAAAATCTCAAGTGCATTTTGTGCACCCTCTGACTGGAAGTCCGCCGACGTGATGGCAGAGAAGCATCGGGTAATTAAATTTTAAAAACGTTGAAAGAAATTCTTATTCTCTAATTAATTTCTTATCAGTTTTAACACAGAACCTAGAATATAAAGATGTCGTACTTCGAACTAAACGATATCACAAAAAGAATTTCCATGGGATGTGATATTACATCCCCTAACATGTTGCTTGTTGTTCTGCAACATTTTTTTGTAAATCTGCTAATTGTTCCGAAAATAAGTGTGCAACATTTCTCATTCATATTGCATTTGTTTCTATTTATATATTTCTTTCAATATTCAAATTTGTTTCTGATGTTAATTTATTATTTCAATTAATATTAATGTATAAAGCGAACCACTTTCAAAAGTGCTATGAGAATAATTTGTCAAAGGTGGTATTACCTTATAGAGAATAAAATTCATTAAATACCTTTTAGTATTTTACATAACAAATTCGACTTTGCCACCCCCCAAAAAAAAATTTCTCCAATACATAATTTTTTGTTCAATTTGTTCCAACTCTAATGTTGCTTTAAAACAATTTCGATCCGCTAAAACCCATCAAATTTATGTTAAAACATTAAAAAAACCAAATTTATTTCATTCAAAATTTCAAGCCTCTCACAATCAAATTACAACACATTTTCTCACTTTAACACCATAAATACTTAAAATTACATAAATTATCGTATACAATATAATTTACAATAATATTTTAAATCTCATTTTCATCTGTTCAATATTACAACATTTTTTTTTGTTTTTTTTTGTTTTTATGCAAAGTAAATCTAATTATTTTTCCTCCACATAATTTCTTCGCCCCACAAAAATTAAACCAAAATAAAAAGATACAAAATATCAATTGATCTCCATATACAAAACTTAATTTGTTTCTATTATATTGTATCTAATTTTTTTTTATTTTTTCTATTCTATGCTTTTTTTATTTTTTGTGATGATTTACTTTTTTCTGAAATATCATCGTATAAATTTCATTCTTATACTTGTTATATATTTATATACCATCAGAAAAAAAACCTGTGTAATCCCCGATGTAAATACATAATTTTTGGTATATCTTGAATCTGATTGTTATTATTATTATTATTTTTTTATCTTATTTTTCTTGTGATTATTTGTAAGTCATGTCTTTCGTGTTATGAGACGAAATTTTTGGGAGTCAGCCAAGAAAAATATCACAAACAAATCATTCAGGTTAATGTATATGCGCGGCTTTTGTGGATAATTCATAAAAGAGTATACATAAATAGTAGAATATCAAAAATTATTTTAAATAATTTAATAATAATAACAATGAACTCGATGAAATATATAGATCGAGAGACTATAAACACAAAAAATCGTTAAATTCATACTATCATTCATTAGATTACAGAATTAAAAAGACTTTTTTAATGTATCATTGATCTAAAAAAAAACACAGTTTTTTTTCTTTCTTATGATATCATTGGAAAGATTGTGTCGACATAGATATATATAATTCCATTTGTATATATATAGAAAAATGAGAAATCTAATCAAAATAAATCTCCTATTTTAGTTTTTTTTTTTCGTTTGTGGAAAAGACCACCTTGCGGCGCTGTGATATCAGAAAAAAATTTGTTAAATAATTTCTTTTATATTTTCTAGATTTTTAATTTTTTTTTTTTTTTCGTAGAAATAATAAAAATAATGAAAATGATACAGCAAAAAATTATATATTTTTAATTTTTAATTTTTGGTATATATAAAATTTTGAAGGTAAAATTAAAATGCCTTTAACCAAAAACATAGAAAAAAAAATTTATAAGAACAATTAACATTTAATTATTTTTAATTTAAATCAAAATAAACTTTATGGGGTTTCGTTGAATTTTCCTTATCATTGATTGAGTTAATATACCAAACGACACCCCATAAAGTTTATTTTGACTAAAAAAATTTTTAGTTTTTAATTAGATTAATCTCAAGTGAAATTGACGGTGGTTTAAAGTTGAACTAAGCGATCAAATTATATTGATTGGTTTTGTTAGTTACATGAACAGTGAAAAATTAAACAATTAATGAGAATATAGTGTATCTATAATAGTAATAAAATGGTGTCAAAACTGAATTATTTTCATTTGTTATTTTAATTCAGTTAGGATGCTAATATTCGCCACATTTTCAGACCGCCACTATATAGAAACAAAACCTAAAAATTGCTCAATCGTAATTAAATTTTAAATATAAATAAATATAAACTTTATATCGACCTTCTATTTCAATTATCACCAATGAAATATTGCAATGATCCTTTTGTGGATCCCAAACTATATAAGACAAATTTCACCACATTTTCATAACTATAGCAAAAAATCATAAATTAAATTTGTATAAATATAAAAAAAAAACAACAACGATTTATTTAAATATAATAATCCTATCGGATTTTGTTTAAATTAAGTGCCAGGACATTTAAATTCTACAAAATATATTTCTTCTATATATTTTTATTAAATTGAAAATTCCTATTCAGTAAATTTCACATTAAATTTCATTATTATTACACTCAGCCTGAATATTACTTAAAATATTGTATTTATTTTATTTCAGCGTTTTTATCTTTAAAATATGGTGAAAGATATATGACCAAATGTCGTCATATGGTTATGGACTATCGAATAAATTATGAAATTATGAATCCGAATAAAATTCGTAAAAGTTTTTATTTTTTTACTTATGGATTCTTTGGTTTTTGGTTATAAATTATTCTTCAATTTTTGTTTTTTTTTTGATAAAAAATATATTATAAATTTTAATAAAGTTTTATGAATTTTTATTATAGGTCAAGAAGTTTTAGGTCCTCCTATTTTATAGGTTCTTTTACTTTTGTAAATCATAAATAATAATTTATATTATGGAAAATTCGTGTCGTTTTCAATAGATTCAAAATTTTCTTTACCGAAACTATATTAATAGCAAATTGCAAAAGTAATTTAAGTTTGAATTTATACGAAACTTTGAAAATAAAATATACTTATAAAAAGTTTCAATATTTTTTTGATGATTTATATAAATTAGATAGATTTTAAGTTCATTTTAAACCAACCTGAAAAATGAGTCCTATTGAAAATAAAAACAAAATTTATTCTAGGTTTTTTTGCTATAACTTGGGAAAACTAAAGGACTTTCCAAATTTTTTTGGATAGTTTTGTTATAATTAAAATTTCGATAAATACCAAATTTGTCTATATTACTTAGAGTAGCGGCTAATTTCATGTTGTAGCTTACTTCATCTTGTCAAATATTGTGTAGATATTTATGAAGATTACAATTTGTCATGAAGCTTGTCAGTATTCTCCGGTTCCGTTCCATTACTAGGAGCTCAGTTGCTTTGCCTTTTTCTTAAAATCTTATCTTAATAATTTTTAATTGGTTTTGAAATTATATTCCTTCCCCATTTATGTTATTAAATCTTTAATATAATTTCATTTATATTTATTTATGTAATTGAAATTTTTTATCCTTATTGGATCTCGAACTGGTTCATAACCAAATCCTAAGCATATAAAGTTTTGTCAACCTTGAAGTTTATTAGTTTCCTTCCTGAGTTATTTCAATTTTTTAGTATAATCCAAAAATGATTATGGAAAGATAATAACAAATATAATTTTTGTTCTTTTTTTGAACCAACATTTTCCTTTATCTCATAAAAATTTGTCCTTGCCTATCGAATTATTATTATTTTTTCTATACGGTATAAAAAAAATTAACCATTTATCCTTTCATCTGTGATAAATAATTTTTAGTTCAATTTATATTTACTTTTTATATACCACAACCATAAAGTAAAAAAAAAACTTTATCCTTAAATACGATAAAATATTTTCAAGCTTGATTGATGATTAAAATTTTCATTTTTAGGTCAATTAAACTCGCCCATTTAATTAAATCCACAAAATGTTTGATGGTTAATGTCGTTAAAAATATAAAATTTTTGATAAACTAAAAAAAAAGAAGAGAACACTAAACCGCAGTCATCAGGTTTACCGTTTACCATCTCCGTTTATCAGGTTATCCAATCGATTCCTCCTTTTAATATATAATTTTCTGCTCTTTAAACATTTATTTTTGGTTAACTTTTGTGATTTTTCATCTTTAAGTGTAAATATGGAAATTTTGCATAAAAAACATAACAAACTTTGAGATCTACAAAACAAAAAAGCATGTAATGGAACAACAGATTTACGAAAAGAAAAAATTGAAATTTAATATTATTTTGTAACCGAATGATGCGCGTTCCAGTGATTAAGTTTTCATGTTTATTTTTCAATCGAACATCAACTTAATTAAACAAAAAAAAATCAGTTTAAAAATTTGTTGTTTCTGTCTTCCAGTTGGATAAGTTTAAACCGAAAATTTTGAATGAATATTTTTTTTGCATCAGGTAAAATAATATTTTTCTTGTTTACTGAGCAAAAATAATCCGAATGACAATGTAAAATCCTTTTTTTTTTGTTTCATTTTTAAAAGTAACCGGAAGTTCGTTAATTTATTTTAAAAAATAAATTTACAGAATTTCAATTTAAGAATATTTCTTTATATACATTTTTAAATACGAATTTAAGAGCTTTTAAAGTATCAATAAATAATAATATGAAAAGCAATAAATAAATATGTACTCGTATAGTTGCGTACCCAGGATACTGTCCAATTGGTGAACAATCGGTCAAGCTAGGCGTTTAATCAGAGACAATAGTACAATTCACATTCAGTGACATTATATTGCTCTTCTACCTCAATAGATACAAATACAGTTTGGAATACAACGAATGATTCAACAATCCTTATTAAATTCTTATGAAAATCTACGTCAAAGTATAATACAAACGATATTTATTACCATATAAATTAGGGAAATTAATCATTAGAAAAATTGTTTCAGCTAAATTGATTTTAGGGAAACTTTCTCTAATTCTAAATAGCTTTTCTATACAATTCCATTTTAAATATCAAAAATTTGTTTAATCATACCAAGCTTCACACTCTCTCAAATAAATTATTAGAAAAATTAAATTTCTGGGCAACCATATTTTATTGTAAATAGCTCTATAATAATATTATATAAAAATATTAGTTAGAAATTATCCTTTATCATATATAATAAATTCAATATAAATTTTTGGCAACAAATGTGAATAAGAATTTGATCCTTCAATGATATGATATATTTTCATATAATATACAAAATAAAAGTTATAAAAATATATATATACTTGAATAGTCACAAAATTAAATATCAAATTATTATTTTTTTAACCAGATTTCGTCCTTTTTTCGTTATCCGTTTATTTGGATATCAAAATTATGAAAAGTATATATACATATTTTCCAAATGTTGTTTGCTTTGATAGGCGGAAGGACATTAAAATAGTTCTGAAAATCATTTGTGCACAGTTTGTGTTGTACAAAAATCATAAAATTAGTTACTGGTTTTTAATGGAAATTCCAAAATTGTTTACTAAAAATAAAATATATAAATCTATCTTAGATTAGATATTCCAAAAAGAATGATATCAAAAGGATCTTTACTCTTTAAACATTTACATTGAATTTATAGTTTGAATTGAATTGATATAAATTTTCATTTCAATAAATATTCAAATATGAAAACGATAAAAGGTGTAAATAAAATAACATTTAAAAAAAAATTAAATTTTTTTTCTCTTTTTTAAATTCATTTAAATGTTTCCCTTAGAGATTAAAAGTTTATTACAACGAGATGAATAAATAGTATTTGAAAGTGTTCAAAGAAATATTTATATTTATAGAAAAGAAAATCCAATAAGATTACATACAGTAAATCTTCGTTTTGAGCATATTATAAATTCAATTTAAAGATTAAAGGTACTTTTCGTTTACCAATTTTCTTACTTATCAGATTGGAAAATTTTAAATTTAAAGTTTACTTGTAGATAATTAAAAGCAAGTGCTTTTAGTTCAAATTTAATGGTGATTGTAGACAAGGGTGGTTGTAAAAATCAATAAATTTTCGAATAAAGATTTATCTTAAAACTCTGATCTAATTAAAATCAAATATCCATTGATTCAGCTATTGAAACAGAAGACGAATTATAGAATTATTCAAATATTAAATAATTAATATAGAAAAAAAAACATCCGTGGATTAATTTTTGTTGGCTGGATGAACATGTTAATTATTAAAAAATAACTAATGAAAATTGTAAGAAATTGAATAGTTCGTTTAAAGTTCGTTTAAACTTCTCTATTCATTTTACAATTCTATACAAAATCATAATTAAATCATTTTAACAAAAATATATTATTTTCTAAATTAAATATTTATAATCTTTTTGTATATTTAAAACAATAATGAAATTTAATTAAAGAAAATTTTAATGATGGATCATAAAAGTTGAATGTTCTTATTTAAACTTCCATTTATTGTCAAATTATTATTTGCATCAATCATTTTTCAATTTGAAATTATTTAGCTTCATATAAATTCTTTTCATTTCAACTCCTCATTCCAGATTATTAAATTTTACGTGAATATTAAATATTTACTTAAAACAAAATGAGTTCATAATAAAAAGTTATATTTCATTATTATTTAATCATAAAATTAATGAAATATATAATTAGTTTTGTTTAATTATTCAAAAATTTACATAAAATTCGAATACAATTTAAAATTGTACGTCAGCAAATATTGGTATTTTCTATAGTATTAATCCATAAACTTTTTTCAGTAGTAAGAAATTTTAGTAGAAAAACTAGAATGTATTTTGAAATATATATTTTATTGTTTGATAAAATTTTAATATCTTTCAAAAACCATTTTTAATTTCACCATTAAATATATACGCCTGAAAATATGCAATTGATAAACTTATTAAATTTAACTTGAATTTGGTAAAAAAAATAGAGTAAAATAGTGAGTGAGTGACTATAGGAAAATTGTTTTTGAACTAAAATATAAATTAAACTACTAAACTGGAAGAAGGGAGATAATTTTGATTAGGTTAATAGTTTAATTTATATTTCATTTAAAAAAAATTATAATTTCAATAACTCATTTCTTACCAAATTCAAGCTAAATTTAATAAGTTTATCAATTGCATATCTTCAGGCGCATCATATATTTATAGTGAAATTAGAAATGTCTGATTTTTAGAGGATATTAAAATTTTATCAGACAATAAAATTAAATTAAACATCAAACATTCAATATTTTCTTTATCATTATTCTCACATTTCTCATTATTTTTTAATTTTATCTATTCCCACATTAACTTTCCAAGAGGACATTTGTGCCAATCCTGACCATCTATTACAATAAATTTAAATTATTAAATATAATAAAGAGTACTTTATAAATTATAATTTATACCAGCAACTGTTGACCATATTCCATATTTTTTTATTTCAGTTTCACCACCTAAATCTTCCATATCAATATCAGACAGTTTTGTTTTTCCAACATCTAATCGATATATATAATCGTCAGTATCAGAAATACTTTTATCACTATTATTTTCTTCGTTATCGATATCATCCATTGAGTTATAAATATTTATACATTTTTGCAATTTATCAAGTTGCTCTTCTGGTAATGGTGGCACAACTAAACTTAAACAGCTGAAAAAATTAATTTATTAATTTAAAATATGCGTCAAAAAATTGCACATGTTTATTACTTAATGACCACATCTTTTGTATATTCATTTGATTTTAATACTCTTTCTCGTATATAATCATGTGTTAAATTTAATGACCATGGACGGCGAATATTATCACCAAATATTAAAGTTAAATTAATATCAATATTTAGTTCATTTGAATATATCTTAAGTACTTCCTTTGATATTCGATTAGTATTTAATGTCTTAATATTTAATTTAAATTTAGGATTCTATAAAAAAAATATATAAATAAATTTATTTTTTAAGAAAAAGAATTTTGTATACCTTTTCTTGTTTACATTTATAAATATTTTTAAAATCTTTAAATGCCATAAAACCAAGAGCAATTTTATTTGCCCAAAAACTAGAACCTTTTCGTTTATAAATTATTTCAAAATCATTTTCACATATTGTTATCAAATTATTAAATAATTCTTCAATGAAACCATAAAATGCAATTGCACGAAATAAATGACGATTTAATTGAATTAAATTTGTTTCATCTTCATATGTTTTTATATGATTACCTGTAATTTAATATATAATTAATTTCAAAATTAATTTCAAATTAATTTAAAAAAATATTTACTAGGACATTGGAAAAAGAATTGCATTTTTAAAAATGCTTCAATATATATTTGTGATAAATCTCTCATTCCTGGTTCTCTTTTAACTAATGCTGATAATTCTTTAACAATCATTTCCGTTATTATTTCTAAATCTGTTTCCTCTTTTATATTACAATATTTTTTAACCAAATTAAATTCATTTTCTGGTAAATTTTTCCTTAATGTAGTAACAGTTTTACTACCTTTAAATCGTGCTTCAATTATAACATCATAAATATGAAATAATTCACTAACATTATCATCAAATTGTGTAGTATCATGTGTTCGTATATTTTTTGAATCAACATCTTTCATATTTTTTAATTCCTCATCCCAATAATAATTTTTTAACCATTTTAAACAATATTCGGATGTACGACGTAATGTATCAATTGATGGCATAATTTGTCCATGGGCACATAAATGTCGTAAATCAACAACAAATGGTTCTATTCCCAATTCTTTAGCTGAATCATACATTGATTTTATATAATTTGTTTGTGTAATAGATGACATATAATTTAGAAATCGTGTAAATGCACTTGAATAAAGAATTTGTAAATCATTTTTAGATTTTGTATTATCAAATGTTTTGTCTTTTAATTGAACATCCAATAGAACTAATGTACTCAGTATTGATGCTGGTGTTAAATTTAATCTTCTTAGTTTCCAAATTGTCATTTTCTTACAAGCTTTTTCCTTAGTTTCATTTGTTGCATTATCACTAAATAACCAGGAATACACTAAATCAAATTCGTCCCTTGTTAAAAAAAATGTTAAGAATAATTTAAATAATTGGAATTTGATTTTAATTAATTAACAAACTTATCACGCCATGGTCCAATATGTGTTTTACGCTTTTTTGGTAATTCTGTTAGCTGAATTTCATCCGAAATAGTATTAACTTCATTTTCTAATTCAATTTCCATCATCTTATTTTGGTTTGTTTACATATTTTTTACGCACGTGTTATTCAAATGTCAAATGAAAATATTAAATACAGCCCCATCTAACATTTTTATAAAGCATTTTTCCGAGGTAAGCATTTTATGATTGTTTTTTTTATTATGTCAACACTTTTGTTTTGAGATCGTTTTTCGTAAAATTTATTGATGACAACTGAAATCAGCTGTTTTTAAATTATTATGTTGTCATGTCATCATCATTAAATTTAACGATTAACAATTTAAATTTCGATTTTATAATTAAAACAAATTCCATTATTGTAAAAAATAATGTTAAATAAAGTTATAATTAGTTAAAGATGAGTTTCATTATTGGATTCTTTATAATAGCCCTCGTTTTCTACAGCTCCATAACATGGTAAAATAAAATATTTTGATAGAAACATAATACAAAAAAAAAACAATATTTTTCTATTCAAACAAAATTTTAATTTCAGGGCATTGCCATTATTAATCAGCTGGGGTTTAAATAGGAAATTTAAAATAAATGTCCGTGCTGGTCGAATAAGTTTACCATTCTCTTTCAAAAAAGTGAATATATATAAAAATGGATTTTCTGTGGTAAGAATTTATCATTCTTAGTAGTAATATTTTTTTTTAAATTAAAATTCCCAATATTGTGTAGCAAATCGAAGAGTTATCAATTAGTAGTAGTTTTTTCAATTCCGATGTTACAAAATTATTATCAATTAATGTACGTGATGTTCGCATTAATAAAGATATTGATGCACTTAGTAAAAGTGAAAAAATTTTACAATCAAGAGTACCAGATTTTCGATGTATGAAAATACCACCAAGTATAGTTACATTTGCTCAGGTAAAATAAATATAAAATTATTTTAAAATTTTAATTATTAAATTAACAAAAATTGAAAAACTTCTAGTTTATGGCTGTTCATGTTCATAATGTATCTGTTGTTTTAATGAATAATGATTTTGATCCAGGTTGGTTTATTCATGCTACAGCTAAAGAACTTCATTTAGATGGTAGTATTGTACAAAATGATAAAACTTTATTAGTTAATTCATCTTTAACGGATGCTCAAGTAAGTTAACCTTATTAATAAATATGACAAATTAATAACATCTTTTTCTCTTTGTAGGCAAAAATGTTAAGACATTGTTCATCAAGACGTCAATCATTAGAAAATTTAAATAAAATTCGTCCGTGTTTAGCAGAATTAAGTTTTGATATAGCATTGGATGGTACTTTAATAGCCCAGGGACCACTTTCTGTAGAGGTATTTTTTTAGATTGTATTTCAAATAATTGATAATATATATAAATTGTTGGTAAATTTCATTTAGAAACTTCAACTAACCATAAATAATGTTAAAGGAACTATTCATGGTGGTTTATATGATTTCTTAAGTGAAGCTAAACAAAATACACGTTTAACTGAAATCAATCAACAATCACAAATTTTAATAATTAAAAGAAATTATAATAATGATACGTATCATAAAATTGAACCAATAATACCAAAAAATTTTGGTTTAACAATAAAAGCAGCAACATTTTCAGCTATTAAAGATAATACACAAAATGATTTTAGTGCAAAAATGCAATTATTTATGGTAAATGAGATAATTTTCATATTGATTTATTTTTTATAATTTTATATAATTATAGATAAGTGGTAAATTTAAATCTAATGCATTACCTGAAAATGTTCTTTTACCGAATTTATATACAAATATAATATTACAACATTTAGATATTGATACAAAATATGAAAAACTTTTATTTGTGGAACAATTTTCAATTGAGGCAAAAGTAATTAATTTTCTTTAAATAAATTTTTTCTATATATTAATTTTTTTTAATATATATATTTTTTAGTTGGAAAATGAAATATTAAATTTATATATGCTACTGAAAACTTTCCAATTAATTTACAATCATAGTGAAATTTATGAATGGGTTAATAATAATTTTTTATCTCGAAAAAAATCTACATCAGCACAAGCACTAAAATTAACGAAGAAAATTTTACAAGATTCTGATGAAAATAAAAGTAAAACTGGTTTTCTAAATTGGATTCTAAAACGTATTGTAGTTAAAGGCTGTATAGAATTATGGAATGTATCAACACTTTTTAAATTAGATGAACAAAATGCTGCTATTAGTATGACACATTTCCATTTGGTATTAGCGCAATTTGATGATAAACGTAGTAATGTATATAGTAATCGTTTATCTAATTTACTATTACAAAATCGTCACTGGAGTATTGAAGTAATGATTGAATCATTATGGAATTCATTGAATAATTCAAAAATCGATACAAATAATTTAAAGAAAAGTCATTCAAGAGGTAGTCCATTTTTCTTAGGTGTTAGTATATTTAAATTAAGCAGTTATGCAAATATTACAAAATTAGAAATGTCTGTGCATAGTATACGTGTTGAATATAGTATGGTATTAGCAGCATTCTTTTTAAAATCAATGAATTGTATTAATCAATATGGTTGGAAATGGTGTGATAAACAAATGGCTACACAAAAAATGTTAAAGACAAAACCAGAAATACGTCAAGGTGTAGCTTTAGTTATAAATGCAAGAATTGAATGTATTTCAGCATATTTTATAAATCATTATGATGCATGTTTATTAGCTAATTTTACAGAAATTATAATAACACGTACCCATCAAGCATCTGTTGTTAAATTTGAAGAATTTCAAATGGCTATAATGCGTTCAATGACTGCCTCATCAATGTCATTAACTGATTTTACTGATATTTTTACGAATATTAAAGGAATTCGATTAGAATATGAAACATTTTCAACACATACAAATAGCCAAAAATTAGCAATAAGAATATTAGAGGATACAGAAATTTTATGGAATTCAAATTTACATATGCATATTTTTACATTAATACAAGATATTTTAGAATTTAAGCAGGAAGCTGGTATATTTGATAATTTAAATACAAATAAAAAAGAATTAGAAAATGATTCTGAAAAAATTGCAGTTGATTTAAGTGTTAATCGAAATATTTTATTTGAGATAAAAATATCGGATAGACATTCAATGCAATTTTATTTTGAAAAATTATTTATAAGTGGAAAGAATCGTTTTATTGTTGAAAATATATTTATAAAAATTGATGAACAACATATATTTACATTTAAAGATGTTGATATTGAATCGCTGGCGAATTTAGATATGTTAACGTTAGAAAGACAAAATTGTGAAAATTTTAAATTGGCAACAAATAAAGTTTGGGTCACAACAATTGGTGGTTTCAAGGTAATTATAAAAGTTATTTTGCCTCAATAAACGATAATTGTATATTTTTATTATGATTTTAGGCAATATTTCCTTATGATCATGATTTTTCTGATGCTGTACAAAATGAATTTGTATCTCTATTTAAATGGCTAAAAAGTATTCATAATATTAAAAAGAAAAATTTTACATCTGATTCGCCACTTCCAAGTGATTTAATTATACAGGTAAGAAAATTAATTAAATAATATATTTTTTTTTATATTAAATTTTAATGAATTATATTATTTTTATTTCAAGGTTAAAGAATTCCTACTAGAAATGAGTGATGATCCTTTTGAGGTAAAACTTCGTGATAATTATGTTTTGCTAGTCGATGAATATTTAGAAGGTTTGAAACGTGAAAAAATCTTTAAGAAGAAATTAGCTGAAAAATATTCAGATCGTTTACTATTACCAGCTGGTGCAATTGATAATCTTTATAAAAGTTTTACATTAAAAAATTCCGAAATTTATATACAAAGATCAAAGAAAATTAATCAAAGTGGACCAGTAAGAACACGTTTATTTGCATGGATAATAACTGATTTAGAAATTTTGGCAATGGCAGATCCATCAATACATGGTACTGAAAATGTTACAAGAATTATGAATGAAATTGATATAGATAGTCCTTGGCCAGAAGAGGGATTAGATTTTGTGACATTATGGTGCCGGAGTATTAATGTTAGTTGTACAGAATGGAAATTTATGTTAAGGTAAAAATATTACATATTTAAAATTATTAATTTTATATTTTTAACAAAAATTTAATAATTAATTATAGAGATTTCCCACAACCTATGTTTCGCGTAAAAATGATGCGTCTTTTTGGTACACTTTGTGGTGCTGAACAAGTAGCACCAAAACGTGCTAAACGAGATGTACTTGTTGAAATTGGTCATCCATTTGGAACGGATACAATACAACGTGGTATGACTGCTTTAAAATTTTATCATGACTTTGATTGTGATTTGGAATCATGTACTTATGCATTTGGTCCATGTTGGGAACCAGTTATGGCACAGTGTAATTTAAGTTTTGAAAAAATATCTGCACCATCACGAGATCCTAGTCCAGTTTTACCATTTTGGGATAAAACACGTTTATTATTTCATGGCCGTTTAACAATGATTGTTAAACAATTTACTGTACTTTTACATGCATCTTTAGATCCATATAATACCACTGAAGAAATGGAATTGACTTGGAGTGATTGTGGTATTGTATGGACAAATGCTAAAATTATGTTTAAGGGTCAGCTAAGTGTAACAGTTCGAACAGCATCACGTTATGATGATTGTCGTTTATTACATTTTCCAAATTTAAAATTAACATTTAAATTAAATTGGATTTGCTTAGCTAATCCAAATGATCATCATGCTGTAATACCATGTGCTCCCGATAAATTACCAGAATATTCAAGTAATCAAGTGCATGATTCATTTCGTGCTTTTCGATCACAAAATTTAAATATATGGATATCATTTGAGACAAAACCTAGTACAGATGAAGTTGAAATTGATATACCAAGTTTGGTATTGTATGGCAGTACGTTACGATGGTTTGAAAGTTTAAAACTTATTTTATCTGGTGTGACTAGACCAACACGTCGTGGACCGGTATTTAATAATGTTCGACCTCGTAAAAAACAACTAAGTCGACATTATAAAAAGGCTAATTTACAAATGAGTTTACATAGATTTCAAATACTTTATTGGATGTCTCATGCCTTACATCGTGGCTTCCAATTAAATGGTGGAAGAGTTTCTTTTAGTTCCGAACATAATTTAACACTTTCGCCAATTGATGATGGATTAGTTCATCGGGCTAGAGCAGATTGGTCTACAATTTATATGAATTGTGAACTTAACGATGCTGAAATTTGGCTAAGGAGTGTATTAAATGAAAAGTTTGATAGTAGTTCTGAAAGTATTGCTCAGTCTGATAATTGTAAAATTGTTCGTTATTATTTTTTGAGTTTGGCTAAAGTATCATATGGACGAGAAACACCATTACAACAAACAGGAACTGGTGAAGAATCAACTAGAAAATCACAACCAACTCATAAATTAGTTGTATATGATTTAAAAGGTGCATGGACAAAAAATAATCGTGATGTTGCATTTGCATTGTTCGATTCATTTGTAAAAGCCCAAAAATTAAAGAATAATTTATCAACTGAAGCATTGAAAGGTTTTCGTAAGGATGGAAGTTCTAATTTATTAAAAAACCGTAGAAATGATAGTTCAACATCGTTGGCTGCATCCGGAAATGAGGTTTTACAAAGTAAGTTTTAATTTTTTTTTAAGTATTATTGGTAACTGTATTTGGCATACATTAATTTTCAGGAGGAGCATCAGCAAGTGGTGCAATTAAAAAATGTCAACAAACCAGTCATGCCACAGCAATGTTACAACAATTAATAGCTGAAGCTGAACACAAATTTAATGTTTACAGTGATGATAATAATACAAAAATTCGTGAATTACATTTACAAGGTTTACAGGCATGCAATTCAAATGATGTTATCCATGAGAATTGGTCAATATCTCTAGTTAATTCACAAGTACTGTTGAAAGGTTGCGAAACTTCAGGATATGTAATTTTAAGTGCTGCTAAAGCTGAAATTCTGCAACGTGTACATCGTCCAGTATGGCGTGATCGAAGTTTAGTATCAAAAACAACATGGAAAGGTTCTCTTGAATGTATGCAATATTATGCCACTGTTAGTGCTGGTGAAAATGAAGGACCATTGGAAAAAGAAATTATGTGGTTAACTGTAGATAATATTCAAGAGAAAGATAAAGCAGCAGCTGTGATTAATAATTTACCAGACATTCCAGATTTAGTTGGAAGTGGTCAAAGTGTTGGTGGTGTTGTATCTGAAACTGTTGGAGCATCATCAAATGTTGGTGCAGGTGAAATACAACCAGTTCAATTACAAAGAATTGTTTCACGTTGTAAATGTGAATTTTTCTATGTTAGCTACGGTGATACAATTGATATTGATACAATTACTGAAGTACCACCACCATGCGAAGAAACATTAAGTCCTTGGGAGAAACAAGATGATCCAGTTGATGCATTTACATTAATGCATCATGATTTAGATGTATGCACAAATTCATTACAATATGCAATGATTTTAGATATTGTTAATAATTTAATGTTATACGTTGAACCACAACGTAAACAAGCTCTAGAGAAATTAACTAGAATGCGATTTCAATTACAATTGTATAGTAGCGAAGATCAAAAACGTCCAATACAACATTTACAAACACAAATTCGTAGTTTATTAATGAAAATTCGTGCCTTGGAAAAAGAAATACATTTGATTGGTAAAGCGAGAGCTGAAGAAGGTGATTCAGATGAACTACTACAAGAATTTGAAGATTTTCAAAGATTCATTCGAGATAGTAAAGAAGATTTAAATATAAAAAGTGAAGAATTAGATATGATGTTAATGTGCTACAAGGAAACTCAATTATCAGCAATGAGTAAAATTTCAAATGTCCGTACTGATGAACCTGTTACAATTGTTCGAGCAAATGAAATATGTTTTAAAAGAGCTCAATGGCGATTAACAGAAACAGATGGACAAATTGGTATTGCTGATTTAGTGTTAAGCGATTTTTTATATACAAAAAAATCAAAAAGTGATGATTCTGTTGAACATTTATTGGAATTAGGAAATATTCGTATGAATAATTTAATACCCAGAGAAATTTATAGAGAAGTAATTTGTCCAAGTGAAATTCTTAAAGAAATGCCAGTTGATTCTCATAAACGTGTACTAAGAGTATTTTGTCGTGAAAAACCACCAGTTGGTGGTATTTCAGTTAAGGAACATTTTGAAATTAATGTTGCACCAATAACAATTGCAATTACAAAGAAATTTTATAATACAATGATGAAATTTTGTTTCCCAGATCGTGATACATCTGAAACGGAACAATTAGAAGAAATTGATGATGGTGCATCAGTTTCATCTGCATCAACATCTTCAACGAAAGTTACTAGTAAAAAATCAAAACCAAAGAAAAATTCTAAAGATTCAGCTTTTTATGTTAAAATTCAAGATGATGTTGAAAAAATGAAAGAACGTGCGGAAAAAAATAAATTATTTATTTATATAAAAATTCCAGAAGTTCCAGTTCGTGTTAGTTATAAGGGCAATAAAGAGAAAAATTTAGAAGATATTACAGATTTTTCCTTAGTTATACCAACATTAGAATATCATAATGTAACATGGACATGGTTAGATTTATTATTAGCTATGAAATCAGTCGGTCGTCGGGTAATTTTATCACAAGCTATTAAACAAAAATTACAAATCCATCGTCGACAACCAATGTTAACTATTGGTGAACGTGATTCACCACAAGAAGAAGATAAAGCAAAAATGTTATTTGGAAATCGACTTGCGGTAAGACATATTTTTTTAAGTTAATTTTGTTTCCAATTAAAATTATAATTAATTTTTTTCTTTATAGAATGAGAATCGAAGCCAAAGAAAAGGTGTTTTTAAATTTACTAGCACGAAACCTGCTTGAAAAATTAATCAAAATCAAAACTAATGACCATTATATATACAATATTTATGACAAAAATCACAAATAGTATTTTAATTTTAAGATATTTTTAATAAATGTTATTTTAATAGTAATTATATTATTATAATTTTATCTAAATTTATATTATGTATTTAGAACAATTTTGTCTTTTTCATTTATAGTTTAATGTATTTACCCTTTTCAGTGATTAAACGTTTTAATTTTATAATTTTTACATGCCATTATTAATGATTGACTCATTTACTGATTTTTACAAATCATCACGAAGGATTTTTTTTCAGAAAATGCAATAATATCCTGAAATATTGAAGTTTTCTACAATTATATAAACGCGAATTCAAAAATATTATTTTTCTATTTTACAAATTATTTATTAATATAATAATATCTAATTTAAGGCCAGGATTTTTTAACCTCATGACCATCATATTTATCACGATACTTTAGACCAGTAACAAGAGTTGAACTTTTTGGAAATGCTGTTTGTCCACCAAATTTCATATCCGTATCCGGATGGAATCGTAAATAATCAAATTGTATATTAAGATTTTCAGGTAGTTGTATATTTTTCATTGCATCATATGGTGTTACTGTATTTACTGGTGTTTCGTAAAATTCAATTAAATTTTCAATTGACGTCATTTCATAAATTTGTGAATTTGGTACGCAATGTTTAAATGCAATTGAACATGATTCTAAAACTTTATATTTCTCATCTAGACTGGTAAATTTATGTTGTTGATTAAATGGTAAATTAAGTTCTTTACAAATTGTTTGAACTTGTATTGTTACATTATCTGGTGGTGCATATGGTTTTATAGATCGCAAAAATCTAATAAGAAATAAAAAAAAAACAATTAAGTATAAATATTTTATTGAGGAATTTTTTTCATAATTTTACCCTTTTGAAGCGATTGACACAGCTACAGATTTAAATTTTTTGCCTTCTTCAACCTTTTTTGGTTTCGTCTTCAATGTTCTTACATAATTTCTTTGAAGATCATTGAAAACCTAAGCGGAACATAAATAATTAATATAAATATTATCATTAAAATTTCATATATACATACAATTCTGTTAGTTTTTCTAAAAACTTGATGAATTCCTGCCATTATTTCATTATGTCAATGTCAAAAATTTAATAATAAAGTTGGGTTATGTCATATTCAATTTTAGGTAGCGTTCGGATAATAACCTGTTTGAGGCGCCGCAATATGAGAATATTAATCGTGGAACCACACATATACTACAACTTCAAGCCTTTTCCGGAGTCAAATATTTGCTAATTTAACTTTGGATTTCAATTATTAGTTTTCCGGCAGTTTTCAATAAAATAACAAATAAACTAAATTTAGTAATGATAATTTAGAATTTTCCACAATTTTTTTCTGTACATCTACAAAATCAAAGTAAAAAATGTATCTGCAACAAAACTACCTTATCATCATTCCTAATCAGCCATCATACATATGTAGCTACACAACCACAATAAAATTTCTTATCCAAAAAAATTTCCACCGATAAAAATTTCGTATTTTGTTGGACAAATTATTGTTTTTTTTTGTTATTTTAAAAAAAAATTCCCCTATTTTTCAAATATATAAAACAGTGTGCGTAAAAATTCCCTATCCGTATATAAATTTTGTTTTGATAGTGTTCGTTTGAACCCAATTTTAACTAGTTTTTTTTTCTCTTTTTCTTTTTGTTATCATATTCTTTCTTTTTACGTTTAGTTTCCATTTTTTTTTCGTCGTTGGTTTTTTGGTTTTGTTGGTTCCGTCTCAGTCGTCCGCCATTTTTCATTACAGTCGCCAAAAATTTCGTGTCGATGTATGTTGTGTCGGTTTGGTCGCATTTTTTTCCAATTTTTTTTTTGATTTGTTAATAAAAAATTCTATACACAAAATATAAAAAAAATCATTGAAAAAAGTTTTTGTTATTTGTGAAAATTGAAATTATTACAAAGAAAATTTTATTATAAAATATATAAAACAAAGAAAAAAATGCCCATCACAATAAAAAAGAAAAGTTGAGAAAAAAAATTTACAACAAAAAAAAAGTACGTACTTGTGTACCAAAAAAAATCTATCTTCAACCCACATCTATATAAAATATATATATATATATTTTCACCACATCAATACAGTGTAGTTTCCAACATATTTAAAAAAAAAAAGCTGTGTCAAAAGTGAAAAGTGAATTCTTTTTGTCTTTAATTATTTCAAAATCTCTTTAATTTTTTTAATTTAAATTAATTTTCTTCCTTTTTATTTCCAATTTCTAATTAAATAAATTCTGAAAAAAAAAGAAATGAAATTATTGTTAACAAAATTCCCTCAATTATCGAAATAATTTTTTTTTATCCCTAAAACAAACCAACAACGTTCACCAATTCACCACACACATAAAAAAGTTATATATATATATATTTTTTTTTTTAATAAAGTGAAAATAAGAAAATTTCTATTCAAAAAATCATTTAAATGCTAAATATAAAATAAGTGTAAAATAAAATTTTCATATTCAAAAAAAAG
This sequence comes from Empis stercorea, assembly GCA_949752835.1. Lineage (NCBI taxonomy): Eukaryota > Metazoa > Arthropoda > Insecta > Diptera > Empididae > Empis > Empis stercorea. The sequence goes on from OX457085.1 coordinate 3,629,737, forward strand.
AATTAATTGAATTTTTGTTACATTTTTTTTTTGTAACTAAAATTTTTAAATTTTTTTATAAGTGACGGTAAAAATTAAAAAGGTGACTATTTGGACATTTATATTTATATGTTAATATACATATATAAAAATTTAATTGTATATATATAAAAATTAAGAAAAAAAAAATCTATTTGAATTATAATAAAATTAAAAAGAAAAATTTCCCAGTGTGAAAAAATAAAAATTTCAACAAAAAAAAAGTGGGGATTTTTTTTGTATTATTCCATTCTACACTATAAACACACACACACACACACCAACTCTGGATGGGCATTTTTAAAAATGCTAATAGAATGAGATTGTGTGTTGGTTTGTAGTTTTTTTCATATGCAGAGAGTTGAGTGTGTGTGCGACAGAAGAAGAATAAGAGAGAGAGAGTAAAATTTTAATTATTTATAAAAATTAAGAAGAAAAAAATTTATATTATAATAAATTGATTATGTAGTGGTGGAAAAAACCACACATTTGCACACAGCTCTGTATATTATAATTTTTTGAGAAATTCGCTGTTTTTTTGTAGAAATAATAAAAAAAAAAATTTAAATTGTTTATAAAAAAATTCATTATTATTATTACTAAAATATTTGTGCTTGTGTGTCCATAGTTCTTACTATTATTATTATTACTAGAAAATTTAAATTTAAGATAAAATATATAAAAAAAAATTATTAATAAAATTTTTACAAAGTTTTTTATTGAGCACGTAAAAAAAATTCAAGTTTTTTGAAATATACAAAAAAAAAAAATAAAGTGAAAAACAGACAAAACGAAACCTAAAAAAAAAAAATATAAATTGATTATAATTTAAAAAAAAAGTGAATTTTTGAAAAAAAGTGTTAATTTTTAAATTAAAATATTTTAATTTCGGATAAATAAAAAGAAAAGTTGATTTTTTTTTGCAATTGAGAAAATTAAATAAAAATAGAAAAAAAAAGCAAAAAAAAATGTGGTGTAAAATTTTGAATGTAAAATATCAACTATGACGCACCAAAATCACCAAACTAACGGCGCAAGTTTGGAGGATTGCCATACAAACTTTTTCGCCTTGGTATGTAACACAAAAAAAAATTATAATTATAATTGTATTTAAAATTATTTATATAAAAAAATATTTTAGAATTTTTTATAGTAAAATTTTCCATAATTGGAAATTTTTTTTTTTCGAAAGTCATTTTTAAGTCACTGTTTTTTTTGTTTCATTGTTTTCTAAATCTAAAAAAAAAACGCTGTCTTATTATTTTTATAATTCAATTTTCAAGACAAATTAGGGGAATTTATTGAAAATTAATTAATTTAGAAGTCACAACTATAAATGCAAAATGATTTTAAAAAGGGATTTCCCTACAGAAAATTATTCTTATTCTCTCTCTATCTCTCTCTCGCATTTTATAATTAACTACCCAACAGAAAATATTTTTTATGATTTCGAAATTATATTTTATTAAATAAAAAAAACTATGATAGAAAAAAAAAACCTCAAGGTTTTTTGTGTTTCCACCAAAAAACTACACTCTAAAAAAAATTATGTTGTTGTTTGTTGTTTTTTTATTAAAAAAAGTTCAGATTTTCTTTTTGATTGTGTTTAAAGTACATTTTTGTTTTTCTGTGTATGTTTTACAGCCAGAGAGATTAATAAATTTATCCAAAGAAAAAAATTAATCAATTTAATTTTTTTTGTTTAATAACTTTTCTGTGTTTGAGTTAATTGACACACACACATTTTAAATTACCTAGAAAACACACATGTGCAATCGATCTACGCACACTAACCAAATTTTATATATAAATTTAATTTCTATATTTTTTCCCCTTGTTGTTCTCTCATTCTCCTTGATAAGATAGTTTTTTTTATTATTTATTGAATTTCTGACATATTTGCAAGCATTCAAATAAAAATTTGTATGTTTTTGCATATGTGTTGGAGTTTTGTTTGCAAAAGTAAATGACAGTAGTCACAATTTGTACCGTAGTATATATAAATAATTATATGAAAAATAATAAATAATAAAATTATTAGATTTTTTAGAATCTAAATTTCATAAAAAATAATTAAATTTTTTTAATGGAAATTTTTTAAATATTAATTTATTTATTTTTTGTTGATTATGATAAACATATATAGAAGAAAAAAATTTGTGGTTAGGGGTTTATCAAAATTTTGTGGTTATACACAAAATTGTATAAATTATTAAAAGGAAATATACTTCAGATTATAAAATAATAATATTTTTCAAATCTTATTTTTATTTAACATTAAAATTTTAGAAAAAACATTTTTCATTTGCATTTGAAGAAATACAAATAACAAGAACAACGAAAATTATTTCCTACTGTCAAAATTTGTTGTTTGCGTTACGACGGTGTTGCCACTTTTTGACAGAACATTTTTTTTTATATGGAACTTTTTTTTAATAATACATAATTCTATTTTATTTATGACTAAAATTTCTAATTAATTTATTTTTATGTTTCAAAAGTTAACTAAAATTAAATTTAAAATAACGTCCTACTAAAAATCAAAGATATTTATTTATAAATTTTGCAATTTAATAAATTGAGAAATTCAATACATCAGCTTTTTTTTTATATAATTTCTGACAGGTGGTGATTTTTAATGTAAATAATTTTATTATTTATTTATTTATATATTTAAAATAAGATTACATAAAAATTTATATATCTTCGATAATTTTCGAAAGAATTTTTTCTTTGCAAATTTTTTTTTAATATAAATTTAATTTTATTATAAAATTCCAATTATGATGTCATATTTTAAACTGTTTAAATGGACTAAGCATTTATTTAATTATGAATGTGTAGTCAAATATTAATTTAAAAATTTGTCAAATTTCACCAAAAAGTATAAATTCATTTTTATTTAAACCGGCTAAAAAATATTTCCCCGAATTTCCCTAGTTTAAACATATATGTATGGTACCTATCACATAGAGTCAGATTTTCTAAATAATGTATAATAATTTGGACATTTTTTGTATACCTTCGAATATATTTTTTGCCTGCAAAAACCTTTTATTTTATAGTTTATATAACTAGAGAAGGTTGATTACCTACCTAAAAACTACCTTTTACCCTACCAAAAAAAAATTCCTTTATGTCTTTTTTTTTCTGTGTACTCTGATGAAATGTTAAATGGTTTGTGTTGTGTTGTTGGTGCGCATGAACATATCTGTTTTTTTTATGTGCATAAAATTTCCATCTTTTTTTATATAGTTTTTTTTATGATTGTTAATGACTTAACTGTATGGGTCGATGTTGTATTATATATTATTATATAGCCCGCTATCGTATTTATGTGTCGATCGTCGGTGTTTTTTGGTATAGAATGTTGCCAGAGTTTATAATATTTTATTAGACCTTGAAAGCTGTGTAATAAAAAAAATTGAGTTTGTAGAAGTATGAGCTATAGAACGACAAGGCTTGCTAAATATCCCGATTTTGGGAACTTAACATAGAACTAAATCATAATATGACATTATTGCTAGTGCAAAAACTATTTGCATAGCTATACATAATATCACCGTCTGACTGACACATGGAACATGTCTTTGGAAACGGCTTCATTTCCAGGATGTCTATAGAATCTGTTTGATATATGGCAGGTAGATTATACAATGAGGCAAGGCAACTCCTAAAATCAAACCTAACCTAGTGCAGAAACTAAATATTAATTACAATAAACTAGGTTTTATTTTGTCGGTGCTAAGATTACATTTTTGTTCCTATAGTTATATAATTCGCTTATTATAGATGAGGTCCACTTACTTATCGATATTATATCTATATGGTTACACATCCTACTATGATTTTTCCAATTATAGTAAAAATGTATTTTAACCAAACTTTACAAAATTCGATCGATGGATAAAAATTTATGTATGGTAACATTCATTCTTTTTTTTTTATTTCCGATCCTCTTTTTTTTTCGTTCTATTAAATGCGGGGCGAGGTTTAATATAAATTATTAACATAAAAAAGAAAACCCTTTTATTAAATAGAAGAGAAATAAATAAAAATAACATTTAAAATATTAAATTGGCTCTCTCATTTACTCTCTCTTGGAGTTTGCTTCAACATTTTCATTTGTATTTAATTGAAATTGAAACATATTTATATCTATGTATCTTACATTGTTGATTATGATATTTTTTCTATATGTTAATTTATTTCTTCAACCAAAAAATTCAAAAAAAATGTCCCACAGGCACAAAAGAGTTTATGTTGTATGTACAAATTGTTTATTTGTATAGGGCTTCCCCAATTCGCACTTTTTTATGTGTTTATAGATTTTTGTTGTTTTTTTTATGTTCGGCGGTTGTTGTTTTTGGTTTAGCTGTCTTCATTTTCTAAAATAATCGCGGCTGAGAAAAATATCTAAACTTTTTTATCTTCATTTATATGTACAAAAAAAAAATACCTTCTGTATACGGTAAATAAATGAAACTTTAATACACAAATAACACAGAAGAAGGTGGTTTGATTGCGCATTTAATTTTTTCATATTTTCATATTATCTTTTAGATTAAAATTTATTTAGAAACATTATTTCAATTTTTATATATTTTCGATTAAAAGTTTTGTTTGTTTGTTTGTGGGAATTTCAGATTTTTTTTTGTTTTAGGTATATGTAGACATTAAAAAAAATCTGTAAATTTTTATGTGTACTCACTCGTATACAAATCAGCAGTAGGAAAAACGTCATACCCCAAATAAATAAAATTACACACATACTTATTAAAAAAAATAAAGAATAATAATTTAGTTTATTTATAAAATATGACTTTATATTATTTATTCACTCAGCTTTTTCCATTTTTATAGATTTCTATTTTTTATTGAATTTGATTGATAACAAACTGAAACAATTTTCTTATTAAAAATTTGTATAGTATATATTTATTTATTTTACCAAAAATCTTGGAAGTCTAATAACCAAAAGAAATTAAAGTTCAATTTTAATTTATGACATCAAATTTTACATTTGAAATGTATATGTAATTTGATTAAATTATTTTTTAATGAAAATAGTGTAATTTCATTCGTTAAACTTAATTTAATCATTTCATATTTTTGAGTAATTGATAACTTAAAGTGGTGAATTATGTTATATTGACTTAATCATACAATAATATTATTCAGTTCTATTTTCTTTGAAATTTACTTATCCATAAATGACTGTGACCCATCAATTCAATTTAAAAACCCCACTGGAAATTTGACAATTATTTCTAATAATAAACTTATAAATAAATGACTTTGACCCAGCATCTAAATTTATATATACAAAAAACTGAATTTTTGTTTGTGGCTTGGTAGTGTGAATGTAAATATTTTAAATTTTTGAATTTTCGTTTAATTTACTTCCAAATTTTGTTCATTCAATTTCTTCTGTTTCTTTCATTGATGTCTAAAGAATGTGAAATGGATATTACCTATCAATATTTGTGTGATAGGGGGCCTAGGGCATATAATGTGTGATAGGGGGACTAGGGCAACAATCTTTAAATACTATTTCTCCCATTCAATTTTTTACTTGATTTTAACTACAAATTTAAATTCATTTATTGTTACAAATTCTTTTCTCATATTTCAAACGCACAATTTTAGTTGTATAATTATATATTATAGGCATACGCTTCTCACATGGTCCAATAATTTTACAATTTTTACGTATAGTTGTTTCGATAATCATTGTTTTGCCTCATTTTTATATTGTTTTACAATTCAATTTCGAAACAAAAATTACAAAATGCATCATTAAAAAAAAAACACAATATAATTGAATTTGCTTGTTAACCACCACCTACACTCATACACTTCAAAGCTTTTTTTATACTTATATAAAAAAATATTGCTGTAACTGCTGTGAAACTTGCACAGTTCACAAAAAAAATTCTGTTTCTGCTTTAATGTAAAAATAAACAAAACTAAAATTCCATATCCAAAATTGTAATGATTTAAATTCCATAAATAAAATTCTCTTAGGTTGGTGTTTTTCCATTCAATTTTTTTGATATTATCCTAAACTCCTCAATTATAATTATTATTATTTTTTAAAAGAAATTTCATAGCACCACATAAATTACATAAAAATTGTATTAAAGTGAAAATTCATTCTCAAGCTTTCTATATATGTACATATATATAATAAAAAGGTCAACAAATTTTTGATGTTTTATAAAAACAAAAAACTTTTTAAATGCAAAAAGATAAACTAAAAACTTGCAGTTAAATAAATATTTTTATTTACATTTTTAATTTATTAACCCATTGTGGTTATACGAAATCGGAATTAGACGGAAATTTGATATAGAATTTCGGGTTGAGATAGCAAAATTATATAAATTTAATGTCGACATTCAAATTTTTAGACTTTCTCATTGAAAAAAAATGGAAATATCTTAGGTGACAATTTAATTTAGGTTAAAAAAAGTGGGTACTTATAACTAATTAGTTTATATGTGTCTCAACAATGTACACCGGATGTACACCCATCGGTTTAACAGCTCACATTTTATCGCAAGGATATATACGTTAACCTTACCCAAGATCATGGAGAGGAATTGAATGTCAATATTCTAGTTTTAAATTTATGAAACAATTTTCGTAAAAACTCCATTTAATACCAATACACGCAGTGGGAGGGGGGGTTAAATAATGAAACTTTTTTTTATTATTATTAGAGCGTGTATGGTGAAATAAATAATAATATAAATATAAATATATTTTAATTATTTTTTTCAACAATTCAACAATATAACATAATTAAAATTCATTTTTTGTTATTTACAAACACAACATATAAATCAAATAAAATTATATACTTATGTAAAAAAGATTTATTTATAAAAGAAGGCAAAGAAATTATGTAAAATAAAGAAAATGTATATGCAACGACAACGACCTCTGTGCATGTGCTATGCACAATAAAAAATTTTAATTATTTTATTTGAAAATCGAGAGAAAATTGAAAAGAAATTATTAAAAAACATAATTTAAAATCAAAAATTAATTTCAAAATTAAATAAATTTTTCGTGATTTTTTAATTATTAATTTTTTTTTTACTTTGATTTGTTTCTGTTTCTACATTTTTGTAACCAGATGGAGTGATATTTTAAAATGAAATTTGAATGTCTTAATCCTGCTATACTCAAATCTATCCACTTAAACATTGAATATATTTAACCGATTGCTTACTCTACTCCACTGGAAAACATTGGGTTTATCAATTTATTGATTAAATTACATAATTTGACATTTTGGTGGTCTCATTGTGCCTGACTCATTAATATTTTGGACAAGTAGCTTTGTAAAACAAGTGATTTTATAGAATTATTTAAGCTCTTAGAAACAAATCCAAGAATTTCAGACAAAAATTACCTGTTGTAAAATCACACACAAAAATTTTTTTGCCAAATCATTTTCGCCAAGAAACTTGGAAACATTCTTTAAAAAAGAATGACTTAGATATTTTTTGAAATGAAACTTTTTATTCATTTTGAATATTTTGTTTTTCAAATTTTCTTCTTATTTCACATAAAAAGAATTACTACTTTTTTTTGTATTGTACTTTGGTTTTATTGTTTCCTCCTCTCTGTGTTGTTTCAATGTTGACCCAATTACCTACTTAATTTTTATTTATTTTTTTTTGCTATATTACAAATTTATTATCTTTTCAGTTGTGTTGTTGTAAGATTTTTTATTCACATATGAAAATCAAATAAATCAAGTTTAAACGTCCGACACGACACAATCTCTCACCACTTTAATAACAAAAACAAAACAAAAAGTAATTAATTAAATTTTTCTGCTCAACATTCTACGACTGAAAAAAGGAGCTATACAAAAATTTGTTTAAGTTTAGTCCTATCCTATTCCATAAGGAGAAGGCAATGTGACAAAAGGGGGATTATCTGATGGGCATTTTTAGATTTGAACTTTCGTCACGGTGGGATTACTACGCACGCCTTTGTAGATTGATTGAGATTATATTATCTCTGTGTTTATTTAGATTGAAATATTTTACATTTCAACAATATTTTGTATGCAATATTTACGACGTATTGGCTTGGTATCATGAAAGTTAAGCTTTTCATTGTCTCTTTTTGTTTAACAAGTGCATTTTTTACATTTACGTTACAAAATTTATTTCTGAGAAATTTCCTACAAAATATTTACTTAAAATAAATTTTGAAAACAAAGTTTCATATTTTTTTTTGCAACGCATTTTTATGTAAACAAAAAAAAAAGCTTTAAAAAAAATACGAAAATTTCAAGTTAAAAGTTTTACATGGAATAATTTTTATTTACCTGGTGTTTTGTTTGTGTGTGTGTGTTTGGTAATGAATAAAAATCTGAATTCACGATTTTTTTAAGTCAACAAAACAGAAAAAAGAAGAAAAAACGTAGAAAAAAAAACATGAAGTTTAACGACCGCAGTTTAACATTACAAATTTTGCTGTTTGCGCTGCTTTTGTTTTGTTTCTACCTGACTGCCAACATGTAATCATATTTATGAAAATAAAAATTAACATATCATTAAATTGTAGTAGTAGTAGTAGTGGTAGTGCGATATGCTGGGATGCATTATACTGGGATGAAGATTAAGGGTGTTTGATCCATCTTGATGTCTAATTCAGGATTTCCAATTTTTTGATTGGAAATCCTGAATGAACTATGAACAAGAAAGAGGACTAATATTTCAAAACTACCACACACCACACAACCACAGTAATAAATGGGAAAAAAAATGTGGCTAAATATAGTTTTTTCATTTATACATAAATTAAAAAAGCTTTTGTCTTAACATATGCAACAAGTTTCGTAATATCTAGTGAAGCTTTACAAAGAAAAAAATTAAAATGCTCAGATTAAGATTTGTATTACTAATATAGTATAAAGAAAACTAAAATGTGTTGCAACCTATAGAAAACCTTCAAATGCAGGTGTTAAAATGAAAGAAGTTATTTCTTTTCTATGTAAAATTTTCACAATTCTTTTCTTATTGTGATGTCATATCCCTAATTTTTGCAATTTTTGCGCACTAGAAAATATTCAAGTTTGTTTTGAAACCTTTTTTCATTTACCATTTTGGAAAGCGGCGATACATTTTTATAAGTATCTTTATTACTCGACTTTGCCCAGTATTTGAAAGTTGAAAATAGCACAGTTGAGCTGAACGACATGTACAAATTTCAAGTTGCTACTGTTCACTCTTTCTGAGGAGATCTTGTGACACAGACACATGACAAATTTGGAATATGCAGTGACAATTGACCTTGAACGCTACGAACTAAACTGCAGTAACACAGGTCACTGTAGTAATCTAAGGTATGTACATATGTATATGCAGACAGAATAGGGTTGCTTGCCAGTATAGTCTTGTAGAACATTTGAAAATTATTATAAGACTTTAGGAATAATTATTTGCGAATGTGAAATAGTGACGAGATCAAGACTCCGTCACATGGGATATAGTTTCAATTAACCTTGGAAACTTTGCACTCATATTATTCGAATACATTTAGCCAATCAGTAAATCTCTGCTAAACCTCGCCGTAGTTTAAATGTCTTCTGTGCTACTGGAAAACTAAACGCAACTTTTACATGTATCCGTGACGTTTCTGTCGAGTCAACTTATTGTGTTTGTATCAATTTTTTAAATAAAATTTATGATATATACCTTTTATCGACTTGAAATTCTAATGACCTTGACTCTTTATTATCCCTGAAATATTTTTTCGATACTTGTTTTTTTTTAATGTTGTGTGTTGAACATACTTTCATAATAATATGTTGTGTTGTTTCCCTATAAGTAAATTTTTTCATTGACCAAAATAACAAAAATCTAAAACAATTATCTGTAAATATTGAATTTGAAGTTATTTTTTGTTTTTATTTTACGTCGTGTAACACGTGACAATGTTAAATCCAATTAAAATAAACTCGTAATAAATAAATAAATAAAAATTTCAATTAATTTTCTCAGAATAAAAATTCTGATTTAAGTCTTAAATAGATTTTATTTATATAAAATTTATTTTTCTATAATTATTTTATTTGTGTCATTTTTGTCCATGAAATTTGTAACAATGTATTTACTTTATTTTAATTAAAAGTATTTTTTTTTGCAAAACAAATTTTCAATTTATAAAATCAAATCTACAAACACCTATAAAAAAAATATCAAAAATTTGTAATTGCATTTTTGTGTTTCACAACTAAAAGTAAATAAACATTTTTCGTATCTGAAAGATTTATACATTTTTCTCTCTCTTTTTTATGATTATCCTATTATTTTTTTTAAACTAATTGTTTTTTTTATTGTAATCTCCTCTCTTTTTCTCACGTTTTTTTTTTGTTTTTCAAATATTTTTTAGAGGAAATTGTAATAAAAAATCTGTGTTGTTTTTATTATTTAATATTTATTGGGTTTGTTGCTTTTCTATACAAACAAACAAAAACACACAAATACCATACCTTGTCTAGCCAATATTAAGAGTACGGTACGGTGCCTGCACACCAACACACACTGTAAAATTTTTGTAGCTGAGCGGCTGAGCCGGTTTTTTTTTTTATTTAGCATATTTTTTGTTGTTGCTCTCCGTGTGGGGTTGTATTGTAATTATTGTGTTTTGTGAATAATATGAAAAATGAAATCGCCTAGGAGTTTTTGATTTTATTATAAGGAAGGAGAGAAAGGTGAATAGTTGGATGTGTGCATACTGTGCCTGTGTGGTGTGTTTGGAAATGAACCGCAGCAGTTTGGGGCAATTTTGTGTGGTATAGATTTTTTTTTTTAGCTTAATTTAAAAGCTTTCTGATAGATATCATCTACAGGCACAGAAAAATGTATTAAAGTTTGGTGTGGCAGACAAAAAAAAACAAATTGTGGGTTGGCGCAAACAAAAATGAAAATATTTATTACATCAATTAAAATTATATATGAAATTCCTCTTCACCACACAGGTTCAATAGTCCGTCGTATCTCTATCAGAGTCAGAGAATTGAAAATATAAAATAGTATGTATTATACCGTATTTATTTTACTTTTTACCCCCTTTTATAGCGATTATTTTATAGATACAAAACTTTTTCGCATACATTCACAAAACAGTCAATAAAATTATTATTAAGTTTAATATTTTTTTTTTTCATTTAATGAAAGCTTTTATCTACTTTATAAAAAAAAATTGGTGCTAATTTTTGCTTCTCTATTGAAAAATATTGAAGCATCTTGTTTGGATTATAGATTATATAGTAGTGTCCTTTTCGTTCAAAGGAAATTCATTCGATTTAGTTGTAGACTTTTATACGCTAACTAGGCAAAAGGAAATAACTAAATTCAATCGGAAATGTTTGATATGATTCTTCATTAGTAGATAAATTGAAATTTGAACTGGTAAATGGTTAATTTTGAAAGCTTTAGTGTATATACTATATACTATACCATATTCATCTACTCATATCATTTACATTCATCTACTCTATCATTTATGCCATTAAACCGTCCTTTTTCCTATTGAAGACTACTGCTTTAGTATACAGCAGTAGTGTACAATAGAATATATGTCCATTTTCATATGTCTTTTGACTATGTCCATTTTCATTTACATGTTCGTTTTATTTTCGTTGTAAAAAAAATATTATGGAAATTCAAAAACAAAAAAGCTTTTATAAATTCTTATATACATATAAAAAAAATATTAATAGATTTGTTTTTGTAATTCGCACAGGTATTTATTGCGAAAAAATTTCCTGTACATAAAAATTAAAATAATAAACAAAATATATTATATAAATTTTGTCCGAAGAAAAACATTGTTACTAAAAATTAGGACTTATTACAAATTACAAAAGAAATTATTTATATTTGAATATATTTCTTATATTTCTCTTAATGATTAAAAATTATTTACGTTATATATATATGCCTACAACACTATTAATATATGCCCGACAAATTATTTAAACGACTTTTGACCTCATCGAGATGAATAAAGGTCATTAGTCCTAAGCTTATTTCGTGTAGAACGTCGAAAAGCTTGTAGGATAAATTTAATTTTAATGATTTTTTTTTCATTTAAATTAATTTATAAATTTTCCTAATTTTGACCAATAAAATTTGACTTTTCTATTAATGATTAAAAATTAAGTTCTCTGTCAGCCTTGAAAATGTCTTCTAATAATCAATTACTTAATGAAGTCTAATTAACACTAATAATTAATGGTCATTTAACATCACATTAGCATTATATGCAAATTAAATGTTCATACTTGGATGAAATTTTGAGATTTTTCATGTAAATTTATTAGAAGGCTTTTTTCTCCTATAGTATTTTTGTGTCATTCTTAGAAATACGTCACAATTAGATTAACAGATTTTTGTTAGCACTTGTTATAGATTCAGACGAAATCAATTGATGACTTCTGTCTTTGGTTTTTCTTGTATTTCAACGTCATTTTATCTTAACATCTAATTATAAAAATTAACAAAATTCTCGTAATATAAATTTAGGAAAAAAAATTTAAATGGAACAAATTTTACAACAAACAGAAACAAACAAATTTTTAAATAATATTTTCATTAAAAAATTAAATATAAAAAATTTTTTCTATATAATTTTTTCTGTAATAAAATTTTCTTTTATTTTTTTAGACTGATTTGTGCGGCATTAAATGGCGTAAATATTTAATTGGTGAAAGACCAAATGCTACTGGTGAACCATTAGATGATCCAGTATTAAGATCATATGCACGTTGTTTAGAATGTGAAATATTATGTGTATGGAGACGTGTTGCTGCACCAAAATTAGAACAAGATCCAAATAATACAATATCATATGATATTGTTACATCACATACACATCCACCATTATCATTAACAGCAGCTAAAGAATTATGGATATTTTGGTATGGTGATGAACCAGATTTAACTGGATTATTAGATCAAGAACTTAAAACATCTGGTTCCGGTAAGCAAAATGAAATTTTTTACTATTCATCATTAATATGTATAAATATTTAAATAATATTCTTGACAATTAAATTAAGTAATGAGGGGAAGGTAGAGGGTTTGATTAACAGGATATATTAAAAAACTGAAACATAATGGAAATATGTAATCAAATTAATCGATGGGGATGATAGGTAGGAAATCTTAATTATTTTGCGAGAATTGACACTAACAGAGAAAAAAGTTAATTAATGGAAATATTTTTGACATTTCATTTTTTTCGTTGCTCTACTTACAAAAAAAAAAAAAACACTTCTAATTTCTTTCTATTTTCAAACCAACAATCAATAATGAAAAATTTTCTTTTATGAATTTACTATAAGAAAAAAACTTCATAATTTCATTAGGAATCATACAAAATTTTATATATCATCCATCCATACATAAGTATAGTCAATTCTATTTCTAAATACAAGTAAAATATATAAATGTCCTTATTTTTAGAGGACGTTGGATTCACCGAGGACGATATATACACAAGGAAAATAATATTATAATAAAATATATATAGAAACCGAAGGAAATATTTTACAATTTCTTCTTATCGCCCATTTTCAAAAAATTATTTTATATATGTATATACATATTTGTATATATACATATAAGTATGTATTATATATTTTTTTATAGAAATATTTCTTGTCATTTTGTCAGGGGGTACCCAACAATATCGATTTTTTCCATATAATATTTCCGTTCTTTTTTTTTTTTGTTGATGTTCGGTTTTGTGTACACTTACAAAACAGAGAAACAAAAATCTTTTCTGTTGCTGCTTTAAGGGTATATAATATGTACATATACATAATATACATAATATAATATACTAACAAACAAAAAAAGGATGAAATTGATATTTTTACCCACCAGTAAATAACTTTTTTTTGTTTAATCCTTTTTTTAAGGTTTTTTTTTTTGCCAAACAGGAAATTATTTAAAACGAAACTTGCAAAATCAATAATTTTTCAAAAATAAATTTTACATCAAGATATGCAAAAAATAAAAACCACATTTTAAAATATAAAATTTTGAATAATTAAAACTTAATTTACAAAAACTCGTCCACCCCATAATAGCAAAAATATTTTTAATAGGTAAAATGTTAACATATGTTCAAATGGTTTCGTTGTTTGTGTATCGTCCTCGACGATTTTTTTTAAATTTATATAAATTAATTGTTCTTAAAGTTTGTTATGTAAGTATATTAAGAAAAAAAAATGTAAAGGAAAAACACCAACCCCTTAAATGGTTATATTATACAGTGATTAAAACACGTGCAATATTTCAAAATCGAGTTTGCGCGAATCCTTTCTTGTCTTCTCTCCTTTTTTTGTAACGAAATAGGAAAATTTTTACAGTCAATAATTATTACAGATGTCCGGGGAATAATAAATACAAATAATATATATATATATATATATATATATATATATATATGAATATGAAAGAGATGGATATACTTTAGTGATTTATTCAAGGCAAACTTGATAATTAATTTATAAAATTAATGAATTTTCCAAATTAAATCAATTTCGCAAAAATAGTATCCTAATATAAATATTAAAATCAATTATGATTTACTGTCGTGGAAATTTCATTTTTCTATAAGTACAATTTAAAAATTCAAAAACGTAAATATATTGTGACAGATACCCATTAAGGATAACAGTGTAACGAATAACCAAAAAGAAAACCCAAAACATAACATATGTCATAAACATTTAAAACTTTAAAGAAACTGTAGGAAAAGAAAACACGTACACAACAACGTGAATTTTGTTGTCTGCTTTTAGGCATAAGTGAAATGTTCGTTTTCAATAAAATTCTGATATTTAAATAGTCATGCATCCTAAATGTAACAAAATTATTTTATCAATTTTATCTTGATGTTCTCGAATTAATCGATCTGTCAAAGTTTTAAGGCCTAAAGTTTTAAGGCCTATTTCCAAAGCGAACAAAATGCTAGGTTTTATTAAGAGAAGAGCAAAAGAATTTAAGAATGTTTGGGTGACAAAATCCTTATACTGTGCTTTAGTGCGGCCTATTCTTGAATACGCGTGTCCTATATGGGATCCCTTCTACGAAATTCATAAAAATAGGATTGAATCAGTCCAAAAGCAATTTCTACTCTTCTCATTACGAGACTTATATCACCCAAATGACTACATAAACCTACCACACTATCATACTCGCCTTAATTTACTGAACTTATCTTCCCTCGTATCTAGGAGAGCTGTTCTAACTTCCTGTTTCACGTTTGATGTTTTAAACGGACACATTGACGTTATCTCTATAATTAATAGAATAAAATATAATGACGACGTTAGACAAACGAGACATACTAGCCTACTTAAAGTTTACCACCACCATAAAGAATATGCTAAAAATGAGCCAATTAATAGATGTTGCCTATTATTTAATACTCACTGCATGCATTTATCAACAAATATATCGAAATTCACTTTCAAAAATAAATTACTTCGATATTACAATCCAATCTCTTAATTTCTAATATTATTTTTTTTCCCATATTAATTTTCCTAAACATCCCTTACGTTTATAATATCTCTTGATTGTATTGTCTTTTTTCTTGTCTTTTTTAATTGTATATATAATATCATCAAACATATTAATTATTAATGTTTTTTATATTTTAACTACAATTTAATTTTGTATGTATATTTTGTAATTAAATATATTTGATATATATTAGTTTTTAATTTTAAATTTTTAATTAATATTTCTTTGTTAATCTTTATATTTAAGTTTTTGTACCTTGTTTGGTGAATAAATAAATAAATAAATAAACGTGTGGGAATAATACCCTAATAAAATTCTCTTTTGGCAATATTTTATCTAGCTTCCCTGTTGGAAATTTTATGTGACTCAATTATCTACTTTTCTTCGTTTTAATTACAGTCCTGCTGTTAGTTTTATTAATATTTCATAGTGATAAATCAAGGTCATAACATATTGTGATAATTTGTCGAGCTATAAATTCGTATAGTTTTTTTTTCGTTCCAATACTAAATCCTTACTGGATTTCCTGCAGGTGTTAGCAGAGAAAGCTGTAAAGGAAATATTGTATAAAATCGATAACGAAAGGAATGTGCTAATAAAATTAGAATTTTTTCTAAATATAATTATCCATGTATGTTTCCTATAATTATAACAAACACATATTTATATCATCTTTTTTATTAACTGTCCTTAATTGATAGACAATTTTCAATATATCAATTTTTGACAGCTGTAAAAAGAGCATATCGTGTGTGTCTTCACAAATATATGGTTTTTTCCCAACTTTTCTTTTATAATTTTAGAAGAGTTGTCAGTCGCAGTCACACATATTTTTTTGGGAAGATTTCATATTTTTTTTTAATGGTCAGTTCTGTAACCACAAAATTATATCCCCCCTGTCTTATTATGATTGACATTGATTTTTTTTTAGATTATGGTAAAATGTCCTTGGAAAATTTTGTAACTTTTAGGTACTTTTACACCGGAAAAATGTTATTAAATATTTTATAAAATTAATAAAAAAAAACGCATTATAATAATAATTGACGATTAAAACAATTCTTGTTCATTCAATTAATGTACTTTTTTAAGGGTAAATACATAAGTGAATTTGTCGGAAAAATTAATGACGTTTATTTTTATGCTCTTCGAATTATGTACATAATATTTTACCGGTTTAGTCTTGTTTTAAAGAAAAAAGAATCCATGAACACAAATACATTAATGAAGAAGTTGCTTTTTTTTTTTTTGATAATATAAAAATGTACTTTAAATACGTCATAGTTTATATTTATAGGGATTTTAATTAAATTTTCTTTTTTCATTGTTCGGTTTCCCCTTCTTTTTCAAAATTTCCATTTGCCAGAATCGGAAATTTTTAAAATTTAGTTATTTTTTTTAAGTGTGTGTTTATTTATTTTTTTTTAATTTAAATTTTTAAATAATAAAAGCTTCTTTGTCTCTAATTCTAATCTAAAAAGAACATAAACGTTTCTCTTACTCTTCTCCCCATTCACGATCACGAATTTAAATAAAAAGCTTTATTTTGCTTTTAAAATTGAGAAAATCAAATTAAATACGTTACGTTTACATTACATTTCTTTAAAATTGAATCAATTTTTAATATTTTCTATCGGAGGAACCAATTTTAATGGAGTTTGAAGGAGTTTTCAAATTTCATTTAAATATAAAATTTTAAATTAAAAAACATTTAATGATTTCGATAAACTTGACAACTCGTTTACAAATTATAATTTTTTACTACACCACTGAACATTTTTGTGAAGTATATGTACATATATCATTTTTGGTTACATTACAGATTATAGTCACTCAAGGTCGACGGATTATAAACGCAAAGAAAACGCAATAAATTTTTTAACTGGTCAAGTTTTGAATATTTATAATGTAGAACAAACAAATATAATATTATTTGAAGACTTATTAAATTAAATCTACATTAAAATGTAACTTTTATTCAATTCAACTTTTAATGTTCATATATGTCAACAGAAAATCGATACATTGATCGTATCAGAATCGAACTAAAAGGTTGACATTAAATTGACATTGTTTACATTAAAATGTATGACACATGACGTTACAGTGGATTCAATTTTTACGACGAGATGTTCAAGCGGACTAAAGGCTAAAATTTGACAGGCTTTAATCGTCATAGTGTAGACAAAAGGCTTTAAAAATTATATAGTGTCCCCACTAAATTGCTGGTAAGGAGGTTAGGGTATTAGCTTTCCGTCATTTCTCTATGTCGTAAGTCAAAGTTTCATGTATAAGAAATTAAAATTTCTAAAATTTAATATTAATAATATTAAATTTTAAATAATAATAATATTAAAATAACTAAAATCCAATCAACCATTAACTCTCTTTCATTTTTCATTTATCGAAATTAATTTAAGAAAATTCTATGAAAATTTATAACAAATTATCATGAGAAAATTATAACAATTACATTAATAATGTAGATTTAATGCTA
Source organism: Empis stercorea (assembly GCA_949752835.1). NCBI lineage: Eukaryota > Metazoa > Arthropoda > Insecta > Diptera > Empididae > Empis > Empis stercorea. The sequence continues at coordinate 3,647,827 of OX457085.1, forward strand.
TGTTTAGTGTGTAACAATGACTCATGTTATTTTTATGTTAAATTAGCTGCCATTGACCTGATTGAAACCTGATTAAAGTCAAAACTTGATACCTACTTTTTTTTGTTATTTTGTTTAAACAACAAAAATGAGAAAGAAAATGCATAAAGAATTTTTTTTTATTTACTATATTTAAAATTATGTTCTAGCCTGGATGGATGGGAGTTTTACGTTGAGTGTGGTGCAACGTCGTGTTTGCGTGCTTTAATTTCAAGTGCGACAATATTTTTTAATGCATAAATTAAAAAAAAAAATTTATTTTTGTTACAATAAAAAAACAAACAGAAGAATTTTTGGATTTTTTTCGGTGGATCAGCAATTTTTTTTTAGGAAATGCACACAAAATTTTTGAACGTGTTTTGGTTTCATTTTATTTTAGATATTTTTTATTATTCTGTTTTTATATTTTCTTATGAAATATTTTTCATTGTTAAAAAAAAAAGTCGAGAGGGAAAGAAAAAACTGGCAATTCAACTTTTTTTTTGTTATCTTTCTAAAATTTATATAAAAAAAATGTACAACATAACATAATAAAAAAAAGACTCTCTGGTATATAAAGAATAGGAAAAAAAAGCGCCAGCCACAACGGTTTTTCATAGCAGAAGCGCGCGATCGGTCAAATACCTTCGCCGTCGTCGTTTGTAATATAAAATTTTTATTTTTGTTTTGTTTTATTTCTTAATTTAAAACTTTTGCAGACGTAATTGTTCCGATTTAGCAGTAACTATAAAGCATTGGTTTTTCAGATGGAAAGAATTTTTGGTTGTCTTGAATGTTTTCAAAGATGTATAAAAAGAACGTATCGGTAAAGTAAGTTCATAACGTTACTATTGCGTCTCCGTCACTCCCCTTGTCAGTTTCAATTGACTGTAAATGTCTCTGTTATAATTTCAGGCTAATATTGCTTATCAAAATCACTGAAAAATCTGCAGGTTATACTGCTTCAAATTCCAGGTGTTTTTAAAATGAATAAAAAAAAGGCTTTTCCATTATCAGTCTACTTCTGTACTTTGACACTAATTTGATTACGTTACTTTGCATTGCTCAATTTGAGAACAAATATCAACTTTGAAAATTATGATCTAAAAATAAACTATACTACATTGTGTTTAAAATTGTTAATTATTTTCCTTTCTATTTTCGTAATTTTCCCTACAAACGAAAATTATATCCGACATTATTTTCCCTATTACAAAAATATCCTATGATATTTTATTTTTGTGTCACAAGTTATTAAAATCAATAAGCTTTTTCTACTATACTTAATTGTTTTTGTAGAGGGGTTTTCTTCTTCTTAACTCAACAGCTCAATGTTGTCCTGTGCCTAATAGAAATTCCCCCGGTCTTCTGTTGCAAATTGTGACTTTTTTTAGGCAAATAAAGTAAAAGTAATATTTAAATATTTTCTAAAGTTATCAAACCTAATAGAATAATAGAAATTATCTAGAGATTTATATACGATAAAAATATTTCAGTTTAATATAAAAAACACGTTTCGACATTTTTGCATTGATTCACTCATCCACATTATTATTTTTTTTAAAAGTTTCCGATTATTTACTGGAATTTTCCATTTCTTAAATTATTTTTTTTCTAAAATCTTTTCGAAATTATATTATGTAGGTTTAGTACCTAACCTAGCAGCTAAGTATTAGTTTATATAAGGATGTTATATTATATTATAACATTTCCCTTAAATATATACTTATCTATCGAAAATATTATGAAAAATCTACATAAATACTTTCCTTTTACATCTATATACAACATAATATCTAAATTTATTTGTTTTTTTTTTCAACGCATGCGAATCTTTTGTATTTCACTTTATGTTTTAAAAATAAGTGTAAAATTACTTGTGTATACCTACAAAAAAAAAAGTGAAGACAAAAAATGATCAAAATTTTTATATTGAAAAGAAAAAAAAATCTATTAACTTTGATTGTGTGGTGTTTGTTATCCATTCGCTTTTTGGATATTTTAATAAATGAAGAAGAACAAGAAAAAAAATGGAACATTATTGAAAATAAAAATTTAGCTAAGCTATATGAGAAAACACTCCAAAAACAAAACAAATATTGTGATAATACACTTAATAATTCGGCAACATAGCATTTATAATAATTAGACCAGACATCATTATCCCCGCATATTTAAGGTATTATATGCTGCTGCTGCTTATATATCTAAAATATATATTATGGATTCTCCATAAAAAGATATAATTTCATAAATATATAATGTACTACACTAAATTGTAATGTAAATATATACACAAGAAAGAAATATATAAAATGTGTAGTAAGAAGAGAAACGTATACGTACGTAACGAAAAACATACACAACAAGCAAACAACTACGAAAACGAAACACAACAAACAAAATCATAAGTTTGAAAAAAAAAACACCAAAAAAGTGAACTCTTCGATTTTTTTCTTGCTTCATTATAAAAATTTTCATTCAACATAAAAATCATATGCTATAAAAGATACTTAATTTATTAGTGTGTGTTTGGTTGTTTTGGGTATAACATGGAGGGATAAAGGGTTACCAGATTAAATTTTTTGTTCACGGCTATTTTAATATTATCGACCCAATTTTTCGTTTTAAATTTATCTACAAAAAAATCTTGCTAAAATGAGAAATCAAAATCAATTCTCAACCATTAAGTTTATTTATTTTCAATTGAGACACTCATGAACCCGGCTAGGCTGCTATATGTTGTTGTTGACTTTCTTGAGACACAGATCCTTTTTTAAACGTCTGGCTCTATAGTCTGTATCTCTAAATATCCTCAAATTCGAAGATATAAATTGGCCAGAGAAATTATCATCAATACAAATTTTCTACATGGTAACAACTTCCTTCTTTAAAATTGAAATTATTCCTTTTCCTTTTAATTTAATATGTTTTTTTTTTAATTATCTTAGCTTTTAAAATATTCATCAGCAACGGAACATTGTCATACAACACAACTTTACATAATTATATTTCCATTTATAATTCTCTTGCTTAGATATTATATTTAATATGTTACCAACAAGTATTTTTTTTTTAAACATAAGTTAAATTAACATAAAATTAATTCACTACACCAACTGTAAGAATTATGTTGTTTTTTTAATAATGTAATATTTATTTTTACATACCGGGCAATCAAGTTTTATTATTTGTCGCGTGCGCTAATTTTTTATTTGCACACACAAAACTCCAACCAAACACATAAACATGGGATTTTTATCAAAAGGAATTGATCAGTACCAGTAGGAGTAGGAGGAGAGTGACAGAGAGTTGAGCAGCGCAGCTCCCACAGCAGGGCAAAAAATAGGGGAAATTTTAATAATTTAATTGCGCTAAGAATATGATTTTGGAATTAAATGTGTGTGAGTGAGGTTGTGAGTTTGGTAAATGTGCATGCGCACAGAAAAATCATATTAAACAATTAAACTAGAAAAAAACTGTATAAATTCTCTCTCCTCTCTTCATTTATGGTATATAATTATAATATATACTATTTTATGTAGCAACATGTGTACGAATACACGTGTTCATAAAGATTTTTTTTTTGACATTATTTGTTGTTTTTTTTTATTGTATTGTATTTATGTTGAACCGTTGTTTGTAGAATTCTGGCACTGGCCAGCATAAAATAGGAGAAATTTTCATTATGGATCCTTGTCGCGGGGAAAAAAATAATAAAAAAAACGATTTTGCATACAATCAAAACGATGAGTTAATTTAGTGGTGTAGGTTTTTAATTATGACGGAAGATTTAATTTAAATAAAAAGAAATTTTTTTGAATGTGTGTGAGTGGGGCTGGTGGTGTTTTTATTTTGTGACTACCTTTTTTACTGGAGAAAAAACAATTTTTTATTTTTTATTTATTATTGTTTTATTTGGGAAAACCGATTTTTTAAGAAGGCAACAAAACTATTTTATTTCTATATTTATATTTATGTTGTGTGTTGTTAGTTTATAACCTAAAAAAATTTAAATTTTTCCTACAGATGGTAACAGTTTTGGGTTGTATAATAAAAATCGATTTATACAAAAAATATGAAGATTAATTTTTTTGTTTTGGTGGGAAAATATAAAAAAAAAACAATTTTTATTTTTAGGTTATGAAAATAAGAAAAATTTATCATTTTATGTTTTTAGGAAAGAGAGGTGACGCGGGAAAAATCCGTGTTGCATATTATGTAAATTTTATTATTTGACGAAAAGCAACACAATAATTTTTCCATGATTTATATATAATTTTGCGTTGTTTTGATATTATTTTCAAATTTCAGGGTCACCTCACATCTATAGTACAGAGTAATTTTACGACTGATTCTGCTCTAATCTTTCACAATTTTTTTTCCATAGTTAAAAAATGATTGCTTGTGCTTAGTGGGGTAGAGTGCAATTGTACGAGTTGCTTGTGCCTTGCACACCGACACCGCGATCGTTTTAAATTCTGAGTTTCGTCCCATTCATTATATAAGAGGAAATTATGGTTCGTCGGATCGGAATTTATCTATAACGTAAAATTAGTAGGCTAATTCGGGGAGAAATGCCTATAAAGTGTAAAATATATTTTCATAATCGGTCTGTTTAAATTTAAATGATTAAGATACTGCACCATTATTATCATATCTGTTAAAAATAACATTATCTTAACAGATTTCATAAAATTTTATTTTTTTTAGGTTACAAGTTTTTTAAAATAAAAAACATAATTTTGTCATAGAATTGTGGAAATTTCTACATATTTTTATATTGTTTATTTGAAATTTATGTTATATGAAAGTAAATTTTAATGTTATTAAAAAATATTTTCAATAAATTCCGGTTATTTCCTTGAAAATATTTATGATTAAAAAAAATTACACAAAAAAAAACTTGATTTAAAAAAAAGCTTTAATTTCACTAGTATTTTGTGCTTATTTTACCACACAATTTTACACACAAAATCATTGGGTTGTTAAGTATTTCTTGTCTCTTTTCGAAGTTAACCAAAAAAAATCAAAAGATACAAATACATAATCATTATTTTTTATCCTGTTATATTTTTTACCAACATTTTAAATAAAATTTTAAATTGAGAATCTAAATTAAATGATGAATTGCAGCAAATAAATAAAAATATTACCTACAACATGATTAGAGAAAATGATTATGAAAAAAAAATTAAATTTAAACACACACACATACACTAACTCATTTACAGAAGAAAAATAATCAAAACGCGACTTTATCTCAAAAATTTGTGACGTAAGCTTTTGTGTAATCACAACAAAATTATTTATAACAAAAAGAAAAACGCCGTAAGAATTTTATCAGCAGCACAAACCAAATCGACCTTCATATTAGCCTCCTCATATGAGTAACCACTAGAGATAATCGCTTAACACCTCTTCCCCACCTAGCTAATACTTCATTTTCATTTAATTGAAACATTTTATTTAAAATATTACAATAATAATACCCAAGAAAAATCTACGAGTAAAATTTTCTGTGTGGATTTGGATCTGATGTGGAATGTGGAGGACGACCCACTCGTCACGTCACATAATAAATTAATTTTTACATAAAAGGGGAGAAGAGAATTTTACGGAAATTACATTTTTATTTGTAAATAATAACATAAAGAAAAAAAACAACAAATTTATTGACAATTTTAACAATAAAACTTTAGATTATAGGGGAAATGTTTTATATTATAAAAAAGGTCGTAAGTGTGCAAATGAAGAAAATTTTCTTTTAACATTTTATGTACATTAAATATTATATTATGTATGATGATGGATATGTGTATTATTATCGGGAAATTTATTAGATAAAAAGAGGGGAAAAATTTCCTGGTAAAAAAAAAGAGGTTAGGTTTAGAATTGTCAAAAATATTCTTAAAATGTAATTAAAAAAATATTAATATTTTAATTTTTATATTTACACTTTTCTTTAATTTATTTCTTTATATTTAATTTTTAGATTCTGGAGCCTGGGAATCTGGTCTTTCTTATGAATGTCGATCTTTATTATTCAAAGCTTTGCATAATCTTATAGAAAGGTATAATAATTTATTTACAAAATATAATCAAAAAAACTAGAAAATTAAAATTTATTACTTCTTTGTTTTATAGATGCCTTCTATCAAAAGATATTGTAAGACTTGGAAAATGGTTTGTTCAGCCATGTACAACAAATGATCAAATATTTGGACAAAGGTAAAAATAGTTTTACAAATTTTTCTAATAATAAATTATGAGAGGGAAGTAAATATCTAAAATATTTACAAACATTAATATAGTTTAATTTTTGTTTGCAATATTCTTCCAATAATAATTTATGGCAGGATCTCTGTGATTTTCTAAAAAGTTTATATAGATTATCATCGTTCTCCAAGCTACAAATTTAATAATTAATTAAATTTAATTTACACATTTTATAAATTTTTCTTCTTTTTTATAGTTCACAAAATTTATCATTTTCATTTACATTTTTTGTACATGGTGATACGGTATGTGCTTCAATTGATTTACGAGAACATCCAGCTGTTCGTCCTTTAACACCAGAATATTTATCAGAAGCATCATCTGCAGCTGTTGTTGCTGCTGCTGCTGCTGCTGCTGCTGCTGCAGCAGCATCATCATCATCATCTCCATCTACCCCACTACAATCATCAACAACAAATAATATCAATAATAATAATAATACTAGCACAAATAATACAAATAATAGCAATAATGATATTAAACCAAAACCAGTTATATTGGCACCATTTGGTATGGCAGCCACCTTAACTGGTGATAGTTATCGTACAATAGATCCGGCCACTGATAAAATATTAAGAGATTGGTGTTCATTTTATCCATTGTGCAATAGAGATAATTCAGATTTACCACCAATTGTTGAAGTTATTTCAGGTATATTTTTATTGAAATTAATTTTTTTTTTGTTTTCAAAAATTTATGAAATTTTTTTTTAGGTGGTGTTAAAATGCGTTATCCATCTAAATATGTACTAGTCACTGATTTAGATGAAAAAACAGATGGCAACAATTTAAATCCTCCAAATAATTTATTAACTGAATCAACAACAGCAACAACATTACCATCTTCAATATCATCACCATTACATGCTATTAATAATCAAACATCACAACAAAATCAAACAAATACTATTAGTCAGACAACAAGTGTTACAGCTGTAGCTGCGGCTGTAGTACAAGTAGCTACAACAACAAATAATAATAATATAAATTCTATAAATGGATTAAAAAATAATAATAATAATTTACAAATAGCTACAACCAAACATAATTTTGAATCAAAAACATTAACAATTTATGAAACATTTATAAATAATAATAATCTTGGTAATATACAAAATACTCATGCAATACCAACAGTTGCTACTGAAATACCAGAACGTGTTTGGCAGGATTGTATAATGAATCCTGTTGCAACAACATTATCAACATTAAATATAAATACAGTTGATAATAAAATTGGTCTAACTAATTGTAATAATAATAATAATAATAATGAGACTAATAGCAATTTAGATGGTAATGAACAACATCATCATCAAAATTGTACATCAAATAACTCAGATACAATTAAAAATATTTGGGATTATGCTGATCCAACACAAAAATCAACTTGTATTTGTATAAGGTAAGAAATTTTTTGTTTTAAATTTTTTTTTTTTTAGGTTTTTTTTTTTTTTACTTTTTTCTTATTGGTATATTAACAAATCTTCTAAAAAACTGTTCAATCTAAATGAAAGCGTACATAATATGGCTTGGTAAAATTGTCCAGATCGAGTGTAGTAAATATTATACACACATTAACTTGTAAGACTAAGATCAATTTTCAAATACATATACCAAAAAATTTTGAGTGAATCGAAAATGATAATATTGGACATAAAAGCGTTGTTTTGTCTTATAAGCTTTGATTTAGGTTGAACTGGGAATTATTATTTAATTTATATATTTATTTATTTTTTTATTTTGGTTTTTTTTTTTCTCTTAAATGTTCAGCATGAATGAATAATAATAATTCTAAAAAAAAAAATATTGAAAATTTTTTTGTTTGTTTAGAGAGGAACGAAAAAATATTTTTGTTTTTTTTTTTTAAATTTAATTTAAGAAAATTAAAATCAGTGGCGTGCTTGCAAAATAATTTAATTTCATTTAATTTTTTTTTAAAGTAATTTAGAGTTAATTTAGAAATAAATTGTTTTTAAAATATATTATATTATTTATTATTTTAATTTTAATTTTGTTTATGGTTTCAAGTAAAATATGACATAAAAGAAAAAGAATATTGAAATTTATTTTTGAAAATTTAATTAATTTTTCAGTAGAAGATCCTTTTATAAGAAATTCTGCATGCTTGAAAGTAATTTTTCTTTAATAAATTAATATAAAATTTATTTGTTTATTTTAAATTTAAATAAAATATTTTATAACCTAATGTTAGTCGCAAATTAGTTCTATTATAATTTGAACAACCTAACTATATAAAATCTTCTCTTTTTTCATTTTAAAATTAATTAATTTTAAATATGAAATTAATCAAATTATTAATTAAAAAAACTTAAATCATTTGCCTCTTAAATATTATAGTTAGGGATTATAAGGATTTTTCAGAGGGTTTCCATATAATAAAAATTAATTTAATTATTCTTAATTGAAGAATATGAAAAGTTCTTTAATATTGTTTTAAAGATTTTTGATATTTACATAAAACGGATCGAAAAAAGTAAAAAATGTGTGCTATCATGTACATATAACGTTTTATACCAATTATGTCATATTGTATGTAAAAGGAATATCGTAAAAGTAATCAAATTAATGATTAGTATAATTAGGTTAATATTAAAAAAGGAAATAGGTTATCTCGCTATTAGGGAAACTTATTTAATTTGTATCACCAATCCTTTTATAAGAATATTGAAATTAATATATAATTTAATTTAATTCTGAATATTTTAATCTATCATACTACTTACTATAGCTAATTTTTCACACTTCAAAATTTTCAATGGTTTTTTGGGACATTTTTTTTAATGTAAAATTTTTTTGTTTTAATTGCAAGCTCGCCATTTTTTTGATTATAGTCAAATAAAATAATAATTAAGAAAAACTTTCTTTTTGTATACTATCCAAAATTATTGTTTCATATTAATTTAATATAAAATATGGAATTTTTTTGAAAATTAAATGTTTAACCTTAAATATTATTAAAACAATGTTTGAATTTTTGATCTAAAAACGATTTGAATCAAAAAAGAATAAATTTTTATAGTTTAATTATAATATAAATTAAATTTATATGAAATATAATTTTAGTGTCGCTCCTTTCTTAAGCTTTAATTTATACAACAACAACAAAATCGGCTTAGAATTTTCTTTTTACTAACAATTTTGTTTTATGTATATTACATAAATTTTTTATTATATATACTTTTTTTTAAATAACATTTAAAATTTTCTTAAAAATGGAGGGCGGGGACTCAAAAATGGTTTACCTAAAAAAAAAATTGAAATCTTTTTTTTTTTGAAATTTTTTTTTATAATTTTAAAAACCTATACTACTTTTTTAACTTAAACAAAAAAAAAATCAGTTTTAATTTGTCCACAAAAATTTTTATTCTAAGACAAAAAAAAACCATTATTTTTTTTTCGTTGTTATTATTGGGCTTTATAGGTGCAATAAGAAACAATCTGGAGGAAATCGTTCTTCGTCATCCTCTTCTGGAAAAATTTCATCTTCAATTAGTAGTGGTGGTAGTAGCGGAGGAAGTGGCGTTAGTTATAGTAGCAGCAGTAGCAGTAGTAATCGTCCTGATAGAAATTTACGTTTTAATCGTATTCCATTTCATAAACGTTGTAGTAGTAATAATAATTATATTGATGGTAAAAAATATTTAACAACAAATCAATTTGCTACTGTTGTTGGTCCCCATCATAATAACAATTATCATCAACAACAACAACAACAACATCACAACCATCAAGTACTTCAACAACAACAACAACCATATCTTCAAAAAAATCAACAACAACAACAAAATCATCAACAACAAATTAAAATGAAATCTGATGAAAAATTTAATAATAATAATTTTAATAATGCTGCTGCAGCATCCTCTTCCTCTCCAGCTATGATTGACACCTCCTTACAAAGTCAAAGGTTTGTGTCCTCCTAGCACTACTTAACTCTTTTTTGAGAATTTACATTAAAAAAAAAAAAAATTACAATTATATATTTTATAATTTTTTTTATTTAATTTTTTATTTTGGGCTTTTGAAGATTTCATCAACATTTTTTTTATTTTGTTAACCTTTAATTTAATTTTAAGAAATTATTGATTTTTTTTTATTAACCAAAGCAGTTAACACATAAAATAAAAAGAGAAAATATTTTTCTATAATAATATTAACACATTTTTTCATTGTGAAAGAAAATTCTTCAGAAAAAAAAACATTTTCATGATTTTGTATTAAAAAAAACATTTTTGATAGCTCGGCTTGGTGCACAAAAATAAACTTTTTGAAGAGAAGAAATTTCAGTTCTCTTTTTCTCATACTTTTTTATTTTTTTTACACAGGGAAAATTTTTTATTACACACTTTCTTTTTTTTTTATTATTTTTCCATTTCTACATTTTAATTAATTTAAAATTTTGTTAAAAAACTAAATTTGTGGAGGTGAAATTGTGAACACATTTTTTAATTTTTGGTTTAGGAGAGGTTGGTGATTGTTGACAATAATTGCCAATAATTATGTGTTCTTGTTATTTATATGTGATTTTGGTGTATAAAAAAAATTATAATTCAGAATAAGGTTTAATTTAAATTTTAACGTTTGTGTGTGGTGAATTTTATTCAAATTTCACTGTAAAAAACGAAAATTTCAATGGTGAAAATTTGTTGGATTAAATTTCACTTGCATTTATATGAGGTCAAGTTCTAATTTCGCTTCACAGGATTATAAAAATAAAAAAAATAGAACACAAATTCATATTATATTTTTATGTAGTGCATGTTTCTTCTTTTTGTTGTAGATTTTAGATATACTACCTACCACCCTTTGCTAATTGTTTAGTGATTGTGTTATATATTTTTAAAAAATATTTTTTGAATGTTTTTAAATTTGTTTTTCGCACAAAATTGTTTTTATGCTTGAAATTATTAATCACACTTTTTTTTTTGTTTTGTTGATTTTTTTTTTATTTTTGTTTTTATTAGCGAATTAAAATTTATTTTTAAAGTTTTTAGTTTTTTTTTTGGTAAAAGATTAATATTAGAAATTTTTTATTTTGAAATCAAAATAAGAAAAAAACTAAATATTAATCAGAATTTTTTGTTTTTTAGAAAAAAATGCGATATCAAAAATTTTTTTTTCATAATTTAAAAAAATATTTTAATAAATGTTTATTTTACATTTGTTCTTTTTTGTAAATTTAGGTCTGCAAATTCAGAAACACCTCATGGTGGTGGATCATCATATTCACGTAATTCAATTGGTGATTCAATGCCAGTACCATCAGTTGGATCACCTGGTAGTGCAATTATGTCACCACATCCAAATTCTCAATTATCACAACCAACATCTGTACCACCGGCAGAGGTAAATAATTATATATAGGAGTAATTTTTAATATTATGTATTACTAATATTGTTTCAAAATTTTTTTAATTTGTAGCTTTTACCAGCAATATCACCACGTGGTCCAACATCTGTACCAAGTATGCAACCACCAACACCATCATTAGATAATTTAGATAAAAATACACCAGCACCAACACCAACTGATCAACATGATAATAAAAGTATTACAGCATCACCATATATACAACCAACACCAAGTGTTGAACCACCACCATCTGTTGATGGTATAATTAATAATAATCCAGGTAGTTGTACTGGTGGTAATAATGGTGGTATACAATCTGTATGTAATAATTATACAAATAATAGTATAAATTGTATTACAAATCCAATGAGTGTACCAGGTGTTAAAAAATTTGAACCACATACACCATTAAATTCTGTTGAACAACAACAACATCAACAAACACAACAACAACAATCACGTAGTAATAGTGCAGCTGGTATGCATCATGCATTAGGTTTTGGTATTAATGGAAATAATACAAATTCAAATATAAATTCATCATCAGCATTTTATCAATTATTTAAAAGACCACATTTAAGTACAAAAGATTTTGAAAATAATATGGATGATGATAATTATCCACAATTACTTTATGATTATTCAACATTAAATGCTTGGTAAATATAATATTATATTTCATTCGCTTATAAACAATTTTATTTGTTATTTTAGTTTTTAAAAAAAATTAAATTAAAATACAATATTTTTTTTTTTATTTCAGGTTGGATTTACCTGTTAAAAGATTTCGACCAAATGAAGTTAAACCTCATCGAAAAATAAATCATAAAAATGTTTATCATAGTCATACACATTCTCAACCAGCACCAATGCCTTCACCAACAACATTATCATGTATTGGTTATAATATGTCAAATGATATTCAAATTAAAAAAGAAATTCATAATAGTGATTATGATTCGAGTAATGAAAATGATATGTTAACAGATATGAAACGTAAAACTGGTATAATTACATGTAATGTTGGTAGTGGTGGTGGTAATGTTGGTAATGTTGTTGGTGGTCCAGTTAATGATAGTGGTAAAAATTCAAAAAATTCAATAACTGGTAATTTATATACTGAACAAGGTTTACAAGTATCACCACGTGATTTAGATGATTTATTTGATAATCCAGATGATATGTCAGCTGATAATTCAGCTGGTGATAATTCTGGTGAAAATTCAAATGATGAAACATCATTACAAGTTCATACACCACCAGATTCAGATAAATCAAATGGTTGTGGTATTGAGGATATTAAACGTTCATTAAATTCAAATAATCCAAATACAAGTATTTTACGACCAGAAGAATTATCAAAAATGTTTCCAACACCACCAAGTCATGAACATCATCCAAATTCTAGTCCAATGAGTGGTGGCGGTATGAATGATATACAAATGACAGATTTAAATGATAATACTGGTATTTGTGGTAGTATTATTAGTAGCGGTGGTAATAATAATAATATTATAACAAAGATAAAACAAGATATTTATACAGATTTGGGTAGTCCAATTGATGAGCCAATTGAAGATTGGTCATATGTATATTTACCACCAACATTAAGTAAATTTGTTGGTTCATCTAAATATGCACCATTAACAAATTTACCAAGTCAATTACTGCCACAATTAACAATCCCGCCAAATACATGTTATAAACCATCTTGGCTTCAACCACAGCGGCAACAACAACAACAGCAGCAACAGAATCAACAACAACAGCAACAACATAATCAGGATCAACAACAATTACAGCCTTTACAACAACCTCGAACGCCTTTAAGTAATTTAAGTGTCCATCCAATATCTCGACAAGGTGCCAATACACCAAACAGTATGATTGGTAGTGTTGGTGGTTTACATAATTCAATAGATAATAATAGTGGCAAATTAACACCAATTCATCAGCAATCTGCTGCAAATCCAATGTTAGTAAATCAATTGAATTATCGTCCAGCAACACCATCTATGTTAAGACAAACAATGTCACCGATTTCACCAGCAGCACAACAATTTTTACAAAATTCACCAATGAATCATATGAATCGTCGTACACCAATACATCCACCACCACCATATGAATTAGCTGTATCAAGTCCAGCTACATCAACATCATCATATTTAAATAAACAATTTAATTCTCAAGAACCAGATACACCATGCTCTCAAAGTGGTGGTGGTATTAATAATCAACAATTACGTTCACCTGAAGCAAATTCATTATTGGTTAATGTTTTATTATATGATACAGCATTAAATATATTCCGTGATCATAATTTTGATAGTTGTACATTATGTGTTTGTAATGCTACCCAACAATGTGTTGGTAATATTCGTGGTGCAGATTCTGGACTTTATGTAGCATTACCAGGTACTAGTTTTAATCCAGCTCAGTCGAATGGCAACAGCAGCAGTAGTAATTCAATGAAAACTGGTGGTGGTATGAATAGTGGTGGTGGTGGTATGATGCGGAATATAAGTGCCTTTTTTTTAGATTCACCACCATGTGGACCGAATAGTGTATATGGACATTCAAGTAGTGGTAATAATAATGGTACAAATCAACATTTAAATGGTTATATTGATGAGGATCAAATATTATGTTCATGTGGATTTAGTGCTGTTGTTAATCGTCGTTTAGCACATCGTTCTGGTTTATTTTATGAAGATGAAATGGATATAACTGGTATGGCTGAAGATCCAGTTAAATATAAAAAGAAATCAATTTTATCATTATTATTAAATGGTTTATCTTCATCATCATCATCAGCATCTGATAATCAAATAATTACAAAAATTGATTCAGATTTACCACAAATGATTATGGATTTATTACGTGATCAATGTACAATTATGCAAACATCAATTAGTTCAATACAAAAAGCATTAAATCGTCGACGTAAAAAACCACCAAGTTTAGCTGATTTGGATAATGTATTAAATATATTAGAATTTACAGATGCTAATGATGTTATTTCTTTAGCAATTGAACAAGGTCGACAATTTTATGATAATCATTCTATTATGAATCATAACAATAGTGGTATGATGATGATGATGAATCATAACAATAATAATAATAATAATAATAGAAATGAAATGGAATCATATCGCCCACAAAAATCAAATATTACAGTACATAAATGGCCATATGTTTTAGCAAATGGTACACGTAATAATCAAGATGTTGTTCGTATAATGAAATCAATGCAACCATTATTACAAAATATACATTCAAAATGTCGTCCTCGAATGCGTGAAGCAACATATACTGTACAAGGTCCATTAACATGGCGACAATTTCATCGTTTAGCTGGTCGTGGTACTGGACAATGTGAACCACAACCAATACCATCAGTTATTGTTGGACATGAAAAAGATTGGTTATCTGTTGCACCATATGCAATTCATTATTGGGATAAATTATTATTAGAACCATATTCATATAGTCGAGATGTTGTTTATTTAGTTATTGCACCAGAAAATGATTATATTGTTGGTAAAACGAAAACATATTTTAAAGAATTAAGTACAACATATGAAATGTGTAAATTAGGACGTCATACGCCAATTAAAGGTTGGGATGGTATTCTACAAGTTGGTCCAAAAACTGCAAAATATTCTGCTACTAATAATAACAATAGTGGAAATATTAATGAAAATTCAACAATTGAAGATTGGTATCAATCAATTGGTGATACAAAATTATCTGATCGTATTCGTATGTATGCAAATGCATTTCAAAATGCTTTAGCACCATATTTACAACGTGTACCAAATGATAAAAGTTTATTAGATCCACCAGAAAGTGAGAAAAATTCAAATCAAAATCATCATAAAGATCGTCCAATACCTAGTCCAATGCCACCACCAAATACACCAGATCCATCACAACCAATTTCTTCGTCATCATCGTCATCATCAGCAACAGGTGGTGGTGGTCCATCAACAACAACTAGTGGAAGTATTACTGGTGTTACACCATCTGATAAAGCACCAAGTACACCAAAATCAGAATCTGAACAAGATCGTGATTCATTAAATAATTCATCATCAGCAAATTCACAAACAAGTGATCTATTACGTCGACCTGATGATGATATTAATCCACCGGTAATTGTATTATATGTGGTTGAACCATTTACAGCTGGATCTGATTCAGAGGATTTACAACGTGTTGCATGTTTATCATTATTACGTTGTTATTCAGATTTATTAAATACTTTACCAGATTCGGTACGATGTAATATTAATTTACAAATTGTTTCACTTGAATCAATATTAGAATTAGGACGTAATCGTACCCGATTAAAGTTTAGTGATGAAATGAAATCATTTGCATTAAGTGTTTTCTCACAATGTCGTCGCTTTTTAACACATACAAATACAGCAAAAAGTTTAACTGGTTTTGGTACTGCAGCAAATATGGAAATATTCTTAAAAAATAAAGATGAAAAAAATAAATTACCATATAAAATGTATACACCACCATATATACTAGCACCATGTCATGAAAAATCTGAAAAATCAGATTCATTTCGTACAAAATCATTGGAACAACAATACTCTGTTATGTATTGTAATTATTGTATATCAGAAGATCAAAGTTGGTTATTAGCAACAGCTACAGATGATCGTGGTGAATTATTAGAAACAATAACAATTAATATTGATATACCAAATCGTAGTCGAAGAAAACGTGCACCAGCTCGTCGAATGGGTTTAAAAAAATTAATGGATTTTATGTTAGGTATAATATCACAAACTGTAATACCATGGCGTTTAGTTGTTGGCCGTATTGGTCGTATTGGACATGGTGAATTGAAATCATGGAGTTGGTTATTAAGTAAAACAAATTTACAAAAAGCATCACGACAATTAAAAGATTTATGTAAACAATGTTCATTGATGCATCCAAATGCTGTACCAAGTATATTAAGTGCATGCGTTGTTACATTAGAACCAGATTCAAAATTAAAAGTAATGCCAGATCAATTTACACCAGATGAACGTTTTAGTCAAATATCAATGCATAATCCATTATCAACACCACAAGATGTTACATGTACACATATTTTAGTATTTCCAACAAGTGCTGTATGCCAGGTAAATTAAAAAAAATCATATTTTTTTTTAAAATTTTTATTTTTATTTAACGAGAATTTTTTTCTTTCCCAATTTTATTTAGTCATTTCAAAAAGCATTTAATGAACTCAATGAAAATGAAGTATTTGAAGGTGATAATTTTGTTTTTGATTTTGAAGATGAAGGACAGGATCAAGAATTGGGTGATTTGCAGTTTTTAAATTGGGATCGTAAGTATAAAAAAAAATATAAATATTTAATAATTTTCTATTATTTTGTAAATATTAAAAATTTTTATATATTATTTTCTTTCATTTGTAGAAATACCTTTACAACAAAATAGTCCTGAACGAAATTCACCACACGGCAGTCCATCACGTATTGAAGATAATCGGGATCGTAATAGTCCAAATGGAAATTTATTTAATTCGAATCGTAATATGCTTGACGCACAAGACATGGAAGAGGTAAATAAATTTTAAATTGAATTCTTATAAAAACAAATATTTACAATTTTATTTTATTTTTTTTAAATCTTTTACAGGTTGGTATTGTACTTCAGCAACCATTAGCTGTTGGTTATTTTGTATCAACAGCACCAACTGGCCGTATGCCATCATGGTTTTGGGCGTCATGTCCCCATTTAGAAGATGTTTGTCCAGTTTTTCTTAAAACCGCTTTACATTTACATGTATCTAGTATACAACAAAATTCTGATGTTGATGTACTAACACAAAGTCATTCATCTGCTAATGATCATCCATTAGATTCAACATTAACAGCTGATGTATTACGTTATGTACTTGAAGGTTATAATGTATTATCATGGTTAGCAATGGATTCAAATACACGAGATCGTTTATCATGTTTACCAATTCATGTACAAATTTTAATGCAATTATATCATATGACAACAGCATTACCATAAATTTTTTTTTATATGAATTTCCATCCAAAATTACAAGAAACGGAAACGGAATAAAAAATAATGTACACAGCGGTTTATTTATTTATTTATATAATTATTTTTAAAAATTTATTTAATTAATTAATATTTTTTTTTTGTTGCGAAATGAATATAAGAACCCACAAAATCACTAAATCTAAAAAAAAATGAAAAAAACTTAACAAAAAAAAATACAACTCTACCATGTCTGTGATATTAGAATTTGTACGTAAAAAGTTTAAATAAAAATCCATTTATAAAAAAACCAATTCTGTTTAACCAATATTTAAGATAATTTAACAATTATAAAAATATTTAAAATTATAAATTTAAAAAAAAAATCTTAAAGAGATAAATTTTATGCTTGACGACAAAGTAAAAAAAAAAAAAATAACTAGTAAAAATTTTTAATTTATAAACTATAAAAAAGTAATAATAATTAATCACATTATTATTTTAAAATAAGCGAGTAATTATTGTGACAATTTTTATCTACTCTTTAGGTTAAAAATTTTCTTCTATTTTTTTTTTTTTTTAAGTATTAAAAAAGTGAAAAACAAAAAAAAAAAAATATTCTCAGATAAGATCAGAAAAAAAATAAATAAATAATATAATTGTAAAAATTAATTTTAATTACATATATATAACGACACACATAATTTCATAATAGTATATGCTGGAATTTTTTTTTAAATGAAACCAAAAATAGGGAAATTCATAATTGAAAATTTTTGATAACATAAAAAATTGTGTTTTTTTTCCTTATTTATAAATGGGACCAAAAAAAATTTTGTAGACTACAAATTTTTTTTTTTAAATATAAATAGGAAAATTTTATACACAAAAAAATGTTGTATCTTTAATTTTTATTTGAAAATTTGTGTGTAATATTCAAATTTTTGAAGTCGGGGATTTTCAATCTTAAAAAGAAAAGAAATAGTTACAAAAAGTTTTTTCTATTCAAAAAAGAAAAGCGCGCGCACAATAGAAATTTCATTCATTCATAGAGAATTTCTAAATAATTTCTAAAATAAAAATGATTTTCATAAATTATGTGTTTTAAGCTTAGAGTATATAATATCAGGAGATGCTATAGTTATAAAAAATTGTCTCTAATTTTTGCGGAGAGAAATATTTGATGCAGATATTTGACAAGAAAAACTTTTAACAAATTTCTGACCACAGCTTGTGGGTGCAAATTTATATTTATTACTTCTCATGTAAATTATATACTCGAAGGTTTTAAGACAGGAAAAACCAATTTTATCACGAGAAAACAAATTTTAGAAAAAATCCTTAAGTGCATTTCTTTTTTCTGCATAATAAAATTAAAAAAAAAAATATATATTTACTTTTTAATTAGTGTAACGTAAATGATAAACAAATAAAAAATAAATCCAATTCCATTGAACTTTTCTCTTCCTTTTAAAAAGTATTTTCGAACTGCAAGCAAAATAAAACTTCTAAGTTTTCCATTTTTTTTTTCTTTAAAGAAACTCTCCAAAAAAAAATTTTAATTAAAAAATTATTCAATAATTGAAATTATTTATAAATATAAAAAATTGAAAAAGAACAAAACACATTACAAAAATTTAACAATTTAGCAAATAAATTTTTGTTTTTAAATGTAAGCAAAAAAAAAGAAATTAGACAAAAAAAAAACTTATCAGAAAAAAAGCATAAAAAAGCTTTGTATTGTACAATGGTAAAAAAAAATCATTTGTTTTAGTATGGAAAATTTTGTATATATAAAATATTTAAAAAAAAAAATTTCAATTAAATTAAATTTATATATAAGAAAAATACAACAAAAAGCACAGAAATAAAAAAAAGCATATAAATAAATGAATACATTAATAATCACCACACACCAACTAATAAACAACAATTTTTCTTATATATTTAAGATTATGTAAATATAAAATTAATATTTAATTACAAAAAAAAAATAATTATTAAAACAATTTTTTTTTTTTTTGAAAATTATAAACAAAAAAAAAAAAAATTTAGATCAATTATTATTTAAATGAAAAATAAAATACACAACAAAAATAATTACATTATATAAGAAAAATTAAATTAATTTTTAATTTATAACAAAAAAAAATTAAAATTAAAATTGCATCAACAATTTTTGAAAAGTAATAAATTTTTGTAAAAAAAATAAATAAATTAAATTATATCTAAAGAAAAACAAAAAAAAAACTTATATAAACAAACAACAAAATTTTAATAATTAATTTTTAAGAGAAATATATTACAATTATATATATACATATATTATTATTATTATTAAATTTAAAGAAAAAAAAAGTTATTTTTAAAATTTAAGTAGTTGAAAAATAATAATATTAAAAAAACCAACAAAAAAAAAAATTAGATAATTTAAAACAAAAATATTTAGATTTAATCACAAACAAGAAAAATGTTAAAAAAAAATTCTTTTTATATATTTTTTATTTAATTTCCTTTTTTTTTTTGTTTATTAAGAAAAATCATATTTAAAAAAAATAATAATATTTATTTGGAAAATTAATTAATTAATTTTTTTTTAGAACAATTGACAAGTCACAGTTTTACCAATCAAAGATTCAATGTTTTTTTTTTTTTTTAGAAAAAAAAACAAAGACAAAGAAATAATTTATTAATATTTAATTTTATTTTTCTACTCAAAAATGGTCCAAAGCAGAGAATGTGAGAACGTTTAAAGGAAAGTGGTAACATTAAAAATGTTTATAAATTAACCTAATGTAAGCGGCTAACAGCCTGTTAAAATGGTCAATAATTTTCAATACTGTTTTCTTCTATTGACTTTTAATAGTTTGCTGTACAATAGGCGCTGCCTCTTTAAATGTTCACATTACCATTCGACTTTGACCTTTACAGATAAAACTAATTTTTAATTTTTCAAAAAAATGTACAAAAAAAATCTTAAAACAAAAATTTCTTCGTATTCCTTTTTTACATAATTTTTATTATTATTTTTTAATTACTTAACAATATTTATTTAAAAAAGAAATTAAACTTTTGGGTTTTAAGAAATCCTCACCACCACAACATCCCCCCCCCCCCCCCCCCCAATATTTATTATTTTAGAAATTTAATTATTTCTTCAAATTTTTTGATTTTTTAAGTTAGAATTTTTCATATTTTTATTGAGAAAAAAAAAAACTATAATAAAAAAAATTATTTTAAAAAATTTTTTAAGTTAAATTTATATTAAATTCAAATATTTTATTATAAATTAATTAATCAATTGTGTTTATTTTTAAATTTCGTGCATGTTTTTATTTTTTTAAATTATATAATTAAATTTTTATCAAAGAGAAAAAAAACATGAAAAAAAAACTTAAATAAATAAATTTAATAAAAAAAAATTTAATTTTTCAATTAGAAATATCAAAGTATAAAATATATAAAAACAAAAAATGTATTTTTAAATTAATTTATATTTTAAAATAATTTAATTATTAAAAAAATGCAATTTTTTTTTCATTCAAATATTTTTTATTATTATTATATAAATATATTTTTTAAATTAATTATTAAAAATTATCCAATTAATAATAATTATTATTTTTTTTTATATTATTATATAAAATATTGTAGATTATTTTTTTATTTTAATTTGTTTAATTAATTATTGTAGTATGAAATTTTCTCCTTTTTTTAAAAAAAAATTATAAAAAAAAAAATACATTTTTATAAATTAAATAAATATTTATATAAAATATAAAATGCGTATAAATATTTATTTACTTATATTGGAAAAAAAAAAAATAATTTAATTTAATTATATTTAAAAAAAAAAAATGAAATTATTTTATTGAAATTTCTCTTTTCCTTTTTTTTTTTTTCTTTTATTTTTAAATTGATTTTTGTAAAGGTTTTTTTATTTTAAATATTTTTTTTTTATGGTTAAAATATTTTTAAAATAAATGAAATTTTTCTCATGAATTTTTTGGTTTGTTTAATTTTTTTCACACTTATAGTATTTATGTTTCATGACTTGTAAACCGAAATCAAACGAGTTTTTTAATAGGTGTCGTCGAATATTTTGATTGGTAATACAAGATAAGACAAAAATAAATTGAAATTAAAATTTTTCTACAAAAATCAAATTAAATATTTTTTTTTTATATTTCTGGTCAACAAAAAAAAAATAGAAATAATTTATTTAAAAAAAAAAATGAATCTAAATTTAATAAAATTTAGAAAGAAAAAAAAGTATATTTTAAAAATTAACACATATCCATAAATTTTTTAATTTAATGTGTGGATTATATGACATTAAAGTTTTCAATTTTTGATGGCAGCTTAAATTTTTATATATTAAAAAAACTTAATTCAAATTGAATAATGAAGAAAATTTATCTTTATTTTCGAAACTGCCACACAAAACGGAATTATACCAATATATTATGTAATTAAGTTAAAAAGTATATTTAGCATATTAAATTTTCTTATTATTTTTCGGCAACAATCTTCAATTAACAGAAAAAAATTATAATTCTAAAAGTAAAATTAAAATGAAAATGACGGTTTCAAAAATATTTTTAATTTTCAAATTAATTTCAGTTTTTGGTTCTTTGGTTTTGTGAATTGATATCAAAACTATTTATTTTACGTCCCACAATTTCCATTAAAAAATTTTATTTCCAAAATATTAAAAAAAAAAAAAATCATTTTAATAGCAAAAAAAAAAATATTTAATCAAAAAAATGTAACTATTAAAAAAATTACTGTGTAGTTTCAATTATTATTGCTATTTATATTATATACAAAAGAGCAAAATCATTATAATAAATTGATCAATTAAAAAAAAGAAATTGTTATTTAGCAATTAGGCAAAAAAAATTATAAGTTTATCAAAATGAAAATTAAAAAAATGTGTAAACATTTTGAAAATTATAAGCAACCAATAACGCAATTCATAAACGAAACAAAAATGACTTTCTACAAGGCGATAAGGCAAATATATACGTGGTTCACGGTATACAAATTTCATTTCTTAAATAATTGTGAGAAAACAAATTATATATTTTGTGAAAATTAAATACAATTTAAAACTATCACAAATAATTTCTGTAGTGCAATTGATTTCAAAAATACAACTTAAATTTTTCTGTTGAAATTTTTTTGTCAGAGGAGGATTTAGTTATCTTGGAAAATGATGAAGAATCCACAATCTTAAACAAATATTTCCTCCAAGTCAAATAAAACTCAGCAAACTTTGTATATACCTTTTTCCATTATCAACTCCCAAATGGAATCAGCTATGCCGCAATTATTAGTCCAAACTATTTTCTCCTCACAGTGAATCTATATAGGAGTGACATTGTTTTGTATACTCTGTGAATCATGTTTTTTTTTGTGGATCACCCAGTATAATTAAATTTGTTTAAATGTATCCATTAATTATTATATATATATAAAAAATTATTAATTTAAATATAATTATTATATAATATGCAATATTATACAAAAAAAATATGTTAACTATATTTGAAAATAAAAAACAAAATTAATACATAATTAAATAAATTTAAATTTAAAAATAAAAAATATCAATTTTTTTTTGTTATTTTGATAGAAAAAAAATTGAAGAAAAAAAAATTATGAAAAAATTTGTGTACATTTTATTAATTAAAAGAAAAAACCATTTTATGTATAAAAAGAAATTGTCGAAAAGTAAAAAATACAAAAAAAAACTATATCATTGCATTTTTTTTTAGACTAGAAAACATTAAAAAAAAATCATAATTTATTTGTGTAAAAATTAATTAAAAAAATATAATCTAATAAAATTTGAGAAAAGCATAAATTAAAAAAAAAATCAAACCATCAACACATAACAACAATATTAATTAATTATAATGGAATTAATAAAAAACATAAAAATTAGATTTAAGTAATGTATGAAAAAATGAGCATAAATAAATAAATAAAAAAAAATTGTATAAGAAAATTATAAATAAATTAAAAGAAAACAAAAAAAAAACAGTTAATATAAATGAAAATTATATTGAAATAGGCCAAATTGTGAAATAAAAATTAAAAAATAAATAAATAAAATAAAAACAATTATTTATTTATATTTACTATGGCTGGGGGGGGGGATGAAATTCTTCGTTTTAGAAGCGAATATACGAATTGAATCGCTCTAATTTTTGATAAGGAGCCAAACAATACCAGCTTTAGCTGTGACTGTAGTAACTTTAAAAACTTTTTTATATATGAAAAGCTCTTTTTCTCAAAGCTTATTTCTATTGATTTTCATATACAAAAAATTTTTAAAGTTACAGTCACAGCTAAAGCTGGCACTGGCATTGTGTTTGGCATTGGCTCTTAAATCAAAACCACTTTTTTTTTAAAGGTTATTGAGCTTTAATTTTACCTGTGTTCCTGTGTGTATGTGTATTGGTTTATAAGTTCTAGAATCTAGAATGCTAAATGTAATAGTAGACGAGACAAATTAAAAAAAACTAACTAATTATTTACCTGATTGAACAATTTTGGATAATTTAATTATGTAGATATTTAAAAACCTTTTTTCACGAGCCTTTTTCCAAGCGTCTTTCGGCAACCCTTTTGACTTTTGCCACTAAAAGGGATTTCGCATATTTGCGAGCTTTTAAATTCACCTGTTGGTTGAATAAGTTTATATCAATCATTTAATTTAATCTAATTATGTATACAACTTATAAAATATAAAAAAAAAACTTTTCATTCAACGAAATAATAAAAATTCTAATTATTTACTTGTTGGTTGAACAAATTTGTATAATTTTACATAATTTCGGTATATTTCAATTTTTCAAATAAATGTATGAAATATAAAAGCGATGCATTTATGACGAATATTTCCATATTAAATACTCAAACCTTATTATATAGAAAATATCTTTAAAAAGTAATTTATTATATACTGTCACAAAACTGTCAAAAACAGATGTTTAATGTTTTCGAGAAACAAATGGTGACATATGGTAAACAACAACAAAATAAAAAGGACAAAATATTTTGGAAACAAATAAAATAATGTAAATTCAATATAGGAAAAGTAAAAAAAATTCCAGATTTTATGAAGTAGTAATTTTTATTTTAAACAAACTAAAATAATTATTGAAATCAATTTTCTTGTAATTGTTTATAACTTTAACGTACTTGAAATGTGCTATGTGCCCAATAATTCTTTTATTTAGATAGCAAAATATTTAAAATTATAAACAAAAATCTATGATCAAAGTTGTTTTACTTTCCAAGATAATAATAAAGAATACATATTTACATATATATATATATGATTTATTAAGTTAAGGTTAATATTAATAATTGTTCTTTATTATAGACATATATTTAAGTAAGGAACAAAAATCAGTTAAAATAATTTTAAATTTAAATACATCAAAAAAGAAATTAAATTTTATTTTTCACTTTAAATTAAATCAAATATAAATGAAATATAAATGTAATATAAATGAATATAATTGGAAACAAAAAACTTCAAGTATGAAAAATAAAAAAAATATGTGCTACAGGTTAATGAAAAAGTGCAGCCAAAGAATATTGATCATCGTATTCAAATTCAGTATTAGTATGAGTCCATATCTTAGTATTAATATCATATTCGAATAGTAAATATTGGTAATCTCTTGTCCTTGGATATTGAGACTTACCATAACCTAGCAAATTAATATTTTGATTGAAATAAATGATTTCAAATGTTTCCCTGTAATTATAAACTTATTAAAAAGTTATTCAATAGATTAGTATTAGGAGATATAAAATTTACAAAGGAAAGTCGTATCCATCATATGTTAATTCCAAATCAGAATCATTACTCCAATTATTCTTACGAATATCAAAAATTTCGATATCACCATGTGAAAAGCAATAAATTGAATCATTGATAGTTACTGTTCTCGTTGAAAAATGCCTTCCTTGTTCTCGTACATGCTCTCATATTTTACATAATTTAATTTTATCCACTTATTCTCTCTTGTATCTAACCTCTCAATTATTGTACTATCACCACCAAAAGCATAAATACAATTATCTGAAATAACACTAAATTACTTAATTTTATATAAATTATTAATAACAAATTTTGATATACTCCAAGATGATAAACCATAATCTATGCGAGAATTATTTAAATCTGGTCCTTTTACCCATTTTCCTAAATTCAAATCAAAATTTTCGGTTGTTTTTCCACTACGGCAACCACCACAAGCATATATAATATTATTAAGTGTTAGAATACCATGATATGAGCGGGGTTCAATCATTTTTGGAAAAGGTTTCAATATATTTTTTATTGGACAGTAATACTGACATATGTTACCTCCAGAACCACCCGAAATTAACAGATAATTATCTACAAAATTATTTATTTTAAAACCTCCTCCTTTTGTAATATCCAGTAATTCTTCATTATTTTCTAATTTGATAATACTCCTAGTACTGATACCAAATAAATTCTTTTTACGAGCACCAATTCTTGGTATTAAGTTTTTATCTGTAAAATTTCTTAGTTCTTCATTTTTGAAGCATTTTTTAAAATGGTTTGCTAAAATTTGGAGTATATGGATATGTTCACTGCATTCTGCAATTAATTTGGCTTTGTAATTATCCGAAATCGATCCAAATTTCAAATTCTTTATTAAATCATTAATTTTATTTTTACGTTTGTTATAATCATATTTAACCCAATTAATAACAAATGAATAAAGTTCTTCTTCTGGACAATTTATTGTTGAAATTGAAAGAATCTTACTTAACTGAAAATAAATTATAAAATATAATTGGATTTTGACTGTTGAAACCAATATAATATACCTCTTTATCAGAAAGGTCGTTTAAATATTTATTGAAAAACTCTTTGATATTTTCTGCTATAAATTCTTTACATTTTTCTTCTAAAATTTTATCAAAAGCTAAACCAAAAAAAATAATTTTTTAATAAATAAGTTTTAAATTGTCAGAAGTTAAAATATTATATTACCAGCAGCACGAAAATAAATTAAACAAATTTCCATTTCAATATTATTAATTAAAAAATTTGTACTTATAGAATCTTTTAACGTAGTTAAACTAAAGTAAATAGCATTTTCATGAAAAATTAAAGCATCTTTAAGTTCAATTTCTATTTCACCAGTATATATAAATTCAATAATTTTTTCAAATATATTAGCAGGAATTTCTCTTGGAATTATTTCGGATGTCTTATTTACTTTTTCTAACAGTATTATAAAATAGTAAGTATTTAGATTATAACAATTGAAATAATTATTTACCAAAATTAAATAAACCTTTAAAATATGGACAACTAATTGACATAATGTTTTTATGGACTAAAAATGATGATTCATCTGGCAATATTATTTTAAAATCACAATACTAAAAATATAATATTCAGAATTATAATAAATATTATAACTTTTTATTTAAATTTCTCTCTGTTTAAAATTATTCTTACCAATCCTTGTTTTCGTAATTCATTTAATTCTTTGTTCGTATTTAAAATTTGATTTGAATTTATGATTTTTTTTTTCAAAATTTTTTTATTGTGATCCGCCATTATAAATTATATATGTATATTTCTATTTTTATACAAAAAATATTTCTTTTTAATATAATAAATAAATAAATATTAAAATATAATTAATTAAAAATTAAACAAAACAATAATAACTAGAATAGAATCTTAAATATCAAATATATAGAAAACAACTATCTGATTTGAATTTCAAATTGAAATCGTCACGACACGACGTCACAGCAAGCAAACGCAAATTAAAGACGCGAAATATTTCCATATTGACGAATGGAAGCATGACACCTCGCGGAATTTTTGAGAACCTTAATACAGAGATAAAAATGGTTTACATCTGTCATTTTATATGTAAATTTAAATGGTGATTCAATAAAATTATAATTAAAAGTATTAAAAAAGTGATAAATAACTTAAGTAAAAAATTAATAATATACAAAAATATATAATTAAAAAAATCTGCAAAAAATATTTATAAAAAATGTATGCATAATGTAATTTATATTTATATTACAAAATTAAAAATTTTCTTTAGTTTAAATTAGTAATCAAAATATACTACAATATCTGCAAAAGGTATTAACAGGTGAATGTTTTCATTTCTGCATTCTATATTTGAAGAATTCATATCATATCTAAGAAATGTAATTTAAAAAAACGTTATGTTTGTACACAAATATTTTATTTTTATAAAGCTAATAAATATTAACACACCAGTTTATTTGATTAACTTTTGTATATTTTAAATAGATTCATCATTTTTTTAAACATTTCTTTATATATATTTAATTGTATACTAATAAATTAATTAAAAATTATACTTACCAAAAAACTCTATTTTCAAAAATCTCATACAAATTTGGTATCAAAAACAAATACTTTAAAATTTAATGTCACAATCAGGGTGCTAAATTTTCCCGCCGCAACGCAAAAATCACTTTCCCAATACTCAAACCTCATTAGAAAATATCTTTAAAAAGTAAATATTACTTTCACAACTGTCAAAAACAGATGTTCCTGTTTCTCAAAGCTCAAATATACTTCAGTTTTTGACATTTCTGAAGGATGTAATGTAAACAACAAATAATTCTGAGTCGGTTTCTGTTCTGCTACCAAATTATTGTAACAAATAAAAAAAATTAAAATATTTTTAAATAAATTATTAGTCAAATTAATTTCATTTGTTTTATTTGTTTTTGATTAACAAATTCCGACAAGCAAATTCCATTAATTAATTTTGATCTTTGTACATTGTAATTCGCTATTGTTGACCTCTTGAAAAAATGTCTTCAATAAAATCAAATGAAGATTATGAACATTTATCCGAATCAGAAGAATCTATGGATACCCAAATAACTGATAAAGATGAAAAACCAAAAAAAGTTAAATCTAATTTAAATAATTATTCAAAGAAAATCATTTTACAATATTTACAAAACCAAAAGAAATATAATTTTGAAAAATTAATGAAAAACTTTCGATGTTCTTCTTTGACTGATGTTGAAAGTAAGATTTCATTTTCATTTAAAGTTTACTAATAATTTTTTTTTTAATAATAATTTGTTTTTATTTTTAGATTTTGTTAATAATCGCGCTAAATTAAGTCAAATGAATGTTCATTTGGAATGTGATTCACCATCATTTCAATCTGTTAACAATTGGTTAGATATATTCAAAGAAAAAGGTTTCAATACAATGAACCAAAATGAAATTGGAATTATGATGAAATCAATTGCTATATTAGAAGATCATCCAGATCCAAGTGAATGTAATGGTATTAATTTTCAACATTTATATACATTTTTTGGTAATATTATGAATGGTGAACCAACAGTTGAATTAGATGAACCAACTAGAACATTTTTATGTGATATTTTTGGGGTAAATCTTTTTATTTATTTGAAAATTTAATTAAATTGTTATAATAATTATTATTTATTGTAGGAACTAATAAATGATGTAAATAGTGAAACTGGTGATAACTATTTGGAACATCTTAAAGAAATTTTTATATTAAATGAAAAAACTAACAACAACAGTAATGAAAATGGCACAAATAAAACATTTAAAAAAGATACATTTGGATTAGGTTTAGATCCTTTAAACATAAGTAATATTCCTAATAGTGATTTGCTGTGAATTCTTAATATTTTATATAAATTACTTAAATTAAACTATTCTAATTTTATATATATATGTACAAGTATGAATCGAATTTAAATTTCAAGTACCATGAAAATTATTTGATAATTAAATAATTTCATATTATTGAAATATAAAAGGGTAATTATTGACTTAGAAAAATCAAATAATAGAAATAACAATATTAAATCTGTTAATAATAAAAAAAAGTACTAATTCGATAAGGAAAATAAATGTAATCTCTTAATTGTATTTTATAAGTAAGGACAAGGTTATGCCTTTTCATACATAAAAAAAAATTAAGAATAAAAAAATGTTCTCCAATATTAAATATGTATAAATTTTATTATTTATAATTAATCCCTTGCTAAAATAAAGTAGTTCAATATTATATCTACTCTTCCAACCAATTTTAGAATTATATAATAAAGAATTCTATAAATATCCAATTTCATTTAAATGAAATTCTATCTATAAAAAATCAGTTTTAAAATTTCTATAAATTTCGAGATTTTCTATTTTAACTATTTTTAATCCTAATATGAAAAATATTATTTACTTTTACTTATATACATACTTAAATTTATCATTTGCTCTTCTGTATAACTAACTTTTAAAATCCCTTTTAATATAAAACTAATACGAAATAAACGAACATCCGGTAAATTTAGAGTATGTATATCTATTTTTTTTTCAAAAATATAAGATGATTCTGTGAATTATCCTAAGGCAAACTACTGTATACCATAGGAAAATATTTTCATTTACTCATTTTTATGCAGAGATTATTTTGATGTTTTGTACCGAAAGCCGAAACCATATTTGGGTTTGGGACCTAAAATCTTATTAAATAAATACGTAATAACCTTTTATGAGCAACAGTCTGATAAATAAAATATATAAATTTAATTTTAATTTTCTCAAAATGTGTATACATATTTAAATCTAAGACATTCCGTATGATGGTGTTAAATATTTTGTAAAAAGGAATTGGAAAATCTTCGCCTGTTGTTTTTGGGTTAAACTATTTTTGGGTAAAAATTGTTGTGGTAAAATATTTTTCTAAAGTGTAAACACAGAATGTTCACATTATTCTTATAATTATGTAAAAAATGAAGTAAATTAAATTCAAAAAAAATTTTAATATTCTCCATAAGACAAACGACTGGCAAATAGGAAAAAATGAACTTATTGTTAATGTAGTATAAATTTATTTATTTCATTTGTTTTATTTTTAAACTATAGTCATATGTACATCTTCTAAATGGGGACAAGATACTTAAAATCCTGATGACACAAACGACCAATTGGTGCAGTCAAATATAAGATAACCAAGAGCTAGTGCTTGCTGAAGTATAATACCAACTTCTGTAAAAGATAAAAAATAAATAAATTTAAATATTTTCAATTGAAAAATTGTTAAATTTAATCTATTGAATTATTAAACCGCAAATTGTAATAAGGATTAATAACAAACCGGATATTGCGAAATATAATAAGATAACGAATATTACTAGTAAACAAAAGGATTTGTATAAAAACCGTAAATATTTTCAATTAATATTAAATTTAGCTTACTGAACTAATTTCTGACTATACTTAATTATAATCTAAATCTAAATTTTAACTAACAATTTCCATTATTTATAAAATTTAAAATAAACTCAAAATTTTCTATTAAAATTAAAATACATTAATTTCTTATTATTTATACCATAGAATTTTTTTTATAGATGAACAGGAAACCATAAAATAAATAATTTTGAAATAATGTAAAAAAGAGATGCACAAGAAATTCATCCAGTAACAGAATAACTTGTGTTTCATTTACCATTATGATCAAAGTCTTAAAAATTCCATTAACTCTATAATATACACAATCATAAAAATATACAATAAGTAAACATTAAGGTATATAAAAACTAAGGAAAAAGGATATTTTAATGAGATCGTATAAAATTACAAAGAAGAATTGTTGCTACGTTTTTGTAACTATGAAGGAGGCTGGGGTATCCTGGATACTTACGGAAGTACTGTATAGTTTTTTAATGTTTAAGTAAAGTAATTTAAAATAGGAAAATAAAATTGGAGGAGAGAAATTATAGTATGTATTTATAGTATAAGAAAGCATAACAATTGCAAATCGTAAATTGTTGCTAAATTTAATGGACGATTAAATGTTTGTGGAATAAGTGATGACATTACTTTCATTTATAACGTATATTAATAGATAGTCCATATTTTTATCACTTAAGGTTGCTTCGTAAATATGTATCAGGAATTGCGTAGATTTAAAAATTAGACGTAGATTAATTGAAATTATACAAAAGAATGGAATTTTATTTTCCTTTTATTTGTTGAATAAAGAAAATGAAAAAATTAAAAGTTTACACTTCATTAAAACTTAAATATATAAATTAAGATAAATCCAAAACTGAAAATATTATTTGAGAACAAAATTTTAGATTACTATACACAAAAAATGTTGAGCTTAAATGAGATTTCCCAAACTACAAGTAAAAAGTATCAATAAGTTTTCCAAATAATATGATAAGGATATTTTTCTTAAATTTGTAATGTGTCCTAAACAAATAAAATTGTTTACACAAAGAATAAAAATAAATAAAAATGATTGCTTACTACTAACAACACGTAAAATAATATCTGGATCTGATAGTCTAACATCCCATAACAGTGACAAAACTTCATCGATTATTTTAAATAAATATTTAAATAAATTTTGATTGATTTGTAAAATAAAATTGTAAATAAATTTCTGATTTATTTTGATAAATATAAATAAGGCCATAAATTTTTATACCTGTGATTTATCCAATTTTTCTAATGTCCTTTCGATACAGGATAAAACATTAGCAACAATTTTCACATCTGTATGATTCTTTTCAAAAACCATTTTAATTTTTGGTAATACCATTTTTCTAATTGATGCCTCATCAATGCAATCATAGACATTAGTTACAGCAACTAAAGCTGCACTCTAGAAAATTAAATTATAAAATATTTTTGTGAATAAAAGATAAGTTCTTTAATATTTTTTAATGAACTACATTGCCATATATCCTAATTGATTAATTTATAAAGGACTTTGTCCAATCTTTAAGTATTTATAAGCTTTTCAACAATGTACACAAAATTGGTAAATTTAATTAAAATGATTTAACAGATTTTGTGGTGATTTGAATTTATTAAATTAAGTTAATTAAATTTTATACAATGAGAAAATTTGTTTGCAATATTTCAAATACATTTAATAAAATTATAAATGTACACAAAATTAGATGTACGTACATAATTAAGTTTAGTAATTAAAAAGTAAAAATTGAATATTTATTTATAGAATTTCTGGAAGCAAATTCGTTTTTTTTTATTTATAGAATTCCTACACCAACTCATTTTGATTGGTTGTATATCAAAATTGAAATTGATAGCAATTTTTATACGTGGGTTTTTTTTAATATATTATCATTATTAGTAGATGATGAGAACTTATATAAAAATATATTCGATAATAATAAAACAAATAAATTCGATTAAAATTCACTTTGAAATAAATTTATTATTGAAATATTTGTATTACCACTTCGCGTAAGGATAATCAGAATTCCTTGAATTAAATCATTTTTCATTTTATTATATTTTTCATTTAAATTGCAAAATTGTTTGCTCTATTACGTATTGATGAAAATAGCAAAAAAAAAAATTAATTTCAATAAAAAAAATTAAGTCAATTTTCAATTATCCTTTTTTAAAAAAAGTTTGTTTAAATTGAAATATCGAATATCGAATACAATATCGTAGATCCTATTTTTGGCACAATATACCAAAAGAAATACATAAATATTATATTAAATATTTATTTTATTGACTTGTAAATTGTATTAGAATGTCGTCAAACTCATTGTACACCAAATAAATTAGCTTTGTATATTTTCGTTTTGGAATTAGTAATGAGCTCCATTTATATTTATGTACAAATAAAATAAAATTGCTATTTATACCGTCCCCAGCCATTTCTATACATAATTTCCAATTTTCTTTGATATTTTAATAGGAAAATGTATTCTTACTTTTTTAATATTTTCTTTTCAATTTTTTTTAAAAGCTCTCAAAATACACATAACATAACCATAACTCGTACACACATGTGAAATTTTCTCTCGGTGTAGAAATATTTACTTCGATATATTATATTGACTTGTTGAATAAATAAACCCCAAAGGTTTAATCTATATTTTTGTTGTAAGTGAAATATGAATTTATGTACATAAAAATCATTATTACATCAACATAAATACATAATGTATTCGAACATATTATTAAAATATCCAAAAATATATTTTTGTATAAATAAACGAAAATCCTTTTTTTAAAAGTGTGATGAGTCCTTTATATAATTTTTCTTTTGGTGTTCAAATGTTGGAATCAACAGAAAATCGATTGATAATTTAAAATGGTGTTTTTTTCCTTTTTTTTTGGGACTCCAGCAGGGAAATATTTCCCAAAAAAAATGGAAGATTTTTAAATCAAACCCAAGACAGAAAAAAAATGTTATTCAAATTTTTATACGTAAACGGCCTAACATCCTTGATACTAGTAATACTCCTCGTAAAATAAATTTGCATAGGATTTAACTAAGTGTTTATGAGTGTATGAATATTTTTTGTACATCGACTTTTTTCTTCCCCTTGAATGAAAATGTGAAGTGGTTTAGGATGTTTTCCATCAATTTTTTTTTAGTAAAATTTTCATTAAAATTAAATTAATTTAATTAAATAAAAAAATTTTTTTGATTACATTTTATATAAAATATCCAAAATTGAGAACAGCAAAATTATTATTTATAGAAAAATTTAATTAAAAAGACCTACATCTGACCTGTAATATTTCCTATTACGATTTTGTAAAAATTAAACATTGCAATAGAAATTATTAAAGCTTACAAAACTATTTCATCTGTTTTCTTTGTGTGAGGATGAGGATTTCATGACTGTTTTTATGTCCTATCTATACTATAGTTTGCTTGAACAATTTTCTGATGAATTTTCTTCTGGTAATATTCAATACATTTCGTATTTCTTCTGGTAAAATGCTTTTATATCAAAAGTGGTATACATTCTCATTTCATGATATAAAGACCAGTCTATACTGTGATGTGTGTTTTGAGAAAATAATAAATATTTTTCTAGATTAAATTAGTTATTCAAAAATTTTAATGGAATTCTTTATTTTATTTTCAAATTAGATATAAACTTTTTATTAGATTAATTAAACTTTGAATATTTATTACACCAAAGTTTTAGTTTTGAGTATAATGTTTTGTTGTTCCTCTACTAACAAATTAGAAATAGATAGAAATATATTTATTTGAGATGAAGAATTAATATTATTTCTATTCAGATTATCTAAATATAAATAAATATTTATTTTGTAATTCAATATAATTAGATAAATAAAGTTCTTTCAGACATTTTATGTTTAGTTTTTAGTATTTTCTACTAAATTATTCCAAAATTGATTGATAGGTATCGGCAGGGAACAGTTTTCTTCAATATATTACCAAAAAAAAAAACGAAATTAAATTATACACAATTATTTACTTATTTAAATTCATGTAAGCATAAATTGTTGTGGAAAAACTTTCGAAAGAGTTTTTACAGAATTTCAAAATTTTAATTAAATTATTTAGAAAAAAATGTAAATGATTCAACTTCGGAGAAAGGTAAAATTCTACTAAACTTTAGGGATAAAAATTAATTAATTGAAAAAGGAATGAGATAAAATTTTTATCAGTTCAAGATAACCATTGCTTTTATTATTGTAATTAAATTACATATTAATAATTTTACTAACAATTTTTTATACAAAATTTAATATTCTAATAAAAAAAAAGGAAAAGAAAACTGAAAAATGAATAAGTTAAATTTGTTTTTGGTGTCTGCTGGTATAAAGACCTTTACAGAATTTATTTAATTGAAAATCGAATTTATTCCTTGAACTTATTTTGTTAATTAATAAATGAATTCATGCGTTATCCTTGTATAAATATTTATTATTCCCAGACATTTTTTTTTTTTTCGGTAGGTGGTAGGTCAAATAATTTATGTACCAAAAAATTGTTTTTAAATTTGTTTTGTATATATACATATTATTTCGTTTGAAAAATATACTCATCCATATACTCGTATATACAAAATATCGAAATTAGGTTGTGTCATTTTAGAAATTCCTGAAGTTCATGGACGGTAAACCAATTTAATTGAGTATGCCATGAATCAAGTCTTTTCGTTTATAATATTTTTAATTAATGATTTACGATAATAATTATTGATGTCACAATAATTTTTATTAAATATTAAAAATCAATTATAAAAGGAAGGAAGAACATCTTAATTGAAGTTCAAGTTCAATCCTTAATTTTTCGATTAATTACTGTAGCAATTAGCTAAGAGAATTCTTATAGAAACAATTGTTTATAAGCATAGAAAGTATTTAAAATAATATTTTAATTATTTTATCAAATAACAAAATCATTAAAACAATTTGCACATTATATTTATGTTCTGGAAATATTGATTACACTTATAAAACCTAGAACCAAAGCCGTATAGCGTATATAATATAAAGATATTCAAAATTTCAAAAAGACTTAAAAAACTGAAAACATTAGGACGCCAATATGAGTTCCCGTGGTGAATATAATATCTTTGTTATGAAAGTTGAAATAACGAGTT
This sequence comes from Empis stercorea, assembly GCA_949752835.1. NCBI lineage: Eukaryota > Metazoa > Arthropoda > Insecta > Diptera > Empididae > Empis > Empis stercorea. The sequence goes on from OX457085.1 coordinate 3,684,028, forward strand.
TGTGGATAAGACGTAGAAATTGTATAGAGACGACAGAAGGTACACACATATTTTTCGTGGTGAAATTTATATTATATACGGCTTTGCTAGAACCCTACTTCATCATCAATTCTCAATATAGATAATATTTGATAATTTAAATCAGGCAAAAAACTATAAACATGAATACCCTTTAAAATTTATATTTAAATAACAAATAAACACATATATTTTTTTAAAGGTCCTTTTTATCAATAAAATTTAACATTTCAATTTACATTTTATATCCACAAAAAAAAAATCTTAAAACAATGTCAATTTTATTCTACTTGAAAAAAAAACATAAATCTAACAAGACATTTATTTATTTTGAAAAATGTAAAAATTTAAATTTATTATCTGTCACTGTATTCGGTGAGGATAAATTTTATATTTACATAATAAACAAGGATATAAAATAGGAAAAAAAAATTGACCTAGTATATACAAAAATGTCCTTTTAAATATTAAATTTAAATTTCGGAAACCCGAGAATATAAAAACGACCTAAGTAGGTATATATGAAAATTATTGAACTGTTTGGAAAATTTTTATAAATGAAAATGGGAAAAGGATCACTAAAAAATTTTTTAGAAAAAATTTTTTTTTCATATATAGTGTCTACATATATTTTCGGTTTATCGATAACATTTTTCTTTTGTAACAATTTCGTTTTCTTTCTTTTCTTTTTTATCTGATTACCATAAGGATATAAAGAAAGTTTTTCTTAATTCAGAATATATATATAAATGATTTTCTTTTTATCAAATTTACGTATTACTAATAATAATATTATTCTTTTTTTTTGGCAAAGAGCAGAGAAGTCCTTTTTAAAGATATTTGATATTATTATAATATATTTATTTATTTGTATAAATTTTTTCCGTTTTTTTTAATGTGAGTTCATATTTTTCCCAAAGGATCTAAAAAAAAAAAGAAAAAATAGAAAGGAATAATGAAAATAAGGATGTTTAATATTATAATTCCTTTTGAGTATATACTAAAATATGAAAATTTTGGAAACTAAAATTATTATATATTCTTTTAAAATTTTGTATATAATAATGATCCGACAGGAACAGGATGTTCAGATTTGAATAAAAAAGGAATTTATATTTATATTAAACCATATTATTATTATTATAATTTTTAATATTATTCATTTATATAGGATATAAATTATTATTATTATTTTTTTCCTACATAACAAAAATGGATAATGAATTTATTAAAGAATTGCCATACATTTTACATTGGTTTTCATTTTGTTTTGTTTATGGGTATAATCGTATATATATTATTTTTTAGGTTGAGTCCTTTTTTGTATAAAATTATATGATAAATAAATTTATGAATATCATAATATATTTATTATATCCTTTTTTAAAATGAATACATAAAAAAACAAGTTAATTAATATATTGTTTGTTAAGGCCAGAAAATCTTTTGTAAATATTATAACAATGCACGTTTGCCAGGGAGTTTATATGTGAAAATTATTAGTCATAGTGAATAGTCAATATTCATTCATATATTTTCAAATTAAATGATTTAATCACTGCTAATTACTTACAAAATATTATTCAACTTTAAATCGGTCAGAATTATTTTTATTTTCGTAATATTATAAAAGTTTATTTTTTTGGTAAATTATTTTACCAACTAATTTCAGTAATTTTCACCATAAATTATTCAGAAAAGGATTTGAAATGTTCTAATTTTCACTAGTGAAATTCAATGAAAACTAATTTCTCTAAAGACATTTAAATTAAATTTAAGTTTACCAAACTTGTTACAAACAAATTTTATCCATAAGAAGTTATATTATATTTCATTTCTAATTCTTATCCTTCGTGGAATTACTTGTGACGTTACATTACTAGGGGGTCCCAAAACAGGTCCACAAGTTCCACCTTCCTAAGAAATACAAAAAAAATTATGATAATAAGTTTAATTAAATTTATAAAATTAATTTTAAAATATTTTAAATTCACTTTGAAATTAAATACCAGAAATAAACAGAGGAACACGAAATTTATTTCTATATGTGTAAAATGAAATTAATCTAAATTATTTAAAGAAAAAATATCTTCAAATTTGATATGTTGAATAAGAAAAGTAAATAAATAATTTCTGGTTCTAACAAAACATAAAGTGTTTTTTTTCATAAAAAGTTTGATATCCTTTTTCTGTTTTACATTTTTTTGTACTTAAATAATTTTTTTTTTTTTAAATTTACTCCTCAGTCTTCACCTTTTCCCTTTTTTTTAATTAACTGAAAAACAATTTTGTATAACATGAGATTAAATTTAATATCTTGAATGGAAAAATGTTGTCTTGAGTGTATTTGAACAATAAAGAGAAAATTGTTAGATAGAAAAAGGATATCCTCCCAAGTGGTGTATTCTGACTTGTATATAAAATTTCAAAGTGACACTGGTAGAAATGTTTGAAATTTTGGTATAAATTTGTGTTAAATTTTAGGAGTCATGGGAAAATTAATTTAGTTTTTATTTACCTGAAAAGCTAATATATTCGCCAAACTGGCAAAAATTGGTTCGGTTGCAAAAGCCAATGAATCGGGACATTCTTCGACAGGATGTACAATTTGCAAGATCTGTTTTTAAAGACAATTAAAGTAAATTGCAATTAGTAAAAATATTATTTATAATTTCAATTATATCTGAACAAAATTTCAATATTCTTACCTTTGGATGACGAAATCAATTGTTTAACCGAAGCTCTTAACAGTCCGGTAACAGTTTCTTTTATTTTCAATTTATGTAATTTCTCAGCGATTCTCTTTTCCAAATAGAAATATTCAGCAAACCTAAAAGAAAACAAATCAATTTTTTTAATTACATACTTAATTAAATTTTCATTAAACATAATTAGGATAAAAATTCTTGTGTTTGTTAAAGTATATATTTTCACTTTTCCATTATTTATGGTTCCTATTCTTATCAAGGAGCACTACACGTTTCGGCTTTAAATATTTTTTATAGTGATCGAATTTTATTGGAGTATCTATTTAATTTATAGAAAAGAAAATTAATTTTTAGTTAAGTGATTTTATTAAATATATTAGCAAATTTCACGTCAAAGTTGAACTATATCAAATTGAGTTTTATGAAATGAAATTTAACGTTATGGTAATTAATCTTCTACAATCTACATAGTCTAGTATTTATATAAAATTTCTACAGAATTTCTGATATAATTAAGTACACATTAAAAAGTAAATTTTAGTTATGATAATATTAAATAAATTACTTAAGCATATAATTTACTTAAAGTATACTCAATTGTATTTAAAATATTTTCATAATATTTAATATTATCCTAGAAAATATTAAAGTCAATAATCCTATTTATAATTCTACTTATATTTTTTCTGAGTTTTGTTAAGTAACTATGTACTATTAAAATTAAGCTTTGTTTAGTTACTAAACTTTTCTTACGAAAACAAATTTAATTATTTAATTTTAATATCAATAAATTTTATTATATTAATTAAAATCACATAACAAATTTAATATTTGCTAAATATTTTATAAATTAATTTATTATAAATATTTAAGAAATTTATCATTTAATAATTTTTCGGTTTATTTGTTATTTCGGTTTGTAACATATTTTAAATTTAATTTTATTCATTGTAAATATTTATTTCATTTACATTTTAATAATAATTTCAAAAATTATATAACATTTTGTTTATATTTATTTTATCCATTATACATTAATTACTATAATTAATGTATTTGTATAATGGATAAAATAATAATATGTAGTCAAAATAATTCAATCGTAATTTCAATAATCAATTAAATATTCTCATACTACACCATTAAAATTCATTTCATTTGCCAGCCCCATAAGATATAAATATAAATATTTTTTTCCTTTTATTAAATATGAAATGAATATTCATTAAAAATTGATTATGTAATAATAAAAATTTTCGTGGAAAATATTTATGAGTTTCAAAAAAAAAAAAGAAAATTTCAATTTATTTTGTACGGTAAAAGTATTTACATAAAAGGATATGTTTTATGGTTTATTTATTATGTTTATGTTGCGGCAAAAGATATGAAAAAGCATATTTTTTATATTTTGAAAACTTTCTTAAAATTCTTGATATAATTTTACAATTTTTGCAAAGTAATAAAAGGCCACCGCTACCCAGCCACCCAGGCTTCTATAACTTTCTCAAAATAATTTATAATAGAATTTTGGTTCTATTATGGTTTTATATTTGATCATCGAATGTTTGTATTGAAATAATCGATATTGTATATATTTTTTTTATTTCGATATTAATTCACTTTATTCTCCTTCGAATTTGAAACCTCAATTGGGGAGTTTTCTGATTCAATTTGTTTTCATAAATTTTTTTGAAAATGTTGTTAAACATTTTTTAGTATATTTTCTTTTTGATAATTTAGTAGAGAAAGTCTGGAAATATAATTTAAATTTTTATATACAAGAACATAAAATTTAATGTTTAATAACTTAATTTTTTTTAGCTTCATATTAAAAACTTTTTGCTATAAAGGGAAAAAAGATGTGAATTTATGGTTTATCTTAAAACTTGTTTATTATAATGTTAAAAGTTTGTATTCAATTTATGTATTCTTTGTTTTAGGTGTCTGTTTTTTGAAGTCATATTTTAATTTATAAATATTTCAATGTAGCAGGGAAAATATATTTTAGTTTATTATACAAAATTTAAATATCAAACTCTTGTTCTTCTAATTTACTTATTAAAAAAAATTAAATTTTCTTAAATTTTTCATCTTGCTTCAAAGTCAGTGAACTATAAGAATGTCGCAGTTTTTACGAAAGCCTAAAGTCAGAATAAAATTAAAATCATAATTTCAACTTCGTCATAAAATTTCAAACATTTTGTCGTCAGTAGTCGAAAAATTAAATAGACAAACCGAATTGCTTTTATTACTACGTTTCATCATCTCAATCAACAAACATTCTCTGTCAGAAAAATATGAAATTTGGGATACACCACGTATTGTGTTATTAAAACGTATAACAAATTCGAAATTATTAAATTTTCCATTTCAATTAAAATCAGGTCTCCATTCAATAAAAAGTTGATTTAAGTAAAATTTCGGTATAATGGAAAACGAATCCTTATTTTCATTTATTATTAATACAAGTAATAAATTTCTCGACACTGTTTGTAATTTTGATTATTTGCTTTTCTATTACCTGAATATAAATTTAAATATAAATTACCATGGCAATATTTATGTAATCATAAGAAAATTTTAAGTAGGATAAACTTCCTGCCCACCACTAAAAAAGGAAATTTGAAAAACCTTCAATTTTACTCAAATACCACAAAAAATTGGCCACTATCGTACACAAAATTCTGTATAGATGAAGTCAACTTTATTATTGGTTTTTATTTGGTTATTATTCAAAATGTTGGAAAAATATTTTCAAAATAGAAACTCCTCTATTTTATTTTTTGCAAAGGAAACACTCAAGCCTACAAATATTTACAAACACACATTTTCGCAGATAAATATTTAGGAAGGATAATATCAAAAGAGGGAAAACAATCGTAATGAATAAAAAACCCTTTTTCATATCGTCAGCAAGAAAAAAATCCTGATGATTAGATCATAATGAGGACGACGACGATGCTGATGATGATGAAGCAATTTAGAAAGGATTCATTGAATAGCTAAGTCTTCATCTTTATGATTAATCACGTGAAGAGGTGGTGGCTAAAAAAATATTTTTTTAGAGAAATTTGTTCCATAAATTACACAGCGAAACCATCATCAGGACAACAAGTGACAATGTGGTAAATAAATGCGTAGGGGTACAGTGAAGGACAAGGAAAATGATACACATCGGGATTATTAGTCAAATTCATGTTTCTATTTGTAGGATTCACTGAAATTTTTAATTTAAATTAAATGTTAAGACAACGCCGTCAATTTGCAATTAATTAAATATTTACTTTTATGAATTATTTCCGCAATTTTAACAGAAATTTCGTAAGAGAAAAAATATTTTATCAAGGATTTTCCTTCTCAGAAATTTTTTATTTATAGATCAATTTAATAATTTGAAATGATATCTAAAAAACTAATGAAGCCAATGATGAAAGAATATCCTGGTAGACGAAAATGTTGAAATATCGATTTTTGTTTCTTTTCTGTAATAATTGGTATAATATTTTCTTACAGTCCCAAAGCTAAAGTAAATTGGAGAAATTGTGCAAAGTATTGCAAAAATAAGTAAAACGATTTATTTCATTATTAAGAATTTTACGTATTTCAATTAACGTTAAACTCTTAATAATGAAACCAAAGTGAATTCGAGTAATTGTGCTAAGTAAACTCAGTATTTGCAGGTCTTATTACTAAGTTAAGCAATTTTTATGATTTTAAATATTATGAAAAGGAAAATATTCTATAAATAAACAAAGAAATTAAAATTGGATTCAAATTCCATAAAGTTCTATAAAATGATTTAAACTTTATTATTGTACATAAATGAAAGAAAATTACGTAAATTTAAAAATTCTTCTATACAATTTTCTTCTTCTATGAAAAAATCTCTTCTTATTTTCCCCAATTTTACGTATGCCAGTGAAAAAGTTTAATTATTCGCTGTTGAATAGAGAATTTGGAGAAAAATTATATGAAAATTCATAGTGAAGGACACAATGATGTTAATTGTGTGGAATTATTAAGTAAATATTAAAAATCTGTGTCTAAGCGGTCATAACACACAAATGTCCTTATTAAAGTTTCAAAACCGAAATAGCTATGACCCCGAAATCAACCAACTAAACCATTTCTGTTTCTTACACACTTCCAACAGCCCCAAAACATTTATCTCGTTTTTCTGTTCAATAATTTTTGTGGAGAAAAGTCTTAATTTTTAATGAAAGATTATTTGTGTTTTCATTTTCCTTCACGATCCAATTGGGAGTCCTTTTCTTCCGCTTATTTGCCAATTTCACGAATTCTCCTTATTAATTATTTATGCAGCGTGAATAAAAATATTTTCCCAACAATTGGCAATATTATTAAAAATAATGAAAGGTTCAAATCAGAAGAAAATGTCGTAAAATTTAGGCAAAAAATGGGCCCAGGAAAAAACGAAAGAAAATTAAATCGAAAGGAAGACAATAAAAGGGAAGACGCACAAGGGTAAAAGGACATAAACACCTCAAATTATTTCCTTATGTGGGTGGAGGTATTTCGGTTTGTTGTGTTCAGTTAAATGAATAACAATGTAAAAAATGAAATACTTTAAAGCTCCAACAATTTAGGTAAGTAAACAAAAAACATTGTTACCGGGAATTTTGTAATTTTATTATAATGACAAAAAAAAGAAGAAAAAACTTTTTATTATTTTCGATTATTTTTGTTGCTGTTATTGTTATGATTTCCACATAAATGGTGGGTGAATGGATCTATCAGAGAGCTTAAATAAGCTTAAATTTACCTGATATTTTAAGTATAGTATAACAGAATATTAATGCAAAATTGGAATTTCAATTAATTACGACAGCATTTACGGAATATTTTAGAACCAATTAAAATATTTTGCGGAAAAATTGTAATTTTAGAAATTATTTGTTGTATAGATTTTTCAAAAGGAATAATTAAAATTATGTAACGTTAACTATATAAGGAACTTTTTTTTAAAAATTATTCTTCAATCTGCATAATTTACCTTCTTCTTTAAATTTATTTTTCTTGATTGGTTGATTAGGCGATGGTTGCAATGGATTAATAATGATAATTAAGCGGCGATATCAGATATTGTTGAATTAAAAGTTATGATTGAGTCAAATTTTGAAAAATTCAAAGTTTTTTAATTAAATTTACTTTGCTGATATTGCAAAGTTCCACGTCCTTAATTTGTTACACTGAAAAAATAAAACAAAAGTAGTAAAATTGTTAATTACTTTGACTAATTTCTTTTTGCAGAATTTTTTATTAAGCAATTATTTAAAAAGTGAAGGCAATTAACCTATTTTCATGGTCCACATAATTTTTAACATTTAAATGTATTAATTTAAAGAAATTTACATAATTTCGAAAGTAATTTATAAAACCTTATGCAAAGATTAGTAAAATTAGTAAATATATATTTGACATAATTACATAAATTAATTTAAAGAATTTTTATGAAATTTCAGAGAAAAGATATTATGTATTTATATTTAAGAAAAACATTTATAAGTTTAGCAAAGTGTAAAATTGTTAGATAGTTGTGTTTACTAATTTTGTTTTAATTATAAATTAATGTCTCCAATATTTTTATTATTTAATTTGAAAGAATTTATATTATTAAAATTAAAAAAATATATTAATTGATTATAAATTTAATTAATTAAATTATATATACTAAAAAATACAAATTGCTACAATTTTTAAATCAACAATTTTCCCTAATAAATTTTATAAATTTTTGTTTCTTAATTTTCAGAGTTGAGTTTTCCCAGTGGGAAGATAAATAGATAAAAATAAGTTACTAATAAACAATTTTTATATTTCAATTTCAACCCACGATCAAATTCGAAACTTATAAAAAATTTTTTACCTAGACATAAATAAAATGAATGCTGAAGGCATATTCTTTTTTTATCACTAATTGGGAATAAATTCTCGAGAACCTATGATCCACCCACCACCGAAAAACCTGTGATCCACCCACAACAGAAATATCCAGGGAAACCCAATTAACTTATTCTGTTTCCAACAGAAAAAACGACTAAACTAGAAAACTATCCATTTACTCCAAACTTTTAAGTAAAATTTTAATTTTAAGTATCCTTTAATCTTTACTATACTCAAAATTGAATTATTTTAACATTTAACAAGGATGTTAATTAAATTATATAAAAATATTCAATTTGAAATAAAAGTTCTTGTTATAAATTCCAAAAATCATTAAATTGTCAATTGAAAAATTTATTCAAAAATTTAAACTATTTTTGGTAAATTAAATTATTAAATCAGAGCGCAGTAAAATTTTCATTTTCATATTAAATAATTAAATAAGTAAAAACATAAACATAAATAAATTTTCACCAACAGAAAACTGAATAAATAAATTTAATTTTCAATTGGACTACACAGAAAAAATTGGTCATATAAAAAGTATATAAATTATTGAAATTTGTATATAAAAGTTGGTCTAATAAAATATGTTACTGGTTTATCTAAAATTTTATTGATTTAATTATTTGTTGTTTACGTTTCAATGAAAATTTAAATAAATCATAGAAAAAAGTAGTAAAATCATAAAAAGTTTTTCAAACACTAAAAGAGTGTTTGAAAAATCCACTTTATTTTTTTCTGTGTACTAAATAAATATTTGTGTAGTAAATAAAATAAATTATCTTCACACACATAAATGTGTATTGCAAGGATATATTCGTAAACCCAAAGCAAAACAGAATTTGCTCAGTTTATTAATATTTGAATTAGAGATTAAATTAAATCGACATTTATTACTAATTATAATTTCATAAACATTTACGTTAATTCCTAAATAAGTAAACCACCACACACATTCATTTCTTTATTTTATTTATATTTATGCCTTAACGCACACACAGGAACACAGAAAAACGATATCCTTTAATAAACACATTTTATCCTTCAATTTAGATGTTCAATGATTATGTAATTACACGTATTAGAATCGAAATTAGTTGAGTTGTTCCAACTTAAATACCAGCCATAAAAAGTAGTCGACGCTCCGCAAAGGAAGATAGAAAGACATTAATATCCTTCGAGCCTTAAACCATGAGAAATAAAACAATCTCTTCTGCAAGGATCTATAAACAGGATAAGCGATTTTTTATATCATTTAAAGCAAAAGAAAAACAAAAAGTTTGTTTTCCTGGATAATTTAGTACAGAAAAAAGTCTGTGGTATGAAAAAGGATATTACACATTTAATGTTTTATAAATGTTTTTTTTTTGTTGGTGTACAGTTGGGCAGACAATATCTTTGTTGTTGTTGTTGTTTTTCTTCTTGGGAAAAGGAAAAACTCATAAACACGAAAGTGTCTAATTTGATGAAGCGGAACCTCAATTAGATCTGCGAAATGAACCAAACACAAGAAAAACAAAATTTATGTGTACGAAAATCAACACGAACGTAAACTTAAAGGGAAAAACGATTTTATGAAGAAAATTGGAATTTCCAAAGAGAACAACAAAAAAGGGAAGGAAGAAATTGGTAATAAAAATTCCATCCAGGAGGTGGAATAAAATTGCTAAGGACATAAAAGTCCCATTCTCCTAACCTTGGTTTACCTGGGTGTCAAAAACAATTCTTTATGTTTTATGGATAAATGGGTTTTGTTGTAAGGACTTTAATTGATAATTTAAATTGTTCCTTTTTGAATAATTTAAATTTTTATAAAAATTGGAAAAGTTGCACCAGGAAATTATTTTAACAATTGCTTCAATAATGCGAATCTTTAAGTAAATTTCTGCAAAGAATATTGAATTCCGAACAAACGTGATCTGAATACAGAGCAGAATTATTATTATTTAACAAGTCGAAGAAAATTTATGATTCTGGGTCACTTTATATTTTAAGCAAATCAATTATCAGAGCAAAACGATAAATTCTTCGATTAAATTCCATAATTTATGATTTCCAGTTGTTCCTTTTTGCAAAAAGCCATTAATCTCACATCTTTCTATGGAATATTAATAGAAATTTGGAGGCTCTATATCAGAAATGATCCTTTAAACCTTTTGATATCAAAAATAAAACCTTTCATTTTCTGTCCCTAGGAAATTTAAGTACTTATACCACTAATTATCAAACTTCCCACGCATTAAACTATTTGATTAATTTTCTATTTCATAACGATCCAAAATTAGATTTTCCATTTTTTTTCCCCATAAATCATTTAATGTCCCATAGGTCATGTCTTTTAATATGTAAAGCTATTACGAGCCAATCTCTATAATTAGATTGACCTACAAAATCTGCTATTAAATTTTCTTATCATTTCTGTCAGTTTTTTTATTGATTTCCAGCCATTTTTCATTAGGACATTTCAGAGATTATCGATAAATAAAAATACTATTTTTGGAAAGTATATAAAATGAAGGTCCTTTCTGCTTTCGTAGAAATTTCTAAGGTAACAACAATTTCAAATGAATTTCTCTTTTTTATCACTTTCACTTCTCGTTGATCAAATAAAATGAGAAAAAGCATCAATCAATAAAGTGAATAGAAAAGCAATGGAGAAGGATTTTCATTTTATACCGCAGGGAAATAAATTATTTCCGAATTTTAGATGAAGAAGAGGAAAAAAGTTAAGGGAAACAGGAAAATAATTTGACAAAAAAGATTTACCAAACAAAAAAAGAATTTAATATTTAACAATTTTCCAAGTTTTACTGATATTTTAAGCCTGTAGGAAAATAAATACATTAAAAAAATCCTGCAAGTCACCTCGTTTCGTATTATCCTTATGACTCAAATTTTATTTCGCTATAGGGAAAAATCATTTAAGGTTTCCTTACAAAAGAAAATTCCTTACAAAAGTTTCATACTTTTCCTTGCAAAATGAAGTTTTCACTACGAAACATTTAATTAATTTTATATTAAAAAATATTTGAAAATTATTTGACAACTAAAATGTTTATATAATTAATTACTTAAAATAATTTAAAATTAATAAAAAATTAAAATCTCCTGGGGGAGAAGGAAACTAACGCAAATATTCAATAAAAATTAAAGTGTAAATTGTCTTTCAATCTAAAATTTTCTTTAAAAATGTTGGAAACTTTTTGTAAATAAATTTGATTAAATTTCTGGTTGTCAGAGTGAAAGTTTGTTTTTGTTGATTCTGTAATTTAGTTTTGTTTAATTTTCATTACAAAAATTTGTTTTCGGGGAAGATAAAATAAATTTATATTTTATAAATATTTGAACAAAAGTAGACGGAAAATTGAATATTAATTAATTTCGTACCAAAACATTTTAACATTGATTTTGATTAATTTCGGAGAAAATTGTACACGTTGATTTTATTTCCAACTCCCCAGAATTCCAATTGATTTTAATTAAAAAAAATTCAGTAAAAATGATTATGAATTATTCATAATTAAAAGGTGATTAAAAAAACATTAAGTGACTTTGAAAAGTTTACAAAAACAGAAACAGATTTAATATTTAAAGAAATTTTTCTTCTATAAATTGTTTCAATTTGTTTACACAAACTTTTCTTTAAGTTACCATCAACAGAACGAAATTTCCATTAAAATTTAAACTAACAAAATATTTTTATCTCAAGCAAAATTGAAAGTCAAATTAATTCTAGAAAATGTCTCCAATTATATTAATAGAATTGCATACATTTGCCTTTTACTTAAATTTTACATTAATTTTATTATTTTTCGTCTTTGTGTAAATAAATTTTCCACTGTTTTTCAAAAGTAAAACATTAGATAAAATAAATATTTACATTATAATATTAATGATGCTAATTAATTTTTCCTCCTGCATTTTCAGGAATTTGACCTTGTGCTCATTTTCCAAAAGTCCTTTTTAGATTTTCTCGATGTTTTAATTAAATAAATACATAAAAAACTTTCCATTAATTTTATTGTTACTATTTTTATTCAAATCAAATGAATCCGAACATATCCTCGACCTAAATCAAAAGAGGATTTAATTTCCGGGGAACATTTTTATTGTCATCCGTCCCCCGTCAGTTTCTTAAGATTCAGATAAAATTAATATAATAAAACTTTATGATTTCAAAAAAATTATTATTGAGACATTTTCAATTTATCTAATGATAAAAATGAAAATTTTCTTGAAGGACAATTTCGAAAATTCGTGTTGCAAATCTAAACAATTCTTCTATGATTTGGAAATATTTAATTGAAAATTAATTCGGTTGTTAACGTCCGTACAAATTTGATAAATAATTTAGAAAATATGTTAAATTTAATTTATTAAATCAAAATTGTTAATTCAAATTTATCAGAGCAAATCTATGTCAAGGTTAAGTATATATAAATTTGGCATGAAAAATTTCGGACTGCAAAAATTGATCAACTGACGAGTTCGTGTTTAACATTTATTGATCAACTCTCCAAAATTTTACAGACAATGTTGATCAAATTTTATGTATACCATAATTCTGAATTCTAGTTATTTGGACCACTTTTAAAGAAATAGGTTAAGGTCAGACCTTCACCCAGATTTCAATAAGCCTAAACAAAAATAGGTCACTCAAACTATAACTGAAATATTTAGATCTAAATTAAAGTAGAAAAAAACTTCTGCTTTGTCGTTTTCAAACTGTTCTTATGAGCCAACCTGTTGGAAATATGTTAAAATGAATTCTTTTAAAAATCATAAAAAAAAATAGAAATCCTTTTTCATTCGCACACCTTCAAGGCGACGATAATCATAAAGAGAATTTCTAAAAGGACGAACAATATTTCAATAATCCGAATTTCTATCTATAGCAATAACGGTTATAAAAAATTGGACAAAAATAATCAGGACTTTCCACCAATAAAAAAGAAGATAAAATATATAATATATCCTTCCAATTCCTTTGTACTGAAATGTGACGGAAACACTCACTTTGCTAATAAATTTATTTTTATATGAGGATAAATTTTCTCTTCCTTTCTGCACTCAATTAGAATTTTTCACATTTTTTCATTTATTTTTGTTTTGTTAAAAATAAAGTCTTCTACAACACAAACACATCAATGAAATAAATTTGTCTACATATCCTTAGAAATTAAATTGTAAAATTACAAACGGATGAGATGCGATCATCAATAATTTTTTTTAACTACGAAAAATATCAATAATTTTTTTTTATATTTTTAATTAAAATTAATAAATCGCGCGACAATTCAAAAACAATTTTACTGATTCAATTCTTCTAGGAGAACGTTTGCACGCAATTGAGCCGAAAACCAGACTGACAGTAAAATTTCAAAATTTGTTCCAAAACATATTTTTTCCTAATACACGACTTCTTTTTACCTATTTTGCAATAAACTTTTTCCTCAGTTTAGTCCTTTTTGTGTTGATTGTGTGTAACACACACCTATACGAGCACATAATCATAAAAAGTTTTATGTATATAGAAAGAATTGTTGTTAAAAAAGGACTTCTGTTATATACACACACGATCCCTGGATGATTGTAGGGGCAAAATTATAAAAAACAAGGAAAATATTTTTATAGCGGAGGTTATGCTCTGTTGAATGTCCTTTCTTACATACAGTTATTTACATTATATTTAGTACTAAAAAGGCGCAACAGCTTACTAAAAAAATTTATAGGGGAAATTGAATTTGATTTCAATGTCAGGAAAATATTAGCAACTGGTGTCAGTTGGGGAAATCTGTCTATAAAGGAATAAACTGAAAAACCTTTTTTTGTGTTGATACTTTTCAAGTGTATGTGTTAAAAGCTTGTTACATATTTTCACAGCACATTTAGCGCCAAATCACAGTAAAATACATTTAGAATGGATACTTTTAGTTTTACTAAATACAAATATTAATTTTCACTAAATAATTTCATTACAATTTCCATTTAATCGACTACCACTAATGGGTAGTAAATGAAGAAGTTAACAAGATTCAATAACTCATATTAGATGCAAATATACTTCCAAATTCAGTACAACTTTCCGGAATTTAAGTAAACCTTAGGAAGAATCCGAAATTGAACGATTTAAGCATATTTTGTATATTCTATCTTTTCAAATTTCCAGTTTCTACTGTAATACAAGTATCGCATTACTGAGTAAGGCCATATTTGCTTTTCTTAGTTAAGTGGATATTTAAAATCTTTCCTTTTTACTTATTTTATTGTTAATAAAAATGAAATGTTTAAAACGTAACGTAAAGCACAGATTTTACATATACAATAATAAATCAGATACGAAATTGTATGAAAAGAAAATTGTGGTCTGAAGGAAATTGTGTGGTTTGGTAATAAAAGGAAGTATTTCAATCTAAAATTTATTATTTTGTGTGCTTTTCTGTTATTATTTTAAAGGATCTTTCAATTCAAATGGAAAGCTCTTTTTAATAACACCAACCAAAGTTAAGCACCTTAGATAATGTGTACGTAAATATTAGCCTCTTACGTTATTGGTGTTGGTTGGTAGATATCCGCTTTTTACAATAAAATCGTAATATTGTTAAAATTTCTAAAGATCTACCCAAGGATAATTATACATACAGACGAACATATAAATTTTTACTATAAAATTATGTAAACATTTTTATCCCCAGATTTCGTTGATGTCTACCTGGGGTGAACGTTTCTACATTGTAAGGATTCGGGTGACATGAACAACATTTCTCTGTTTACTATTTCTTAAAGTGAAAAATATTTTCAAATAAATTTCATTTAAAGAAGAATTTGGTTCGTAAATCCTCTTTATTCCTAAAATAATTGAGAAAAGTCTTCGTCCTTGTTACATAACATTGACGATGCTGCTACTTTCAATTTAATTTAATCATAATTTAGAATTAATTAAGATTTTTTGTGTATTATTTATTTTACTAACAATAAATTTAATTGTACTTAAAATAATTAAACTTTATTCAATGAATCAAGTACTTACTTTAAATTTACGACTTAATGTTTCAAGTAATCAACAATTGGTAACTAAATATTTGTTCAAATTGTAGAACCAATTTAATCGAAACTGTATACAAAATTTACCTTAATAAGGAGACTCACTTTATAATTTTACTTTGATTTTAAGTCCTTTAATCAAAATTAATGAAATAAGTAAATTTACAAACAAATAATTTTTGATGTTAATTAGATTATTAAATCTCGACATTAAGGAGATAATATTAAATTGCTAAAACGTTTGCGTAACTAAAGAGATTTTGTTAAGTTTTAATAAAATGAAAATATTAAAAATTTAATAGTATTTCACAATATCCTAACAGGATATCCCGATACTAAAGGATTGCCAATTTATTTATTGACTATTTTAATAAAAACAAATAATTAGTTTCTATTCTTTAAGACAGCAGTCGAAAATGTCATTGTTTTTCTGCAGATTAGCTAAATCCTTAATAAAATTGACATAAAATTCTTGTTGAACATTAAACTTAGTCAGGACAGAGAAAAGGATTTTGTGTTTTCGAAGGAAAATAATTATTTGTAACTACATTTTAATTATTTTACCAAACAGAAATTTATTGATTAAATCTTGGTAGCAAAAATACCATAAAAATTTAAAAATTAATTTTGTTAGACGATTTTAAGAAAAAGGATTCTAAATTTTCGAAATAAAGTTTGGAAATGTTCAAGCTAGTCATTAAAATTTGTTTTATAATTAAAAATTGAAAGTAGCAAATGAAAAAGGAAGAAAAAAAACTCTTTAGAGCGAAAATGATTGCGATCTAATTAACACTTTTTCTGTTGTTGGATAAATTTAATTTTCAAATGAAAAATAATAATGATTTTCTTTTGATGAAAAGCAATTTAAAGTTAGTAGAAAATTAGGTGAAAATTATTAAAATTTTCTTATAAAAACTTCTTCACACAATTTCTAATCAGAAATTTCTAAGATGATTTGAAGGACTAAATTTTTTTCAGAATATATTTTTTTAACTAGGAAAATTTATTTACAAGAAAGAGGAAAAACTTATTTAGCTTAATCTAATATTAAAAACTTGCGTGTTTAAAGTTCATCAATAGACAAAATGGTTGGGAAAGTAATGGAAAACTTGTAGCAGTTTAGTGCCAGTGAGATTACATTTTGTTAAATTATTTTTACACATAACAAACACACATTTCCATTTTTCAACACGGACATTGATAATGATTTAACATAAAATTTATGAAGTGAAACTACGAGCTATGAAATTCTAATATCGAACCAAACTACCCATAAGTTTAAGAATTGATATATACTATAATCTCGACTCAGTATTCATCTCAAGCAGATTTTAAATATTATAATCTTCCTGCAAGTTTAACTAAATAAATTTAATGAACTTCCGTCAAGTTTAAGTAAGTAAATTTATTTAAGGAGTACCAAATATTTTCCACATTAAACTATGGAAACTGTAATAATTCCAGTCTCGTCCTTTTCTGAAGGTATAAATGTTTTGAAAGAATTACATAAATTAATTGCCATTGAGATTACAAATGTAGGTTTATTGCCTTGTAACATTTGTCGTTTTAATTATAATAATATGAAATATTACATTTATGGTCTACTTTACCTAATCTACAAATTTGCTGTGTTGAAGTCATTATTCTACTTTGTGTTAAGGTCCTTCAATTATATTAAAAATATTTAGAATAATTTTTCTGAAAAAAATCAGAATTTTTGGTAATTTCGCTCTTATTGGGACATTATTAAATTTTATTGGCTTTTCTAAAATTAAAATTCTATTACTTTTTAATTAATTCAACAATTAAACTTATAATAATTCTATTCGAAATAAATCAATAAGATGAATAACCGTAAAACAATTTCAAAACTGCCGTCAATCATAAATTTAAATAAGTTTTATTCATTTTGAATTTATGTAAGAAATTATAATCAAGATTTAAAATACTTACGCCATTAAATTTACAAAAATCTCATTAATGTGAAAATAATGTTCTTCAAAAAACTTTATTTTCCTTCAGATTCTGTCAAAATTTATTATTTTTATTGTTTTTATATCTTAATTTGATTTACCTTCGTGGCAATTATTCCAAAAACATAAATAATTTTTTATTGTTTCCCTGTTAATTGGTTATTATTTTAAGTAAAATTAAATTAAATTAATTATTATAGCTTTCCATCAGTAAAAACCCACAAATTATATTTTCAACAATAGAAAATTTAAATTGACTGAAAATTTTGAAAAGTTTTCCTTTATGGCTGCAGGACGTTATGCGAAAGTTATGAAAACAAATTTGAATAAATGCTGATAGTAGATACTAAAATAAATTATGATGAATTTTAAATAATATCAATTTTTAAATAAATTAAAATGTATTTATGCAAAAGAAAACTTTAAAAATTAGAAAATATTCAATGGGGAAATCAAATTATTTTCAGTCCAACTTCAGTCAAATGAAATAAACTTGCATTAAGGACAATCATAAGTTCTAAATATTTTTGAGGCAAAGTCACTTTTGCGCCTACAACAAACCGAAATTTGAAAATCTTAATTTTTCCTCATAAAATTTATTAACCTCCTGAATTCCCCCACAATAAAAGTTTATTCGTTAATTATTGTGTCCGCATCAGAGCAAAGTGAAATGTATAAACAAATATTTATTACATTTCCAGGATCTGACGATGACTACAATAGTAAAAGAAAAGTTTTAAAAGCATAATTTTTCTTTTCATTTTGTGATAAATTTTGCCTTATTAATTTAAGGACATAACTTTTAATGTTTACATATAAAATTTGAAATGTCGGACGGTGGTATGGGAAACATACAAAAGAAGGAACATTTGAGATTCATTAAAATAATTTGAGAGGACATAATTTTCTCCATCTTCTTTTAATATTTCTTTATTATTATCAATGGAATCACGTTTTAGGTAAATAATATCCACCTGAAATTTAATATTTTGTTGTTGGTCCTACGAAATATTTTTTATTTCTAGAAGCCTTGAAGTCAAAAGACAGCAACAATGATTTATGCGGACATGAACGTGATATTCGGATTCACAATGATAAATAAATTTGTATATACACAACATTAAAACAGCATATTCGCACATTAAAGGACGTTCAGAAAATACAAAAGTATCAGACTGTCAGACAAAGAAAAATAGTTACCCATACACAAAGAATAATGAGAAGAGAACAAGGATCATAAATTATAAAGTTCTAGGATAAAAATTGTGAAAACTTGTTGAATGAAATGCGTAAAAAATTCTGTTTATTTTGCTAAACAAAATTGTGCGAGATATGAAATTGAAAAGTACTCAGTTGAATGGGTGAAATTATAAACAATAAATATTAATTTATCGATAAAGTTTTTTGTTATCCCAGACTAAAAGCTAAAATATTTCAATTAATGAAGCATTCATAAATATTTGATTAGAAATAATTTGGTTTGAAATTATTTTCAATCATTTTATGAGTAATTAAATTCTAAGCTTTATAAAATATTAATGATTTCGTAGAGGTAACTATACCTTGATTGTACCAACAAAAATTCCATCAATATTTTTTTTTTTGGAAATTATATATGTATTTACATAATTTATAGATTATAAAAAATTGTTAATATCTGTAAAAAAAATGTATTCAAAACACTTTAAAATATTTTTAATTATTTTTCTGGCCACAGATTGTTAATTGCGTTATAATAAATTTTCATGGTGAGTTTCAATTTATTAATTTATTATTTGAAAGTAAAATTTTAATTAACTCTTAATTAAAATTCATTAACTTAAATTTATTAAGCTCTCGAGCAATATTATAATCTGTGTGATCTTTGCTTATATCTTATCCTTTTTTTAATTTAAATTTTTTCTGATTAAATTATTATCCAATTTAACTTAACCAACAAAAAAAAAAATATTGGTGATAATTCTCTAAAATTTCTATCTTTATAAAATATTTCCTTTTCGTTCATCTTCAATACGCAAATATTTCAATGACTGATGATAATTCTATGTATGATTAATAATTCTTTAGAATATCCTTTTTCCATATAATATTGTCATTCAAAAAAAGATAATCTATTATAAAAAATAAATAAATCAACATAGTCTGAATAAGATATAGCTTTATTATAAAAGGAAAAAAACCATCTAAAAAATGACACCATTTTTCTATCTGCCTTCCCAGGATATTCATTCAAAAGCAAATTCATTATATAAAAAAACATAAATGTTATATGCATAGTTAAATAATGCTTTGTCAAACCATAAATTTGACAAAAGCCTTTTTTATTGTCCTTTTTGGTATATAAGAGAGGGAGAGAATGGATAAATAAATCAACAATCACATAATTACTTATTCTTAAATTATATTTGTCTGAACTTTAGTTCTTTTTAATGAAGACGAAATGAAAATTGTATTCAGAAATTTATGCTGAAGGGGCAGCATGTGTATTTAGTTTTAACTGTGATGAAAATTGTAGGACACTAAGTTTCTTTGCTAGAACAACACTCTCTTACAGGCCCAGCTAGTATTAACTTTTATGGTTGTCTGTTGGTCAATGCCTTAATGAAAAATTGTATGTTTCTCATTGGATAACAAAAACGTGATGTTTTAATAACCAAAAAGAAGCACAAAAGATTAAAATAAATTGTTACAAATTATATTGTAAAAATGTTTAAATAAATGACAGAAATTTTAAATACGTGATGGTTAATTGAAAATAAACTGAAAAAATAATTATATAAAATTATTTAACATTCCAAAATGATGCAAAAAGCCATGTTGTGTAATTATGTTAAATTTCAAACAGACATAATGAAAATTAAATTTCTATTATGAATATTAAAATATATTAATTCTCTAAATTGTCTAACTAAATAATAAACTTTACCTTTAATTAATTTCCGTTTAAACTTTCTAAATATAAATTTCATTCCATTCATATAAGGAATTCTAATATCAAAGATGAAATTTTTTTACTCACTTTATTTTTAATGAACTTCATTGATATTTGAATTATTTAATGTTTTCCTTTTTGTGTTGTAAACAAGCTCAACTGTTTTTACTAGCCTGAAGCATTTTCTCTTTTATATTAACAATTTATAAAAAAAATATATAAAAATTTGATTAATTATAAATTCTTAAAACATGGAAATGAAAATATAGAAACTTTTTTCTTCTTCTTCAATTTTCTTTATGTTTATTTATGTCTATTGCAGTTTTTTCTACTTTTACAAATTGCCTCAATTTCGAATATAAATTATAAAGGATTTTTTGCAAATATTTTTTTTTAAAAAAAAATTATAAATCATTTTAAACTTAATAATTAAAAGAAATAATAAATTTTCATTTTAATTTCTTTAAATTTTAAGAATGTCGTGGAAATATTTTTTTTAATATGATTTAAGGAATTATAATTTAATTTATTCATAAAGGAAATATCGAATTTAACAAATTTTGCAATATTGAAATATAACAAAATGATTGAAACTTAAATTAATTGCAATTAATTATTATGAATTTTAATATAACTAGTAACCACCATATAAAAACTTTAATAAATTCTAGTAAAATTTGATTAATTATATTATGAATTCATCACTTTATGATCTTCTCGTGTTGAACTGATACTGTTGTCAATTTTTTCTATGGTATCATTTATATATTATATAAAATATTTAAATTTCCATAAAATGATTTATTGATATGACAGTCAATTAATTAGTTAACACGATGACAGTTTTTTTTCAATATCAAATGAAGTTTATTAATTTAAAACGACATCAAATTACTAAAAATTAACAACAATGAAAATATTAAAACATATAATACAAAAAAAATGTATGAAGGTCATAGAAAATATGCAAAATATAATTAAAAACTGGCATACATCTAACAATGCCGTATAAAAATAATTTGTTGCAATAATTCAATTAATATTTTCCATAATATAAATAGTCTATATTGTTATTAAAGGCGTATCGAACATACACCACCCACTATGTATATATTTTTGCTGCCTCTACACTGTAATCATTAATCAACGTTTTTCTACATTGCCTAGAAGAAAAAAACTGGCCAATCTAAATTTGATTTTTACAAGGTCACTGTGATTTTTCACTGAAATATTATATACAAAAGCTTTTTCACAATAGAAAATATTATACATAAATGTATATAAATTAATTTTATAAATATAAAGTGGATCAAATTATAAAGGATGGATTTAGTTGTTTTATATACAAAAAAATTGATGTGATTCAAAAAACATAATTTAAAATATTATTATTATATACCAGAAAACAAAGAGAAATGAAGGATAAAATTTTAGTTATAATTTTCATTGTTAGGTAAAACTAATAATTAAATATGTGTAAAAAAAATTATATACATTAACAAAAGTTTTATATATTTGTAAAATATTATCTATATAAATTTTTGTTAACAAATCGTATTAAAAGCTTTTTCATTCCATTAATTTTCATTTAAACTAACGTTGTGCAACGTAACATAAAAAAGTACATAAAAAAATATTATATATGTATATAATAGTAGAGAGAAATCCAATTTAGTTGCATAAAGTTTCATAGTTATATATTTGCCATATGAATTTTTAATTAAAATTTGTGGTCGTTTCGTTTTTTTTTCTTCTATAATTTAATGTAATTTTACCTGTTTTTGTATATAATTTTCTTTTTAATTAAATTATTAATAATCTAAAAAATCGTTCTTAAATTAAAATTTTAAACCTCCACACATTGTAGAAAAATATCCTTAATAACATTTCAAATTTCATACAATTGGGATATTACAAACTTTTTAATGATAAACATATGTAAATGAATATTCAATGTATACATAATTATATACAAATTTATATTATTTTTATGCTCGTGGGTAATTATTTAGATTATTTGAAGAACGAAGAAAAAAAAAATATAAAAATAATTATGAGAAATTACTATTGAGAATTAATAAATAAAAAATTGTATGATATGTAATTAATGCATATAAAAGGACATTTCGCATGTAAATATTAATTAATTTAATGTTAAATATTTTATATTTTAAACGCTATTGCAAATTGAATTAATTTATGTGAATAACAACTGGTAACACGATACTAAATAAACTATTAATTTTTTTTTTGTTATTATCTCAATTAACAAGGAAATACTAAAAAAAAATTAAACTTTATCTCTAAAATATCAAGTCAATTCATAAATTTTATATTATACATTTCATTCCCTTCATTTATTATACAAATTCGATTTACCTATTCACAAACAATTTCACAATTATAATATCAATTTAAAAGTGAATTATATTATCTATCGTATCCATTCCATTCCTATAGATTTAACAAATTGCCAATTACATTTAAATAAATTTCTATCTATATATGTATAATAAAATCAGTGTTTTTCATCCAAAATCTCTATAAATATTTATAAGCTAATTTACAAAAAAAAAAAAATAAAAAATACTGAGATTGCGTCTAACTATTTTTAATCCCAAAATGTAAAAATCAGATTAACCTTTATTTTCATATACATAAATGTGTATATAATATACCATTGCTCTTGTGTAAAACTAAATTTTAATAACCAAAACGTATATATATATGTATGTAGCCTTATAGGTGAAATTACAGTTCATACTAAATATTTTCATGTACATATTTTCCACCCGCAAAAAAGGATATTTCAAAATATATTTGTTTGTGTGCGTATATTTTTATTAATCATCACATCAGCTACACGACATACAAGCTCAATTTATTATATTCCAAAAAAAGCAGAAATAAGAGAATATTCAAGGACTATACAAAATACATTTTTCCTTATTAAGGATACACGTAAATACCAGAAAAAAGAATTAATTTAAAAATAGAAAACCCTTATGAGCCAAACAGACTGATAATAAAATATCAATTTCATTTCAGTAATAATAATAATATATAACCCAACCTTAAATCAATATTTAAATATAGACATTACGTATTACTATATACCGTATAAATGGTATTAAAAAGGATTTGATAAATGTTTGTTACTTTCTATCAATATTTTACTTGTTTACTGTATAGTATGATGACTAAATTAAAAAGGACTCCTGTCATAAGATGAATTAAAATATTTTTACAGATAGAAATGCTTAATTATAAATGTAAAATGAAGTCATATATTCTTTAAAGTGTTTTTTTTTATATACATATATGTAAATATTTGAATATGCAAAATTATTCAAATAATTATTTATAGATTTGTTAATTTTACTAATCCTCCTATGAATACAAAATTTTATAACATTGGTCTGACATTTTCATATCATTCTTCAAAACAAAAACAGAAAAATGATTTGAAAAAAAAAAATAGAAAATGTTTCTGGTATAACAAATTTTACTATTATTTTTATGTTTAATTTTTTTTATTAAGCTTTTAGATTAACTTATTTTTACCATTTACTTCTTTTATTTAGTATATAATGCTGTCTAAATGTGAATATAAATGATTATATTACTGCATGGTACAAAATCTGCACACACAAAAAATAGGTATAACATTGAATCAGAGTAGTGACTTTTATCATTTATTTATGTGTTTAAATTAAGGTATAGACATGAATTGTACTGATTTAATTTGCAAAATAGTTAGTAAAATTGACAAAATATGAAAATATGTAATTGAATTGAACTAGGGTATGATAGAAATTGGTTTGATTTGATATAATTAAGTCGTGATCAGAAGAAACCAATATATATTCAACGTTATATTATGACTTTAATGAAATTCTTTAATATTATGTCTAATTTATTTTTCCTAAGCTGGGGAGCTGATATTTCTTAATCATTATGTTCTGGAATTGTAATTTAACTGCAAAGGATAAATTTAATATACCAAAAGCTGTACGGATGATGCAAAAACAAATAAAATAATTTATGTAAATGTTTAAATACGTTCACGTTCAAATGAACGTTTTCGTCATTTATTTAAACATTTTTACAATATAATTTGTAACAATTTATTTTAATCTTTTGTGCTTCTTTTTGGTTATTAAAACATCACGTTTTTGTTATCCAATGAGAAACATACAATTTTTCATTAAGGCATTGACCAACAGACAACCATAAAAGTTAATACTAGCTGGGCATGTAAGAGAGTGTTGTTCTAGCAAAGAAACTTAGTGTCCTACAATTTTCATTTACCATCACAGTTAAAACTAAAAAAACATGCTGCCCCTACAGCATAAATTTCTGAATACAATTTTCACTTTGTCTTCATTAAAAAGGACTAAAATTCAGACAAATATAATTTAAGAATAAGTAATTATGTGATTGTTCATTTATTTATCCGTTCTCTCGCTCTTATTTATACCAAAAAAGGTCAATTAAAAGGACTTTTGTAAAGTTTTATAGGTTTAACAAAGCATATTTAATTATTCACACAAATATTGTTCGTTGTATAACATATATAGAAATTTTCTTAAATAAATATTTATCTTTATTTTGGTATTATAATCTTTTGGTTATATATTCATTGTATTCATCACATTTCACTTTCATAATATATGATCCAGAATGACAATATATATATAATTGGTTTTATTAAAGAATATATTAATTCAGAAATCCTTCTTTTGGGTAAATGAATTTAATATTAGTTTATTTTATTAAGGAAAATTTAAGTTAAATTTTATACAAGAATGTTATTTGAATAGTTTTTAGATCAAATTCAGTTTAAAAATTTACAATTGTTCAATAATATAACAATGTCCAATATTTTATAATAAAATGAGAGAAAAAGTTTGGTATACATTATTATTGCATCATTCAATATTTATCGTTTACCAACAATTTTTATTTATAGAATCGAATTACTAACTATATTTAATTATTACTTTAGTATCAAATTTTATTATCAACTTTTTTAACTTTATGTTATAACAAACATTTGTCAATTAGTGACTTTTATATAATCAAATTGAAACTGTCTCCTGTTCTCTTATACTGCCCATGAATGGCCTAAATATTTTCTACTATTTATTAGTTATTATCATCAGAGAATGATCTAGAAAATGTCAGTCCTTATTTTATATTCATTTTTGATCTTCAAAAAATATCGTTAATATTTTAATATAGTTTACATAGAATTGAATTACTCATAAAATGATTAAAAATAATTCCAAACCAAATTATTTCTAATCAAATATTTATGAATGCTTCATTAATTGAAATATTTTAGCTTTTAGTCTGGGTAACAAAAAACTTTATCGATAAATTAATATTTATTGTTTATAATTTCACCCATTCAACTGAGTCCTTTTCAATTTCATATCTCGCACAATTTTGTTTAGCAAAATAAACAGAATTTTTTACGCATTTCATTCAACAAGTTTTCACAATTTTTATCCTAGAATTTTATAATTTATGATCCTTGTTCTCTTCTCATTATTCTTTGTGTATGGGTAACTATTTTTCTTTGTCTGACAGTCTGATACTTTTGTATTTTCTGAACGTCCTTTAATGTGCGAATATGCTGTTTTAATGTTGTGTATATACAAATTTATTTATCATTGTGAATCCGAATATCACGTTCATGTCCGCATAAATCATTGTTGCTGTCTTTTGACTTCAAGGCTTCTAGAAATAAAAAATATTTCGTAGGACCAACAACAAAATATTAAATTTCAGGTGGATATTATTTACCTAAAACGTGATTCCATTGATAATAATAAAGAAATATTAAAAGAAGATGGAGAAAATTATGTCCTCTCAAATTATTTTAATGAATCTCAAATGTTCCTTCTTTTGTATGTTTCCCATACCACCGTCCGACATTTCAAATTTTATATGTAAACATTAAAAGTTATGTCCTTAAATTAATAAGGCAAAATTTATCACAAAATGAAAAGAAAAATTATGCTTTTAAAACTTTTCTTTTACTATTGTAGTCCTCATCAGATCCTGAAATGTAATAAATATTTGTTTATACATTTCACTTTGCTCTGATGCGGACACAATAATTAACGAATAAACTTTTATTGTGGGGGAATTCAGGAGGTTAATAAATTTTATGAGGAAAAATTAAGATTTTCAAATTTCGGTTTGTTGTAGGCGCAAAAGTGACTTTGCCTCAAAAATATTTAGAATTTATGATTGTCCTTAATGCAAGTTTATTTAATTTGACTGAAGTTGGACTGAAAATAATTTGATTTCCCCATTGAATATTTTCTAATTTTTAAAGTTTTCTTTTGCATAAATACATTTTAATTTATTTAAAAATTGATATTATTTAAAATTCTTTGCATTCATCATAATTTATTTTAGTATCTACTATCAGCATTTATTCAAATTTGTTTTCATAACTTTCGCATAACGTCCTGCAGCCATAAAGGAAAACTTTTCAAAATTTTCAGTCAATTTTAATTTTCTATTGTTGAAAATATAATTTGTGGGTTTTTACTGATGGAAAGCTATAATAATTAATTTAATTTAATTTTACTTAAAATAATAACCAATTAACAGGGAAACAATAAAAAATTATTTATGTTTTTGGAATAATTGCCACGAAGGTAAATCAAATTAAGATATAAAAACAATAAAAATAATCAATTTTGACAGAATCTGAAGGAAAATAAAGTTTTTTGAAGAACATTATTTTCACATTAATGAGATTTTTGTAAATTTAATGGCGTAAGTATTTTAAATCTTGATTATCATTTCTTACATAAATTCAAAATGAATAAAACTTATTTAAATTTATGATTGACGGCAGTTTTGAAATTGTTTTACGGTTATTCATCTTATTGATTTATTTCGAATAGAATTATTATAAGTTTAATTGTTGAATTAATTAAAAAGTAATATAATTTTAATTTTAGAAAAGCCAATAAAATTTAATAATGTCCCAATAAGAGCGAAATTACCAAAAATTCTGATTTTTTTCAGAAAAATTATTCTAAATATTTTTAATATAATTGAAGGAGCTTAACACAAAGTAGAATAAAAACTTCAACACAGCAAATTTGTAGATTAGGTAAAGTAGATCATAAATGTAATATTTCATATTATTATAATTAAAACGACAAATGTTACAAGGCAATAAACCTACATTTGTAATCTCAATGGCAATTAATTTATGTAATTCTTTCAAAACATTTATACCTTTAGAAAAGGACGAGACTGGAATTATTACAGTTTCCATAGTTTAATGTGGAAAATATTTGGTACTCCTTAAATAAATTTACTTACTTAAACTTGACGGAAGTTCATTAAATTTATTTAGTTAAACTTGCAGGAAGATTATAATATTTAAAATCTGCTTGAGATGAATACTGAGTCGAGATTATAGTATATATCAATTCTTAAACTTATGGGTAGTTTGGTTCGATATTAGAATTTCATAGCTCGTAGTTTCACTTCATAAATTTTATGTTAAATCGTTATCAATGTCCGTGTTGAAAAATGGAAATGTGTGTTTGTTATGTGTAAAAATAATTTAACAAAATGTAATCTCACTGGCACTAAACTGCTACAAGTTTTCCATTACTTTCCCAACCATTTTGTCTATTGATGAACTTTAAACACGCAAGTTTTTAATATTAGATTAAGCTAAATAAGTTTTTCCTCTTTCTTGTAAATAAATTTTCCTAGTTAAAAAAATATATTCTGAAAAAAATTTAGTCCTTCAAATCATCTTAGAAATTTCTGATTAGAAATTGTGTGAAGAAGTTTTTATAAGAAAATTTTAATAATTTTCACCTAATTTTCTACTAACTTTAAATTGCTTTTCATCAAAAGAAAATCATTATTATTTTTCATTTGAAAATTAAATTTATCCAACAACAGAAAAAGTGTTAATTAGATCGCAATCATTTTCGCTCTAAAGAGTTTTTTTCTTCCTTTTTCATTTGCTACTTTCAATTTTTAATTATAAAACAAATTTTAATGACTAGCTTGAACATTGCCAAACTTTATTTCGAAAATTTAAAATCCTTTTTCTTAAAATCGTCTAACAAAATTAATTTTTAAATTTTTATGGTATTTTTGCTACCAAGATTTAATCAATAAATTTCTGTTTGGTAAAATAATTAAAATGTAGTTACAAATAATTATTTTCCTTCGAAAACACAAAATCCTTTTCTCTGTCCTGACTAAGTTTAATGTTCAACAAGAATTTTATGTCAATTTTATTAAGGATTTAGCTAATCTGCAGAAAAACAATGACATTTTCGACTGCTGTCTTAAAGAATAGAAACTAATTATTTGTTTTTATTAAAATAGTCAATAAATAAATTGGCAATCCTTTAGTATCGGGATATCCTGTTAGGATATTGTGAAATACTATTAAATTTTTAATATTTTCATTTTATTAAAACTTAACAAAATCTCTTTAGTTACGCAAACGTTTTAGCAATTTAATATTATCTCTTTAATGTCGAGATTTAATAATCTAATTAACATCAAAAATTATTTGTTTGTAAATTTACTTATTTCATTAATTTTGATTAAAGGACTTAAAATCAAAGTAAAATTATGAAGTCTCCTTATTAAGGTAAATTTTGTATACAGTTTCGATGAAATTGGTTCTACAATTTGAACAAATATTTAGTTACCAATTGTTTTACTTGAAACATTAAGTCGTAAATTTAAAGTAAGTACTTGATTCATTGAATAAAGTTTAATTATTTTAAGTACAATTAAATTTATTGTTAGTAAAATAAATAATACACAAAAAATCTTAATTGATTCTAAATTATGATTAAATTAAATTGAAAGTAGAAGCATCGTCAATGTTATGTAACAAGGACGAAGACTTTTCTCAATTATTTTAGGAATAAAGAGGATTTACGAACCAAATTCTTCTTTAAATGAAATTTATTTGAAAATATTTTTCACTTTAAGAAATAGTAAACAGAGAAATGTTGTTCATGTCACCCGAATCCTTACAATGTAGAAACGTTCACCCCAGGTAGACATCAACAAAATCTGGGGATAAAAATGTTTACATAATTTTATAGTAAAAATTTATATGTTCGTCTGTATGTATAATTATCCTTGGGTAGATCTTTAGAAATTTTAACAATATTATGATTTTATTGTAAAAAGCGGATATCTACCAACCAACACCAATAACGTAAGAGGCTAATATTTACGTACACATTATCTAAGGTGCTTAACTTTGGTTGGTGTTATTAAAAAGAGCTTTCCATTTGAATTGAAAGATCCTTTAAAATAATAACAAAAAAGCACACAAAATAATAAATTTTAGATTGAAATACTTCCTTTTATTACCAAACCACACAATTTCCTTCAGACCACAATTTTCTTTTCATACAATTTCGTATCTGATTTATTATTGTATATGTAAAATCTGTGCTTTACGTTACGTTTTAAACATTTCATTTTTATTAACAATAAAATAAGTAAAAAGGAAAGATTTTAAATATCCACTTAACTAAGAAAAGCAAATATGGCCTTAGTAAGTAATGCGATACTTGTATTACAGTAGAAACTGGAAATTTGAAAAGATAGAATATACAAAATATGCTTAAATCGTTCAATTTCGGATTTTTCCTAAGGTTTACTTAAATTCCGGAAAGTTGTACTGAATTTGGAAGTATATTTGCATCTAATATGAGTTATTGAATCTTGTTAACTTCTTCATTTACTTACCATTATTGGTAGTCGATTAAATGGAAATTGTAATGAAATTAGTTAGTGAAAATTTAGTAAAACTAAAAGTATCCATTCTAAATGTATTTTACTGTGATTTGGCGCTAAATGTGCTGTGAAAATATGTAACAAGCTTTTAACACATACACTTGAAAAGTATCAACACAAAAAAAGGTTTTTCAGTTTATTCCTTTATAGACAGATTTCCCCAACTGACACCAGTTGCTAATATTTTCCTGACATTGAAATCAAATTCAATTTCCCCTATAATTTTTTTTAGTAAGCTGTTGCGCCTTTTTAGTACTAAATATAATGTAAATAACTGTATGTAAGAAAGGACATTCAACAGAGCATAACCTCCGCTATAAAAATATTTTCCTTGTTTTTTATAATTTTGCCCCTACAATCATCCAGGGATCGTGTGTGTATATAACAGAAGTCCTTTTTTAACAACAATTCTTTCTATATACATAAAACTTTTTATTATTATGTGCTCGTATAGGTGTGTGTTACACACAATCAACACAAAAAGGACTAAACTGAGGAAAAAGTTTATTGCAAAATAGGTAAAAAGGATTCGTGTATTAGGAAAAAATATGTTTTGGAACAAATTTTGAAATTTTACTGTCAGTCTGGTTTTCGGCTCAATTGCGTGCAAACGTTCTCCTAGAAGAATTGAATCAGTAAAATTGTTTTTGAATTGTCGCGCGATTTATTAATTTTAATTAAAAAAATAAAAAAAAATTTATTGATATTTTTCGTAGTTAAAAAAAATTATTGATGATCGCATCTCATCCGTTTGTAATTTTACAATTTAATTTCTAAGGATATGTAGACAAATTTATTTCATTGATGTGTTTGTGTTGTAGAAGACTTTATTTTTAACAAAACAAAAATAAATGAAAAAATGTGAAAAATTCTAATTGAGTGCAGAAAGGAAGAGAAAATTTATCCTCATATAAAAATAAATTTATTAGCAAAGTGAGTGTTTCCGTCACATTTCAGTACAAAGGAATTGAAAGGATATATTATATATTTTATCTTCTTTTTTATTGGTGGAAAGTCCTGATTATTTTTGTCCAATTTTTTATAACCGTTATTGCTATAGATAGAAATTCGGATTATTGAAATATTGTTCGTCCTTTTAGAAATTCTCTTTATGATTATCGTCGCCTTGAAGGTGTGCGAATGAAAAAGGATTTATATTTTTTTTTATGATTTGTAAAGGATTTCATTTTAACATATTTCCAACAGGTTGGCTCATAAGAACAGTTTGAAAACGACAAAGCAGAAGTTTTTTTCTACTTTAATTTAGATCTAAATATTTCAGTTATAGTTTGAGTGACCTATTTTTGTTTAGGCTTATTGAAATCTGGGTGAAGGTCTGACCTTAACCTATTTCTTTAAAAGTGGTCCAAATAACTAGAATTCAGAATTATGGTATACATAAAATTTGATCAACATTGTCTGTAAAATTTTGGAGAGTTGATCAATAAATGTTAAACACAAACTCGTCAGTTGATCAATTTTTGCAGTCCGAAATTTTTCATGCCAAATTTTTATATACTTAACCTTGACATAGATTTGCTCTGATAAATTTGAATTAACAATTTTGATTTAATAAATTAAATTTAACATATTTTCTAAATTATTTATAAAATTTGTACGGACGTTAACAACCGAAAATATTTAATTTTCAATTAAATATTTCCTAATTATATAAGAATTGTTTAATCTGCAATGCAACACGAATTTTCGAAATTGTCCTTCAAAATAGAAGAAACTCTTTTTTATAAAAAAAACATTTGATAAATTGAAAATGTCTCAATAATAATTTTTTTGAAATCATAAAGTTTTATTATATTAATTTTATCTGAATCTTAAGAAACTGACGGGGGACGGATGACAACAAAAATGTTCCCCGGAAATTAAATCCTCTTTTGATTTAGGTCGAGGATATTTTCGGATTAATTTGATTTGAATAAAAATAGTAACAATAAAATTAATGGAAAGTTTTTTATGTATTTATTTAATTAAAACATCGAGAAAATCTAAAAAGGACTTTTGGAAAATGAGCACAAGGTCAAATTCCTGAAAATGCAGGAGGAAAAATTAATTAGCATAATTAATATTATAATGTAAATATTTATTTTATCTAATGTTTTACTTTTGAAAAACAGTGGAAAATTTATTTACACAAAGACGAAAAATAATAAAATTAATGTAAAATTTAAGTAAAAGGCAAATGTATGCAATTCTATTAATATAATTGGAGACATTTTCTAGAATTAATTTGACTTTCAATTTTGCTTGAGATAAAAATATTTTGTTAGTTTAAATTTTAATGGAAATTTCGTTTTGTTGATAGTAACTTACAGAAAAGTTTTGTAAACAAATTGAAACAATTTATAGAAGAAAAATTTCTTTAAATATTAAATCTGTTTCTGTTTTTGTAAACTTTTCAAAGTCACTTAATGTTTTTTAAACACCTTTTAATTATGAATAATTCATAATCATTTTTTACTGAATTTTTTTTAATTAAAATCAATTGGAATTCTGGGGAGTTGGAAATAAAATCAACGTGTACAATTTTCTCCGAAATTAATCAAAATCAATGTTAAAATGTTTTGGTACGAAATTAATTAATATTCAATTTTCCGTCTACTTTTGTTCAAATATTTATAAATTTATTTTATCTTCCCCGAAAACAAATTTTTGTAATGAAAATTAAACAAAACTAAATTACAGAATCAACAAAAACAAACTTTCACTCTGACAACCAGAAATTTAATCAAATTTATTTACAAAAAGTTTCCAACATTTTTAAAGAAAATTTTAGATTGAAAGACAATTTTCACTTTAATTTTTATTGAATATTTGCGTTAGTTTCCTTCTCCCCCAGGAGATTTTAATTTTTATTAATTTTAAATTATTTTAAGTAATTAATTACACAAACATTTTCGTTGTCAAATAATTTTCAAATATTTTTTAATATAAAATTAATTAAATGTTTCGTAGTGAAAACTTCATTTTGCAAGGAAAAATATGAAACTTTTGTAAGGAATTTTCTTTTGTAAGGAAACCTTAAATGATTTTTCCTTATATAGTGAAATAAAATTTGAGTCATAAGGATAATACGAAACGAGGTGACTTGCAGGATTTTTTTAATGTATTTATTTTCCTACAGGCTTAAAATATCAGTAAAACTTGGAAAATTGTTAAATATTAAATTCTTTTTTTGTTTGGGAAATCTTTTTTGTCAAATTATTTTCCTGTTTCCCTTAACTTTTTTCCTTCATCTTAAATTCGGAAATAATTTATTTCCCTGCGGTATAAAATGAAAATCCTTCTCCATTGCTTTTCTATTCACTTTATTGATTGATGCTTTTTCTCATTTTATTTGATCAACGAGAAGTGAAAGTGATAAAAAAGAGAAATTCATTTGAAATTATTGTGTTACCTTAGAAATTTCTACGAAAGCAGAAAGGACCTTCATTTTAAATACTTTCCAAAAATAGTTTTTATCGATAATCTCTGAAATGTCCTAATGAAAAATGGCTGGAAATCAATAAAAAAACTGACAGAAATGATAAGAAAATTTAATAGCAGATTTTGTAGGTCAATCTAATTATAGAGATTGGCTCGTAATAGCTTTACATATTAAAAGACATGACCTATGGGACATTAAATGATTTATGGGGAAAAAAAATGGAAAATCTAATTTTGGATCGTTATGAAATAGAAAATTAATCAAATAGTTTAATGCGTGGGAAGTTTGATAATTAGTGGTATAAGTACTTAAATTTCCTAGGGACAGAAAATGAAAGGTTCTATTTTTGATATCAAAAGGTTTAAAGGATCATTTCTGATATTTTCTATTAATATTCCATAGAAAGATGTGAGATTAATGGCTTTTTGCAAAAAGGCACAACTGGAAATCATAAATTATGGAATTTAATCGAAGAATTTATCGTTTTGCTCTGATAATTGATTTGCTTAAAATATAAAGTGACCCAGAATCATAAATTTTCTTCGACTTGTTAAATAATAATAATTCTGCTCTGTATTCAGATCACGTTTGTTCGGAATTCAATATTCTTTGCAGAAATTTACTTAAAGATTCGCATTATTGAAGCAATTGTTAAAATAATTTCCTGGTGCAACTTTTCCAATTTTTATAAAAATTTAAATTATTCAAAAAGGAACAATTTAAATTATCAATTAAAGTCCTTACAACAAAACCCATTTATCCATAAAACATAAAGAATTGTTTTTGACACCCAGGTAAACCAAGGCTAGGAGAATGGGACTTTTATGTCCTTAGCAATTTTATTCCACCTCCTGGATGGAATTTTTATTACCAATTTCTTCCTTCCCTTTTTTGTTGTTCTCTTTGGAAATTCCAATTTTCTTCATAAAATCGTTTTTCCCTTTAAGTTTACGTTCGTGTTGATTTTCGTACACATAAATTTTGCTTTTCTTGTGTTTGGTTCATTTCGCAGATCTAATTGAGGTTCCGCTTCATCAAATTAGACACTTTCGTGTTTATGAGTTTTTCCTTTTCCCAAGAAGAAAAAGAACAACAACAAAGATTGTCTGCCCAACTGTACACCAACAAAAAAAATCATTTATAAAACATTAAATGTGTAATATCCTTTTTCATACCACAGACTTTTTTCTGTACTAAATTATCCAGGAAAACAAACTTTTTGTTTTACTTTTGCTTTAAATGATATAAAAAATCGCTTATCCTGTTTATAGATCCTTGCAGAAGAGATTGTTTTATTTTTCATGGTTTAAGGCTCGAAGGATATTAATGTCTTTCTATCTTCCTTTGCGGAGCGTCGACTACTTTTTATGGCTGGTATTTAAGTTGGAACAACTCAACTAATTTCGATTCTAATACGTGTAATTACATAATCATTGAACATCTAAATTGAAGGATAAAATGTGTTTATTAAAGGATATCGTTTTTCTGTGTTCCTGTGTGTGCGTTAAGGCATAAATATAAATAAAATAAAGAAATGAATGTGTGTGGTGGTTTACTTATTTAGGAATTAACGTAAATGTTTATGAAATTATAATTAGTAATAAATGTCGATTTAATCTAATCTCTAATTCAAATATTAATAAACTGAGCAAATTCTGTTTTGCTTTGGGTTTACGAATATATCCTTGCAATACACATTTATGTGTGTGAAGATAATTTATTTTATTTACTACTCAAATATTTATTTAGTAGTCCAATTGAAAATTAAATTTATTTATTCAGTTTTCTGTTGGTGAAAATTTATTTATGTTTATGGTTTTACTTATTTAATTATTTAATATGAAAATGAAAATTTTACTGCGCTCTGATTTAATAATTTAATTTACCAAAAATAGTTTAAATTTTTGAATAAATTTTTCAATTGACAATTTAATGATTTTTGGAATTTATAACAAGGACTTTTAATACAAATTGAATATTTTTATATAATTTAATTAATATCCTTGTTAAACGTTAAAATAATTCAATTTTGAGTATAGTAAAGATTAAAGGATATTGAAAATTAAAATTTGAAGAGTTATGGTGTTAGTCGTTGTTCTGTTGGATTTTGTAAATAATAAGTAAAAGATTACTTAATTATCTGTAAATTTTTTTGAGTATAAATAAATTTAAAACCAAATATGTTATATAATTTCCGAAATTAATCATCTTGTTAAATTTATTCGCAATTATGCTCATTTATCTACGAATAATGCCGAAAGCATAGATGTAACACATTCTTAAATTACCTGTTCGATTTTCGATAAAAAACACCATTAAAACGTCTAAAATTTTCTTTTCATTTCCCTTTTTTATTTATGTTCAACGTTTTATGTTTTCTAAAAAAAATTTACTTTTCATTTTTCCACATTTTACACAAGTATTTTCCATCCACGTTTCCCCTTCCCAAAGTCAAGGATCATTTAATTTTATATTTTTTTCCCTAATAAAGTGCACGTAATTTAGATTTGTTTTAATTTCAAAAAATAAACAAAAAGATAAAAGCAAAAGGATAAAAACTTCACTAAGCAACAAGCAAAATAAAAATAGAATAAAAAAGAATGAACGGAAAACAGAAAATTTTATAATTGAAAATAAGCTTTTTTTTTTTATTGTTGTGCAATTTTTAAACCTTTCCAACGTAAGGACAACACAAAAACTCTTCACCTAAGTAAATAAACCTCTTTTTGTTATCATTCAGTTCATTCCATTATTTTTTTATCCTTTCCGAATTGTGAATAAAAAAAAAATGTGACCAGACTAAAAATAGATTTTTCCCTTTTTTTTCATTGTTGGGACACAATTTATTTTTCTTTCTTTGGAAAATAATATTTTTGCTCAACGTTGAAAAATTGCTTTTTGTTAATAGTTTCGCTCTTGTTATCCTTTGTATATAGTTTTTAATTTTAATTCTATCATTTTTAAAATTACATTTTGATATCAGAAACGAGAAACCTGACAGCTGGCTGTGTTGGTTTTACAGAATGAACTCGTGTTAAAAACGATATTTCACATTTTGGTTTTTAGATGATTGTCTATACTCTTAGAAATGATAGCAAAAATTATTTACACCACAGACCACATAAAATTATATTTGGAAGATTTTACTGAATATATCAAACAGATCGAATGTTCTTACATGTAGAAAAAAAGGATCTTAAAATTTCATCTTGTTTCCTGAATATAAATTTAGTTTTACGTATGGACATATGGAAGAAATATAATTAAAATATTGTAACAGTTTGCACAAAATGTAAAAAGTAATCTAGCTAGAGTAGTAATGTTTTCCCAAATAAGTTTATGTAGATTAAATGGCCTTTAATACAATCTGGAAAAATAATCGTTTTTTTTTTCTCACTGTAAGATTTTGCAAGAATAAATATGATGTAAAAATACCAGGAAAGAATGTTAATTATTCGAATTATATTTGGCAATCATTTTCCTATTTATATTTGGAATTCATCGTGCAACTTTTGAGAGTTTATCCAATTTATTGTAAGAACTGATTATGATATCAAATCGTCTACTTTATTTCAACATTTAATTGTGTCTCTACTAAAAGGATGGTCCCCATAACACTATTAAATTATATTTAAATTTCCATTTTAAATACCAAATATTTTTTATTAACTATTTAGTATGTATACTAAGAAAATATATATCAAATATGAAATTATTTAAATTTAAATTTTATTTAAAAAGCTAATGAGAAATTCAAAATTGAAATAGTATATACTAATAATAACTCACCCTCATTAGTAATAATTGAAAAATCCGAAAAACTTTCTAATAAATTATTTAAATTTTTTGAGTAAATTTCAAAATTTCTATAATTTCAACCCTTGAATAATTATGAATAATTTAAATGTGAAAAGTTTTGAAATATTCTAACCTTTCATCACAAGGGGGATTGAAAATTTCTAGGGCATAAAAAAACATTAAATAATTAAAAAATCTGAATTAATTTTCACAAAAAATAAAAAAAAAATTTAAGTTGTAAATAATAAATTTATATCCAAAATTAATTTCTATAATAAAATTTAATTAAATTATTTATGTTAATTTATAATTATTATGTACTATTTAAATCTATTTATACTATTTGAATGATTTTATTTAAGTTCTTTCCGCACATTAAAATTATTATTTTTTTTTTATGTTTGATTTCTTACGTCATTTCAGTATATCCTTTATCAAATACGAACACTAAATGACTAGACTTTTTTTTGGTATATTTTTAAATGGACATGACATTCATATTTACACAATGTCCATAAAAATCATATGTAATTAGATTATATTATAGATACATGTTATATATACATTAAATCTATCAACACAATTTCGTTATGATGTAACATGTAACCCTTATATTTTTACCATAGACATAAATTAATTTATTTTGTACAAAAACTGGAAAATTTAAATAAAATTATTTAAAACTTCTGATTTTAAAATCCTTTCTATTCACAAGAACACCAGATAAACCGACTTATTTTTTTATACACATATATCCTTGTCATTTTGTATGTGAAAAGGGGAAAATTAAATGTCAGATTTGTAAAATAAAATTAATCAAAATATTGTGTACAATTTTTGCAGGTGTAAGTACAAAGTGAATCTCTTAATAAATGGATTTAAATTCGATTAAAATGACAAAAATGTTTTTAAAAAAAGAGTTTTTTAAAGCCAAAAATTGTTGTTGTTTTTTTTGTAGCTTTCGTTTAAATATTTAATAAAACAAAAAACATTTTTGTATTCTGAAAAACTTCGGGGAATTTGAAATAAATGTAAAAAAAAAAAAGAGAAATGGAAATTATAAATTTATTTTTGATGGTATCATTTATAAATATTTTATTTTCACATTAAATTTATGACTTATGTGTATTTTTATATCCGCCCTCAAAAATACGAGAGTAAATTTATTTTATAAAAAATTCTTGATAATTTTAATCCTTATTTGGTTTCAATATCATGTATAGTGAAAATTGGTAACTGATATGGAACAAAGTAGTTTCCTTGTCAATATTATCTTAACTTCGATAAATTTTAAATAGTTTAAACAATAAAATTTCTATTATTGCTAACAGAAAATCCTTAGATATTTCATTTCATTGAAAACTATAAGAAATATACTTAATTTTTAAAAAGTGTTTTAAAAGTTTAATTTTAAAATAATTTTGGTAACACACTATATATATTATATGTACTTATATAATATCCTGATCCTTACATTTTCAATACATATTTGTATTACATAATCTATAAAATAAACCATAAAGTTTATCCTGTCACGTTTCCTTTTGTTAAAAGAAAATTTATTTAAATCTTCATTTAAAATATTTTTCACTTCATGAAAGTTAAAAACTCATGCAATGCGGATAAAGGATCTCAGATATAATATGTGCTTTGCATTCAGGTGTTTTGTTTTGGGAAAAAAAAATGTAAAAGTTTTTTTGAGTGATGAATGCTTTTTAGGATCAGGTGGGAAATTGGAAACCGGAAATTAAGAAATTTTAATGCACTTGAAAATTAAAATAGAGAAAAACTATCATAGGACCAATTTTCTCAAGTATTTTGTGGTATCTGTGGTAGGTCCTTGTTGATACACAAAAGTACTGTTTGTACTATATCTACTAACTTTTTGCTATTGTACGAAAATATTAAAATGAAAAACTTTTCTGTGAATTCTGTTACATATTGATTTATCCTTTTTTTCATCAAGTTTATACATTTTTATTTTAATCCTTTAAAAGTCAAAATAAATATTTAAATTTCAATTAAATAAACAATTTCTATTTTTAGTTTGTAATTTTATTTGATCGGTTTTTGAATTTCATATGTAATTTGATAGTTTAGGCACGTGCAAAACATTTTAAGCATCAATTGTAAAAGGATCAGGTTAAATTTATTGTAGAATTTGGTTTCGTTCAAATTATAGAAGGATTAAAATGTAATCTAATACTATAAAATAAGTTTTAGAGAAAAATTTAGTTGGGAAATTTAGACAACTCAAAATAGATTTTATATTAATTCCTTATATTCTGCAATCCATTGGGGATCTGAATTTTTGTATATTATTTTCTGAATTTCCAATGTTAATTATCTTTTTTTTTTTCATATTTTGAAAGATTTTCTTTTTAAAATTGGGTTTCAAACTTTATATATATGACGGATAACCTAGATGACCTTTAAAATATTGAAAGTTAAATCATTAATCATTTATGTTTCATAAAAAAAAAAAATTGTTACATAAAAATAATTAAGGTAAGAGAAATTTTCCTTGTCATATAAACGCACTTTCACTTAATATTTTCCGAACATTCAAGTATTTTTTTGTTAATTATCCTTAGGGATATAGAAAAGTAATTTTTTATCCTACGATTCTCTTTGTTGTGTTGATGAGCTGACCTTTTATTTTGTCCCTAATGTCCATTTTAATATATTAGTATACAAATTTCTATAAATATATTTAAAAAGGATGACAAAAAAAAAACAACCAATTTTTAGCTTTTTCCATAATTTAGTCTTTCTGAATTTTTTTTTCTTTTTGAATTGGGTGGTGGGTGGATCATAGGTTCTCGAGATTTTATGCCCAATTAGTGAACAAAATGAATATGCCTTTAGCATTCCTTTTATTTCTAGGTAGAAAAATATTTGAAATACAAAAATTGTTCTTTCCGTTACGCAAAAATTGAATATTTTAAATATAACATAAATTTGATC
The DNA here is from genome assembly GCA_949752835.1 of Empis stercorea. NCBI lineage: Eukaryota > Metazoa > Arthropoda > Insecta > Diptera > Empididae > Empis > Empis stercorea. The sequence continues at coordinate 3,724,645 of OX457085.1, forward strand.
GTGGGTTGGAATTGAAATATGAAAATTTGTTTATTAGTAAATTATTTTTAACTATATTTATCTTCCCAATAATGTAAATTACTTATAAATAAATTTAAATGTTAAATATTTTGTGGACCATTGTGGACCAAGAAGAAGGTAAATTGTGCAGATTGAAAACAAAATATTGAAAAAAAGTTTCTTCGATTTTAATAAAATTTATTAAAACAAAATTAACGTTACATAATTTTAATTATTCCTTTTGAAAAAATCTATACAACAAATAATTTCTAAAATTACAATTTTTCCGCAAAATATTTTAATTGGTTCTAAAATATTCCGTAAATGCTGTCGTAATTAATTGAAATTCCAATTTTGCATTAATATTCTGTTATACTATACTTAAAATATCAGGTAAATTTAAGCTTATTTAAGCTCTCTGATAGATCTATTCACCCACCATTTATGTGGAAATCATAACAATAACAGCAACAAAAATAATCGAAAATAATAAAAAGTTTTTTCTTCTTTTTTTTGTCATTATAATAAAATTACAAAATTCCCGGTAACAATGTTTTTTGTTTACTTACCTAAATTGTTGGAGCTTTAAAGTATTTCATTTTTTACATTGTTATTCATTTAACTGAACACAACAAACCGAAATACCTCCACCCACATAAGGAAATAATTTGAGGTGTTTATGTCCTTTTACCCTTGTGCGTCTTCCCTTTTATTGTCTTCCTTTCGATTTAATTTTCTTTCGTTTTTTCCTGGGCCCATTTTTTGCCTAAATTTTACGACATTTTCTTCTGATTTGAACCTTTCATTATTTTTAATAATATTGCCAATTGTTGGGAAAATATTTTTATTCACGCTGCATAAATAATTAATAAGGAGAATTCGTGAAATTGGCAAATAAGCGGAAGAAAAGGACTCCCAATTGGATCGTGAAGGAAAATGAAAACACAAATAATCTTTCATTAAAAATTAAGACTTTTCTCCACAAAAATTATTGAACAGAAAAACGAGATAAATGTTTTGGGGCTGTTGGAAGTGTGTAAGAAACAGAAATGGTTTAGTTGGTTGATTTCGGGGTCATAGCTATTTCGGTTTTGAAACTTTAATAAGGACATTTGTGTGTTATGACCGCTTAGACACAGATTTTTAATATTTACTTAACAATTCCACACAATTAACCTCATTGTGTCCTTCACTATGAATTTTCACATAATTTTCTACAAATTCTCTTTTCAACAGCGAACAATTAAACTTTTTCACTGTGGTATACGTCATGGGGGAAAATAAGAAGAAAATTTTTAAGTTTATGTAATCTAATTTTTATTAATAAGATTTTTGTTTCGTAGAAGAAGAAAATTTTTAAATTTACGTAATTTTCCTTCATTTACGTTCAACAATTCAAATGGAATTTGAATCCAATTTTATTTTCTTTATTTATTTATAGAATATTTTCCTTTTCATAATATTTAAAATCATAAAAATTGCTTAACTTAGTAATAAGACCTGCAAATACTGAGTTTACTTAGCACAATTACTCGAATTCACTTTGGTTTCATTATTAAGAGTTTAACGTTAATTGAAATACGTAAAATTCTTAATAATGAAATAAATCGTTTTACTTATTTTTGCAATACTTTGCACAATTTCTCCAATTTACTTTAGCTTTGGGACTGTAAGAAAATATTATACCAATTATTACAGAAAAGAAACAAAAATCGATATTTCAACATTTTCGTCTACAAGGATATTCTTTCATCATTGGCTTCATTAGTTTTTTAGATATCATTTCAAATTATTAAATTGATCTATAAATAAAAAATTTCTGAGAAGGAAAATCCTTGATAAAATATTTTTTCTCTTACGAAATTTCTGTTAAAATTGCGGAAATAATTCATAAAAGTAAATATTTAATTAATTGTAAATTGACTGCGTTGTCTTAACATTTAATTTAAATTAAAAATTTCAGTGAATCCTACAAATAGAAACATGAATTTGACTAATAATCCCGATGTGTATCATTTTCCTTACCCCTACGCATTTATTAAAAATCTATTTACCACATTGTCACTTGTTGTCCTGATGATGGTTTCGCTGTGTAATTTATGGAAAAAATTTCTCTAAAAAAATATTTTTTTAGCCACCACCTCTTCACGTGATTAATCATAAAGATGAAGACTTAGCTATTCAATGAATCCTTTCTAAATTGCTTCATCATCATCAGCATCGTCGTCGTCCTCATTATGATCTAATCATCAGGATTTTTTTCTTGCTGACGATATGAAAAAGGGTTTTTTATTCATTACGATTGTTTTCCCTCTTTTGATATTATCCTTCCTAAATATTTATCTGCGAAAATGTGTGTTTGTAAATATTTGTAGGCTTGAGTGTTTCCTTTGCAAAAAATAAAATAGAGGAGTTTTTATTTTGAAAATATTTTTCCAACATTTTGAATAATAACCAAATAAAAACCAATAATAAAGTTGACTTCATCTATACAGAATTTTGTGTACGATAGTGGCCAATTTTTGGTGGTATTTGAGGAAAATTGAAGGTTTTTCAAATTTCCTTTTACATTTATAATTTCAATTTTCAATGTTTCTACATAAGAAGAAAATTGATTCAAAAAAGTTTTAGTGGTGGGCAGGAAGTTTATCCTACTTAAAATTTTCTTATGATTACATAAATATTGCCATGGTAATTTATATTTAAATTTATATTCAGGTAATAGAAAAGCAAATAATCAAAGTTACAAACAGTGTCGAGAAATTTATTACTTGTATTAATAATAAATGAAAATAAGGATTCGTTTTCCATTATAACGAAATTTTACTTAAATCAACTTTTTATTGAATGAAGACCTGATTTTAATTGAAATGGAAAATTTAATAATTTCGAATTTGTTATACGTTTTAATAACACAAAACGTGGTGTATCCCAAATTTCATATTTTTCTGACAGAGAATGTTTGTTGATTGAGATGATGAAACGTAGTAATAAAAGCAATTCGGTTTGTCTATTTAATTTTTCGACTACTGACGACAAAATGTTTGAAATTTTATGACGAAGTTGAAATTATGATTTTAATTTTATTCTGACTTTAGGCTATCGTAAAAACTGCGACATTCTTATAGTTCACTATGACTTTGAAGCCAGATGAAAATTTTATAAGAAAATTTAATTTTACTGGAATTTAATTTTGTATAATTTTTATAAATCGCAAAAATTATGATGCATTATCTTCTATTACTTTTGATTACGAATTCTATTTGATAAATTAAATTACCAGATTAATATTAAATTAATTAATATTTCAAATATATATTTAAATTTTCAAAATTAATATAATTACTTTAAATTGTGGTGTTTGTACGAAATCTATTTCTAAATAAACTCTTTTCATTTGATCTAATTAATTACAAAAATTACTATGTAACAAATTTCAATTTTAAAACAAATTTAGAAAACTTTATTGACTACCAGTAAATTAAAATAAGTAGATTTAGAATAAGAAGAAGTTTGGTATTTTGTATAATAAACTATGAAATATTTTATTTCTACTACATTGAAATAATTTATAAACTAAAATATGAATTTTGGGAAAAAACAGACACCTAAAACAAAGAATTTATGTAAATGGAATACAAAATTTTAACATTATAATAAACAAGTTTTAAGATAAACCATAAATTCACATCTTTTTTCCCTTTATAGCAAAAAGTTTTTAATATGAAGCTAAAAAAAATTAAGTTATTAAACATTAAATTTTATGTTCTTGTATATAAAAATTAAAATTATATTTCCAGACTTTCTCTACTAAATTATCAAAAACAAAATACATACTAAAAAATTTTTAACAACATTTTCAAACATTTTTATGAAAAACTTTTTTCTAAAGAAAATTGAATCAGAAAACTCCCCAATTGAGGTTTCAAATTCGAATGAGAATAAACTGAATTAATATCGAAATAAAAAAAAAGAATACAATATCGTTTATTTTCAATGATTATTAATAAATTTCAATAAAAATTTATTCCACGACCAAATGGAAACCATAACAGAATCAAAATTCTATTATCAGAAAGTAGAAGGCAGCCCAGTCAAGCCTTCTATACTTTAGCGGTGGCCTTTTTACTTTGCAAAAAATTGTTAAATTATATATCAAGAATTTTAAGAAAGTTTTTAAAAGTAAAAAAATATGTTTTTTTCATAACTTTTGCCGCAGCATAAACATAATAAATAAACCATAAAACATATCCTTTTATGTAAATACTTTTACCGTACAAAATAAATTGAAATTTTCGTTTTTTTTTTTTGAAACTCATATATAAATATTTTCTACGAAAAATTTTATTATTACATAATAAATTTATAATGAATATTCGTTTCATATTTAATAAAAGTAAAGTAAAAATTTATATTTTAGAATTGTTTGGAAAATGTAAAATTCATATTTTTCTATGTTATTATAAAGTAAAGAATATTTTTGATTATTAACTATACGATTAAATTATTTCTCAATTATTATTATTAACAATTAATTAAATTAAAATTTATGTTTAAATTATGTAAAACATTTTTTTTTTTTGTGAAAAATACATTATTAAAATATTCTAAATTTAGCAAATTTCTGCTTAAACTTTTATTCGTTTTTCTCTGTGAAATAGAGAAAATCGAGTATGAGTTACTAAAATTTATTGAAAATTTAAGAAGAAATTATTGAATTTTTTTTTGGAAAATATTTAAAAATAATTTTTTTTTTGGATATGAATACATTTTTTATTTGTGCAATTTAAAACAGGATTTTAATCAATTTTATTTGATCCTTTTATTATAATTATATACTTTCCAAAAATAAAAAAATATGTGTCACCATGGCATTAAGGATAAAAGGTTGAAATCAAAGTATGTATACATATTTCAAAATTTCAAAATAACAAAAAATTTGATATTTTTTTTTTTAATAATATTTTATTCTGGATCGATATTAAATATAAAATTTATCTTTATTGAAAAGGATATGTGCCTGGGTATTAATAATCTATATTTATAGATAAATGAATAAAATGTAATTTTCGTCATAATTGAGGGTGCAGGAAATTTATTGGTAAAAGAAAATATTTTAACAAAGAAAGGTTTTTTTTTTTTATTTCCAAAATAATTTTTATTTTTAATTTAAAAAGAAATATTTACTTTTTTTCGTTGTAGTTGCAAAAAAAAAGGTTACATAACCTAATACCAACACAATAAAATATTTTTCTTCAACATAATAAAAAAATAATATTATTTAAAAAAACGCAATGATCAGATTTGACACGCTTGACACTATACCCTCAAGGCCTTTTAATGTCTATATATCAAGGCTCTAACAACTCTAATAATAACAAAAGATGGTCCGACAACAAAAATTTCTTAACAACCCTTTTCAATGTGCTGAATGAACCCGAAAAAAAAACAACAAAACTCTCTCATTGGAACAGAGATAGAGAAATAAAAAAATGATCCTTATTTCCTCTATTATCATTATTACAATTTTCATTTGTTGCTGCTGCTGATTTTCTTCTTGAAAGGACATCAGAAAAAGAAGAAAATGAGTATCATATACATATACATTTTTGTTGTTGTTGGAAAGGACACAGAAATCTAATATAGAAAAAAATGAAAATCGTTCAAGTAAAAATAAAATACATTTTGGAAACTTTTTTTTATTATTATTATTCAAAATCATATTTAACGAAGGGAAAAATTTTTATTTGTTAAATTTAGATATCAAAAGTGAAAATAAGAAGAAGAAGAAAAAAAAGTAAAAATTGGGAAAATTAAGAAAGTATATTTCTTAATAAATGGAAAATATTTGGAAAAATGTATACGAGTATATCCATAGTAAAGTTTATCGAAGAAGGCTATAAAAAATTGTTCATTGGAATTAGAATTTTATTATTATTTTGGTATTTTATGGACTTTTGTTTTGTGGTATTTTAATTGAGGTGAAAAATATATTTTCTTAATTTACATCAATTTCTTTTTAGACACACTTTCTTACACTTTCCTACACTTTCTTACACCCTCCATGGTGTAGCAATTTTTTGCGTTCTTTTGACTACACCTTCTACACTTTCTACACCTTTTTTAAATCGGCGCCTAGAAAAAGTGTACACTTTTCTACACCCTCAAATTTGAAGGTGTAGAAAGTGGAGATGTAATTAATTTTTTTTTTAACTTTTTAAGGTGGAAATATATACTATTCGTCAATTAAATAATGTTTTAATCACAAATTATGAAAAAAAGTGTAACAATTTAAAATTATAAAGAATTTTGTCAGGGTGTAATAAAAGTATGTTTTTTTCACACCTTACACTTTCCTACACCACAGATTTTTGACAATTCACACCATGGTGTGGTGTAGAAAAAAAATTTCTGAAAAGAAATTGATGTTAGAAATCGGAAGACTTCTAAGATTTTATTTTTTTAATATTAATTGAAATCTATTTTTGCATTAATCAATCTAACATTTTGGTTCATAACCCATTTAATATTTTGGTTAAGAAATCAATTCATAATATAAATTTTCCAATTCGATTAAATTATTTATGTTTTTAGTTAGAATTTTGTAGACCAATAATTTTGATAGCTTCGTAATTTTTTCTGTCAAATTTATTCAAATTTTTGAAATGTTAATGTTGATTTTGACATATATTGACGTTATAATGCTATAATTTTGATATTCGTAGGTTTAGCATTAATATTTTAGATTAAGTTTGAAATTTACATAATTTCATTTTAACTCTCGAAGGGTAATATATTTGATATGCGTACGATTAAATCTGTCATGTGTTGGTAGTTAATTTTGACATTTTTTAAATAAAAATTTGACATATTAATTTTTTTATGAAATTAAAAAGAAATATTCTATATAATTAATTTTTTTTTTTTTTCAGAATTTTACTACCCCACAAGTAAACAATTCATCTAACCATGGCTTTTTAAATAGAAAAAAAATTGTTAAAAAAAAAACAGAAAAATGGATGAAAATTGTGTGCCTGTTATCTGATTTTTTTTTTCAAAATCAAAAAACACAAAAATATAAAAAATATAAATTAAAAATATTTAAGTGAATCCAAAAAAAAAAATTAAAAAAAATTTTATTCGAAAAGAAATATATATAAAAAAATCAATTTTTCAATTTCAATTTTAATTTATTAAAAATTTTTTTTTTGTCAATTTCCAAAAAAATATAATTTACTAAACAAAAAAAATAATCAAATTTAATGTATATTAGTGCAATTGGTGATAGTGATAAAAATAAAAATTACGATAAAATCGATGATAAATCACGGATAAGTTTTACATCTGTATTTTCCAAAATAATCGATGGTATGCCGGCAGCAACTATGTTCTCAAAATTTAAAAGTGCCCAAACTTGTCCGCAAAATCCAATTGATGGTAATCCAATAACACAATATTTTGAAATTGGTAAACAAACTGCATGTGCTGGACCCGAATTAGTATGGAAAATTCATGATGCATATAAAAAAAGTGATGGAAAGGTAACAAATTTATATTAAATTTTTGAATTTACATTTTTATATTATTGGAAAAAATGCTCCTACTACAAATTTATAAATGATCTTTAAAATGAAATTTTATTTTGAAAATCAACAACAAGAAAAATTATCCAATAAATAAAATATTAATAAAAAAACATTGTCTATGCTCTTAAAATGAATTCTTGTGGAAACAAAACGGCAGTAGTGTATCTGTGGTTTTCACCTTTTATATGCTGGTATATAAATGTTTTTAACTGAAATGTTATCTGCAAATAACCATAAATAAAAAAAAATTATTGATTATTTTTTATTATTTATTTAAAAAGAATTGAAATTTTCTTCTTCTTTTTTTTTTAGTTTATTTTTCATTTTATGCACAAGCAAAAAGTTAGATCAGGTGGAAAAATATCTATAAAAAAATGATATACAAAAAAATAAAATGAAAATCCTACTCGTATAAATAAAATTGTTTTTAGCATTTATTTTTTTTTTTTTGTCAAAAATCTTTTAAATAAATAATTTTCTGTTTCTGCCAATTTCAATTCGAAAATGAAGATTATATAAAAATAAAATATATTGCGAACCTAAATTTATAAATATATACACACAAATATAAATAAAGTATAATAAATTATATTATTATTATTAGTAATCTTTTATTTATTATTGGAAAACTCCTTTTACTTTATTTTTATTTATTTTTTTTGGAGTAGTATTAAAGGAGCAAATTCTTATTTACTTTTTTTAAATTGTATAATTATGTTCTTCGTTTTTCTTGATTATCTTCACATATATACAAAAAAATTTCTATTATTCGTCCAGCATAAATTATTATTCTTAAATATTATTTTGTATAAAGTAAAATTATAGAAGTTTTTTTATTATATTATGTTTGAGTAATTTATATTACATACGTGAAATTAATATACACTGTAAAAAAAAATCTAATATTTAAGGATAATTAGATTAGGCAATTTTATTTCATTAATTATTTTTTACAAATTAATTTGATTGTATTTCACAGTTTCAGGTTCAATATTAATCATTTTACAATTCAAATTGGTCTTTGAAAAATGATGAAATTTATTAAAGAAAGGACTAATTTAATTTTAAAAAAAAAATACCACTTGTTAATTTAAAAACATAAATTTGGTGGGAAAATTCTTTCATAAATGAAAATGTTTATTAATGATATTTCATTTAAAAAAATATTGTATGATATTTCGATCAAAAGAAATTAATTTTTCTGAAATTAATTAATTAACTAAAGACTTGATTTATCAAAGACTTCATCATAATTTTTTTATTATTTAATTCGACTATTAAATACTTTTTTTGGTACTCCTCTTATATAACTTTTCAATGTCGTATAATACCGATTACTTATATAGTCTTCTTTAATATTGTTTCATCTCTTAGTTATAAATAGTAATTTCATTTGTCACAAAATGTCAGTGTCAGTCATTCTTCTTTATATATTTAATATCGTATGTCTTACATAATAGATAATAAATTTCCCATAATATAAATGTAATTTATATACACTTTCAATGCATAAAATTTGTAACATTATTGATCATATTAATGTACAAACAATCAATTTGTAAATGTAATTCTATTTTATACAATTTGTAAATGTAGTCATATTAATTATAGTAAATTGATTAATAATAATTTTTGCTACAATTTAAGTTTGTTTGGTCAAAATAAATTAACAGATATCACTATTAATCCTTAGAGATGGATATGATTTAATTTTGATATTTTTATTGTGATTTTTTAAGTAAATTTCTTTAAATTTAAAAAAAAAATTGTAATTTTATGTGAGCTGTGAAATTTGTTTACAGTCCAATAGTAGGGAAAAAATGATTATATTTTTGATATTTTCCAATTTCAAGAAAATTACCGTATAGTATGAATACTTTTAAGTTTTTTTCAATGTGGCAACTCATTAATAGAGACGTAAAGTCAAAAAAATATAGCTTAAATCTATAGAATTAGTTTAGTTGCAAGAAATTAGACCATAATTTAAAATATATTTAATAATCTCTATTACAAATTTTCATAATATAATATGCTTAACAGTGTATTTCATTTCAATTTCTGATTTATATTCATATATTGAAAATGATATATAATTACATAAGATACATATAACATATAAATATATATAAAATACGTTTCCTAATTAATTTTTGTGGCTTAAAAACATGGAAAAAAAACTTCTCTACATGAAATAAGAGATGGTATATAAATGTTTTTTCGTGTTCCTTTAGTTAATTAAATTCATTACAATTTTTCGTTCAAATATAAATACAAAATGAAGATAATTTAATACCTTCAATAAAATAATAAAACATAAAAATATCCAATTATGCTGACATTTTGTATTATGTCAAAATGAGTATAATTAGAAGCATAAAGAAAATAAAAAAATATTTCTTTTCTCAATAATTTTCTGTATGTTAAACAACATAAAAGAAAACAATGAAAATTTATCATAACAAATTTTAAATTTTTATTGTGAAATGAAAATATATGAAAAAAAAAGTTTTAAACTAGAAAATTAATTCAAAAATTTTATTTATTATTAATAATTTATTTTTTCTTCTATCAAAATTCAAAACATTAAGCAGATTTTTTTTTTTTTGCTTTTCTCTGTTTGGAATTCATCCTGCTAAAAAAAAAATTATCCTTCTTAAAACCATTTATGAATTTAGTGCCATGATTTTCAGATTACTTAGAATAATGCAACAAAAAAATTAAGAAAAGTTTGAGTTTGAAAAAGGAAAAAGACACTTAAATAATTTAAATTATTATTTTATTTATGATAAAGTCGTTTTACTGTCATCATAATTTCCATTTTTCACTTGTATTTCTATTATAAATATTTTCATTATTTTTCTTTGGTAAGAGGATAACAAAACAAAATTGAATATTTTTTTAAGGACATAATTTTGAGGAGTTTGTTCAAAAAAAGACAGATTTAAAATTATTAAGTAAAATTAATTAAATATTCCTTTAAAATTAATAGTAGATTTAGTCCACAATGAGTCCACATCAGTCCACATAGTTATTGTCATTTGAAATTGTGATGGAAAAGATTGACCTTTACCACAGATTTTCTATATTAACTCTTAACAATGTTTCTGTTAACCAGTATTTAAATAACAGCTACTAATAATAATAATAATAATAAGTATTTATTCATTTCTGTTTAAATCTTCATCAGTTTCACAGACCTCCTAATCATTAAAAATCAATTTAATTTTTCACAAAAATTTTGTATTACAAAAATTGTAATTTTACATTTCTCCTTGATTTCAATTTTTTTTATCATTATTCTTTTTTTTTATCTTTGATTTGATGTCGCGACAATGTCCAATTTTTTTATACTTTCTTGTCATTTTTACCAGGACAACAAAATAAATTAATAAATGTTTTTTATCAAATTTTTTTTGTTGAAAAAGGAAAAAAAAATTTTTTCTCTATTTATTAACAGAGCTAATAAAGTAAACTAACTGAAAAATATTAGAATAATTTTCCTTTTGTGTGGAAAAACCACACCAGACCACAAATAAATTTTTCGTTAAAATTCGAAAACCAAAAAGTGAGATTTTTTTTTGTAAATTTCCCAAAAAAAAAAAAAAAAAAACAAAATTTATTTCTCTTGCGGATTAATTTTTCATTTAGGTAAAAAAAAATGATAATAATAATAATAAATGGAAATTGTTGTTTTGGTTTTAAATATTTGAAATTTCAAAATGTCATCATAACAAAAAAAATACTTATTATTAATTAGAAAACTGATGGAAAGTAAAGTGTGGAACCAGTGAAACCGTGTAGAAAAACAAAATAATTAATTTTGTAACAAAAGATAATTTTTTGGTATACTCGTAGTAATGGAAAATAATTAGTAGAAAAAATTACAAATTCTAAAATTATTTAAATTATTTATTTTGCCTTTGGTAAATTTTACACTGCAAATAATTTGCTTATTATTTATTGTTAATATTAAAATTTCGGTGAATTTCAGTTCTCAGAATGATTAATTGTTATTAGTATTTAAAGAGAATCAAAATTGTAGTTTACCAATCCATAACGTTGGATAATAAATTGGATATCAACTTGAAAAGTTCCTATTAGAGCTTCTCTATCGCTCAATTCTGGTATACTTTTTATTTTTATGATTTAAAACTGACACTAAAAGAATTTTTAAAACTGACACTTAAAATTTTTTTAGTGTCAGTTTTGAATTTAGATCTCTGAAGCTCTTTGAATAAATTATATTCATTAATATATTTTATTTATTTTTTTCGATATTTATATACTTTACCACCAAATGATTATCCTTTTAAACGACCCAATTCACTTATACAGCGAGACAAAAAAAAAAATGTAATATCTCATCAGGTATACAGCAGTATACTATTTGCTCCTTAAAAACTTTTTATAATTGAATTTTCAATGAAAAAATTTTTTTGTTGTTGGTAAATTTCACTTTAAGTTATTTTATATTCAAAAAATAATTTCCTTTCCTTTTCTTTTTTTTAGGTTACTTTTTATGAATTTAAAATTTCTTTTTTTTTTTTTTTTAATTATACGCAATCCCCAAAAGAGAGAAATATCCTTTTTTATCTGATTTTTTTTTATATATATATATTTTTATATCCTTTTGTTTCTGATGTTGCGAGAGGCGGAAGGTAAAAAGTTAATATTTCTTAACGTTATTTTTTTGTGAATATATCAAATTCGTATATGAAATATATTATAATTTATTCATTAATTTAAGAAAAAAAAAAAAGAAAAGTTAACAAAACTGAAAGGAAGGAAGAAAATAAACGATTCAAAGTCAATGTTACTTTTTTTTTTTATTTTATTTTCTGTTACCCCATAAATCCATACGCACCAGCATACAAGACACAAGATTATATTTTAGGACGACTTGGAAAAGATATCAACATTTTAAAGATTTTTTTGGTAACGATATTTTATTTTTTTGTTTTTGCTGTTGTGCCAGGATTAATTTGAAATTTAAAAAACCCTGTAGAAAATTCTGTTAAAAAAAAAACACAGATTTTTTTTTGCAAAAAAAAAAATATATTACGTACCTTTTACGTGCTGTGACACATCATCCATAAATAAATGCTGAAAAAAAAATCTAAATGAAGAATTTTTTTTTTAAGGGTTCTGTTGATATACTTAGAAATTGACCAAAAATTTCAAATTTCCGGATATCAATTGAATTGAATTATTTATTAGTTGGTTTATATATTAAATAATTTGAAAAAGTAAGAGAGTGTTTACTGACTATGGAAGTGTAGGCAATTTAATATTTATGTTAAAAAAAAAGGAGTACAGATTTTTAATTTAGAAAAATGTGTCGTGCGAACTCTTTAACGATTTTAATATCTTTTTGGTATATTGAATCTCTTGATTGAGACTTTTTTGTATTTATTTCTTAAAACTAATGAAAATTTGATCCTTTTTCTTCGGGGTCTATGCTATATTTTTGGTATAGTGAATAGCTATAGTAACTTTTCAATTTCAACAATTACAATCCCTAAACTTAATTATATTCATTAAATTTCAAGATTTTTGCAATTCAAATTGCTAATTTTCCACTAATCACTAATTTGCTGCAAATATCAACCACAACCAACGACAATGAATTTATTATAGTAACATTTCATTTTTAATAAAATTTGCTAGAATAATTTTAATTTTATGGCATAGTTTAAATTCAATAAAAATACTTTTTTTTTTATAAAAAAAAATGTTTTCAAGTGTTATAACATATTACAGATATGGTCGTCCTTAATGTAATATATAATATAACCTCCACCATATAAACACCATCAATATCACCACAAAATATAAGAACATTTTATGTTTACAAAAAAAAAAAAAATTGTATTTTATGATTTTGAAAATATTGAAATGGAAGATTTTTTCCTATTAAATCCATTTTTTTCTTCTATATCAGTTAAAAAATCCTTTCTCCTTTCTAAAAAGAGTTTTTCTATTCGAAATTTTTCTGGTGCAAATGGTAATTGTTGTTGTTGTCAGGAATATTTGTTTATTTTTGTAGCCTGATGGTATAATTATTTGTTTGCATATTATTACGTAGAGTATGTTACCACAAGGATCACAGGAAAAAAAGAAATTATATTATAAAAATATTATGTATACAAAAAAAAAGTTTTATTACAGATGTGACAGTATTTATTACATATACAAACACACATTTTAAAAAAATATAATAATAATAAATCCTGAAGAGTTTAAGGATTAATTTTTTGTGAGATTTATGTTGATTTTTATTTTAAATTACATTTTTTTAGGTGCTTGTTTTTTTTTTTGTAGCTGTTGTGGTTATGAAAATGGGGGAGACGAAGCCTGAAAATATTCTTCTTTTTTTTTTTTTTAATTTTAGTTTCAAATTCAAAACAAGAAGTCATCAGCTCCAATTAAAAAGTTTGAAATTATTTTTTTAAGTTAGTTTAAAAGTTGGAAATAGTTTAAATTTAAGATTTTTTTTTATTGTTAGAAATTATTTTATATTATCGTAGCTTGAAATTTGATTTAATTATTGTTTTATGTTAATGATTATAATTAAAGAAAATTAAGAGTATTAAATTTTATTAGTTAATTTAAGGATTTTGTATATCAACAAGATTTTTAATTACTTTTTGAAAATAATATAGTATAAAATTTCAGCAAGTTTTTAGATATCAAGTGAATATAATATGATAGAGAGACGGACTTAGATATGTTCTCTTCTAACAAATATCCTTTTTTTTTGGGTCTAGTGAAAATGTTAATAGTGGTAAAAGTGGTCCAATTAAATATTTGGTCCATTTATTTACTAAATTAAAGGATAAAACACTGACTTATTCTGGATATAGACTAATAGTCACTGTGTAGATCTACTACGATCTAAATTTCCAAATTTAAGTTAAATATTCCTTGAAATATTGAGCATATTAAAATTAAGGACATTTTTGAATTTTGTGCATTCAAATAGAAGGCTACTATAATTCCATTTTCTATACAGTGATGTAAATTCTTGCCAATCCTTACGTTATTTATTAAAATCTCATTTTTCACAATTCCCCTAAATTTTTTTTTGTGATTAATTATAGTTTAGAATTTTCTATAACAAACCAAAAATTTGAACAAGTTAATGACATTTTATTTATTTTCAGATTTTCTAATTGAAAACAAATTTAAATTCTTCAAAAAACTATTTTTGAATTTTTGAATATTATAAGAATTTAATTAATAATCCTTCTTTGTAGAATTTATAAATTTTCGTTAAAATAAATTTTCAGTTCAACAAAATTTCCTCCATTGCGAATTATATAAATAACAAAATTTATATTTAAAATTTACACAGAATTTATTCTCAATGAAGTATTAAATAAATTTATAATTAATTATTATAAATTTTTATATTGTACTTAAATCCACTTATTATCTATAAATAAATCAAATTTCCTAGGTAAATTTTTGATTAACTAAAAATTGTTCATTCTTTATGTTAAAAAAGCACGCGTGTCGTGATTAATCTTAACACAATTCATTTTTCATATTTTCCTTCATTTTCATTTACCAAATTTTTTTTTTGTATTTAATTATATAAAAGCAGGAAAATCAATTTTTTTTTGTTTTCGTAAAAAAAAAGAAATTTTTATTAATTAATTAAGATTTTCTTTTTTCAAACATCAAAAACTCAACAGAAATTATTTTTTTTTTCCAATTTCGTTTAATATTTTTTTATTAATTTCTTTTCTTTTCTTTTTTGCGCTATGGTAAAAGGAAGAAAGGAAAAATCCTCTTTTCTAATTATATAATTCGATTTTTTATTCCGTTTCTACTCAACATATAATAAACATCAATTGAGAAATTGTATAATTTTTCCAATCGCTCCCCTAAAAAATCAAATAAATTAACAATCGGAAAAAGGATTTTTTTATTTTTGCTTTTGTGTGGGTGGGTGGGTGTGTGTGAATGAATTTTTGGAGAAAAAAAATTATATATATAAAGAAAATTGGGAAAAATGAAAAATAAATGAATTGACAAATTAAAGGATTTGTTAAAAAAAAAAAATAAGGATATTTATATCTCCGGAAAAATAAATTTATAATAAAGGTTTTATTTTTATTAGTTTTTGAATTATGATGTCGTTAACAAAAATATGAATAGCTTTAGTTGTCAATTTTGGTTACTGGGACATAAAGCTATCATAAATATAATAAAATAAACGGCAAAATGGATTTATATTTATACATGTCCATAGATCGAAATGAACTCTTCCCCTAAAATAGAAACGAATTTTTGCAAATTTTTTTACGCTTTAACTTAAATGATCAATAAGTAACAATATGGATTTATGTGTGATTTCATTCGGTTAAAAGACCATAGTCCGCTGAAGAATACTAATTAAATCAGAAATAAAGACATTATGGTAAAATGTTCTATGGGTTTATGTCCGAACATCGTCAATATCTAAAGTTTGATAATATTTGAAAGCAGTTTAATTTTTTCGTATGATCCAGAAACGTAGATAACTCTGAAATTTTTTTGGAAATCATCTATCATCCACCTTACACCATAACTAAATTTTTCTTTGGAGAAATCACTTAAAATAAAACCAATTGACAGACATTTAAAAATGAATTCTGTATATTTTCCATAAAAAAAAAATTAATTATTAAAATTATTCTATTTAATCTAAAAAATTGAAAATTATTTTCCTTATTTTTTCTTTCTTTTAAGTGAAAATTAAATTAAATTGATTTCATTTTAGAAAATCATTATACACATGTACACTGAAAATTTAACCAATAAAATAGAATCCTTGTAAATTTGTTAAATATATATATGTAAAAATGCATTAAATGGATTAAAATCCTTATATAAGAGTAAAAGTAGGTGCGGTTGATGGGATTCACTATAATATATGTATATAAAATGGTAATATATATAAAAATTGATTCATTTCGTGTTTCAGTAGAAAACTGAATTTAAATAACTTTTCCTTCCGGTGATTGAACGACTTAAATGTGATTATCTGAAATCAAATAAATTCCATTTAATATTTCCATTTTTTTTTTTCATTTTCATTTTCACATAACACAAAAAACATTATGTAGAAAAAACATTATGCGTATATGGTGGAGAGAACATAAATATCAAAAAAAGATTTCGATATTTTTTTAACCAAGCTGAAAAAATAGTCCTTGTGAAGAGTCCTTGTGGAAACTAAATTTATTTTTGGTTTTTTTTTGGGCAAATTAAAAGATTTTTCAATTTTGTTTCCATAGTTTTGTTATAATTAAAATTTCGCGTCGATAGATACCAAATTTGTTTATATTGGAGAATTTTGAAATTTTTTTTGAGTAAATTATCGACATAGGTGAATTTGGTGTCTATGGACGGGGAATTTTACTTATAATAAAAATATCCTTTAATCAACCCGAAAAAAGTGTTCTTATGCACTATTCATATTCAATTTCATTAATGTTATTCATTGGGTATGTACTACGAGTATACTGGCTTAAATTAAAGGTTATTAAAATACCTACATTTTGGTATAGTATACCAATAGATTGTAAAAAGCATTGCCATACTCAATTCATACTTACTCTTATCATTAATAGTTAAAATATGTAGCAAAAATAGCCCCTTAAAAATCGAAAAAAATATGTCATAATTAGAGAATTAAATTTCAGTTAGCAGTTCGAAAAAAAACTATTAAGTGAATAAATAGTTATTTAACATTGTTCTATTAACAGACAATTACAAAGGTATAGTTAAGAGCCACCAGGTGTGTTGTTAATGCAAGTACATTTAAGATATTTGATATTTATATATACATATAAATATTTTCACTACAATAATTCCAAAACATATTTATTTAAATTTTACTCTTATAATATTTATTTACCAATATTTATTTTAAAATTAACTAATAATTTTGTTGTTTAATAAAATAGAAAAACCTAAAAAGTCCGATTTTATACAACAATTTTATTTGATTATTAATAAATTTTAATATTTTTTTGATTTGTTTTTAACACAACAGCAACTAACAAAAAAAATGTTTACATAAAATTTTTATTTAAATAATTTTAATACATTAAACATTAAATATATTTTTATTACCCACAAATATGTTTATTTTTAGTTTATATAATTTTTATTTGTCAATAAAATCAAATTCATGTTTTTAGGCTTTTAATAAAGTTTTATTTTTAAATTTTCAATATCATGAAAAGTTTTTGTGACTAGAAAAAATATGGAAATATATTTTATTTATAAATATTATATATTTTATAAATGTTTAGATTAAATCGCCTTTCATGTCAAATATAAATATTGTAATATGTTTTAGTGGAGTGAATAATTTACAATTTTAATCTACAGTGAAATTAGAATAATAGTTTCAATGTGTACATATATATTTAGGTTAAAAATTTCTGTGAAAAATATGAATCGAAGTTTTCCAAAAAAATAATTGTCGAATTTTTGAAATGGACTTTTGTGATGGTTGTGATGTATATTTTGAAAAACTTTTAATAATTTATCGATTTTCAATATTTCGTACAGTACATATTCATATTAGTACATACTTTCAGTTAAATTTTAACAATTCAAATCCATCCTTTTCTAAATCGGATTAGACAATTTCGAAAGATTCGAACCAGGCCAATCTGTTAACCAAATCCGTAAATATTGATCTGAATTCGTATAAATTCAAAGAAATTATTTGTATAATCAATTATTTTATTATGTAAGATTTAAATTATTTCAAGTTAATCTTAATTAAATATAATTATTCTTTTATTATAATTAATTAATTTCACATAAATATTAAATAACTATATACACAAATAATAATAATAATATTTCCATTTATATAATAATATTAATTAATAAAAAAAATATTAATCTAATCTAAATAAACCTATGTAATTAATATTATTATAAAATAATAAAATTTTCATAATATATTTCAATAAAGCTTTTCATTATTTATAAACGGATTTAACACATAATTAGTTAAATTTTGCCTTTAAGCTGATTAATATTCAATATTCTACATCAAAATATAATAATTAAAACCTATTTAAAGAAAATGGAAATATAATTTTTTTTTTCGGTTCAAATAGTGGAAAACCATTAATTTATTTTCATATTTTGTGTATATACATAAAAATATTCATAATAAGATTATCGATTTTGATATAATATTATGGCATTTTCAGGTTAAATTAGTCTCTTTACAATTTAAATTTGTCCTTACCGTAAATTTAATTTATCGTTTGTCCAATAAAATTCATCCTATTCCAATATGTAGTATATTTATTTTCTAAAAGATGAAATCAATTGTAAAACGACTGCTTTAAATTGTGAAAAAACGAATTCGATATGAAAATTATGCTATACATAAAAAAGACTTACATTTGATATGTTTTTTTTTTGTATAAAAATCAATTTGTTTTCTAATAAAGTTTTTTAGAAGATTTTAGAAGATATTTTCCCAAATAAGAAGCTTAATTTTTTTTTTTGTAATATTTTCTTTGGAATTTATTAAAAAATAATAAAATTGTAAATAGATTTAATTAGTTTTGTAATTAATTGTAATCAAGAAGGATAAAATTAGAAATTATCAAATATGATTGAATATAATTTAGTCGTAAGATATTTAATTGAATACGAAATTCAAGAAAAACTGATACCTTGTTCTTTATATCTCTAATTTTCCTCTTATATAGATTTGGCTTTTGCCCACCGAAAAAATTGCACTCCTTTCGTTCACTTCATTAATTTTGAGAGGGCGAAATTAGGTATAGTGAATGTCTGAAACATACGAAACGTTCTCAAGGTTTAATAATTAAAAACAGTATATAAATCTATGAATAATCAAATAGTAATTCACTTAATACTAATTTTTTTCCCTAATAAATTTAAAGATTTCGGAGTGCTTAGTATCGCCCGAAAAGCACATTTATTCCAACTATTTGTGTCCTGTTAATGTGAATGTGGTAGTAGAATTCATTCAATTTTACACTAAATAATACAAAATTTTAATGATTATATAGTTAAATAGTTAAACAAAATTTCACGGGTATTTCAAACACTTGACCAAAGAATTTAATTAAAAAGGATATTAAACAAATAAATATATTAAAATTAAAATTTATTCAATGGAATTCTATCCTCCAAGCTAAATGTTTTTCTAATAAATTAATTAAAAACATTTTTAAAAACATAATAATTTCCATAAATAACAAAATCTAGTAAAAATAAATAAATACAATAATTGTCAAAATAGAGCCAAAGGCCAGAAATATAATATTTACCTGATGAAAAAAAAAATAAACAAATTTTAAAGGACACTCAACAATCAAAACAGTTTTAAACAAAATATATTAATAACAAAAAAATCATTTTTCTTATTTACTATAATCTAAAGTTTTTTTGTCATATCACAACTTGAACCATTAATATTCATTTTACCATAAGCGAGAAAATACTTAGAAGCATATAAATTACTAAACTATAAACTTTTATTTTTACATTATAATGTTCAAGGATACTTTTATATGTTTGTTACATATTTTCCTTATGTAAATTTCCAAATTTTGTAAAATATAAATTGAAAATAATGAAAGTTTCCAGTTGAGTTTTCGTTGGTGTGGTTTTATAATTTTTGTTATGATGTGTAAAATCAGCATGGGTGAAAATTTCAATGGGATTTTTCATTGATAATTTTTATAGAAAATCATAAAAAAAATTATTTTTTTTTGTTTGTTGAAGTAAATATAATAATTTATATTATTTCGTCTGGTTTTGATAATCATTATGATAAGTTTAACCCATCATAGAGAGAACAATAATGTTTTTTTTTTTTGGGGGAATAAAAATATAAATATAATTTTAGGTGTTTTGGGTTTTTATGTAGCAGAGTGAAAAAATTCTGACTAAAATTTTAATGCAAATAAATTTAATTGGAAAATTTGTATTTTACTTATAGGAATGCTCAATATTTGTATTTGAAAAGAAAATCGCTGAGAAATTACATAAACCGAAAAGAAAAGAAACTGTTACCGAACTGTTAAGAGCTTCTGTTAAACAATTGGAAAGATTTCGTCATCCAAAGGTAAAAATATTGAAATTTTGTTAAGATATAATTGAAATTACAAATAATATTTACTAATTGAAATTTACTTTAATTTTCTTTAAAAACAGATCTTGCAAATTGTACATCCTGTCGAAGAATGTCCCGATTCATTGGCTTTTGCAACCGAACCAATTTTTGCCAGTTTGGCGAATATATTAGCTTTTCAGGTAAATAAAAACTAAATTAATTTTCCCATGACTCCTAAAATTTAACACAAATTTATACAAAAATTTTGAACATTTCTACCAGTGTCACTTTGAAATTTTATATACAAGTCAGAATACATCAC
Organism: Empis stercorea; assembly: GCA_949752835.1. Lineage (NCBI taxonomy): Eukaryota > Metazoa > Arthropoda > Insecta > Diptera > Empididae > Empis > Empis stercorea. The sequence continues at coordinate 3,745,667 of OX457085.1, forward strand.
TTGGGAGGATATCCTTTTTCTATCTAACAATTTTCTCTTTATTGTTCAAATACACTCAAGACAACATTTTTCCATTCAAGATATTAAATTTAATCTCATGTTATACAAAATTGTTTTTCAGTTAATTAAAAAAAAAGGGAAAAGGTGAAGACTGAGGAGTAAATTTAAAAAAAAAAAATTATTTAAGTACAAAAAAATGTAAAACAGAAAAAGGATATCAAACTTTTTATGAAAAAAAACACTTTATGTTTTGTTAGAACCAGAAATTATTTATATACTTTTCTTATTCAACATATCAAATTTGAAGATATTTTTTCTTTAAATAATTTAGATTAATTTCATTTTACACATATATAGAAATAAATTTCGTGTTCCTCTGTTTATTTCTGGTATTTAATTTCAAAAAGAATTTAAAATATTTAAATATTTTTTTTAAAATGAAATTAAGCAAAGAAAATAATTAAATTATTCCTATTTTTGTTTTTGTATTTATTAGGAAGGTGTAACTTGTGGACCAGTTTTAGGACCACCTAGTACTGGAGCATCACAAGTAATGCCACCACCTGGTATTATTCAACGACCAGCACATGCAAGAGAATATAATTTTTTAGATATTGAATTGAAATATGGAATATTACAGGTAAATTAATAAAATTTTATTATGTTTAACATCTTTAGAAAAGATTTAAATGAAAAATTTTGTTTAGGGAAATTAGAAACACATATTTTCGTCGTTTGTATGTATACAAATATAAGGAACAAACAATTTAATAAATTGCTAAATTTTGAACAAAATTAAATTTAATTTATAATTTTAAATCTTTTCATTAATTAAATCAAATGAAAAATAATTAATTTTAATTTCTTGTTAAATCAAAAAATATAAACAAAAAAAATTGAAATTTTGAAAAACTTAAACTTTCACTTGTCTATTTTTTGTTGTTGTAAAATTTACAACTTTCCATCAAAAACGTGTGTAGTGACTATGATTTTCCAAAATGATTTTATTTTCCTTTGATTTTACATGTTCACCTATCCTTTTTTTCTATGATGTATTTTATTCATTTTTTTTTTTAAAAAAGGATATCCTTTTTATGTATTTTATGTATAAAATATAAATTCATAAATTTATTTATCCTTTTTTCATTTTTACTAAAAAGAAAAACAAACGAAGCACAGAAAATACCAAAAAAAAAATAATAAAAACTCATCGCACTGGGAAAACTCATGGGGAAAATTTTTTATTTTTTTTTTTTTTAAATTCTTTATCCTTTTTTTTATATTGTGTATATACACATAATAATTTATATATTATTTGCAAATTTATATAAATATTAATAATAACAATAACAGTATAATAAAAATTATGCTTCATTTTTTTTAAACATCCTGTCGGCTGATTATGCTAACAAAAAAAATTCTTTAAAGACTAACATAAACGGAAATTTTCAATAGTATGCAAATTATAAATAACAAAATGGTAAATTTTTTTCATATTTTCATAAAAATTATAATACTGAACTTAATATAACGTCCTTATTTTCATTTTTCTTGTATATATATAATTTTTTTGCACATCCTTTGGGGAAATATTAACTCACATACAACGCAACATTTTTTTTTATATATAAATAAAAATATTAAATATAAAAAAAATCTACCAAAAAAAAAAAAGGATCTTCTATATAAACTTTTTTTTTTGTTATTTTTGTGTACTAACATAAACTAATAACGATTTTTTTTTGGTAAAATATTTCCCAAAAATGAAAATATACTATTTTATATATCTGAAATAAAGGACTTTCTTTATATCCTTAAGGTAATCAGACAACAACAACAAAAATTGTAAGGAAAAATAAATTTTGTTACACAAGAAAAATGTTATATATAAATAGAAAATATTTTATCTCAACTTTTTTTTTTGTTTTGATCCTTTGAAGGATAATAACAATGGAAAATTTCCTTTATAACAAAAAAAAAAAAAATTACGAAAAGTTCAATAATAAATTTTTTATTGTAAATTTTCCAAAAATTTTATATAACAAAAAAAAAACAGAACTTATTCAAAAATTTTAAAATCATAGCAAGGACGAAAGACTCTTTTATATGCGTGTATACAGGTCAGTTTTAGTTATAGGGTTGAAATAGGGTTGAAGATTAAATTTAAAGAAACAAACAAAAATTTTAAAATAATTTCCTAGCAAATAAATAATGTCTCGTTAGATTCGTGTTATTTTTATATATAAAATTGACATTTGTTTTAAAGGATTTCATTTTTTTCCTTGCTGTATAAAGATTTTAAAAATTTTACATATTCAACAAAAAAAAAAATTTGATTGACAAGGACCTCTACATGTGTAATACAGAGAAAACTGAAATTTTTGGTTGTACTTATTTAAATAAAAGTTTACCCAAAAAAAGGTTTTGTTCAAAAAAGAGTTATGGTGATTGAACATGTATAAAAAAAAATATATCTTTCTCTATTAAGGATTTTGAAAATGAAGTTATATTTTTAGGGAAATTTTTGGTCTGTGTTTTATATATGATAGAATTACTTATATTGATCCCTGCTGGGTATAAAATTAACCATAAAAAAAGTGTAATAAATTTGTTAAACGATAAATGTTTGTTACTTTAGGAATAATTTTTATTATTATTATACTTTGCTTACCATTATCCAGACCTCAAAAACCAAAATCATTATTTTTTCATTGTATAATTTTGACATGAATTTTGTGGTATAAACTTTTATGGAGTTTAGTTTTGCGTTTTTTAATTTAATATGTAATAATTTTTTTTATGAATATTATTATGAATTAACGAATTAAGAATTCAAATCTGTAGTCATTTAAACACATAATGAAAGATTTTGAAGTTCTAAATCGTTTTAGACATTTATGGTATAATTTTTTTTTTGGATGCAATAAAAAATTGGAAAAGTATTAAATTTATACCCAACGGAATAATTAAAATCTAAAAAAATTATTATTAAATAAATTAATAAATTTACATTTATAAATAAATGAGAATTTTTTTTCTTCTATTTAATTAGATTACCGAAGCTTTATCATATCTTCATTATTCAGGACACGTAATCCATCGAAATGTTTGCCCATCTTCAATTTTGATTACAAAAAAAGGTACCTGGAAATTAGCGGGCTTAGAATTTATAGGTAAAAATTTTGAATATACATTTTTTCGATTGTACATAATTTACATAATTATTTTTTCGGTTCAAATAATTTAAAATTAAAATTTCATTTTCATATTGGTAAATTTTCTTTTTCTAGAAAGAGTTAATGAGACTGATGCAGTCGACTCAGTTGTCTGCCAACCGTGGACTTCACGTATATCAAAAATGGCACAACCCAATTTAGATTTTATGGGTGAGTGAATTTCGTTAAATGAAAAGCATAGAAATATAAAAATATATATAAAAAAAATTCAACAAACAATATTGGTACATAAATTATTTAACCTATTGGAGCAAAAAAAAATATAGCAAAAAAAAAATTCTGTCTGGGAATAATAAATATTTATACAAGGATAACGCATGAATTCATTTATTAATTAATACAAAATGAGTTCAAGGAATAAATTCTATTTTCAGTTAAATAATTCTATGAAGGTTACAATTACAACGTACAATAAAACAATTTTACTTATATTTTTAGGTATCTGGAAAATAGAAAATTAAAATTTTAGCATAATTTTCAATTATTTTTTTTTTTTTTTCGTATAATTAATTTTTAGCACCCGAAACTCAAACACATTCAACCAGCAGCATTTTAAGTGATATGTTTTCATTGGGAATGGTTATTTGTTCGATTTTTAACCATGGCAGACCATTAATACAATCAAATAATTTAACTTCAGCATATATAAAGCAATTAGAAGTGGTTAGTAATAATTTTTATAAATTTAAATAAATTTAAATTTAAACTGAAGAACTTCCGTATGAAAAATTCGAAAGTCATATGGAAATTGAATTTTGAATATTGCGATTATACTTTCTGAATTAGTCAAATTTGAGAAAATTAGCCAGAAAGTATACGCATTTCTACCAAAAACTTATTTTTTACTAAGAAAATTTTCACTTATCAGCACCATTCATTGAATGGCAATGGTTCATAGGTAAATTTATGATATTATAAGTCATAATATATTTACCTGGGATAAATTTAAATTTTGTATTAACAAAAACTTTCTTCAATTTAATGAAATTCAAACTCATTTCCATTTTCAAATTAATTAATTTTCAACCATAAAGTTTAATAGAAATATTTCACTTTCTGGCGGAGATGAATAATTTTTTTTTTTTTAATAAATTTAATTAATATTTCAAATTGAAATTCTGTAAAACTCTTCCGAAACTTTTTTACCTATTTTTTGGCATAAATTTAAATTAAGTAAATAATATAAAATATTTAACTAACTTGTTTTTGGTAATAACATTTAAGAAAATTGTTTTATGTCTATATATACCTGTCAGTCAATCTTCGAATAATTTTGTATAGGATACAATTTTTTTTTATGCGAAAACTAACATAAAAATAACAATTTTCTGAATAACTTTTCTATATTGAATAATAATCTAATTTATGTTGAATGGCAACATAAAATATACATTATAGAATTATCTAAATTAAATAATATACTAAAATCTTCAGTTTATGTTACAAGATCTCCTTTAACTATCAATATACTAATTTATAATTAAATTTATATATAATAAATATTAGATATATAAGAAAAGTGAAAAATTTATTTTGATTGGTAATTTATATATATAGCTCGATGATGCAGTTCATAATATGCTACCAAGAGTACCAATACCATTACAAGAAGCAACATCACGTCTTGTTAATAAGGATCCAACTTCACGCCCAACGGCACAACTTTTACAATTGATTAAGTATTTCAAGTAAGTATAATAAAGAATATCCTTTTAACATTTTCTCAAGGAGTAATAAATTATAAATAAGTTTGAAGTTGTTTTTATTTTTTCTTCTTCTTCTTCGAAATATTTTAACTTTTCTAATTAATTTAAGGATTTACAAGACTTTAATAATCCAGTTAACATAATCATTAAAAAAAAATTTGGTTTTTACAATTAAAATCCTTGTCTTTTTAGAGAATTGTTTTTTTTTTATTTTATGTTTTATGTTAAATTTTCAAAAATCCTTTATTACCTGTAATTGGATTATTATTAGGTTTTGGTATAATAAATTCCCAAATTTTTATTTTTTTACTTATTACAAAAAAAAAAACACATCAAGGACTTTTAAGGACTGTTAAATTTAAAGGACTTTTAGAAACACTGATAAATTCTCAAGGATTTTTATATAGTAGCTTAATTTGATTTATATGATTACAAATTTATTTTTTTTTATTTTCACTTAAAAGATTTTTCCTTTGATTTAAATTCCGATTTTAGTGATTCAGCTGTGCACGCCTTACAGTTTCTTGATGTTATAAATATGAAAGATCCAACACAAAAATCACATTTTTATAGAACAACTTTAAAGGAAGTTCTTCCTTTTATACCACGCGTAAGTTTTACATTTTATATAATTTAAATTTGATTGAATTTAAAAAAAAAAAATATTTAGAAATTATGGTGGCAACATATATGGCCATGTCTTCAACAAGAAATGAGAACAGCTGAAGTATTAGCAGCTGTATTACAACCAGCATTAGCATTGGTACAAGAAGCAAAACATCATGAATATGAAACAATTATTTTACCAACATTTAAGTAAGTTTTTTTTTATTTCTGTAGAATATCATAATTAAATTTTGAATTAATTTCTAGAAAGAGAATTTTAATTAAACTATCAGTAATAATTTTGGAAATTTAAGCATAGAAAAAATTCAATTTATGATAGTAAAACTAAATATTAAATTTTAAATTTACTTATTAAATAATTTCGTCATTATTTTCCACCATAAATTATTATTTATTCCAACTTTATAAATATGTAATTGAAAATATTTTAAATTTTTTAACAACAAATTAAAATTTAATATTCTAAGAAAACTTTTTTTTAATCCCATTTCATTATGTAAAAAATGCAATTTTTCTCAAATTTAATTAAAATTTAATTTATATAAAGAAACATTAATTTAATGGGAAAAATTTTCATTATCCAAAATATATCTTGCAGCAAAATATGAAGATAAATTTTGCTACTAAGGATTATTAAAAAGGAATTCTTTTTTTATTATCATTAATTAAATTTAATTATGGTTTTAAGAAATTTTCAAGTTAAAAGGATAATTTAATATTAATTATAATTAGAATGATAAATATATAGAAGGTAAACAAACTGTGTATTTAAAATGCATTTTACATTATAATTATGGTATTTAAATATTTGAATTTATATGTTGTTAGTTCACAAGCAGAAGCTATTAACTCGCTATTTTACAATATTTTGCTTTTTTGGTGGAAAGCTGATCAGGATTAAGTTCTATATTTCGACAAAACATCGTATCGGTCGCATATTGTAACAAGTAAGATTTAAATTCGGTTGGAAAGCACATCATTTTTTGAATTTCATAGACAATTACTTCATACAAAATCGATTTACTCAAAACTTAGTGTATCTGACTTAATGCGTTCTGCTTGTTAACTAAAGGAATAAATATCCTTTATTCAAATATTTATTATATATATATATATAGATAAATCTCAAAAGGATATTTCTTATATTATACGGAACATTTATCTTAGAAAATGCAAGATAATAATTTTATGTTGAAAAATCTTTCGTTACTTAATATTTATCTACTCATCCTTTTATAGTATAAATTTTATATATATTTTCAATTTGTACTTTATGGTTTTTATTTACTTCTAGAATATTTCAAAATAAATTTAAATTTATAAATATTAAACTAAAATGTCGGTCAGTCGATATTTTTATGTGTAATTTTCCAATTTTATATATTTATTTATCCAAAGTAAATTTATGTGAATACCAGAAAATAAAATTAAATTTTTTAAATTAATTTTAATAAAAAAAAAATATATTATAGTATTCTTAGAATTTAAGGAGTTTAAGGACATTTATTTTTATTTTTAAGCTCCTCTACAATATTTCCTGCTACAATATTTTTGCATAGTTAAACTTCTATATACATAAAAGAATATTACGAAAAACTTTTCTATTTTTATGCATTTGTCCAGAACCTGGGGAAAACATTTTATCCTTCTCCATATTTTTACCTTATGGAAGAAAAATTTATATGAAAGTTTTTTATATTATTTACTTTGTACAAAAATAGATTTTAAAAAAGCAAATGAAGATGAATGCCTTTAAGCTCTGTTAAATAAAGCATATATTATATATGTATATGAACCAATAACTAAAATGATTATTTATTTTATATATATATATATTTTTTTTCCATATATCCTTTTAGGATTGTTTTTGCATCGCCAAAATCAATTCAAGCATCTGTAACAATACTTGAGAATTTGCATGTGATATTAGAGAAAACACCAAGAGATGATATCAAAACTGATGTCCTTCCATTATTATTTAATGCATTTGAGAGTACGACCATTCAAGTACAGGTATGTGTTTTTTAAGGATATATAAAAATAGAATTTAATTCCATCTGGGTGGATTACATTTTTTTGTTTCTGCTCTGTTTGATGGTATAAAGAAATATGAAAAAAATATAATCTAAATGGAATTATGATAAAAAAAAAATGAAATTACACTGATATGGCATTAAATAAAGATTTATATACTTAATAATAATAGAAAAAACTATAGCTGGAAAATGTAATTGGAAAATTACAATTTAATGGAGCATAAATGAATTTCATTTATTTATACTCGTATAATAGAATTTTTAAATCACTTTTCGATCCTTTTACAATTTCAGTTTCATTTTTCACAATACAAAATCGTAGTTTGACAAAATAAAAACGAACTTATGGAAAAATTTACAAAAAATGGTAAATTTTGTTCAGTATAGAAATTAATTTGAATTGTAAAAAGACCAATTTCTGTAAAATTGTGTAAAGTCTTATTTGACCTGAAAGTCCTTTACAATATTAGATTTACTAAACATCTAGAATTTAATTTTCAAAATTAAATTTAAAAAAGTTTAAAAAGTTTATTAAAGATCAAAATAACAAGAGTTTTTATAAGTTTTCCTTTACACAAAGTTCATAAAAAAAATATTATTTTCACATGAATAATATTTCTATAAAAAGCTTTTCTACTGTCTAATATTATATTATATCCATAATTGTAAATGTTATTGGTTTTAAATTGCAACAGAAAATGAAATCTAGCAAATCCAGTTTTTTTTTGTGCATTCACAGAGAGAATAATGGAAAATTGTAATTTTTGCTAAAAATAACTAAAATTTCTATCAAGGATAAAAGAAATTTTTATTTTATTTTTCTAATGTAAAAAATCTGTTCATATATATTTTTATGATTAAATTGTTACGAATGAATTGCACACAAATTGTAAAAGGTAAATGATACTCATAAATACCATAACAAGATACAATTTTCCAATTTGACTTTTCAAAGAATTTTAACAACTATAAAAACTAATAATGTTTTGGTATATAAAATTCTATTTAAGAGAGTTATCCTAAATACAAAATTAACTATATTACGAAGTATATGTACGAAAATAGTTAAATGAAAAGGATAAATATAGAAATATGTATAGAAAATTCATATGAAAATTATGTTTTTTAAGTGGCATAAATTATCATCTTTATTGTTTGAGATATTTTCTTTGAAAATTATTTCAAACAGACAATTTTCAATTGTTCCAAGTTGTGGTTTTGTTTGTTTAAGAAATAATTATTGTGTTCGTAGTGGAGTTTATAGATAATTGGACTATAAAATTGAATGTGCAACAGGAATTTGAGAAAGATTATATAAAGTTCAATTGGTATACAAATTTGTATTTGAATTTAATTTAATTTTTGATCAATTTTTTAAAATTTTAATAGTTTAACCTCCATTGACACTATACTTTAATAATACAAAGGTCAAATTTTATTTCTATTAAATTTTCATCCAATAACAAATATTATTAATTTTTTAAACTAATATTTTTATAATTATTAACCTTATAAAATAATCCTCGAAATCGCAATAGACCTTTATAATAATTGACTTATATTTCTAGGACCTTTTCACCCCAATAAATTTGCATCTTCAATAAAAAACCTGTTGTCCCATGTTTGCCAGATTTTATTTTCGTATTTTTTTTTGTTCCAAATTTTGGAGTTTTTTTTTGCTGTTGTTGTTGAGAATATTATACAGAAAATAATCATAAAAAATTTATAAATTTCTTCCGCTATTTTAATTTTCATAAAAAATTTACGCAAAATAAAAAAAAACTGGAAAATATCCTACAACCACTTCACATTTTCATTCCAAGGGGATGAAAAAAAACGATGTACAAAAAATATTCATACAGACACTTAGTTAAATCCTATGCAAATTTATTTTATGAGGAGCATTACTAGTATCAAGGATGTTAGGCCGTTTACGTATAAAAATTTGAATAACATTTTTTTTCTGTCTTGGGTTTGATTTAAAAATCTTCCAATTTTTTTGGGAAATATTTCCCTGCTGGAGTCCCAAAAAAAGGAAAAAGCTCCATTTTAAATTATCAATCGATTTTCTGTTGATTCCAACATTTGAACACCAAAAGAAAAATTATATAAAGGACTCATCACACTTTTAAAAAAAGGATTTTCGTTTATTTATACAAAAATATATTTTTGGAAATTTTAATAATATGTTCGAATACATTATGTATTTATGTTGATGTAATAATGATTTTTATGTACATAAATTCATATTTCACTTACAACAAAAATATAGATTAAACCTTTGGGGTTTATTTATTCAACAAGTCAATATAATATATCGAAGTAAATATTTCTACACCGAGAGAAAATTTCACATGTGTGTACGAGTTATGGTTATGTTATGTGTATTTTGAGAGCTTTTAAAAAAAGGAAAAATTGAAAAGAAAATATTAAAAAAGTAAGAATACATTTTCCTATTAAAATATCAAAGAAAATTGGAAATTATGTATAGAAATGGCTGGGGACGCGGACGGTATAAATAGCAATTTTATTTTATTTGTACATAAATATAAATGGAGCTCATTACTAATTCCAAAACGAAAATATACAAAGCTAATTTATTTGTTGTACAATGGGTTTGACGACATTCTAATACAATTTACAAGTCAATAAAATAAATATTTAATATAATATTTATGTATTTCTTTTGGTATATTGTGCCAAAAATAGGATCTACGATATTGTATTCGATATTCGATATTTCAATTTAAACAAACTTTTTTAAAAAAGGATAATTGAAAATTGACTTAATATTTTTTTATTGAAATTAAATTCTTTTTTTGCTATTTTCATCAATACGTAATAGAGCAAACAATTTTGCATTTAAATGAAAATATAATAAAATGAAAAATTATTTAATTCAAGGAATTCTGATTATCCTTACGCGAAGTGGTAATACAAATATTTCAATAATAAATTTATTTCAAAATGAATTTTAATCGAATTTATTTGTTTTATTATTATCGAATATATTTTTATATAAGTTCTCATCATCTACTAATAATGATAATATATTAAAAAAAACCCACGTATAAAAATTGCTATCAATTTCAATTTTGATATACAACCAATCAAAATGAGTTGGTGTAGGAATTCTATAAATAAAAAAAAACGAATTTGCTTCCAGAAATTCTATAAATAAATATTCAATTTTTACTTTTTAATTACTAAACTTAATTATGTACGTACATCTAATTTTGTGTACATTTATAATTTTATTAAATGTATTTGAAATATTGCAAACAAATTTTCTCATTGTATAAAATTTAATTAACTTAATTTAATAAATTCAAATCACCACAAAATCTGTTAAATCATTTTAATTAAATTTACCAATTTTGTGTACATTGTTGAAAAGCTTATAAATACTTAAAGATTGTCCTTTATAAATTAATCAATTAGGATATATGGCAATGTAGTTCATTAAAAAATATTAAAGAACTTATCTTTTATTCACAAAAATATTTTATAATTTAATTTTCTAGAGTGCAGCTTTAGTTGCTGTAACTAATGTCTATGATTGCATTGATGAGGCATCAATTAGAAAAATGGTATTACCAAAAATTAAAATGGTTTTTGAAAAGAATCATACAGATGTGAAAATTGTTGCTAATGTTTTATCCTGTATCGAAAGGACATTAGAAAAATTGGATAAATCACAGGTATAAAAATTTATGGCCTTATTTATATTTATCAAAATAAATCAGAAATTTATTTACAATTTTATTTTACACATCAATCAAAATTTATTTAAATATTTATTTAAGATAATCGATGAAGTTTTGCCACTGTTATGGGATGTTAGACTATCAGATCCAGATATTATTTTACGTGTTGTTAGTAAGTAAACATATTTTTTTATTTAAACAAATACTTTGGTTAAATTACGTTATTTACTTAGGCAAATTATAAATTGAAAATAAATAAACAAATCCTTATTTGATTAATGATATTTTTTTTAAAATAATCTAAATTTATTGTAATATTAATTAATTACATTTTCAACTAATTCAATATGTAACAAGTTACATTATCTACATTATCTCCCATTTCAACAATTATAATAAGATTATCGTAAATGTTGTAATTTTACGATATCCTAAATCGACTAAATTATACAATAATTGACTACATTACTAACTCTGATTTATATTCAAACAATTAAATTTGAGTTTATCACAAATTTTATGTCTAGTAATTTAAGTAAACATTATTTCTTTATTTTATCTATTTTCTTTTTTTTTTTATTTTACCTAAAAAAAATAAAAAAAAGAACACTTAAAAAAAATTACGTCTTAAATGATGATATCAATTTTTAAATCCACGCACTTAACACAATCTACTATAATATATACATATATTTAACAGATATTTACAGGGTAATGTTAAGTGACAAAAAATATGGACTATCTGTTAATATAATGGCCACGAGGGTAATGCCATCACTTATTCCACAAACAGTTAATCCCTCATTAAATTTGGAACAATTTACGATTCTTCTTGAGGTACGTAAAAGGAAAAAAAAATTATATTATATTATTATTATGCTTTTTATACAAGTATTTATATTCTTGGTCCTCCATTTTCCTTCTTTTTTTTATATTTTAAATTACTTTTTTTTTATATCCTACAAGAAAAAAGGAAGTATCCCAGTCTCCTGTTTATTTACAAAGTAAAAGCAACAATTTCACTTCGTAATTTTATGTGATCTTATAATATCCTTTTTTTCCATCTTTTATCTTTTTTATTATTATTATCTTTTTATTTAGTTTGTTTGTTTTATTCGTTATTGTTTCGTCCTTATTGTACATTTATATGATTGTATGTGTTACGTGTTTATATATGATTAATTTCTTTGTAAACTTTTAATAATAATGAAACGAGGAGAGATAATTTATTTTGTGGTTTTTGTGCATTTTGTTATTTTTACATTTTGTTGTATAAATGATTTATTTTTCGTGGTTTTTATACTACAAACATTTTAATAACGAACTGAGGAATTGAGAATTTAATTTTAAATTCGAAAATTGTAAACGTTTCTGTTTATATATAATTATTAAATAATATATAACATTTTTCGGTTTGAATATGTAAAATCAATTAAAATGAAAATGAAAATCGAAAAATCAATCATAAATTTATTGGTTTGACAAGAGTATTTAATCACTGTGAATAATTTCAATTTGGTTTAGTAAAGTTCTAATCAAGATTTTAATTAACAGATCAGTTAATTATGAATGACAAGCAAATTTCACATTTTTATAAAATTTCTGCAAAGTTCACGAAATAAATTTTAGAAAAATGGGCAAACAAGAAACGGGAGACATTTGCTATGCCAAAAAAATAGTTAGATTATTAATTTTCATAATGAGAAAATCATTTTAATTAATAACAAATTACCAAAACAATATTAATTAATCAAATTGTTTCATTCTCAGTACCTCATTTCATTAATGTCACAAATTTTAATTAAAAACTAAATTCATTATTATCATTTATTTAAGTCTTACACCATATAATTATTTTTATGTTCAACATCTTCAATATTTCATTATTCTTACTATACTTTAGATTTTATTTAAACGAAATTTTTCAAATTTATGATGAAATATTTTTAAAAGGTTCTTCAAGAAATGCTTGATCATATTGACCGACAACAACGTAATAAACTTAAATTAGACAATCTATCAATACCATCACCAGAACGTCATCGTCCATTACGACATCAATTTTCATCAGATAATATGCATGTGCCACCATTTAATATACCAAATTTACGTATCGATCAAAGGAAAACATCAAGTGCTGAAGATATGGCAAGAAAAAATTCAACAGGTATACTTATTTATTTATTTATTTATAGCAATCAAAAATTTTAATATGCTTTCATTTATTATACAAAAATAAAAGCTCATAAAAATTGTTTCCAATATTATTTTTGAATTATTTTTTTTTTTTATTGATTTTGGGAATTACCATTCATTAATCACAGAGCGTTAGATCCTTAAAACGAAATATATAACGTATATATATATATATATATAAAATATATTTTCTGTGTGTGTAGAGAGTAGAAATAATTTAATATCGACAGATTATCATTTAAGGAAAATTTAATTTCCTGTAAATATAATAAAAATGAGATTATTATTCGGATGATTGGTAATTTTGTTATCCAAAATATCATTGAAGCGGATTATATATTAACAGAAATGATGAGATTCATTTTTTTTTGGACAAAAATAGAATTTTTACATGAAATAATATTATAATAATTTTTCTTAGAATAATTATGTAATTGAAAAAATTGAAAATATTGATTAAAATATAAAAGTCGAAAAAATATATATTGCTATCATAGAAGAATGGGTTTATTAAATTTAATTATATCTAGAATAATTAAATTTTTTATGCTTGTTATAATATTATATTCTATTTAAATTTCTTTCATTTTGGATTGTAAATGTTCCCCTTTAATGTACTACTTACTAATATTTACATAATTTATAAACCTTGGAATTTTTATGTATAATTTTTTTTTTATATAAACCACCCTTTTAGCATAACATCACATTGCCACCAAAATTTATATAACACTTCTCTGAATATACAAAAAATTCGATATTTTAGCATAAACATACAGGAGTAATCTCTACCTACATACTTATATGTACATATAAATAAGTATATGGTATAGAGATAATAATTTATATTATATATGAAAATTAAATAAAAACATCAACAGTTGGTGCAAAACCCACAAAACAGAAAATATTCTTCTCATTAAAAAAAATATATATATATATATTTAACCTCTCCACCCACATACAAAAAAAAATCGTAATAAAATTCTATATTTAAACAGTTTATATTAATGTATGTGTGTATACTCTACTTCTTTATTTTGCAATAAAAATTGCTTAATTTTAAGGATAATTATTAAGTTACAATGTTATACACACACAGAAATGTACCAGTAATAAACTTTTTGCCACAGCTAGACTTATTTATATATAATTCCGAAAACCATTTAAACAAAATTTCAATTCGGTTGAGGTGCAGAGAGAACTGATTTTAAGTTCGTTAAGGTTTTGATATTTCTGTCAGATTTTGATCGTTTTTGGTCGTCAGAAATAACTAAAAACAATTGGACATATTAATAGTCTGATTTTTTGTCCTGGCTAAATTAGTTGTCCTAGGCTGCTCTGTAACCTTTTGTAAGCAAAATCCCAAAATTTTTATTACACTATTAAGCTTTTTGATTGGTTCAAAATATGCGTTAAAATGTCACGATTTAGGAACTTCGAATAAAAGTCACCCTGAATTGGGAATATGTGATTTTGCTTTTAATTACAGATGTAAATTTATCTGTGATGAATTTAATTGGAAATTTTGCTAGTAATAATTGGTAACATATTTAGAAACTTTTTCGGTTGAACAGGCTTTGTGGAACTTTCGTGATTTAAATTTAAAACTAACAATGCTTCAAAAAGTTTTAAAAATTTCATTCTGAAACAAAACTTATTAAACTTAATCTGACTACCTCAATTCTGATTGAAAAAACCTATATCCTGGTGAAAAAAAGGATCAACATATTTTTAGCGTAAAATATAATATGTATAACATAAACCATATTTTTCGTTGTTAATTAGCTTTGTGTGGCAATTATAATGTTAATAAATAATTTTTCTCCTGTTACGTTTTTTTTTAAAAAAAAAGTAAATAATTTTTTTTATGAGTTTTTTTTTGTTTGTTTTAATGTTTATTATCTCAATTTACCATTATTTATATTAAAGGTTCTGGTATATTGGGTGGATGGTGGTTTGGCGGTTCACCATCATCACCAGAAGGTAGTAATTTTTTGCGTGTTGCAAATGCATTTCCGAATCGTCGATTATCTGATAATACATTAATGACACCAAAAATACGTATTGCACCATCATGTGCATCATCGCCTGGTGGTACACCTGGTGGTGGTTTACCTATACGACGGCATTCTAGTATTGGACCACAAGAAAGACGTAGTTCTGCCATTAATTTATCACCACCAACTGTAAGTAAATGAAAAAAAAACTGTATAATTTTTATATTTATATTAATGATTTTTCGAATTTTCATTTTATTATTTCGATTTGTTTTTTATTTATTTCTTTTCATTTATGGAAAATTTAATTGAATTAAGAAAAATTATTATTGGTACACTGAAAGAAATTGTGTTTTGTGGTAAATTAAATGATTTGGAATATATTTGGTATAATTGATTCAGAATTAAGCTTAAGAATAGCGCAATATAATTATTTATATCAAGCTTAAGCAACTTGAATTAATTGACCAATTAGTCAAGCTTAAATTAAGATGATCTTAAAAATACTTAGAATTAGAATACAAATTCTGAAATTATTTTGGAGTGAACCGTTTTAAAAGCATCATAACTGGAAAATACCAACTTTTATTAATAATATTTTTATCAGTGTACCAAATAATATTTACTATATATCTACGAAAATTCTACCACCATCAATAACATCACATTATCAACGATATTGTCGCCTAAACTATAATTCTGTCACATTTATAAATATAGCTAATTACTTATTTTCTCTGTAGGAAATGATTTTCCTTTTATAATATTTTTAATTAGGATTTTTTTTTTGTTCTATTTAAGTTTTTTATTTTAATGGTTAGTTATAGTCCTGTGTTATCCTTCCTGTAGAAATGGATAACTTTTTTTCATATGGTTTAAAGTTTATACACTCATATAGAATGAATGCATTTTAGTTTTCGAAGTTAATTACTTGTATCTTTCTATTTCCATTAATGATATAGTGGCAAGAAATTGATCATAAAAAAAAAGAGAATTTTATTCCTCAAAACTTTAATTTTTTTTTGCTATCAAATTATAAGTTTTCCTGTTTATTTGAAATTTATATATAGTTGCCTCACCTGCCTATACATGAAAAATATAATATATAAACTTTTTACCTTGGAATTATTTCTTTTTAACAAAATTTACACTAAAAGTTTTTCTCTATCTAAAATAAAAGGAAATTGGATTTAATTTACAGAGAGATTTTTTTTGGAAATTTTGATTTATTATAGTTATTTATCGTTCAAAAATTTTCCTCTATATTTTATAGCAAAAATTTAAATTTACGTTTAAAAAAGTTCATAAAATTTATTTCACATGATTTTTTATAGTAAAGTTTTAGATTTTTTCTTTAAATATTTTGTGTGGATGTAGAATAGTTAATAAGGTTAGTAAATAGTTAATAAAGGATACCTACTAAATTTATATTAAAGATAACAACATGCAATTTGGATTATTAAAGTTAAGTTATAAATTGTAGAAATTATAGTTTAAATTGTTTTATATTTTTGTGATTAAATTTAGCATAAAAAATTATGAATTATAAAATTAGCACATTTACAGGAAGAAATTTTAAATTTAAGTAGTATTTGAATTAGGAATGTTCTTTGCTGTTTTCGAGTTTTTTTTTCAACACTTTGTGGTATCGTTAAACTCTAGATTAATATAGTTACAATTTTCTAAAATCAAATTCTCCTTACTAGAAATCATTTGGGCAAGATTTCGATAAGATTACTTTATGTATGATTTGATTGTATTCCAATTTAAATTAATTTTTAAATCTATACCAGATTTCACAACAATATATTTTTAATATCTTTGATCCTTATTAGATTTTAAAAATTTCTATACGCGTAGGTTTATGTCTTGATTAAAATTGTACGTATAATTTACGAAAGGAGATTTAAGCAAATCGTTAATCTCTTCATCCTTTAAATTATATCGTTGTACTTTCGTTGTAAAAAAAAATCGTTGTACCTTATTTCATTTTTTTTAAAATAACTTTAAGCTTAAAAAAATAAATAAATTATTAAAGAAAAAACCAAAAAACAAAAAAATTGTATATAAATAGGCTTATGGGTTCAGCGCTCGTGGAGGCTCCGGATCGAGCCTTTCAGTGCCTTCTACTTCTGCTTATGTAGTAAGTTTTGACTACAATTTAAATTTTTAAAACAAAACATCATATTTTTTTATTATTATATTCGTTGTTTTATTTCAGCTGCCTTAAAAATTTTAAAATATTTAATTATAAAAAAAAAAACTAAAAAAAAAAAAATTATTATAATTTTGATTTTATGCATTTTTATGTTGCAAAGAAAAAAGATTTAATGATTTGTGAAATTTGTTTTTAATGTTTATAATTATCTTGGAAATTTTTTGAAAAAATTGTTCTAATGCTAAACAAATCAATTTTATTACAAAAAATTGAAATTGAAAATATGCTCGGTTTATGTACGCCAATAATAATGCAACCCTTGATTCACCATGAAGCGAAAATAATGTTTGTTCATTTCGTTCGTATATATATATTTTTGTTCAAAAGTTAATAATGTTGTGTGTTTTGTTTTTATTTAATATAATTTTTATAATTTAAATATAAAACTAATTAATGATAGGGAAATATGTGTAATTAGTATGGTCTAATTGCCTTTGGCCCAACCTTTAATTGATATATATATATATATATTCTTAATGTCATTTCCATAATGAATTATGCATTAATCAATATTATAATTGTTTCAATTCACACACAATTCTATACACCACAATTTTTTTTTATATAAAATTCAAATTAAATATAATTTACACACATATTTTTACATGTTTGTTTATTCCATATTTTTAATTTAAATGTTTTTATATTGAAATTAATTTTTAAATTTTATAATTCGAAATTTTTGTAGTTCATTTTGGGATCAGTATAATTGACGAGTTGATAATTTTTTATCAAATATTAAATATATTATTTCATTCAGCATAAATAATTGATTAGGAGTGGAGTTATGTCAAAGAAATGAGCTCATTGCAATGCGAAATGCACACAAAAAAACTGAAATATTGTATATACCAGGAGAATTATTTTATTATTACATAATCTGGATTACTTTTACAATTTTCGTGTCCTACCTTTAATAACCTTTAACTATCCTATCATTCATATACCCTCATTAATTTCCTATTCTCTTTATACTAAACTATGACTAAAATGACTAAAATTTCTATTATTTGTCCTAGTTTCATTGACATTTAATGGTATATTATTATTATCAATAATGTTACGCTTATAAATTTTTATAATCAATTGAATATTTACATAAAAAACCTTTGACGAAAATACAATGTTATGTTTTTGTTTTTTTTGATGACCTCATTAAAATCACATGTCGTCCTGTAGGAATTTATATTTTTACGCCCAAATGCTAAATAAAACAATGTACATATATATGACTTTTATCTATGACACCTAATTTAATTTTTTTTTATTATGTTTATGTTGTACATATACATATTTATATAGTTAGATAATTATTTATAAATTCACTGAACGCCTTCATTTTATTATTTTTGTTGTTTTTGACTTGCTCGTGTTGGGATTTTTTGTGCACATTAAAAATACAAATAAAAGAAAATAAACAGTGAAAATCCAAGAAATAATATTTGAGAAAAATTATTATTATTATTATTGTATTTTATGGAAAATATAATCCAAGCATGAAATTCGTGTTTTGTATATTATCATATCTACATTTTTAATAAAGTTATATAAACAATTGTTAACAAAAAAAAAAAAATTATAGAGCATAATTTTTATATAATAATTTACAAAATGAAAAATCAAATTATATAATATATCTACACGCCTCGAAGCGAAGTGATTATTATAGTTATATAAATAATATACTTGAGTACGAGTACCACATAACTCTACTTTAACTGATCTTTTTAGAATCCAAATTGGCCATTATACCAAAATTGGCCATTATACCAAAAAAATATCAATTTGAATTTTTAAAATATAACCATAAAGAAAGGATAATTTCTCATCTTACAATTTCATCAGAATTACATAATAATTACAAGTAATTTATAAACTAAAAATTTTTTCTTTATATTATTCCCTCCATTGACGATTTTATTGAACTAAATTTTCCTATAAGTGAACCACCCAGCAAAGAAGTGACAGAACAAATTCTAGTTAAAAAAAAAATTTATAATATTAAAGTGTTCAACTTCAACAACAAAATATCCTTTTTTTTCTATTTTACCTGTTGCTTAAAAGCTTCATGACTTTTTACACTAAATAACATCTTGATTAAAATATATTACCATATTCTCTATCCAAAACATATTCTCATATTTATCTTAGCTAATAAGAAAAACATAAAAAAAATGTAAATATATATTAGAATTTTCCCTTAGGAAAATTTAACGAATGTTTATGATATTTTTTCGGTGCCATGATTTATTAAATTCTTATGTGAAGGTTCTATATTATTAAAATATTATTTTGCAGGATTATACAACAAATATGTGTTCTTTGTCCTGTATTTTATTTTTGAGGGTAAACCAAATTTCTAAAACAATGGTTATTAATTAATTATATTTCGAAAAATATAACCACACACATCTACACAATTAATGGACCTAATTTTGTATTTAGATATTAAAATTAATTTTACCTTTTTTCATCAAAAATTATGTCATTGTTTTTATAAATGAGCCTTGAAAAACCTTTAAAAATATTTAACACAAAATGGAAAAGCATATATGTATTATGTATATAATAATTTTTCATAAAATACATTATTTTCACAAAATTGTGATTTATGTAAAATTTAAAAATGATAATTTTATTTAGCAAAACTTTAATTTTTCTAAAAAGAAATTTTAATTATTTAAAAAAAATCGATTTCAAAATAAAAAATAAAGTTTTTCTTTAAGGACATATTTTTTAATGATTTATTTTTTTAAATATTTTGCTTCAATAATTATGTTCACTTTAATCTTATTATCGATTTTCTGTTGGTCTTGTCCCCTTCTTGGTGAGCTTAAAATGTTACAATTTCACGGATATTGAACGAAATTTCTAATAAAGTTTAAATAAGAAAAGTCTTATTGTTACTTTCAAAACTATTTTAAGTAATCAATATTTAAGTAATACAAGAGAAAATATTAGTTTGCTTGCCTCTGTTACCGAAAATTACAATTACATTTAAAAGTAAGTATTTAATTTCAAATAAGTATATAATGACCATTGGAATTAACTTTAACAACAGGACAAGGACAAGTCAGTAAACGTTCAATAGTTTCGTGCAATGTTAATGTAATTAAATAGTGACAACAATGATATCAATTATGAAAAGGACAATTTAATGGTATAAAATTTTGTAATATAAATTTCACAAAATTTGATAGACAATTTTAAATGTGGGACCTAATTGTAAAAAAATATAATCATAAATAATTTATACCTGGAAAAAATTTATCTTAAATATTTATTTCAATTTATCAGCAATATTCAATTTATTTATTTCGACAATTAGTTATTTAAGCTGCAAAATTAATTTTTAATATTTATATTAAAATTTTTACTAGCTATTTATAGGAATATTTTGTGGTGAACTGTGATTACAAAAATGTGGTTTTATTATTGCACATAATATTCACTATGAAATTCATTTTAATTAGTAGAAAATTTATATAATATTGGCAGTAATTTTTGTTTGCCATCATTTAAAATATTGTTGTGTTCAGATACTAAATTACGAGGTCATTGTGTGGTTATAAACAATTTTATTTTATTGATGGCCTCTTTCTACTATACATAAAATGTTGCTGATGCTTGGAAAATAATTCACAAGGACCACAAGTGTTTGCACCAATTTGGTTGCACCAAATCAAATAATTCTTTTTCGAAAATAAAGACAAACCTTTAAAAAAAGGACGAATTAAAATAATCAATATGTAAATATTTTAAGGAAAATCTTGTATAATTTTCCCCTACGATGGCGCTACATGAAATATTAAAGATTAAATTTTCGTGTTATATCCTTACATTACTGACATATCCTTAGGTTAATCTATGTTACTGTTATGTTTTTCTTGATTTTGTATATTTTTCTTTATTTCTTACAAACTACACACACAAAAAATTTTCATTTTACTACACAATTTTCATTTTCATAATTAAATTAATTCATTACACTGAAAAAAAAAAATTGGTATAAAAAAATATTTGGCATTTAAAAAAATTCAACGAAAAAATGTTTTAAAATCAAAAATGTGTGTAAAAAAAAAAATTTTTTGAATGTGTGCATTTTTTGTATGTGTATGTTTTTCTTTAAATATTGAATGAGGTGGGGGGTGAGAAATGTTTCCTATTTATTTTTTTTAATATATTTATTTACATTTACTTCCTTTATAAATAATAAAATATATTTTTAAGATAAATGTGAAACTCATTTTACTTGGTGGAATATGTTTTTCCTTTTATATTTTTTGTGGGTTGGGGTGGGGTTTTGAAGGATAATTTTTTTTTTCATATAATTTCCTTTATTTTTTGCATATAAAGAAAAATATTTATTTATTTATTAAAATGAAAAATTAAACGTTTTTTTTTTGTGGCAATGAAAAGAATGTTCAAACTAAAAATTTAATTTATTCAGTTTTTGTTTTTAAAGAAAATAAATAATTTTATTTAATTTTTATGAAAAAATTTGAAAGAAAGAATGAAAAGCAATCAAAAAGAAATTTACTATTATTTTTTTTTTATTTTCATTTTTTTTTTTTTGCTTTTATCTATTCTTTCGCAGCTTGCACGGAGCATGATCGTGAGTACTTTACATACGTTTTTTTTGGGAGGGCCCGAAGACAAACAAAAAAATGATATGATAAATAAATTTATATAAAAAAAAATATTACAATTATTTTATTTGTTTAATTTTTATTTCATAAATTATTAATAATTTTATAATTTCTTTTTAATATATTAACAAAATTGAAATTTAGATAATTTTGTCGGGAAATTGCAAGAAAATTTGTTATTCGATTTACACTTTTTAATATACATACTATTTATTTATGGTGTTCATCATGATCAAAACTTCAAATTTAAATTAAAAAATTTACAATACGAAAGTTCTAAACCAATTTAATTTTTAAAGATTCGGTCCAAATCTATAAAGAATTTAAAAGTTTTAAAATTTCGAATATAAAATTTCAAATACCAAAATTTAATAAGATATTAATTCCCGAAAATTATTCAATTCAATTTTGTCAATGAAAAATTAATTTATTTATGATTAATTTTATTGAAGAATTGTACAAAATGTTTTTTTTATGTTTCATTTTAAATAAATAAATAGCTTTTTTTATGTTTTCATTTAATAATCATTATAATTGTACATATAAATTTATTATTAATTCATAAAAAAGCTCATCGATTTAATTGCAAAATTAAAAGAAAAATTAATTAAATCACAAATTTTTTTTTATTTAATTAATATTCAAATTAAAATGTGCATTTTAATATTGAAAAATCCTTTAATATAAAAATTATATAATTAATTAATATTTGCGAAAAAAAAAATCATTTAAAAAATATTCTTTATATTTAATTGAAATTTTGTACCTGGATAAATTGTCATTAATTTAATGTACACATAAATATTTTTGTATACTTTTATTTATAAAAAAAAAATTTATATATTTTAATTGTACAAAAATTTGAAAATTCAGTGACCGGAAAACTGTTGCTCTTGGAGGCATTAAAATTTCGTTGTTATGCCTACTTTTAATTGAAAAGGATAATTTGGTAAGTTGCAAGGTCAAATTCATATGATAATAATTATTCATTATATTTTTGTTGGCATTCAAAAATTAATAAAACTTTTTTTAGTTACAATTAAATTATGATTTATTATCGTTATTCAATTTATTGAATTGTTGCAAGGTCAGTCTATAAATTATTTTATAAATTTTCCTATAGTCCATAAAAATTTCAATTATAAATTGATAATCAATTTTTTTTTATTTGAAATTTAAATATTAAAATTATGGTAAATTAGAACATTTATTTCGAAATTTTTATTACCTTGAAATCGAATTTATATGCGAATATTTTTAATGGTACAAATTGATGGGAGTTGATTGACGATGGGAATTAAATTTCATCTAGTTTTTCAATTATCATCATCACAGTAATTAATTTAAATTTTTAATCATCAAGTTTTTTTCTGCAAGTATAATCAGCAAGTAAAACAGTTTCAAAAATAATTAATATTGATAAATAATGTAAGATGCTTGATAGTCTAAAACTAAACTATTGGAATAGCTTGTAGTAAACATTTAATGTAAGTAAAAAAATTTAGACTTTCCTGTCATCTCTTACTAATTAATTACAATATCCTGGAGGATAAAATACTTCGATGATAAAAGGTTAAATTCGTTTTTTTTTTACACAAACAAAATCAGTAAAATAAATAATTAAATATTTCATCATAAAAGTTTTGAAGGTTAAAATTTTAAAGGTTGGTATACAAAGTTTCATTTTATTTACAGCATGAAATAAATATGTAAATAACTAAGTCGAATTAATTAATTTAGCCAGGTCCAAAATTATGAATATGTGAAAATTTATTAAATAATTCAATATTAAAATGCATATTAACATATTTGAATTTTCTGTATAAATTGATTTTATTATTATTTTCAAAAGAGAAAAATTGAATTATATAAAATAAATATTTTATTAAAATCAATTTTTTTTTCTCTTCTTCTTTTTTTTTTTACTTCATTATACCAAAAAAAAAATTGATTTATGATTTATTTAGGGTGGTTCAATGCCAAACACATCAAGCAGTGTACCATTTTTATTATCATCTAGTATGCAATCAATACGTTCTCGTCGTACATCAACATGTTTATCATCTGGTCCATTAGGATCTGGTTCTGGTATATTACAACAATTGGGATCTGGAATGGTAAGACAACTAACTTCAGTGTCGGGCAATGCTAGTCCGGTACATCATTATACAAATCCATTCAACGGAAATAATACAAATACAAATAATAATAATCGTAATTACGTCCGCAAGTGTCCGTCACTCAATATAACATTTACAAATTAGCGAAAATAATTTATTTTATAATTTTTTTTCTTATTATTTTTAAATTTTATCCCAAAAATTTTACCAGAAAATGAAAAGAAAATAATTATAAAGAATGTTAAATTATTATATAAATTTATATATTTTTTTTAATCATCGAAGCAAAATCAAAAGAAATAATTAAATTTTTGTTTGTTTTTTAATTGAAAATGAATTTTTTTTTTTATTATCAATGCAAAATATAAAATTTTTATTAATTTATTACAAAGTGCAAAGGAAAAAATTCAATTTAAAATTTCAAAATATTAAAAAAAAACTTTTATAAAATTATTAATATTTTCTATAAATTAATTGAAACTTTGTTTTTTTTTTTACTATGGCCAGGGCAGAATTTAAATATATTAAAAGGAATTTTACATGTTATATTTATATATATCATCTAATTTTATCAGAAACTATTTTAAAGTCCTGTCGACTTGTCATAAAAATAAATATATTAAAATAACTATAAAAATGAAAGGAAAAAAAAATAATGTTTTTAAAAAGGTTTCTCTAATAAATAATAAATTTACTTTTAAGTAAATAATTTTAAAAGAAATTTATAAATAAATTAAATATTATTAGATTGGGAGTGAGTGGAATATATTTTGTAATTATAATTCAAATATTGCGAAAATTTACTTGCAAATAATTAAATTTATATATGCTCAAAAGGAATTATGTTCACAGTTTTGTGTCCTGAATTTCATTTACTATCAAAATTTGATAGTAGATATTTAATTTATACCTTAGAAATTGCGTGAAAAAGCTTTATTGATTATTATAGTCGCACAATTTTGAAATATCTAAAATTGGCAAGCCAACTTAATTTTTCTACATTTCGAATTAGACTTTTATAAATTTCGAATTTGTCTATTCAGTTGAAAATATTTGTTTATAAATAATAATTATGTGAAAAAGTATGACTACAATTCATCATTTTCGGATATTGGATTAACATCTTAAATAACTATAAATAACAGCCATATCTAAAACAGTTTGTACCAGATATTTTACAGTATGTTAACAGTTTAGTTTAATAATTTGGAATTAAAGTACTAATTTGACCATAGTTGATTTGGCCTGTTAAAGAAAACTTATTGAACTTTTATTCTGCTATTGCATTCACTTTAAATAATATTTTCTTCTTATAATTTTTTCACTTCTCTCTCAGTCTAATAATAAAATCTGAAAGATAACAAAATTTCAGTATTAAATTTATATAAATATTTAATAAAAATTTTTTTATAGGTAATAAGATTTAAAACTTTTATCGATATATAAATGAAAATTAGTAAATATATTTTTAAAAATAAATTAAATAAATAAATTTTTAAATATATTATAAATTAGATATAAAAATTGTTAGTTAGACTTTTCGTGGTAAAAGAATTTTCTTAATGCCCATAATTTTTATTATTTTTTTTTGAAACGTTACGATAATTTTTAAATAAGTAAAAAAAAATTAATTATATACATTAAATTCTGAAATTCATATTATACATAAATGGTTAGTTAAAACTAATTTAAATTTATATAAATAATTATACTTATATTGAAACAAACACAATCAATCAAAATTGCGAATATCAAAATAAATTTTAAAGTTTTTGTTCGAGTGCATCAGAAAAAAATCGTATAGAGTATTTTCGAGTATTTTTGTTTTTTTAAGAATAAAAATATTAATGGAAATATTATTGAAATTATTTTTGATTTAATAAAAAATAAAATAAATTTTCCAGCTTTTTACAGATTTTTTAACAAGAAAATACATAATAATAATTGAAAAATAAAATTTCAAACATAAATTAATTCTATATAATTCTTTATGCATTGGTAATGGCACGTTTAAACTATCAGACCATCAGAAAAAAAAATATGTTAAAATAATTTTTTCATTAATTTTCATTATTATTTTTTTTCAAATTATACAAAAAATTGAAAAAAAATTTTAAATTGCATGTTGAATTTATTTTTATATTTTTCCTTTAATATTTTTATTTAATTTTAATTTCAAATTGGAACATTTAATTCTTTTCAATTTGGATTGAATTTCATGTTTTTATGTTTTTAAACATATTAATTTAATGTATATGAAGAAAAAAACTGAAAAAGCTTGAAATCAAAATTCTTTCTTTTTTTTTTTTTAGTAAAAATCTAAATTTCTTGATTTCTATATTTTTTTTAAATTGGAAAAACAAAAAATTTCTTTATTTTTTTGCGGTAAGTAAATGGAAAAGTTTTCTAAATTTTTTTTTGTCCTTTTTTGCATACTTTTTATATTTGAAAGTATAATAAAATTAATATTTTTGAAATTATACAAAAAATATATTTGAAATATATCTAAGTAAATATGTCAACGAAGCGTATAAATATTTTGAATTAATTAAGTGAAGTTTACGATGTACTAAAATCAAAAAGTGTAAACATATATTACGCACTGAACTTGGAGATAAATGATTTCATATAATTGAATCTGTGAATTTGATCAAAAATATATTTTAAATATTAAATTAATCAAATTGTCAACTAATTTAATCATCTAATTCAAGCTTTGAATAATGAAATTAATAGTGAAGTGATGATCAGTGTAAAAACAAGCACTAAGAAATGTAACAAAACGATAGCTACTTCGTATACTATACGATGCTATTACAAATTAACTATTATAGCACTGAAATTTATATAAACGAAAAAGGGATAATTATCTGCAAGAATGGAAAATTTTTTCGCCGAAAACTCTATGAATAATTTTGAATGTGAAACTTTTTTTGATTAATAATAATATACTTTATATTTTTTAGGGATAATAATTCTTATCTAAATATCTGCAGTATTTTTTTTAGTAATATGTACATACTATCAAATAATTTCATTTAAAAAAAAATAACTTTCATTATTCCAAAGATTAACTTTTCAACTAATATTGAAAATTATAAAATTTCATTTTTTAGTTTCATTTAGAAATTGACTATAGCCTAAATAGAATTAAATTGTGATTTTGATTTATTATATTTCAATTACTATAAAATTCAAACTAAAAGTATAACTAAACTTTATGTAACTTTTAAAAATAGAAAACTTTTTAATTAGCGCAAATTTTATCAACTTTAAATTACTATACAAAATTTAGTAATATCAAAAATTATTATAATATTTTTAATTTTAATTTGTTTTAGTGAAAATGAATTTAATGAAATGATATTTATTATTTTTTTAGTTATGTTTTAATTTATGTTGGAAAGACAATGTGCTATTTTCAATGCTTTATAAAAATTTTCATTATGTTCATCAAATATACATATAAAAAATTAAATTATAAAAATAAAAATGCTTCCTCTGTGCCTTTTTTTCATCTTAAAATTTTCATAAGAAATTCATTTACATATTACAAAAAAAATATATATATAAAAAATAAATATAAATAAATTTTAATGACAATGTCGACAGCGCTTTAAGACAACGCTAAAAGACATAAATAATAAATTTATTTAATTTACTATAATAAATTAATCTTTTATGCAAAACTATCTGCCCACAATATTATATGCCAATTTAAGAAAATATATTAATTAACAATTATATAGAGAACTTTTAATTAACTAACTATATATAAAATTACTGCTAAAAATATTTCTATAAAATTTAAGTAATTTTTGAAAATATACTATAGAATAAAAATTGAAAAAACTTTATGAAATACAAAAAAAAAGTTAAGCGCATTCTTTTAAGCATTTTGCAAAAAAACAAAAAAAAACAAATTTTGGTTTTAGAAAATCTTTTTAAATGCTTTTAATTTTTGCATTGTTTGATTTTTTTATTAAAATTATATAAAAATTATTAAAATATTAGATATAAAATCTAAGTAAAAAATAAAACAAAATATAATATTAATAATTAATATTTAATTTATTGAATGACAGACACTCAAAGACCAAATTTATGAAACAATTTTTTTTTGTATTTTAAAATTTATTTATTAATTATTTTTTTTTTGCTTAATGTATGCTTACTAAAAATGCTTATAAAAATTGCTTTTATTTATATATTTTTTGCTGAATGAAATTTATTTGCTTGCTTGTTACTTAACTAACTTTTTATGATTGTGCTTCTATATAAATAATTATGTAATTATTATGCTATTTTGAAAACAGATTTTTATGAATGCAAAGAATATTTTAATGTCGCTTGAAATTTGTAAATGTAATAATTGACAAGCTTAAAAAAAAAAAATTATTAAACTTCATATACTTTAAATTAATTTGCACCTTTCTGTTTAAAATCTATAAGAGTTTTAATACTAAGAAAGAATTATCGAAATTTTCAAATATAAAAAAACTAAAAACTATCAAAGAAACTTTAGTAATTCATATTTTATATCCTTTTAAGGATCAAATTTAACATAAATTGTAAAGTAACATTTATGAAAAATTTGTTAGTATAAATTATATAAATTAGTAAAAATGCTACTCAATTGAAAAATGCTACGGCCAATCATTTATGCTAAATGTCAACATTCCTTACATACAGAAACCCTCATTAGTCAACATATAAAAGTTACATTACCAATTTATACATACAACTGTTCTGTTTTAACATTCTGTTATAAAAGTAACAGGTAACGCAACAGCTTTTTTGTATGAGACACAAATACGAATATAAACGATTTATTTGTAATAATTGACCAATAGAAAAGTTTTTCTTCCAACATTTGAAAGTATATGATTAAAGCTCTTTTAGCTTTATGATTTAGTTAACAAATAAAAGCTCTTTTAGCATAAAAGAAAAGCATAAATCTTATATAACAAGATTTAGTATTGCTGTTAAATAAATATAGTTTTAAATTTTTCATTTTTGAAAATTTCGATAAAATTTTTTTTTTGCTAAATTACATAATAAAACGCGTCTTTTTTTTTTAAAAAAATATCAAATTAAAAATCTGTAAAAAGCTAAATAAAATCTTTAAAAATTATAATAAACCAACAAAAAAAATGAAAATTCAAAATTCAAAATTTTGTTTTTAAATTATTTAAAAAGCCTGTCATTTAAATATGTAAATGTATATGTATATATATATATATATTTATATTTTAACTTAGTAGTAGTATATTTATATATATTAAAAATTTCATTTAATTAATTTTCGTAAATTTTATTTAGTATAACTTATAAATACTCTTTAACATTATAGTAATATAGTAAGTACACAAAATTCGTTAAACAAATGTTGTTTTTTTTTTTTTGAATATTATAAAATTAAAATATAAAAAATTTAATAAATTTTTAAATAATATTATTTTAAATATTTTTTAATTTCAATTTCTTTTTACACAAATTGTACAGAAACAATATTTAATTTACTTTTACTTACTTATTATTTTAGTTTTTTCAAATTATTATTTATTATTATTATTTTAGTTTTTTCAAAAATATTAAATGTATAAATGTAAATATATATAGAAATTTTATAGATAGACGTTAAATATATATAAAATTAATTATTGAAATTTTTTTAAATTAATATCATAAATACAAAAACATATATATATTTTTACAGTATCAACTATTCTCCGGTCGTACTTAAATGCAAATTAATTTACATATACAAATTATTTTAATAAATTTAATTTGCACAAAATAATATTATTTTTTTTATATATAAATCCTCCAATAAAGGACCAAAATAAGGATTTGTATCTTGTAATAAATAAAAAAATTACAATGAATTTAAATAAAATATTGTAGTAAAATTAGTAAAAAAAAAAGAAAAATTTATGTAATGTAGTTGTTAGAAAAGACAACACCAAAAAAATAACAAAAATTATTTTAAAATAACAAAAATTAATATCTAATAAATAAATAAAGAAAATCTATTTAAAATAATCATAAATGAAATTATATTTAAACATATTTAAAAAAAAGTCTAATTTTAAATAAAAATTTTGATTGACATTAATCTAATTAAAATATTCTATAAAGCAATACTATAAGTGATCTATTAGACCTGGTAAACAGAATTAAAATGCTATATATATGTGAACTTCTTATAAATCAAAGTGAATAATTAAATATCATAGAGAAGAAAATGTAGAAAATGATCTCAAAATTCAATATTTAATAATTTTCAAACTATTTGCATTACATATTCTGTCGAAAGATGAAACGAAATTTATATCTGGAAGAAACAATAATAATAATATTTAAATGATAATTTTTATGTGGTTTATTACCAATTGGAATTTCGAAAATCATGCATATTGATCAATAAAAGGTATAGTGGATAAAATTTAATGAACATTTTCACTTTTAATAGTTTTCCTTTTAGTTGAAATGACTTTGCATTCATTTTAGTTTCAATTAGTTTTCAATAATATAATATTTCTTTAATATATAATTTAATTTAATTTTTGACTTAATTTTTGAATATGAACTAATTCTAGAATTTACAAGAAATAGATTAATATTGAAATATTTCTAAATGTCAAGCAAAATAATTTGTAAATTTAAATTTTTAAATATTTTTCTACAAATTATTCATAAATTCGAATATTTTTTGGTCCTAGTAAAAAGTATATACATATGTATGAATGGTGAACAATAAATGTAACTATATTGTTAAATTTACAATTCAGGCAATAATCATCTGTTAATTTCTTTTATTCACATATTTCAATTATAGTTTCTGACTTTTACATAAAATAAAAATCATTAAATTCATTTTATTCACGTGACCTAAGAAATTAATACATCACCAATTATAAATATATATAATCACTATTTAAATTTTCTTCCAAAAACAATTCAATTTTATTCCAATTTAACACCAAAAAAACTTAATTACTACAACCAAATATTTAAGAAGAAAAATATATTGTAAATCTTCCTTCCTGGGCGGATCGCTTTGAGATTATATACACAAAATTTGTGAGGCAATTAAATAATTATTTAAAAAATTATATATAAAAAAAAATTTACACAAAAAAAAAAACATAATAATTTCATATTTATATATTCATGTGATCTATTAGTTTTATAATATTAAATTCCTTCCAAAAATATTTTACCATTTAAAAAAAAGAAAGATATTATAAATGTTTTAAATATTAAAAAGAAAAATCATTAAAATTTAAGAAAAATCAATAAAATTTATCATTTTTAAATGTGTATAAGTAAAATATATTATAGAATATTTTTAACGTCTTTAATAAAAATTAATCAAAAATAAAAAAAAATTATAAATATAAAATTAAAATATAAATAATTTAAATATGGGAAACATACTACTACTAAGCTAAGAAATTTATATATATATGAATCTATTTTTTGGGCAGGTCCCAAGAATCAAAATAAAATAAAAATTTACATTATATTTCAAACTATCATAAATCATAAAAACATTTATATATAATATATACAAATATATATTTCACAAAATTTAATCAATTATATAATTATAAGAAAGTACATATATTAAAATCATAAATAATCTTATTTAAAATATATAATAATAATAATAATAATCAAATCATTCATGCTGGACATGATATGGAAAATATTTTTAAAACTAAAAAAACTAAAGCCATTTTTCAAAAATGAATTTTAAAAAAATAATTGAAATTCTTATGAAATTATATAAAAAAAACTTATTGACTGTATAATAGTTGCCCAGTTCCCATATTAATATTTATATACAATTTAATATTCATTTAATTAAAGTTCTATGCTTAATTTTCGTAGGATATTAAAAGAGTTTGTCACTTTATTAAGGATTATTAAATGTTTCATCACCATATCCTGCCATAATTACAATAAATTTAACTCCAACCTCAATCTAACTTAATGAGACAGAATATTACATATTTGAAATATCAAGTTGATCCTTTTACAATTCAAAATGGTCTTTTCCCAAAACAAAGGTGAATTTTTGTAAAAAAACAACTTTTATTTAGAACAGCACAAATTTGTCTTGGGAATAGAACAATAACAAGAAATTATTAATAAAAAAATTTATAAATGTCATAAATTGATTTGTAATTAAATGAATTATTAAGATAAAATTATTGCTAGATTTCCAAGACAAATAGATTAGATTAGATCAATTTAATAATCTTCGCCAGTTAAATCTGGTATATATGACAAAAATTTAATAGTCTATACAAAAACCATATATGAATTTACCTTTCATAAACGAAATGAGAATATTTTTTTTTCGCATTTCCTTTCCGAAATATAAAATTTTAAAAGTCAGTAATTAATTTTTATAATAACATTTTCATCCCCCAGGGATACCAACATTTTTCCTTATTATATAGTCACCAGTTCTAACATAAAACTTAAAATTAGGGCATATTTTAAATCAGTGTTTCCCAAATTAAATTTCAGTAATAATTCAAATGAAAAGACAAAAAAAAAAACTTTCTTCTCCCTGTTACATATTTTTTTCCACACACATACAAAAAAAAATATCCAAAATTTGTTATAAATTAAAAACGAAAAAAAAAATTAATGTCCTTGAACTAAAA
Source organism: Empis stercorea (assembly GCA_949752835.1). Classification (NCBI taxonomy): domain Eukaryota; kingdom Metazoa; phylum Arthropoda; class Insecta; order Diptera; family Empididae; genus Empis; species Empis stercorea. The sequence continues at coordinate 3,778,846 of OX457085.1, forward strand.
TCCTGATAAGAAAAAAATTTTTTTTTTAAACGAAAAAAAGTTACAAAAACATTTTTTTTTGTATACCAAATTTTATTTTTACCTTTTTTACCTTCCAATATTTTGTTAGTCGTTTCATTTTTTGTTGTTATTTGAAGTTTTTTTTTCCCTTAAGGTTCTTATAACATTATTATTATATTTTTTAGTAAGTAGCCCAGATGTTGATTTTACCTATGAGGCTTATTTTTTTTTTTTTTTGATATTGTACTAATACATCTACGAGGTCTATATATGGAAAATTCATTATATAAATTCCATATTGGTAATATGAAATTTTCCACCTAGGAACGATGAATTTTGAATTAATTCCCAGCCAGCAAATTTTTCATGCGATGAATTTCATATGATAAATTTAATGAATTTTCTGTGATGAATTTTCTCCGATCTCTACGCGATACACATGACAAAATGTAAAGCAATTTCAGATTCACAATATATATTATGAGTCAGGTAACATATACAAAAGAGAACAAAATCAAAATCAAATTTGTTCACATAATAAAATATAAAAAAATAAAATAAAAAGGAAAATTGAAATTCCATAAAATAACTTCAATTCACAAGGATAACAATAACAATGATCGAAAGGAATTGGTTACGCAAAATAAAAAAATAAAAGTAATTCTTTTTCTACTATAACAAAAAAAAAAAGTCCTTTACATATGTGAACATTTTTTGTAAAGGAAAACATTTTCCCCAAATTTTTTTTTACAATTTAAAAAGGAAAAAAAAAACATATAATGAATACTATACACACATTCAGAAACGCAATTGAGGATATTTTGAAAATAAAATAAAAATTGAGAAAATTGATAAAATATTTCCGCTAAAAAATTTTTAACACACAATAGAAAAACAAATTTTCTTTTTCTTTTTTGCCTTACAAAAAATAAATTGTAATAAAATCAACAAAAATGTACATAAATTTCTGGTTAATAAGAAGTCAGTTTTGTATTGAGGCACAACGCACAAAAAAGTGCTTATTAATAATTATTTCGTTTGTCAGTTAAATTATCTAGTAATCAATAAATAGCGATTGCAGTTTACTAACAGATAATGTAAAAATTAATTTACATAGATTAGTTTTGAATTTATAATTGAATCCTTTGAATTAGTTAACCACTAGACCTGCAGAATTATGGAACTGGTGAACTTTATAGATGTGAGGACTTGACATAAAGTATCTTCGATCTATTAGTAAATTTGTATCATCTGCTTTGTGCTTTGTATAATCAGACTTTAAGTGTTAATTGTAACTTCATCTTGTAATTTAAATTCTTTGTGAAGCAGAATACAAAATATGTTCATTCCTGCTAATAATTTTGGCAAAATCATTTTTCATAACACAATTAACCTTCAATTAAATTGAATATATTAAAATTAGTCTTCAGAACAAACCCAACAGTTTACCAATATAATACTAATAAATTTATTTCAATTTTTATTATTTTTCTAAAATTACTTATATAATATTATCCAAAATCACAAAAACGAATCTTCTCATAAAAAAAGTAAAGGTAAAAAAAGAATATTTCGTTTAAATTTCCACTTGAATGTCTGAATTTTCTTATATCTATGTCTGTACTTTCGCAATTTCGTCGTTTTTTATAGGATCATTTTTTTACTCCTTGTTTATTGTTACATTGAAATCATTGCATTTAATATTAAAAAAAAAATCTTTATTTCAGTTTTATTTATTTTATTTTTCTCTGATTTAATAAACGAAGAAAAGTAAAAAACAAAGTTCTTTAAATTTCCGTTTTTGTTTTTTTTTCTTTAAAAGCCACACAAAATTTTTGTTCTGTTTTTAGGGAAAAGTTTTTTTCTTGTTGGCTTCTGTTGTCAGTAATAATGGAAACATTTTTTTATTAAATTTTGTTAAAAAAATCATTCACCTTTAAATAAAATTCTATAACATTTCTTATAAAATAAAATTTAACCATAAAAAAGCAAAAAATAAATGGGAGCGTCCTTAACTTTTGGAAAAATAAAACAAAATTTCAATAATTTAAAATATTTAATTAGTTTTCTTTTAAGATTTTTCTGTATAATGAATCTTGCACAATTTCACAAACATTTTTATTAACAATTTAATTTTCCAATTTCAAATTTTTATTTTTATTTTTTCAATGATTTTATTGAAATATCATGAAAAAAATTAATCAATTTCTTTTTATTCATTTTCTCGTTTACGATTTTCAAATTTTATGTACGAAATTTTTATAGTTGTAATTCCAAAATTAATATTATATTATTTTGTATATCCTTTTTAACTCTTTCCATAAAATTATCAATAAATAAACATTTCAGTTAACATAAATATGTAGATTGTTTATATGCGATTATTTAAGTTGTAATATATTATTTTGATTGCTAATTCCAATTCCAAGTGAATTCATTTTTTTTGCAAAATTTTTTTTTTTTAAGATCTGGAATAATTATAAACTGAATTTACTGAAATATTTTAAATGAATTTACAAGATATTTCTGTAAACATTAATAATACTCCTTAAATTTTTACTGGTGACTAAATTTTCTCATTTTCAAAATATCAAATATCAATAATAAATCATGAATTAATAATTAAGAATTCATTCATTTAGCAATTTAATACATTCATTTAGTATTTCATTCATTTAGCATTTATTTATATAATATTAAATTCAAGCCAACAAAATATTATACTTAATTAATTAGTCATTTTCAATATACAGAAATTGTTTAATAAATATTTATTTATATTACAATTTTTAAAACATTATTAACAGTCATGAATCTGTCCATTTTGTTTTCAATTAAATTTTTTATTGATTACATTGATTGAACAAATTATTATTATATATTAGGTACTTGGTTTTTTACTGACCAATTTGTGGCATGACATGACCATGATAAAAAATATATCTAGTAAAGTATATTTATATATTTCATATTCTTATGACCCAAATTATAATATCGGAGACAAATTCCAACCTGTAACAAAAATTATTCAAAATTCAAAATTCAGTTCAGTTCCAAAAAACGAAAAATTTAAATATGTCTTCATAATTTATATAATCCCTCATTAATTTATTATCTTTGCAAACTTTCTTTACAAAATTGATATAATATGTAATATTTTAACACTTTTCACTCTTTAACATAAAAAATATCCGTTTTAAATCTTTATATCTTTATAAAGCCAAAATCATATATAAAAAAAAATTATATCAAATTTCAAATAATTCACTTTTTAAACCATATAAACTTTTTATTAAACTAAATAAATAAAGTTTTTTATCCAAAAGTACAATCAACAAAATCAAATCAAATAAAATAAAAATTAAAAAATAAAAATAAAATAATATTTTCTTAAGCATAAAAAAAACAATTTACATAAAAACAAAATTGCACACATAAAAAGTTTTACCCTTTTTAATAAATATATATTTAAAAACAAAAAAAAATAATAATGTTTTCATTAAATATTTTTAAAATTAAATATTTAATAAATTAAAGCAAAATATATAAATATTCTATACAATTTTTCTCAGCACTTCATTCAAAAAGAAAATATTTAACATTAAAAAAAAATCATAAAAAAAAAATATATATTTATCTAAATGTTTAATTGTAAAATTTGTCAATTTTTAAACAAATAAAAAAAATATTTTAAAATGCAAAATCTATCGTAAAATTGTTAAAATATAAAAAAAATATTATAAAACAAAAAAAAATTAAAAATATTATATTTAAAAATATTTAAAAAATCAAAAATCAAATGTGAATGTTTTAATGTTAAAATAATAATTATATAAAATATATTTAAAAGAAAACTCAAAAAATAAAATGAAAAATGTAAAGAAAACTATATAAGAAAACCCTAAAAGCCGTTTATAATCTTAATGAAAATTAATGAAAAACCATCACATTAAAAATGTCTATAACATTTAATTTTATTACTTTTTTTTAAAACATAATTTTGGTATCGGTACCGTGATATACATTTTTCGCGACTTTCAGAATGAAATTTTCGATACTAAGTATGTATATAGGTCGTTTTGTATATTATTGCGATTTTAAGCCGGAATTAAATTTCAGCTCTAGATCACATTTACAAATCGTCTTCTTAGTATATCTACCAGGAAATGTGATGATATTATTGGTACCAAGGACACCAAAAATTTAATATACCAACACTGTAAAATTACATAAATAAGGAAAATTACAATTTAATTTATATTTTCATCCTTAAATAAAATTACTATACTATATAAAATTTAAATATATTAAAAGACAATCGATTTATTGCATTTGCATTTTACATAATATTTTTGTATAAAAAAAAAATAATAAATTAAAATTTTTTTTTAAATTATTAAATGTAAAAAAATAAGAAAATTTTTTACCCTTAAAAAAAATTAATCTTCATTTTATATTTTTATGGTTTACTAGTTTACTTTAACAATTCTAAGAAAAATTAACATAAAATTTAAGAAAAAAATTGGAATTTAATATCTTTAAAATTTCTCTTCAATGTAAAATTTAAATATACACAAAATTTATTTTTATCTATTGATAATTTTAATTTAACAAAAAAAAAAGTATTATAGAAAATATTTAGAAAAAAATAATAATTATAATAAAATAAAATACATTTGATGTTAACAAAAAAAATTTTTTTAGATAGAAATGCCAGGTGACAATCCCAAACCGTAGAATTGCATATAAAACATAAAATAATATTTAAAAAAAAAAAAAAGAATATTATAAAAAATAATTAAGTTAAAAGCTCAATGATTTTTTAAAAGATAAAATAGTCTAAATTTTTTATATTTATATTATTTTTGTGTCTATGGAAATGGAAATTTAAACTGAAAAAGGACATTAAAATAATTTTCAATTGTTCATTTTACCTCAACATTTATTTTTCAAATTCATTTTATGTAATAATTTCCATAAATATAATTAAAATACTAAATTATCTCATATATCCTTATGAAATTTAAATAATATTTTCCGATGGCTTAAAACCAATTTCAATACTATTTCAAAAGTACATAACTTGTGGTCGTTTACATAACTTGTGGTCGTTTTCATTCATATAAAAATTAAATATAATAAATAAACGTGTTGGAAATGAATCCAGAAATAAATCCTAGCAAAAGAAAAGCCAAACCAAAAATTGAAAATTTAAATATATATAATTTTCTTTCCAATCATATATTAATTTACCATCATAAATAATTACAATTATGGTAAATTATCGTTGAAATATCGTTGAAAATATTTTAATAGTTAAAACTATATTTTAAAAACTAATTTTAAATATCTTTGAAAATTACCACTTAAAATAAATATTTAAAAAATCAAATAATCTTGAGCTATTTAACACAAATACAATCTCGTTTTACTTTTTCTTATATTCATTAAAAAAAAATTATGCAAATCATTAAAACTTAAAATATACTTAAATTATATAAAATAATAATTATTATTTTTTTTTAAATTTCAAAATATTATCAAAAATAATAAACTTATAAAATAACTTAAATTCTAACTAAATAATTTTAATTTTAATAAATTATATAATTAAATTAAATATTTTTACTATTAATACTAAAAAAAAAACATTTCACTTTAAAAAATTAAAAAATTTAATATATATTTTTATCATTAAAAATTAAAAAAAGGGGAGAATGTAAAAGCTCATTACGACTGAACAAAAAAAAAAAAAAAAGATTTAACTTTTAAAAAAACATTTCATTAAAAAAAATATGAAAATTTTTAATATAAATTAAATTTGATTAATTTACTTTTTCTTCATTACAATTAAATTTTTAATTTTATTTTGTAAAAAAATATACTTTTTTTCAAATTTGAGAAAATTTTTCAATTTTACATATCTTAGAGAAAATTTTATCATATCTTTTTAAGTAAAAAAATATATATATAAAAAATTGTATAAATATATTAAAAATAAAAAACGTTTAAAATCAAATTTTAACAAAACATTAAACAAAAATTATTATAAATGTATTTAAATCTTCATCTCTAAATTTTAGACTGTATAAATGTTTTAAAGAAATCGAAATATTTCATTAATAAAATATTAAATCAAACATAAAAAAAAAATTAACACACTCAAAATGAATTTATTAAATTTAATTAAATGGGAAATTAAAAAAAAAATATTATCATATCTACATAATTTAAATAAACAAAAAAAAATAATGTTCATTTAAGCATAATTAACTATGCAATAATAAAAAAAAAAATTGATAAATTATTTCAAAACTTATGAAATAAACAAACAAAAATGTTTTAAAACAAAATATAAATTTGGAAAATATTTTAATAATTTGTTTTAATTGCCAATCCAATTTTCATAAAAACTCTTTGTCCTTTTCCTAATCACAATAATTGTCTACCTAAATCAAAAGAAACTTTCTAAAAATTTATTATAACGAAAGTTTCATACCAGAAAAAAGATCCTATATAGAATTGAATTATAAAATGGCCGCTTGAATTTAAATGTCAGCAAAAAATTCTGTAAGCACCGCCTGTTTTGTAATGGCTGCCAAGTTCTATTATTTTTCTCGGAATATATAAGGAAAACAAAAACAAATTAATGGATGGCTCTTAATTACGCTCTTAATCGCTCTTAACTCCACCCACTATAAATCCTCATACAAAATTGAAGTCTGTCTGGAAGACATGTACTTTTTTTAGTGGTGAATATTTTTTAGTGTGTTGATTTTTGGTAAGTTTAATAAATTGTTAATTATTAATTATTAGGTATATTTTTTATCAACTTTTATGTAAAATTATATTAAAACTTTAATTAAAGATCATATAAATTATAATATAATTCAACGGTTTATTTCTGCTTTAAAATTCGATCAATTGAAACCTACTGGAGTCCTTCAGATAAGGAGTAAAACGATTAAACTTTATATACCAAATCAAAATATAGAATTTGTACTTTCATAATTTATAAAATATTTGATCGTAGCTTTAAAATTAAGGATTTTACGATCCCCAGAAAGAGTCTTTATAAAACATTACTATGGTATTAATTGAAGATTATTCTAACGAAAATATGAGGTTTCGTCTACTTACTTTCAATTCGGTTTTATTCTAGACATGATCTTACAAAAAGGAAATACTATAAAACGTTTTTTATGGCACATTTTAAGTCATGAGAGAAATTACTCAGACGATGAGTTTTATATAGGTTTTTCGGATCAACCATTTCCATGAATTAAAAATTCTTCGTTCCAAAACTTTTGTATATAAATAAAACAACAATAACAAACATTTTTAACATGTTTTAAGTAAATTTTTATTTTTATCAATTTTAAAATTTATAAATTTTCGAAAAAAATAAACAATTTATATTAATTTGTCGTAATTTTCGAGAATTTTTCTTTTCTATCTGAATATAATTTTGAAAATTTTAAAAGGCATTGAAAAGATTAAATTAAAATTAATGTTCAAGGATTTTACATTTTGCATTGATTTAAGTAGAAGAAAAAACATTCAAAATTCATAAGCCAATAATGTTTTTTTTAATAGATTTAATTAATGTTTTATTTTTTATCTTTTAAATATCTAAATTATTATTTTTAAAGTTTTCAAATAACAAGAAGTTTTTAAAAAGTTTTAATTAATTTTTAATATAAATATTTTTATAGTAAAAAGAATTTTTATTTTTTTGAAATATTTTGTGTGTCGAATTTTTTTTTTTTATTATTATTAATTATTAATAATATTTTAAGTTATCTAATAAATCACGTAAAGTTTTACATTAAAACAAAATATATAATTTATATTCAATATTCTATCTAAGTTTGTAATCTTTTTAAAAAACTAATTTTGGAAAAAAAAATTTTCGTTAATATTTTTTTATTATTTAAATAAATTTGATGAGATTTTTTTTTTGTTTTTTTTTTTCAATTTTTAAATTGATTAAATATTTTAGAAATATTATTTTATAATTATTATAATTAAATTTTATAAAATACATTATAGAATAAAATAAATAAATTTTCTATTTTAAATTTTTATAATTATAGAATTATTATAGTTTTTTTATGTTAAGCTATTTTTGATTATTATAAATTTATTTTATATGTCTCTTTGCTTGCATAAAATAATCATTTAGGTTTTTTTTTTAAGGTAAAGCCTCCACACAGACAAAGTAGATAGAATTTTGCATGTTAACACAAAAACATTTTAGACCACACATCTTTCTCTCTACCAGCAAAATTTTGTTTTATCTTTTGTCCATAAAATTTTTTGTTTATTCATATTTTTCGTGTAATATTTTTTTTTTTATTTAAATGTTTTATATTTTATTTTATTTTTTAAATAAATATTATGAAATACTTTTTAAATATTATTTTTATTTAAATCTAATAACCACCAATCGATTTTACTTTGTTTATTTTAAACAAAGTCATTCATTTTGTGTTATAAATATTTGTAATTATATATTCAACCAATTTTATTATGAGCCGGTTGATTTTGAAAGTGGCATAGGTCAATTTTTGCGAAAAATTATGATTGAAATTATTTTTACTATTTATGATTAACAAAAATATGTATGATTTTTTCATGTTTTACTGATTTATTTGTTAATTTCTTTCAAAATTCTGTATTTATTTCGTCCATAGAAATTTTACTGGTAAACAAAATTGGAAAAATATTTCTAGTATATCTCAAAATCTAGTATATCTCAAAAGACACTTATGCCACTTTCAAAATCAACGGCTCATTTATTTTTTATGTAAGTATCATTAATAAGATTAAGTAAAAAAACGTAATAAAAAAAATTTATGGTATAATTCAATTTAAATATATTTTTTTTTTTAAATTTGATAGTTTTTGATTATTTGAAACTCAGAAAAATGTATAATTGTTTTTCTTGTTTAAGATTAGAATTACAAAATTTATTTAATTCGTTGTGTGTAAAAATTTTTATAATCATACTTAAATAATTTTCATAATTAAAAAATTAATCAATAAATTTAAAATGGATTATTTTTTTTGTGATTTTTAAAAATTGGCTGAAATAAATTACAAAATGAAATTCACTTCAAAATAATCATATACACAACACACAAAAAGATTATTTAAAATAATCTTTTAATTATCTTTTTATCAATTAAATAATTTAAATTAGCATTTAAGAAAAAAAAAAAAAATTAATAATTTCAGTTTTCTTTTTCTGTATTTTAAAAAAAATTTTTATTTCGAAATCTTATTTTTTTTTTATTTTATTTATATATTTAAATATTGAAATTAGTTTCTTAAATGCATAATACAAATATTTATTATATTTCTTTAATCAAATTAAATTTTTCATTTATCTCATAGGTAAAGGAATTAAATAAATAAAAAAAAATTTAAATTTGACAAATTTTAAAATGCCATTAATTTTAAAAATTATTTAATTCCATTATCTCGAGATTTAATGTAAAATTATAATTCGAAAATGATCATTTTATTTTAGTTTAGATCAAACACATTTAAGATTTACTTATCGTTGAGAAAATTAATCAAAAAAAATAATTAATAATTTTTATTCAAATTTTTTGTTGTTTTTATTTGTAAAAAGAAAATTTTTGAAGTTTATTAAAAATTTCTTTATATTAAATATAACTTGTTCTGCTTCGTTTTTTTTTTCTCATATTTTTGTTGTTGTTGAAATTTTCGTATAAGTTTTTTGTTTTTTAAAATGTCTTTAAAAAAAAGTATAGTTAAAAACTGGTGTGTGTATGTGTGTTTTTTTTTTAATTAATTAATTATATAAAAAATGAAATAATAATAAAAAAAAAGAGAAACTAAATAAATGAAATAATAAAATAAATATATCACTTAATTGTAAACTTAGAACTAGAGAGCATTTCGCTAATCACGTCATATTTACACCAAGTGCCCGACTCGAATACTCATAAACAACATAACTGATTGATACAGCTGGCAGGACTTTAATAAAATTTGGTGTTATACCACGATACAAACCGAATACACCCTCGGTTCTAATAATATTCCTAAATACATCATGCATACTATTTGGTATTGTTGCGGCTGCTGGTGTTGGTGGTATTGTTGATGGTGCAACACGAAAAACAGCTACAAAATAATGTAAAAATTTTTTAAAGTCATTAAATATATTTTTTTTTTAAATTTTACCTTGTGCTTGTAGTCGTGTTCTAATTAATGCTAATGGATAAGAACATACTTGACCAAGTGTACTAGATGCACTACCACATGCTAATAAAACTAAAAAACTAGGTTCCTCTTTATTATGACTGCTTAAATAGTTCTTTTTAAGTGTTTCATATACAGCTAAATCAATTCCAGCATATGGAATAATACCTAACATATTTGGAATGTAACCACGGTAAAAACTTTTTATACCCTCATGTAAATAAATTTTTTTAGCAGCATCTAATATACCAGCATATTGACCAGTTGTACGTAATGCTAAACGGGTTTTTAATACTTCCATTGGATAAATCATTGTTTGACTAAAACCACCAGCACATGCACCAGCTACAAAACGTTCATATATTGTCATTTGGCGTTTCTCATCGCCACGTATTAAACGTTTAACTTTTTCATATGCAGCAAATTTAATAGCTGTTTCTGGTGCAATTTTAATAACATTAATACCATTACCACGCCATAAACTTGTAGCACCACCTTCCTTAAGCATAAATTTTAAACAGTCTGAGATTCGAGTTTTGGCTTGTGTCACCTATATAAACAAAAAATATAATTAAATTATATTTGAAAATTTTTCATAAATTCTATGATTTTTTTAGCAAAAATTTCATATTATAAATTCGGTAATAGTTTCAGTAGTCTTACCTGTAAAAATACTTTAATTCTATCTAATGGAGCAGTACATGTTCGGGATACAGCACCAGCAATACCACCAGCTGCTAAATGTCTCCACCACATACCACTTTGCATTTCACTTTGTGTAAAATCATCTGGTATATTCATATCCTCCCCAATATCAAGATACTATAAATACATAAATAAATATAAATTAATTTTTACAATTTCATAAAATTTAATTAATTAAAAAATTTATTTTAAATTCAAATAATTCTGAGCTCTCTAAATACACAACATAAATGGCAAATAGCCAAAGTGTGAGAATAGATACGATTATAACATATAAAAAAGCTAATCATTTTCTCTCTATATATGAAAAAAGGATGACTTTTTTTTGCCAATTTTTGTATTGTGTCGAAATTTAAAAAAAATGATATTCAAAGATTGTTTACTTGAGCATATGGCTCCTCTCCCATCATTTGCATTATCTTAAATTATTTATTTGCAAAATAGAACAAACAAAAATATATATATTGATTCCTGATTCTATGCTCTCTCCGTTTTCTTAAGTGTGTCTTGTATGATTTTATTTTTTTTATAAATAATGTTACAATTTTTCTTAATAATTTTCTATTTTCACGTAAATAATAATAATAATAATAGAAAAAAAACCAAAGCAGAGACAAAAATAATTATAAACGTTTTTTTTTTCCCAAAAATTTCTTCGTATTTTTTTAATTTAATTTTGGTTATGTTTATATTTATTTATTTTTAAATATTATAATATATTTATATAAAATATAATAATTAATTAAAATTTCAATTAAACTTCAAAACAAAAAAAAAAGACAATTATAGATAAATTGAAATTTAACTGATTTTTTGTATAAAAAATAAATTTCAGAGCGTGCTTTAAAAAGTATTTTTTTTTTCTTCAAAGTTTAGACTAGACAGACAGGAATTAAATTTTTTTTTTAAAAATAGTCTTTTAAAACATAAAACTAAAAAGCATAAATTTTATATTGTATAATGAGTAAGGTTTCAGAACATTATTTCAATTTTCAATGATTTTTTTTTTAAAAATAATAGACGAGAACCAGAAAAACTATCAAATTTTGTACATTAAATTAAATTTTTTGGCATACAATTTTTGGCGACACAATGTCAAAATTTGTGATATTTCTGTAACAGCAGAACTAAATTTATTTGCAGGTATTTTATATATAGTCAAGGAAGGAACATTTATTATCTCTGTAATCTATTTTCTTTAAAAGTTTTACATTGATTAGTTAAAATCCGGAAATTAGTGTATAAAATTTGTAGTTATTTTTCTTTTATTCAAAATAGATTATAGTTTTCTTGTTGCATAACAAATTGATTAAAAAAAAAATTTATTTAGTTTTGTCCGGAAAAAAATAATTTTAGTGTTTTTTTATATATAAATTTTTTGTTAAAATAAATTCACATAGCAGCATTTTCCAGGCTTAATTCTTTACACGCGATAAAATTTTAAAATATATATAATTTCGAAATTGATTCAAAAATTATAAAGGATAATCCGATCAAAGGCAATCTTTAATCAAGGTAATACGAACTTTAAATTCATGTATCACTACTTTCTAAATTGTTAATTACAACACATTTCCTCCATCTCACACGATTTTCCTTAAATGTATAAACACTACTAGACTAAATTTGATCCTTTCCACAATCGAAATTCGTTTTTTTACAATTTAATTTAATTTTTGTTTATAACTGAATTGGATATTATTCCAAATAAAAAATTTGAAATGCTTTTAATTTGGCAATAGACCAAATTTAATATGGAAATCCTGTATTATATTATTGTATACCATCTAAAAACGACACCATAATAATTCAATTATATATATTTATATAATATACGTCAGGCTGCGACACGAGCTTCTTTATAATCAATACAAAAACGTAATATTGTTTACACATTGTCTAGCCGCGACGACCTTTGTACGAAATATTATATGAAAAAACTTTTACATATAAATTATAAAATATTTTTTAATAAGTATAATATGAAATTTCCCACATTTGTTACATCAGTTTTCTTCACTATCATATCACAACAAACTAATATAATTCATTTAAAAAAATAAATAAATCTTCTATCAAGATTATAAATGAATTTCGCGAGTTTTAAACTAGATTTATTAAATTACTTAAATACTAAATTTAATTATATACTAATTACAAGTGAGAATTATAATTATTATTTAAATTTTTAACAAAAATTTCCTTCTGCATACAAATTTATAATAAAATGTTCTATGCAAATATATTTTTATGGTTGGTTAAATAATACTAAAATGATTTGTAAATAAATATTTTTATATATTTTTTACATTCAATATGAATGTTATGCTAAAAAGCATAAAACGCCACCAACCATTATAAAAAAATTTATGTATATGTTGTTATATTTTTTAAATCAATAATTAGCAATCAATAAAATTTAGTTTTTCGCTCTATTAGTACTAAAACACTTTTTAAATATAACTAAAAATTAAAACTAAACTTATAAATATTATTTTCCTAGAATGAAAGAGAAATAAAAATCCAATCAATTAAAATTTTGCAAAATGGCCATAATTAATTAAATAAATAAATAAAATATATAACACGCGAAATATAGAAAAATTCTTTAATGACAATTTAGCGAGTGAAATTTTCATATGACTTTTAAATAAAATTTCCCAAAAGAAATAAATAAATATTGATAATAAACAAATTCATGTTAAAATTTAATAATATTTATATAAATAATAATTAAAATTAATTGATAATAATGGCAAACTGCCAAGGATTATGTAAGTATACTCGTATATAAGTTCGAAAATTCGAAAATAATTAATTCGTCACCTGAATACTAGTTTACACAATAATTTATTAAATTATACAATTTTATAGGAAAATAGTTTAATTTTTTACAATTTTAATCATAAATTAATCATAAATTCTATGATTTATAGGCAAAATGTTTGAATTTTACAATTTTTTTTAGAAAAACAGCCCAATTTTTTTTATATTTTTATAAATATAACATTTACAATAGTGAATTTTGTTCATTTTAACATTCAACTTTCGTGAAAAAAAAGAAATATTGCATAACCCAGACAAATATTGAGGTGACGATTTTTCATTTCATTTGTTTTATACAATTAAAACTTTTCATGTTAAAATTGAATAAATGAAAATATTTATTTACATATATCAATTTAGATAAGATATAAATTTTTAATTCCTTTCCTGTCTGACTGATAATATAATATTATATCTTCTGTCTGTTTATCTGTAATATTAACTAATTTATTTGTATATTTGCGTAAAATATTATATAAAATTATTAATTGTTAATTAGTATATTCGAAGTTTATTTCTCAGTTAAATTTCTAGAGTATTTTTATGTTTATGTAAATTTTAATTAAAAAAAATAGTAAAACGATATGAGAAAGGGAATTCCTCTTTTAGATATTAATATTTTACATTTAAAAATGGGAATTTTGAAAAATGAATTTCATAGAAATTCAATTTAAATTTATTCATTTTTAAAATTATATGGAAATTTAATAAAAAAAATATGTCAATCAAATTTGAAAAACAAAAATATTACAAAAATTTCATAAGAAAAGATCTAAATTGTTAATCAAATAGTGAAATTTTTTCTAATTTAGTCTCTTAATAAATTTCAATTGATATTTTTAAATTTAAAATATTGCCCTTTTCCCACTCCAAGATTAATTTTCATTTTGGAGAAAATGTCTGTTTGAATTTTAAAAATACAAATTTGAAATTTCACTTGAAAATGTTAATGGAATCAAAATTTTTTTATTACTTATTATAATCTAGTTTACATTATTAGATTAATTTTTATCACCTCATTAGACATTCTCACAAATATATTAAATATTTGTTATAAAATTTTTTGTTGAACGGAAATAATAACTTAAGTATTTATTATCATTTATCATTTATATGAAAATCTACTTTAGAATGATTATAAAAAACAAAAAAGTGTTAAATTTCGAACACTTTAAAAATGTTATTGTCATAACATAAACAAACAAAATTATATATGTATAAATAAATAAATTATAATGTTTTCAATTTTTTAATTCATGAATGAAATTCTCCTTTACATATAAAATTGTAAATTGGTTAGTCAGCAGATCCATTAAATTAATCAAACAAAAATTAATATTATAACACATAAAACATTGTTTGGGTTTGGAATGGATGCTCTTCATGCTTTAATAGATATAATAATAATCTGACAATTTAAAATATTTCTTTTTTTATATTTTATATAATATTTATTTACGTTTCTTTATTCTAATTTATTTAAGTCACATGAGTTTTTCTTTCATCCTAAAGAAAATTTTTGTATAGATATTACAGATAAATTTAAACGCATATAAGATACCACAAAAATTTTTTGTCGCCTACACACCAAACAAAAGTTTGCCAAAAAATTCGACAAAAAATTAATTAATTTTGTTTGAAGGTTTGAATATTATTTGTTATAATTTTGATAATAACAATTTGACTATGGTATACGTTCAGAAAAAAATCTATCAAAAATTTTCTGCCATAGGCTCGATAAGAAAATTTTACCTGAATTCTGGAAAAATCTTAAACTGCCCAGAAATTTTCCAAATAACAATTTGACTGGGAATACAAATTTGATATTCAGATAAAAATATTCAGATAAATAGAAAATTATAGCACAAGTAGGTCGATTTGTTTTGGTACAATTAGCTCTTCTACACCACATACACGCACTTTCTTACTGAAAGATATTAACTATCCAATTGATATCTGCCTTGAATATAGTTTAATTTAAAGTATATATGTACTAGAATTTTCCAAATTATGATTCATACTTTTTCAAATGTAGCCATTAAAGTGGGTTAACTATTATGAACATATATTTAACGACCCTATTTACTTCAGAAACCATAAAGTACCAGAAGTTTCTAAGTATCAATTTGACATTTTACTGTGGAATATTCAAACACTTATAGAACTAGAATTTACTAGAATGAACCAAAACCAATAAATCTCATTTCAAATTAATTATGTTACATAATATTTCAGATTAATTTCTACAATTTTCGTTCAATATGCATAAACCAAAAAATCTTATCTAAATTACTGAAAAAAAATATAATTAAAATTTTCAAATTATAATAGTAAATTTTTATGTGCTTTAAGTGACTTTATATATAAGTCTTTATAAAGTCAAAATCCATAAAATTCTATAATTAAAATCCATATGCTATAAATATTTTGCTAAAATTCAGTTGGTTGTAAATTAGATTAAAAATTTAAAAATAAATTTTAACCACAAAAAATAAGTTCAAATTCTATTTTTAAATTACATTCAAAGAGTTTTAAAAATAGTGTAAAAATTTATGGTAAAAAAACCGCAGGTTTAACACATTTCTTTAAAATCGCAATTTAAATTGTAAATCAGCAATTTTTTCCATTTAAATTTAATTAATTATTTTTTTGCAAAATAATGAAATTAATAAGGAAATTAAATGACTATTTAGTAGATAATTTGTAATAGTATTTTAAAAAAAAATTCCAAGCTCTATAAAATTGTAAATATTTTTATTATGTAATCGTGAAAAAAAAAGAAATTGTTGAATTTCGAAATATTATTAAAAAAAATATTAAATAATATTTAAATAATATTTTTTTTTGTCACAAGAAAGAGCTTTTTCCAATAATTAATAAATAAATTTTAATTAAGTTTTGTTTATTTATTAAGTTTTTCGACCTTAACATTCGAAAGATGAAACTTTTTCTTGCCATTCCAATTTTCTAAGAATTAATACATTTTTTTTTATTTATGATTTATAATTCTTTTAAATTGTAATAATAAATGTATACAGAAAAAATTGAATGCATAATTTAAATGTGATAAGGTCATTTCGATTTAAAAATAATATTTCGAAAAAAAGGTGGAATTATAATTGAATTTTGTACACCAAAACGTGGGGGGTTGGTATTTCGTATTTGTATAGTAGAAAAAATATGAATCGCATTTTTAGAAAAAATTTATTTTTTTTACCATTTAAAAATTTGTCCTTTTTTCAAATAAAATTCATCCTTTTTGATCATTTTTTTGCTAGGAAAACAGATCAATTTGGATAGTTCAAGGATCAATTTGAATTTTTTGATTAAAAATTTTGACCTGAAAAAAAGTCATTGTACACAAAAAGATTTAAAATTTTTAAATATATTTTGAAATTTTTGTAAATATTATTGGTAATTTTTTATTGTTCAATTAAAATGAGTCGTTGTACATATTTTACACAAAAGGAGAGAGTTAAATGACCTCCTCTTCTTGCATAATAAAATCTTTGGAAATAATAAAAAACCTTAAAAATTTTATAACATCTTATTTTGGTTTTATGTAATTTCAATAAGCAAATTTCCAACATTTTTTTAAATTATTTCTATACCAAAAATTTCATTATTTTTCTATAATAAATTTAATTTTTTTTAATATGGCAATTCTGGTATATCTGGTAAATTCTCACAAAAACCCAATCAAGCCAACAATCACAACAAAACATTCAACAAACGAATTTTTTAATCGCTGTTGCTATGCGCACTCATTTCTTGAGCGCAAGCACATTGTACAATTTTTGATATTTATACTCACACTTTTATAATAAAATTATCTATCTTATAATTACGAACCAAAATTTCATATAGTAATTTTATGCTTTGCTCTTACAATCTTACAGTCACAAATAAACCCAGCTGTTTTTTCCAATAAGATACAAATTCAAATACAATTTTTTTATTTTACTTTTTACCTTGGCTTTGATTAGACTTTGATTACAAAAGTAGCAACAGCAATCATAAAAATTTTGTTGGAAATTTTGAATAAAGTGCGTGAATCATTGTATAAAAAATTTAGCGAATTCCAGTTTAGAGGAAAATAAGTTTTAAAGTTCCCCGTACTAAATACTAAATGGATGATTGTATTAATTTTCATTAAAAATATTGATAAATAAATAATAATTTTGATTATTAATCATTTTTTTTGTCTGTAGAATTAAAAACAAAAGGGGAAGCATTATCAAAAAGTATAAATGATAAATGTTGAGGCCGCCGCGTTGGCATAATTATGGTACATTGGCTCAAAAAAAGAAAGAAAAAGAATAATAAACCCTTGAACTATTTTTTTTTAATCTTAATTTTGTCTTACCCTATTTACTAAATCACGGAAAATGATGACTAGATCATCTAGCATATCACCAGCAATTGCAACTTGCTGCATATTATGTTTTTCGAACGACATTTTTATAATATTTTTATAATTTCACTAATTTTCAAAATTTCGTAAAGTATATAATAAATAAAATTTTTCTAGATTTTGTGAATTTGTGTTTTTTTATATTATTTTTTTATTTTATTTATTATTTTTTAAATAAATTTATTTTAAATTTTAAAAATAATTAAAATAATTTATAAATATTATTTTAAAAAACCAATCACAGAATTATTAAGTTTTATAAATTTTAAAAGGTAATCAAAGTATTCAGTCTTTAATTAATTTTTAATTTTGAAAAAAATTTATTTAAAATATTTTATTATTTTACTAAAAAATTTTCCTTAAACTTTACTTTCACATAAATTTTTTTATTTTGCAAAATTGTCTATTAAATTTTTTTAAAAACTTATGGTTTACATGAAATATGAAACTATCTAAATTTTTCTTTTATTACTTTCACTTTCAAAATAATATTAAATTTTTCTCCAACCAAAATTAAAATTTCTAATTAAAAAAAAATTTGTTTGTGTTCAACTCAAATGTAGAAAACGATAATTTTCATTTAAATACAAAAAAAAAAAGAATAGTCCATGTGCTTCACTTTATTTATAAATTTACAAACAAAATATTATATTTGTAGTTCCCTCGTTTTTCTCGTTATTATTTTTGAATTTTCCAAATTATTATTCATTTTTCTATTTGGTATTAAATTTTATAGGATTAATTTTCCTAATTTTAATAATATTTTGTAGCACACAGCATTTAAAAATAAAACACGTCTACTACTTGAGCCAGATACTATTATACTAAATAATTTTTATTGAATGAATCAAAAATGAATAATAGAACTGTGTGTGAGAGTCAATTTTAGTTATAGAAATTATAGTATCACAGTAGGGAAGGCAGAGGCAGAGGCAATCAGGCACAATAAAGAAAAGTGTGAGAGTCAGTAATTTTATTATCACAAAATATATTTGAGCAAAATGGCAAAATTACGACATTTGCCCAGCAATACCGCGTACCAAAATTTCTGGTAAAGATTTGTTACTATGATAATGTATCTATCTTGTGTTGCGCGCACAGCATTGAAACACAGCTGATAGTTATGAGATCAATACAAGAAAATATTTATATGGAAAATCGTTATCTGGGCGCAAATTTTTATGTACTTGAAAAACAAAGTGGAATTTTGTATCTTGGTGGAGAATTACAAAGTCAAAAATTGTAATTTTTTTTTGGATTGAAAAGTAATTTTAGTTTTTGAATTTTGGAATTATAATTTTATTTCATTGCGAGTAAATATTTAAAATTTATGAATAAACAGAATTATTGAGCAGGTTTTTTTTTAAACGAAAAATATTATGATATAAATTATAGACGCGTGGAATTAAGAGGGAGCACTTAGTGAAGTGACGTGTTGGAAAGATATATTAAAAAGAAGACAAAACAATTTTTGACGTAAATGAAAAATATTTATTGTAAATTTGTTTTTGTAGATTAATTACGTAAAAGTATATATTTACAGTGTGATTTAATTAAATTAGCGATATTTAAATTTTAATATTTTGTAAATTATTTAAGTTTTATTATTGATTTCTTAAATTTTAAATTGAAATCTTTCGTAAAATTTATAAATTTTAGAAAGAAAATGTAAATTGAAAATTAAATTGACTGTTTCGTTGACGTTTTACGTAAGTTCATAGTTAGATGGACATGAATGAATGAACATTTTGCTTTGCAGATGAAAAACCCCTAAATAAGAATTTCCTATTTACATTTGTGCATTTTATTATACAAAATGCAAGAGCCCTTAATATTTGAGTCAATAAACTCGTGAATACAAAACACCTGGCACATATTCAAATTAGCCATTCATTACTCATTTAGTTTTTGGAGGATGGTAGAATAAGTTCTCAATTAAATATTATATTAATGATTAAAATTGGTGTACAATCCGCAGCTCTGTACCTTAAAATTGGTTATAGACGCATACCAGATGCACTTTTCATATTCGAATTATTTCAAAAATAAATTTGGATATGAAAAAGTTCTGTTAATTAACAATTTTTCTATTTAAAAATTTCTTAGTTGATTTGTTATCCCAATTTGAATTATTTAAATCTAGAAAGATTTTATTTTCAATGATTAATTTTTGTTTCAAACGGAAATCTTATTTAATAATAAACTGATGAATACTAAAACGTAAAAAATTTTAAAAACTTCCAATTACAAATTCCTAAGAATTTGGATTATATTGGAGTGTCAACTTATTAAATGTAATTTGGTCAAGTGCACCACCAATCTAAATATGAAATGCTGCGGAATATAATTTTAGTTAGTTATAATATCAATTCAAAATGATTGACTATGAATAATACGTAGTATTTCGTACTATACTACTTATTTGAAAAATAAAATATACATATATAATTAATTAAAAATTTGTAATTGTATATTTTCTGTAAATCACTTTGTATTTTTATTATAATTCAATAGTAAATATTACCAACTATAACTAGATTTCAGTATATGATCAAAGTTTACTTTTTTTAACGGGAGATGATCGCATAAAACCGTATTTTCTATATAACATAATCAAAATCGTTATCAATATTTTTGTACTATTTTTTATACAGAAAACTTCCTGAATAAAAATATTAGCATAGAAATTATGTTTATTAATTTAAATTCTGACCTATATATATATAATTTAGCCTAAAATTTAGAATTAAAATTGAATTTTTGTTTTTCTAAGAAAGGTTTTAACATTATTCTGATTACAAATTATTTTATGGCAATGCAAATTTCAAAATTTTTTACATATTTTGTTTGCAAAAAAAAAAAAAAAAAAAAACTATTTTGCCAAATTCCTTCATTAATTTACATAAATTTACAAAAAGTGCAAATTGAAATAATCTACAAAGTTTATTATTTCCTTCAATAATCAATATGTTATCAAAAAAATAATAATATTAAATTATTAATATTAATAAAATTTAATATTGACCTTCACCTTCGGTTAGAAAAGTAAATAAAATTTTGAAAAAGGTAAACAAAGTGCGCCAAAAAAAACAGACTTTGTATTTTGTTTTTCTTAAATATAATTAATTAATATTAATTTTTGAAAAATATAATAAAATATTTTCCAAATGAAAAATTATAATTTTTATCGATTAGAAAGAAGAAAAAAAAATTTTGTTCCCCAAAAAAGAAATAATTTTTGTTGTCAACTTATAAAAATTTGAACAAAATAACAACATAAAAATTCTAAACTTATTTTGGTAATAATTTTTATTTTTTTATTACCGGCAAACATTAATAATTTTTTTTTTAAATTAAATTATTATGAATATTCTAACTAGGAAAATGATAATAACAAAATTTCATTTTTATTTTATTAACGCTGATGATTATCAGTACGGACAAATACCCCGATAATTTATGATAATAAAATGGACAAGTCAAAGGTGGGTGAAATATGGTGAAATGTATAATAATTATTATTTCAAATTCAATTTTAATGAAAATAATAATATTGATGTTTACGATTATTAATGTTGTTTGTTTCAAAAATTATATTTATTCATTTTTTTTCGATGGTGTGATTGACATTAAAGAGAATTTTTTGTTTTTATCAATATGATTAAAAAAAAATTTTAAATTGTTTCTGTAAACATAACTTCGACTTGTTGCTAAGGATTTAATTGAGAAAAATATTAAATTTTAATGGCAATTCATGTCCATTTAATTATCATAAGATTTGAATTATATTAATCTGAATCTAAATTGTTCGTCGGTTTACAAATTTTAATTGAGTAAATCGATTATTTAAGAAGTAAGATTATAATAAAAATTTAATTAATTTGGAACATATCAAATAATTGGAAAAGTTACTTAATGCCTTCTGAACGTAAATCGATTATATAATATTTTAATCAAAATAATCATTAAATACAAAACTAATTTCTAATCACAGTCATTTATTATAAAATTCTTTATATGCTGTCATCCTAAAACCATTAAAATCTTTATTTAGAAAAATAATATTTATCTAAATTTAGAATTTTATTACTCTTTTTTTATTGTGTGTTTGCATATTTTTGGTATACTTTTCCATGAACCCCCAAAAATGGAAATATATCCAGTTAATATTTATATCACCAACTTGTTCAACAAGAATCTGAAAATAAATTATTACTGCTGTTCCGATAAAATTTCAGATTTAAGTTCCCCCCATTTCATTTGAAACAAGTTCCTACATTTGAATGATGCCAACAGCTCAGCTGTAAAACAACTTTCGATTTTTATTTTTTGGACCGTTAACGTTCTGAATTTCAAATGCTTGAAATGAAAAAGTATTAACAAAATAATTTATATATGCATAACATGTGTGAGACTAGATAAAATACTCTCTATTAGATAACAAAAAATTGATGAGCTTTTGAAATCTAATAAAAAGAATTATAATTAATTATTTATGTTATAAAGTTTGTAAGAAAATTAATAAAACGATTTATAAAACAAAACATTTACTCCAACTAAACAACAAATGTTAATATGTAAACATATTTCAAAAAATTCTATAAAATCTCAAAATTTTCCAACAACAAAAAAAATAAATGTTATCAATTTTTCTGAGTGTTTTTCCATAAATTTTACGGGTCAACATAAAAGTGTTATCAATTTTTTTTCTCTTTTCAGTTTCTATTTAATAAAATATTCTCCAACACCAAATTAATTTTGGGGGCTCGTTTGTCAGAACAATTTTTGATTGGCTAAAAAAAAAATTTTTCATATAAATTTTTTGTTTAATTTTATTTTATTGCTATGTTAACCAAACTTTGAAGATTGTCAAATAAAAATAATATAAAAATTGTACATAAATTTAAACATGTTTATGTCTGGTTAAATAATTTCAATTAAATATAATATTAAATAAAAAGTGATAATGAGAATAATAAAAATTGCGTCATATTGGCTAGCGCTAGAAATGATTATTTAATGACGACAATTTTTGTTTTATAGTTCAAAAGTTCAATTTTTAAAATAAATGTCCACTATTAAATAAAAAAAATATTAATAAAATTTATTTATTTAATGCGTTTGCAGTTTTGTAAATAAAAAATATATTTTTGAATTTTAAGTTTTTTTTTCTTCAAAACAAAAATTATTATTAATTATTTGTTTTATAAAATAATATTTTCCCATTTCAAGCGAAAATTATTTTTGCATAATTCAATTTTATTTTGAGAATAATTTCTCAATGTTTCGATTTTTTATAATCTACTCAAAATAGTTTTTTAATTAAATTTTTAATTTACTATATAATAGTTAAATTCTTGAGTACATGAATAAATTTACCATGATATTTTAAAATAATCTTAATAATATTTCTTAATTATTACAGCAATTAATAATGTATTTAAATATTATTTACTTTAAAAAATGAATCAATGATTGATTATATTTTTTAATGAATTTCCCAAAGAATATTTTTTTAGAGATTTTAAATTCAATGAACTTCAAATATAAATAAATTTAAATTAACTAACATTTATTCATAACAGAAGTACATGCAGAGCAGATTAACAACACTAACTATATGTTGCATAGTTTTAGGCGAAGCACAATTATTTATATGTGTATTATATTATAGTTCAGTGTGTGGGTGCAACAATATTTTCCGTATTATAAAATTTTGCAATATCTATAAATATAAATTTACTTTTTTTTATTTATCTAAACAACAATTTTTGTGATAGTAAAAAAATTTCAAAAAACATTTTTTTTGCTCCTATTAAAATCAATTTTGTTTATGCTTTTGAAATGAAACACAAGGAAATTATATTTAAAATAAAAAAAAAATAATAAAATTAAATACCTTAATAACTTCCTCTGTTAATCAAATATTCATTTCGGTCTTTTTAGTTTATATATGTATGTACACAAAAACATAAAACATAAATTATATTATACTAATAAATTTATAATTTAAAATATTTTAATGACAATTATCTGACTCTACTATATTAAAATTTATATACTAAATTTGGCTAATGAATTATGTATTATTATTTTTTTTTTTGCGAATTAATCTAATCTATTAATAATTATAATTAAATAAATTAAATTTTTTATGGGTCAGATAATTGCATTTTGAATCAAAAAATTTATTTTATGTTATTATATCAGAAATTATTATTAATATAATTTTAAATTTAATTAAATAAAAATATATTCAAAAAAAAAAAAATTATTTAAGAACTTACAGTAGAATGCCGCCAAAATTTAATTAAACTATGAATATCAGTTGATGGTGCCAACAATAAATAATCACGCCATTCATCATAACTTATGTTAAGACTACCATCTTGATCCATTCTAAAAATAATATACAATAATTTATCTATTTATTTATATCGTAAAATTTCATTTAAAATTATTTAATTATTTTATATACCTTTGAAGCAATTTTGTTGCTTCATTTGGATCCATTTCAATGCCTAAATCTTTGAATGCACATATTAACTCCTCCAAATCGACTTTTCCTATAAAAATATTTAAAAGAATTTAAATGAGAATATTTTAAAATTATTTTTAAATTTTAAAAACAAAATAATAAATTTATATACCATCACGATTTTTATCCAAGTGAGAAAATTGTAATCGTAAATTTTTCTCATGTTCACGTACATAATGTATAAACTCAGATAGTCCAACATCACCGCTCTCATCAGTATCTGATTGTTTAAGAAAAGTCTGAAATTTATAAATATGATTATTAATCAGAAAATTTATTTATATACAAAATTTTTTTTTAAAGTAAATATAAACAATTTTGTAGATTGTAAAAAGATAATTAATAAAAAAAGAAATAATTTTCTACCACATTTCAAAACTATATTGTAAATAAAACGAATTTGGAATAAATTGTGGACGAAAAATTGCTGTAGCGCAAAATCACATGAACCAAAAAATATTTGACGAAATTAATATAAATTTTGTTTGTATAAATTTTATTTACTATAGATTGCAAAATAATTTATAAATATCTGATAAATATTTTTTACGCTAATTAAAATTTTTCGAGAATATATTAGTTTATAAAATTTTATCAATATACTAAAAAATTACTAAATTACTATTTATAAATTGTCTAGCTAGAGAAGCCGTTGTACAATCACAATATATTGCAATACAAATATTATTCTCTATCTCTCTATAGAATAATGATAAAATATGTTAATTATAAATGTATCAATGCCTTTAATAATATTTTAGCTTTTTAACCTTGATATTTAAAATTCTAATAATTTTCTCCAATTCTATTATTAAGTCAACTTTAAACTCAACTAGAAATTTGAAATTTCATTAAAAATTCTTGTTTTAAAAAAAATATTTTGTTGAGAATTTATAAAATAATTTTTTTGATTGTTCTCTTTGTTTGTTGGAAATTAGAATATATTTTCAAGCATAGATATATATTTATAAACAATTATTTTAAAAGTTCTAATTTAATATTTAAACAAATGTTTGAATTTTGTTTAAATGAACAAAAATTATTAATAAATTTTTAAATATAATCTAATCTCATAAAAAAAATTATATCGTTTTTAAATCATAATTATGGAGAACGACTTAAATTAAATACAAAATTTACTATCTAAGTACCCAAAACTTATACAATTTTTAGCTTTCTATATACTGTAATAGTATGTCAATAATTCAAGGTCGATTCCAAAAAGATTATTTAATTTTTAATGGTTGTAAGAACTTTATACTTAGTTGTAAGAAAAATTATAAGATATATATTTATATGTATATATCTCTTATCTCATACCCCAGACGTGGTACAAAGTTATAACAATGACTATTTATATATCTAAAATGTCATAATATTTCATTGAAATCATGCGTACAAATATTATTTTCTTGGATAATAACATTTGCTCTGGATATACAAACTGAACCTAACATAATATAAATATATATGTAGGAAATATACAATTTTAATAACTGTGAATAAACATGGAAAAATATAGCAACTACACTGTACTAAATAGATAATTTCTAAAAACAGTAATTGCCTTAATAATAAATATAGAGAAATTCATAGTGAGCTTAAATAGTAGCATAAAAAGTTAATCAGTATTTTAGTACCATATATAAAATTACTAACTTGATGACCTCAAATTAAATTAAAAAAATTATCGATTCTACTCAGTCGGACAGAATTTCTTCTTCTTTTACATTACATTTTCTTAGGCAATGTTCTATATATATTTTTTTGTTTTCCAATTTTTTAAATCGTAATTTATAATAAAACCAAAATGTGTAAAATGTACCAAAAATAAAATTAAAAATTTATCTTATTTTATGTATATCGAGGTCATAAAATCGCGATTTCTTGAAATTTTTATATACCTAACAAACTTTCAAAAATGACTAATTATTGTATATTACATATATATAGTACCTATATAATTTTTTTGAATACTTTTAATAATGTAGGTAATTTATTTACCTCAGCATATTTGCTAGACAATCCAAATTTTTTAAGTGCCTCTGATAAATCATGAATATCAATTTTACCATTACCATCACGATCTAATGATTTAAATAAATTTCCTAGACGTTCTTCATCTTCTTGTGGTAATTCATGTACATATTGAACTAAATTTTCTTGTTCGTTATTATTATTATTACTATTATTTTGTTGTTCACTATTTTTTAATTCATTATCAGATATAATTATTTGAAATTTATGTCGTTCACTATTATTATTATTATTATTATTATTATTACTATTAGATGTTGATGATGAAACAGTTTTTGTATTTTCACTGTCGTCACTCCGACTACTGCGGATATCCTGGAAATTATTCGATAATTTTGCAGATTTTTCTGTATTAACCATTCTACTTTATAAAATTTAAAACTTAATTGATTTTAAAATTGTCTTTAAACTTAAACCACACACAAAATTTGTAATAATTATGTTTAAATATAGAAGTAGTGTAAAATTACACAATTAAAATATAGGAATAATTTTTTTTTTATATCTTCAATAAAATGTTACTGAACATATTCCAGAACAAAATTCAAGGATACAAAAATTGTATAATGTATACTTTTTACTAGCAAAAAATGATTAAATTTTTATTAGGCAAAATGTTAATTTTAAGTCCAATTTTCTTCATTAAGCTTGGATTCTTTTCCTTTACGTGTTTGTTTTTCTTCTTTCAATTTTATGTGACTGCGAGGTAAATTAAAGTTAAAGACGAATGATTCACATTTTACTCTTTTTTTTTGCTCTTTTATATCAGATGGAAATTTTTTGCTGATGTTTTTTTTTGGGTGTTATAATTATTTTTATATCTGATATTACTTATTTTAATTTATAAATTTGTTTAATTTCTAATTAAATACACAATTTTTTATCTTCTCTCGGTTGTGTTAGCTTGGATCCTTAACTTTTTATGATTTAATATATTTTATTACAAAAATTTAAGAAATTTTTTAACTTCGCTGGTGAAAAAGTGGAAATTTCTAATGCGAAAGATTTCTATGTCAAAAAAACAACCCAAAAGGCAAGGCAACTGAAATTATTTTTATCACCTTTTTTATCCATACGACTTTCCAATTTTGTAACATTTGAAAGCGATTGTACAGCTACATACATAGTGGCTGTTTATACACGCCTGCCTAGGAGCGACTTGATATACTTTTTGTGATTAGATGCGCCTTCCTCACCCAATTTTTTCATTTAAAATTCAACAATTTCAAAATGGCCGAAACTGAATTTTAGGGAAAAGATCGTACCTGGGGAGTTTATTGAGGAACATTTTGGTATTGAAATATGTTAAGTTTGACATTCGTAAATTGAAAAAAATCATTTTGATTTTGAATGCTAGAGTTGTAACTTGTAACTCTTACTGAGCCACGAAGCGCATAATCGTAGAGTTACAAGTATTAATAAATCTAAGTTTTACTACATATTCGTAAATACAAATATTTAACTAATCATGAATTTGAATTAATTTCATTGTAGAGTCAAGTATAATATTTTACATTTTAATTGAGTTTAGATAATTAATACTATGTATAATAAATATAATATATTTGTTTCTATGTATATTATACATGGTATAAATTATCTAAAATTATGTAAAATATTATACTTGACTACAAGTATAACTTTCAGCTATGATGCTTGCCAAATTTGTGGTTCCTCGAATAATGCGATCGACGTATCCATCACTGTTTTCAATATAAAAAAATATTAAATATAATTTAATTTAATATTATTTTAATATTTGTTTTATAAAAACATATCACAAAATTCTTAATTCCTCCTCTGTTTCTTAATTCCTCCTCTTTAATTATATATTTCATTAATATTCAGTATTAATATTAATATTAATATTTATTTGCTCTATATTTTTTCCGTAAAACATAGAAAATTTATTATATAAATATTTATATAATATTTTATATACATATTTATTGTCTATATTATTATATGTATAATAATATAGAGACAGATTTAAAAAAATTAAGGACAGAGAGATATATATATTTATCCTGATTTTTTTTATATTCCGAAAATAAAAAACCTGAAAATTATTAGTTTTGATTTATCATTACGATTATAAAATCTATGAAATCTATTAGATATGAAATCTATTTTATTTGTTTTTATATAAATATTTCTCTATTTGTATTAAGCAATTATTACATTTTTATTATATTATTCTAATTTTATTTTATAATACATAGTTATAAATTAGTTTTCTATATATGACTCAATTGAAGTTTTGATATTACGATATAGAAAGATAAGATAATACTTCATAGTTCAACATTTAAAAGAAGAAAGAAGGATTAATTCATTTTAAACAAAGTTAGAAAGGTCAATTTTTTTATTATTTTCCATCTTTCTATAATATTTTATTTTCCTTTGTATAACAAAAATGAAAAAGGAAATTAAGGCCAAACAAATAAAGTCCAATAAATATATAAGTATTACGATAATAATTTTGAAATCCTTCTTTTATCTTTATATAAATATACAAATATAATTTTTTTTTAGAAAAAGATATAATAATTATCTGCTTTTAAAATCATTTGTAAAAAAATAATAATTAGAAATAATGGAAAATATTTCACTAATAAAAATATTGTTTATATTTTCCACAATTACTAATTTATTTATATTTTCTTCCGGAGATGTTGCTCGTTCGGCAGTTTGAAAATTATGGTCAATGAAAAATATTTTCTTCCGGAGATGTTACTCGTCCGGCAGTTTGAAAATAATAATAAATTTTTGACAAAAAAGGAATTATGGAAACTTGAAACAAATGGAGAGGAACGGGGCAACAGAAAAAATTTCTAAATTTTTTGAACTTTTTTTACCTCTGCCCGCACTTACCTCTCTTCTACGAAAATGGTTCAGGCAGTCGCCTGGGCAGGCGTGTATAAACAGCCACATACATATACATGCTACAGATATTTTATATTAGTTTAATTTTAATTAGTATAACTATTAAAAATTTAAATTGATACTATGTATATTAAATTTTAAACATAAAAAAAATATAAATTAATTACATTTACTGAATACTGAATAAACAAAACGATTTATATTTAGGAAAAATGTTTGTTGGTTTTATAAAAAAATATGAATTGGAAAGCAGAATAATTTGTACAGTGTGATTTCAAATGGAAACTGTCTAGGGAAAATCTTTTCCGCTTCCCATCCCAATTCAAATATTTCTTATTTGAAATATTTGTTCAACAAGGCGGAATCGCGGAATCGTGGTCATCATCCATACATTATTATGACTAATTTTTTTGCATTCCGAGATCAACCATCAACCATCCAAAATATTGAATTTCTTTGAGGTTTTTAAAGACAGAAATCGCTGTTTACAGAAAATCCATAGCTTAATACTATACTATGAAAACAAATATGGTTATTGAAATCCATTTTTTTGGTAATCCCCTCTTTTATTATGCCATCGTCATCGTCATGTATCAAAGTCCCCTTTTCAAAGTTCCCCGGTTTTTTTTAATTAATATAGATATGGGGGACTTTGTACCCAGTCCATCTTAAATATTGCATTCACATGTTACACATTATTGTTAATTTTCTAAGATTAAGATATAACAAACTAAATTAATTATGTTATTTTATATCTTTATTTTTACAGTTACATATATATATATATATTTTAAATATTGACACATTTTTCTATAATTTTCTTTTTTTTTTAAATAAAAATCAGAAGTTTGCACTTCTAAATTAATTCTTTAAATATTTTTTAAAATATATATTTTTTTTTCATAATAATTTTTTTAGCTATAATTAAAATCAAAATAAATTTCTGGCTATATTTTTTTAAAATGCTTTTATCATCATATTTTTTTAATCATATTATAATCAATGTGTATTTTCGTCTTTTATTTTAAAATAAATATTGTTTTAAACAAGTTTTATAAATTTTTTGTTTCGTAATTTAATAAACGCTAGGGAAAAAATCATAGCGTGTGTAGGATATTATTTTTCTAGATAAAAAAATATGTATATAATAATAAAAAATCAAATTTAAAAAAATAAACACATTTTCTTAATCATTCAATAAATTCCATGCATCATCTTCTAATTTATTAGTTTTGCCAGTTGTTTTTGTTTTAACTGATTTCACATCTAATCCCTCTAAATTCTCACCACTACTTTGTGGTAATTTCATATTATTTTTACGATTTGTTGCTGTTCTTGTATCAGATTTTGTTGTAGATGTTGTTGTTGTTGCTGTTATTTTAGTTTCTTTTATTGGTGATTGATAAGATTGATAACCAGTTGTATCAAAACCATTCCATTCATCATCGTCATTTGTATTATTTATATTACTACTACGGCCACTTGAATTTTGATAAGATGTTATTTTTTGTTCAGAATTATTAGTATTATTATATTCTTCATTCCAATTCCAATCGTTATTATCATTATTAGAAATTTTACCACTTGATTGTGATCTTTGATATCCACCACCAGCACCACCACCAACACTACCACCATTATTACGATTAATGCTGTCACCATATGAATTACCAGATGAATTATAATTATTTTCATTGAAACCAGAATAACCACCACCAGTTGGTGATGTTAAATTACTACCACCTATACTACTCCAACCACGTTTTCCGATATCACCAACCTAAATTTTCAATAAAATTAAATAATAATTTTACATTACGTTATTATATTAAATTAAATTATTGGCTTTTCACTATTCTAATAAAAAAATATAAAAACTAAAAAAATAAAACAAACCTTGTAAGCTAATGTGTTAACTGAATCAGATACAGATTCTAATAAATTACCTTCTTTAACCTTTAAAATAATTAAATAAATAAAAACGAAAAATGATAAACAAAAACATAAAATAAAAAATAAATAAATAGTAATATATTTACTTTTGAACTGGCTAAACTACCATATGCTGAAGCTTTCTCTTTGGCTGTCATTGCAATTTTGGAAGCACCTGAAGACAAAATACTCCAACCCTGAAATTGATTAATTTAGATTAGTAATTAACGATAATATAATCTTGTGATTATGAATATAAATTAATTTATTTGTTTAGTAATGTCGTAATATTATTAATTTTTTTGCTTTATAAATATCTGATTTGTTTAAATTCATTTGTTTAAATTCAGCATTTTTTAATTCTTAGTTTCAGTTTATAAATATTTATTTATTAATTTTGGTCTAAATAAAAAACTTACTGAAGCCAATGATGAAAGTGTTGTATCAATAATTTCTTGTGATTGAGTTTTTGGCGGAGGATCTCTCGTATAACCAAAACCAGAATATTTGCCACCTTGATTTGGTGGTACATTCCTTGAAAAAAGAATAATTATTTAAAAACCTAAATTAATTTTTTATAATATTTACTCAGGTCGCATAGAATTTGTTTCTTGTTGTTTTCGAAAGAATGCTTCTTTCTGATCTTTAAATTCATTTGTATTTAAATTTTGATAACTCATACTACCATCAGCATAACCAGTACCACCATTATTACTGTTAAAATTATTTTGATAACTGCCAGTATTTTGTGAGGAATAATTTGGAATGGAACTGCTACTTTTGGAGTGTAACATACCAGTACTACTACAATTACCACCTGCATTATATGAATTATT
Source organism: Empis stercorea (assembly GCA_949752835.1). Lineage (NCBI taxonomy): Eukaryota > Metazoa > Arthropoda > Insecta > Diptera > Empididae > Empis > Empis stercorea. The sequence continues at coordinate 3,811,256 of OX457085.1, forward strand.
AGATGAATAACTTGTAGCTGATGCTGTTGATGAGAATCCCGATGGAGATATCCGTTTTTCAGCGGTTTTTTTATCCCAATTTTTACCTTGGGCTATTGTTGAAATTTTATCTCGATATAATGCAGCAGCTTTAGTATTATATTTTTGTTGAATTGGTAAACGATCATTCCAATCTGGTTGATTATCAAAAAAATCATGTGCTTTACGATTACCGCCAGCTTTCATTTTTTCCAATTCAATATCTTTCCATTTGTCCATGGTCACAGCTAAAAAATAATTAAAAAAAAGATAATGAGTTTTTTTAAAACAAAAAAAATTATTTACGCAATTGCACAATTTCATATTATGTATTATATATACTACTTTGATTACGTACATCGTACAAATGAAAGATGTACACCAAGGCCACGATGTTTTCCTGAACATTCTAAACAAATCCATATCCCATAAGTAACAGAAACCCATTGAGGATTATGGGCACCACATTCAAAACATTTCTATGAACGAAAAAATATTATTAGTAATCTTATCCAAATATACAAATAAAATTGGGAAAAAAAAAGAAAAAGAAAAATATCATAAACGTCAGCTGGTTTAGGTTAGTTACTTTCACTTTTTCTTTTATAGTACTTTATTATATTACTATATTTATTTATTCAATAAATCTTATGATTGATATATTTATATAATAATTATGAATATAATATTGATAGACCATAATTTTACTTACAGTATTTTCATCATTTGGTTTTAACTCTTGTAAAACACGTCGTGTTCTGGGACTTGCCATTTCTTTTTCAAGTTAGATTGAAGGAAATAAAAAATTATCAAATTAAAAATATATTTTGTTTTACTTTAATAGTTAATACAAAAAAAAAAGTTTTATATAAAATTTCTATAATATTTTTATTACTAAAAATTCAAACTATGTTTAAATTAAAGTTATTTTTTTAACTACTTTTTTACGGATGAATCTCCATCGCCACAAAATTCACATAAAAGATTTCTTTTCTTCTGTCAAAGGGAGAAGATTTTCCTTCGAATCCAAAAAAATTGTCTTGTACAGACTGTAGACGTGTTAATTACTTATACTTTTTTATCGCAAGATGGCATAATAATAGATTTTTATTAATTTTTTTTATCTCTGACATTTCTATTGTGAATGTGAGTCTGTCTATTGTGAATTATCTCTTCTTATGGCTGTCTGTCAGTCATTGAAAGATTTTGACGGTTTTATTTTATGGTGCGTCTATATAAACAACACGTTGTCTTCTGTATTTTACGGTGAAATAGATATTAAAATATGAATAGTTAATTATTTTATATTGTATATTAGGAATTTAAAAATAATTTGAATTAAAAAAAATGGATGGTGAAGAAGATGAGATTGTTGAGGAGGTAAATTCTATATTGTTTTAAAAATATATATATATTACATTTTAGAAAATGTCTATTGTGATTTTTCAGATACCAGTTTTCTTGTCAAAGAATTTAGAAGAAAATTTATTTCTTTTACAATATCCAAGTAAAACTGCACCTATTGATGCTGAAGTTGTTAATTGCTGTTTCAAACCAAATAGCCATGAAATTAAAATTGATTTTGCAATAGACACAGAATCAAAACACTATGATAGATTTAAGGGTAAACAATTTGCAATTGCTGCGGATGGCAAAGTATATTAAACGAATTTTTTCTTTAAATTTACTATATATAAACTATAAAAAATTACAATTTAATTTTATTTTTGTAGAGCAAAGATTCAAAAAGTGATAGACCATCTTTTCAATCTGGTACTATGGATAAACAATCGTTTATTGGTAAAAAACCAATTGAAAATGTGGACAATTATTGTATAGGTTTATATCAAGATAATGAAATTCATTTATCACCATTAGCGAATATATTTCAAATGCACCAAACATTCTCATATTTTGATAAAGAAGATAAACGTAATAAATCTGAACAAAAAGCTGCCAATGATAATGATGATGATGAAGAATTACAACAAGTTACTGTAAAATTTTCACGTAATGAAACGGAACGTTTAAAAGGTAAAGCACGTACAGAATCTAGTACAACAAAAACAATAATTGATGAACCATGGTGTGAAACATTTTGGCATCCAAGAATATCACCAACATCTGAAGTAGAAAAATTAAAATTATTAGCAAACACAAGAGAACCAATTGAACATACATTAAGTTTAGATAGTAAAAAATATATTGAAACATTAATACCACAAGAAAGATCTGATCAAAGTTTAGAAACAATATTACCATCAAAAATTGTTAGTAAATCGAAATTAAAAAATTTAAATTTATCAGATCAATTAAAAAATATATTAAAAGATGGTAAAATGATGACATTTATTGATATTATGAGTATACTTGAAGAATGTAATAATAATATAACAACTGAAAAGGTTAATTTCTATTTAGAAAAATATTAAAAATCATATAATAAAAAAATTAATTATTATATTTAAGGTTCTTAGAACTTTACCATTAGTTGGAATTGTAATACATGGTAACTGGGTTGCACAATCTGAAATCTTATATCCAGCTGAATCATTATCAAATGCAAATGGTGTTCCATCCGAATTAATGATAAAGGGTCGCGATTATGTTGTGAGTATATAGATATATATTTAAATATTTCAAATAAATATATTTAAATGAGTTTATAATTAATTTCACAGCTTTATAAATTTTCTAAGCAAGACTACTTACATAGGCGAAAAGTGATAATTTCTACACAATTACCACCAGAAGAAGCAACAGAAATTCTCCAATCTATAGCCCGGTTAAATTTCGAGAAAAAATGGGAACTTTTATTACCACCAGATGTAAATTTCGAATCACGTTATACAGATATAGTTCAAAGACAGGAAATGGTTTGGCGGGCAACTGAACAAATATTTTTAGAAATGGATTATGAAAAATCACCAAAACGAGCGCGAAAAAAATCTATTAGAGAAATTAAAAATGAAAAAAGTTAATATATTAAACGCTCCTATTAAATTATTATATATATTGAATTTATACGAAGAAAATGAATAAAATAATTATTGAATTTTCAATTTAAAAAATAATTTATTATAAACTAATTATTTAAAACATTTGAAGACAACAATTTTCTATTTCTTGGTAAATATTATTCCTATTATTTTTGGTTATTTCAAATATCTTTGAATTCTCTAAAGACTTTAAATCATTTATTAATTTTATTGATTGTCGATTTTGTTTTGGTATTGTAGCAATTAATTTTATATTACCAGATTTTAATTTTGGTAAAATATCTTTTATATCTTTTTCGAAATTTCTACTTAACAATTCCATTTTACCGATTTCATCAATAATCAGACAATTTGAGTTAGTTTGAAATATTGGAAGTGCTAAATTTTCAAATTTTTCAACGTATACCGTATATTTTCCAATTATAGGTCGTTTTGAAGTCAAGTTATCATCCCTTTAAATATATTTTAATTGAATTTTTATACTAGGTATGTCGTCAAGTCAATCATTTTACCTACCTAGAGCGAGCTAAAATATCTCGATTAGCATTATTGAAAGAAACTATATCAAAACCTAGACGTTCATGTGATTCATTCCGTACTTCTTCAGTATAAAATCCATCGAAAGGTAATGACTTTTGCTGTAATGTGTGTGAAACTTTTTTAATTATTGTGGTTTTACCAACGCCTTTTTAAAAATACTAAATTAATTATATTTACAAATTGAAAATTATTCATTATTCTTACCTGGACTTCCTGTAATAAGAATAACAAAGGGTTTTTTATTCATATTTTCATATTTGAGATAAAATCCACTGCATTGTTCAGTTTAATAAAGTTGCCGAAGTAGAGATGGTTGGGGGTTGTAAAAATTGTAATTTTGCCAATATCAGCTGGAGCCAAACTGTCATAAATCAGCTGTTTTATTTTCTTATTGTGAATTTCTAATTTTACTACATTTAGAGTAAATTTAGTTTTGTCCTAAAAGTAGGCAATTGCTAAAATATAATGTTTCTAATAATATCAATGTAATAAAAAAATCTTTCAGATCTTTCACCCAATTTAATTCTTTAATAAACATAAGTGGAAGAAAAATTATATGATAAATTTTATTGCCAGCTAAATTGCAAAATATATTTCTTATCTAATCTCATGGCAGTGTTGCCTGCCCTATACAAAACAATTCTACTACAATTTGTACTTTATTTAAATTGACATGTTCCAAAAAAACACCACAACCGTTTGCCAATTTTAAACGTCAAATTTAGTCAGTCTGCACAAAAAGTACAGAAAATCTAATTGGCCCGAAGAATTTATATTTTTCTTTTTAGTATTTAAAAATTGTTCGGCCAAAACTTAAGTAATTTAAATTGTAATGTCGGACAAAATATTAAATTTTTTTTAAGACCAAAATAAAAAAAAACACTTAAAATTAATTTATTAAAAAATTTTCATTGTGATAATAAATTTTACATAAAAGTTGTGCTATCTAGGATTTATAATTAATAAAATCAAATATTGTACCAGGAGTAAATACGTTTTTATCCAATTTTTATTTTTTTTTGTGTGATCGTGTTGGGGACAAGTGCAAATAAATTTTTTTATTCTTTTAGAATTTTTATTTTTTAATTTTATTTTTGTCTTTTTTTTTGTTGTGCTACAAATTAATATAATATACTGTAAAAAAAACGAAAAGTTAAAGAACTCTGGGGGAGGTTACAGTATAATCATTTTACTTACCCCATTTACGGTTTCCGTGAATAGACAAATTAAAAAAATAACCAAGAGAAAAATATATAATATTTTCTGAAAGGGTGAAATTTATTCTATCAACTCCTTCCAGAGATTATATATTTATATCATATAAGAAAAAAGTAGCCTGTTTAAAATATACCTTGAAAAAATATTCGTAGGAAAACTAAAGAAAGTAAGTAGAATATACTTAATTTTAATTTTTTATAAATTTATTTAAGAAATTTTCTTTATTATAGAAAATTTAGAACAGTAAAAGAAAAGAAAAATCTTATTAACTATACCTATTTTTTTTCTTTCTTGTAAATCATTATGTGAGAATCAAATTGTTGTAACTGCAAAAAATCCATTTCTAGAGAAACGTGTTTGGAATTTCTTTCTAAAAACGTTGTACAATATGATCAAAAGCATACAGGATATCATTGAATCAAAACTATTTTAATAAGAGCTTTAAATACTCTATAATAATTTATCTAAAACTTACAACATTTCGCTTCTAATATAATACTTACAATTAAATTGATTTGTGTTTTTCTTTTCTTAGTAAGGAGGACAATCGGTTTTCTATCTTCTATATAGGTTCATTTTTGCACTTTTTATAAAAGACGTAAATTATCCAAATTAATTTTATATATATAACCAAGAATATATAAAAAAAAACCGAACGAAGAAAGAAACATCAAATAAGAATAATGATGATTTTATTATTAAATTTGGATAAAATATACAAAAAAAAAGGAATATACTTAAATAAAGAATATATATAAAGGAAATTTTTATATATTAACAATTTATATATTCTTGGATAAACGTGACTCATTTTTATTATTTCCAATTGACTGAACTGATTTTTTTTTATTAAAATCATTTCTTCTTAAAAGCATATGAATTGACAAATTTTTGCACAACTAATTTCAAGTCACAGATAATATGTAACATAGATTATTCTAAATTAGATGGATATTAGCTATGGACGATTTCTTTAAACCTTAGTATAAATATAAATTAAATTATTATATTCTACTATAATCAAAAAAGTGTTACTTTTTCATATTTAATGCGTAAACAATTTGTAAAAAAAAATTATAAGTAATTTTATTTATAAATTCGTTATTAAAAAATCACAAAAGTTTAAAATATTATTTTTATATTAGATTTTCTGTAACAATGATTTTCGAAAATAAGTAATAATTACAACAGCAAATTTCAAAATTGATTAGGTGTATAAGTAATTCTAATTTTAATGAGAAGGTTTTTATATGTTTACAATAATAAATTGACAAAAAAAAAGATTTAAATTATATAAGTATACTTACATTAATTAATTAATTAAAAGCAACAATAAAATTTAAAATGATTTCCTACATAAAATGATAAAAATCTAATATTATCATCAAGGTTTTTATATTTTTTATAATGAAAATTGTAATGATTATAAAAAATTTTTAATTTTACGCATAAAATCTGTCATTATTTTTAGTATCTCAATGATGAATGGCTATAATATTTACTAACTCATCATTGTATTTGAAAATCTACAACAAAAAAAAACTTTCTAACATATTTTTTAAAGTAGATCAAAAATGATTTTTGTGTATGGTAATTAATTATTTCAAAGTATAATCTGACTTTTTTTTAAATATAAAATGAGTTATTATTTTTATAATATTTACTGAATACATTGAAATCATTTATTATATTTCACACACATATTTGCAATTTATGGTAATAAGTATATAAAATGATACAAAAATTTGATACCAAATATATACTAAAAACTTTGCTTAATTCATATTTATATAAATGAAAGTATGTTTTTTGTTTTGTTTAGTCAAAATTTATATATATATAATACTTATTTATCGCAAAATTTATTGAAATTGTTTTTAAAATTCATATTTCCAATTTATAATAATTTTTGGTTATTATATTAACATTGTGTTCTCATTTAATTTATTTTTAAAACATTTTCCTAAACTGCAAATTTCAAATTAAAATAAGTTAAATGATTAAATAAATATATCATTTTTCTATTTTTATTATTTCTCTAGAGAGTAAATGTAATTTTCATTATTATTTATATATCAAAATAATATTTTCTTTGTCATTAATATTTTTCCATGCATGACAAATTAAACAAAATAAAAATTATAAAGAATATATTACATAAAATAATCATATAAATATACTTTTATATATAAGTAAGTAATATTTTATTGACTATAATTATACTTATATTTATATAAAATGTTCACAAAAAGTTTCTGAATTTATCGTTGCAACAAAGTAATATATAGTATACTCTCGGTATATATAAATCATATTTGTTGAATTAATAAGCAACAAAGTAAGTTAAATAATATTAATTCAAATTTATAATTGACAATCAATTTTGATTTTGTAATAAAAATCTTATCACACATTCATACGATAAAATTCATTTGCTATATAATATTTAATTTGCAAAACTATTTTATCTCGCAAATAAAATGAAATTTTGTTTAAAATTCGTGTGTCAAATTTCTATTTTGTTGGTTAAAACAGTATGTATGAAAATGAAAGTTTGATTAATAGAAACTATAAATAAGTATTATATCGAAACCTTGAAAACAATATAATCGAAAATAATATATATATTTACTAAAAATAAATTTTAGTGTAATATATTTACTTAAGTAAAATGAAACATAGAAATAGTAAAAAAATTCGATGTCATCGTTTTTCTTGCTTAATCCTCATTTTGATATAAAATGTACAAATATTGATTTACTTATATACTATCCAAATTGATGTCATTATACCTTTGAATTTTCAATTTAATTTTTATAAAAATTCTTATATGAGTCATTTTTACTTTGAAGTAACATTTCGAAGTAAATATGTATATGAGATATATTTTTACTAAGGAGATATATTATAAAATCACCATGACATTCTTAGGTAGGTTAACCACTAAAATATATATACAAAAACACGTTTTCTACAATAAGTATAATGTATATAAATTTTTACAAACCGGTGTCGGAAAAATCATAATAATTATTATTATTATTTCCAACACACTATCAAATATGTATAGTATAGAATCAACTTTATAATAGTAAAATATTGTAATATATTTTAATACTTAAGTAATAATAATAAATTATAATGTTAAGTATTTTCTCCAGTATTTATACATTATATACCTTAGGAGTCAATGACATTTTTTACTTTGTTGCAAAAACTAGACAAATAAGTATATGGTATATTAGGAGTAATTTATAATAATAAGACAAATAAATTATTAAGTAACTATTTAAAGTATATTTATATATAAATTTAATTTAATTGTTGTTGATTTATTTTAAAACTTTTATTCATAATATACTTACAATGTATTCGAATTTCTTAACTAGGTACTTGTGTGTGGTGTTTTTTTTTAATAAATAAGTGAGAATAATTGTGTAAAATGTCTGGTATAGAATGTTATTTTATCATATATACTTACTTAATAATTATAATATTAATTATAATTAATTGGTTGTATATAATAAAACAAAAAACTTCATGATTTTTATCTAAATGATTTAAAAATTAATTACTTATAGATAAGAAAAATTGTATAGTATAAAATTTTAGCAAAATTTGCATTATTAGTCAAACGAAAATTTTTGCAATAAAATTTCAATTAATAAATTTTTTAAATTTTGTTTGTTTTTAATAATAAAAAAAAAACATTCTAGTAGTTTTTAAGTAACTCATTAAGTAGTGTGTTACTATACTTTTTCAATAACATGTGCTTGAATATTTATTTATTTTGTCATTTACATACTCTCCTCGTATATATTTATATCAGTTTCACTATTATTATGTTGTAATCGATATTTTTTTATTTTGAAAATAAATTGGATACAATGTGTCTTGTTGTCTGTTCAATTTATTATTGATTTTTTCTATATTTATATAAAATTGTTATAAACAAAATTCAATTTCTAAACACGATTTAATTTATATATTTATATTATAATATTATTTAATTTTCAGTTCATATTAATTTGCTGTAATCATTATAATTTATATGTAAAATATTTTTTTTTACTTTTTCGCAATGATTTTTATTTAATGTCCAATTAAATTATTATTCAATAAGTAATGTAATTACAGAAAATCACTTACATATATATTTTGATTTAATATGATTGAATTTATTTATTATCACTTCAAGTTCGTCTTGAAAAATTTAAAATTCGATATATTAAATAATGAAATTATTTTATGTTTCTCTGTTGATTTTCATTAATTATGAATTGAATTTATAATTAATAATTACAAAAGGCCATACGCAAACGCAACTAAATTTACTACAAGTTTGTTTCATTACTGTGAGCTTTTTTTTTTGTTGGTCGTGAATATTTATTATGCTTTCTCAATATATATTTGCAATTTTATGGTATATATATTGTTTTGTAATTATAAAAAATCATATATAAATAGAATTACTTTTCAAATGTGAAATCGATTATGAATTTAGAATGCAGTTTCTTTCTGAAATGGAGAGGGAGATATAATTAGAACCTGAAAATCTATCCTTGTGTATAATAGGCTTTCAACAATACGTTTTTTTGACCGATGAACTCGTACTCGTATTCGACTATCTCGAATTCGACAAACTCGTTTTCAATTAACTTGTCGGTTACCATTAAGTATTGTGTTAATTTACTCAAATTTAAACGATTGATTTAATTTCCATTTTTAAATTATGTTCAAAGTTTTCAATGCCGCAAATAATCATTTTAATTTGTGACAGAAAAAAAAATTCTAATATTAATAAAGTTTAAGGACAAAATTGACCTTAACCTTGTCGATTTTAATTTAATTTTATGATTAATAATAATATTTTCTTGAGAAATATATTTTTGGTAGCATAATTGATTGATTTATAGAATTCAAAAATTTCTTTATATAGATTTTTTTATATATATAAGTATATCAAAATTTATAACAAAATTGAAAAATCTTTTAATTTAATTTTCTGCAAAAAAAATATTAAATAAATATTTAGCACAAAAAAAAAATTGGGTTACTTAAATATATATATACTACTTACAGTTACTACAGCACATGTGAAATTTTACTACAATAATTTAATTACATAATTTAATATATTTATATATCTTTTTGCTTACATTATAAAGTTTTGATGTTTATTTAATTATTTACTTTCATAATATTATAAATAATAATTTTAATTAAAATATGTTATATTAAATTATTGTTTGTACTGTGTGTCTGGTATGTTGATGTAATTAAAAAAAAGGAAGAGCTTTTTTTTGTCGTTATTTTTCATTAGATAATTTTGTTATGTCAACTATTGTTTTTTTTTATGATAATAAGTAAACTCTTTTTATGTAAATAAAAAAAAATCTGTTCTACTTTTAGTTTCTTTTCATAATAATGAAAATATATATACCTATTCCTATAAGAATTATTATCACCGGGTTAACATATCATTTAAATATGTTTACTCTTCTAAAAAAAAAATCTAATTTCTTTTAATATGCGGAAATGAACTTTTTTTAAAATTTTCTATATTTATTTTTCATAATAAGATAAAAACACACACATTAAATTTTTTATGTAAAGTCTAACAGAAAATTGTGATAAAATTTTGTTGTATATTTAAATGTAAAATTTTAATGACATTTAAGTAAGGAATTTATTATTTTAAATAATAATTTTCTTATCTAAATTCGCCAGATTTGCGTTTTGTAACTAGGAGGAATTTGGTTTTATTGAATTTCACTTTATTAAAAATTAAATGTAAGTATTTTTATTTTCACTATTCGTACCAAAACTTTATAAAAGTGAATTCTGTTAATTACTTTTATAAATTAAATATATACTCGTACGAACAACTAACAGGGCTACTTACTAAAAAGGTCAATTTAACTGTGTGCAGCACAGTTTTAGAATATAAATATGCTAAATACTTCAGAACGAAACGACAGATTCTCTTCTACCGGGAGGAATTGCTGAATTGTAGATTTCGCCATTAATCGCATTAAAAATGTGTACTTCTTTAAAAACACAGAAAAGTCAAGTCGGTAACGTAAAGGGGTACATCTCAATAGAAATATTTTAGGCCACAGATAGAAAGAACATTATATTACCTACCCATTCTATATTCAAATTAAATCTATGTACAACTTATATTTATTGAATTTATTGAAAATTTAAATATGTTTTTAAAGACGATTATATAAGTATTTATTGAAATTAAAATTTTATTTTAGAAAATTTTGTAATAAATAATTTTATTAATATATAATGAGTGCTACAATACACGACGAGACGATCAGGACAGTATATATATATTTTGTTGCAATATTACATTATAATTTTACGTAATTTTATTGCGAAAATTTTAGTTGCTGACCAAAATTTTTTATTTATAAACATTGCATTTTAATGCATTGTTTGTTTGCATAAGAAATTTATTTAATTTTACATAATTTATACTATTTTAAAGTACATTATTTAAATAATAATTTAATATTTATTAAAAGCTTTTGTCTGGAAGGCGATGTAAAGTAATCTTCTATACTTGACAACACAAACACATAAGGCTTAATTAGAGAGGATATAAATAATGACAAAGTTTAGAGTTAGAGAGTTGATTAATTCTTTGTTTAAAGGGAGAACTGTCGATAGTCGAAAAAACATCTAATTTCAAATGGTAAAATACAAAGTTTTAGCATATTCTAAATGAAAAGTATAAATATTTGTTAAAAACACAATCACATCTCATTGTGTAATTGAAATATATAGAAGATTTAATAGAAATATTTGTTTGCCAAACGAACATCATAACAAAGACTACTATTTTCTTTAACTCTACAGTCTACACTAAAAGTTTAGTTAACTTATGCTAGAAATTAAATGATGGAATTTTAATGAAACATTTTTTTTCTTCTTTTATAATTCTTTTTTACGAATTTTCCAATCTTATCTCTTTTAATTTTTACAATTTTGTTGATTATTTAATTTGTAATCAGTTTTTTCTTTAATTCCATAAAATTCACTTCCAAGGTTTTTTCAAGTACTTGTTTTTTTTTTAATGTGTGTTACATTGGAATTTAATATTTCATAAAAAAAAATACTTTTACGATGAACAATTTTTGTGTTGTTAGTAACAGGCCGCATATTGTTTAGCTTAGGTTTTAGGGGATTTACAAGTGAATTAAAATTAATCGATCTTCTAAAAATTTAATGAGAATTAATACGAGGATTTTTTGATATTAAAGTTTAATTGATAAAAATTGTATTCCAAAATTGGCAGTGATTTATTTTTCAAAGTTGAATAAGGAGCTGCCAATTTTATAAGTGGAATCGAATGATAGACTCTTTATGTTTTTCTATATATTGAATCGAAATTTGCTTGTTTTTCTGTTGTGAGAACAGCAACTGTTTCTATTATAAATGTATTCCAAAAATTGGATAATTACATGGCCAGATAGATGTAACAGTCTGTTGATAGCATGTTAGGATGAGAAAACCTATGTTTAGGTTTACCTATGGCAGATGGACCTAATATTTGTTCAATAAAAAATCATCTTCCTTACAAAAATCACTCAAATTAAATACTTTCAATCCTCATGTTTTTCCAATTTTAATTGGAATTTTAAGTATACATGCATAATATTTTTATCGTTAATCTTCTTAAATTCATTTAATATTTTAAAAGAAAAAAAATACCGAAATCTTAAAATTTATCAACAAAAAATTAATTAATTAATAATTAAAAAAAAAAATTTTTTCTTTAATTTTGTTTCCCGATTTACCAAAGAAATTAATTTTTTATCAATTTTTTTTTTATCAAAAACAAAAAAATTGATTAGAAAAAAATGTAAGAATTTCTTTGTTTTTTTTGCAACATATAAAAACTCAAATTTATGTTTTTGCGTTTTTTCTTTAAAAATTTAATTTTCGAATTTCTTTTTTTAACTTAATTTCTGATTATAAACTTTCGAAAATATTTCATAAATTTCATCTTTTTTTGAAATTATCAATTTTGCTGCTTTGGTTCATAATTTGAATGTGATTCAAAGATAAAAAATTCAAAGATAATACTTAAAAAAATTTATGTTGTGGTTTTTTTGATAGCTTCAAAGAGGGAAGGTATAATTTATGTGAGTGGTGTTTTGTCAATAGATTTCCCCTATAGAAAGCGAAACCATTTAATAAAAATTATATAAAAAAAATAATATTGATAAAAATTGTGTTTTTGAAGATTGATAAATATTTCCGTTTAGTCTTTTTGTGAAAAATTTAAAATTAAAAAAAAATGTTTTAATGATATTCGTTTTTTTTTTGTGGTATATATTTCGAAATTTGGTTTTTTAAGCAAATATTTTTATAATGCAGAAAGTTTATCATTAATACTAATTTATTTATATAAAAATTTTTGTGGTTTCCTTTTTTCTTTTTGGGATAAAAATTTTTGCCTGGCTTCGTAGTATAATTCCAAGTAATCTTTCCGCCCATGGTTTGTATTCCTTTTGATAATAGTCATTTCATTATGTCAATTAATATATTTCTTACTTTCGAATATCAGAATGTAGGAGATTAATTGTTGGGGAAACAATAATTGATTTGAATTGAATGTGGATGTTAAATTAGAGTATTAGAGACACTAAGAGATTCTGCCGGTTCAGCAAGGCGATCTGATCGTTAAAAAAGGTTAATTAGAGTATTACCGTTGCATACAGGACACTGTCGTAATTACAATTCTTAGAAGATACTGGGAAAACGACAGAAAAATCAGCTCTAACAATAGTTGATCTATATGGTAGAGATTGTCATTGACCTATGCAAAAGGGTAATAGTTAGTACACTTACTTTTTCTGACTAACGTTTCTTCTCAGATCACAAGCAGAAGTAGTGAGTTTTTGATTTAAAAGTAATGTCGACAATCTTAATAATTTCAAGATTTTCGACATTGAAATTTGAGTAAAATTTAGTACACTCCATCATTCGTTTCATTGATGATTATTGTTTCATTTTTCTTATAACAAAGAGATGGCAATTTGTCAAATAATTGATATCCATTGGTTATGTTTAGTTACAGACCTGGCTGAATTACTTGTAGAATATCGAACTTTTTACTGATTGGTTAATTATTTCATCGAATTCTTTTCCAGGTTTGTCAGTTTCTCGTTTAACTATCTGATTATCTTGTCACAAATACATTACATTGTCCTATCTCTCTGTTATTAATATTCCATTAACATTTCACAAAAGTAATATTGATACGAAAAACTTCTCGTTTAGAAAGAAACATTCAATAAAACTTCAATATTTAATTTCTAATTTCTAATAATTATTTATTTTAATTTCTATGATTTTGTTTTAAAAGTAAATTACAATTTGTGGTTATTTATAAACTTAGTTAACATTTTTTTCTCCTTTTGAAATTAAATTTTTCTTTAACAGAAAATTTACGTTTGCGTGTTTTCAAATGTTTTTCCCTTATACCAGAAGAAAATTATTGAATATATTTTTATTTATTTATTTAAATTTAAATATTTTTTATATAAAATTTTTAATGATATTATTAATAAAACTTGAAGTATTCTTTCCGCATATTGTTTCGAAAAATAAAATAATGTCAATTTGATTTGGGATTTTTTAAAAATTCAAGGTGCAAGCTATTGTAATTTTACTCAATTAAATTTTTCATAGGAAAGAAAATACTTTTCAAAATTTAAAGAAAAAAACTTTATCAATTTATTTAATAAACTTTTATATGATTTTAGATAATAATCTAGAAATTGTATTAAAAAAAATATCGAAAAACCTTTGAATTGAAAGCAAATAACAATACTTTAAAATGTGAAATTTATACTGATGTTGCAAATATTTAATATTTTTGAATTAATTTTTAAAATGGAATTTTAAAAACGGAAAGAAGAAATTAATTAAGATTTTATCTTGGAATTTTAATTTGGAATTGTCAGGAAGTTTTTGTTAATGAATGAAATATTTTAGTGAAATAATTAATGCCTCCCAAAAGGAAAACAAATTAGTATTGAATTTTGGTTTAAGAAGAGGGTAAATTGCACAGGAAAAATCAATTTCTGAAAAATATTGTTAGTATTATCCCCTACCTATCCCTCTTTTCAAGAACCTAAATGTGCGTTTTTGGTTACACTTAGAAAGTTAGTCCCTCCTGATAGATATAACTTCTCAGTTCTTTGTCCAAACTTACAAATTTTGGTCTCTCCTCTCCAGTGTGAGGTGAAGAAAATTGCTCTATTACTAGTTACTATAACCACGTGATATAAAGCAAACAAACAGTTGCGAGAATCGGAAACAAGCAGTTGCGATTGCGAGACTCACACTACCAAAATTATCATAGCAACTAGCAACAGAAAAATTACAACCTATTTACATTAAAGTAAAAATTATATAAATAGAAAACGAAATATTATTTTACACGATATCATTCCACTCTATAATTTAAAAACAAATTTTATTAGCTTCTTCTTATCGTAACGTAAAAAAGTTTATTTAACTTAAGGTTTAGTTATGTTCGTGTCTCATCCCATCCCTGTGTCAGATCTTTCGTGACTTTGTTCACTTAGTTTAGATATGATTTTCTTTAACGTTTTTATCAGCATGAAAAATATTTATTTATTATGCTGTCTGTCAACTGTTTCTCTTTTTTTTAAATTACAAAAATTTACAACTCAATTTTTATGGTATACTATTTTAATTTTAAAATTTGTTTTGTGTGTGTCTCAATTTTGGTGTCGAAATTTAATGATTAAACACGAGCTAAAATTTCAATGTCAAAATTTAATTTTACTATTTTTTTTTAATTATTGTGTAAATTCAATCTAATAACAGAAAACAAGAAAAAAAACTATTTGATATGATTTCAAATTTTAATTTAATTAATAATTAATTAATTGTTGTCTTTAATAATCAAAATTACTATGAAAATTTTCCGGAACTATGAAAAATTTCAAAATCTTTAAATAGTTTATTGAAAAAAATATTGTTTATATACTTAATTTTATTCATTTTATAAATTTATTCATTCAGACAATTATTAAAAACTATGTATAATATAATTTGAAATTACACCAATTTAAGTATCATAGAGAAATAAATTAATTTCTTCAAAGATTTGGTATAATTAAATGTTCTAAGAATTTTGTGGTATAAACAAATTATATAAAAACAAATTCAATTTCAAGGAAAAACATGATTCATTTTCAAAATCTGGAAATTTTCTTTAAAAATTAATAAAATTAATTTTATTTGGATGTCATTGACATTAAGCTTTTATAGCTTTATAAACATATATTTGAAAAAATTTAATAATTTGAATTAGTGGCATATTAATTTCAAGTAAAATAAAAAATTCCATAAAATCAGATTCTATGAAATGTTTTTCTATTTAATTTTGCAAATTATATAAAAATAAAATTATGTCCTATATAAGTTTCTGATATACATAAAATTATGCTTGAGGGATTTAATTTCATTTCAACATTTTAATTTTACTCCCCCCCGTAAATCAGTTATATTATCCAATTAAAATTTAATGTGTATACAATGTCGTATTGTAAAATGTAGGATTCGTAAGCCACACACACACAATTAGCAGGTCCCTAATTACAACAGAATATGTTACGAATACCACTAACAGGTAGGCCTAACCTGTTGAGCCAAGAAGAAGGTGATAACAAAAACAAATACAATTTGGACAATTAAATATTTTTTTGCAAATTTCTTCTTATCTTCAAAATTCTTTGTTATCACAGTTTTAACTTGAAGAATCTTTATTTATTTTATCGTATTTATTTTTATTATGCGTATTTTTTGTTTATATTTTATTACTCATTAAGATATTAACAAAAAAAAAACTTCAATTAGAATTAAATAAAAAAATCTAATTATAATTTTTATTATCTTAATTTAGTGGCCCATAAAATAATAGCACAAAAATAACTAATTAAATATATTTTTCACTTAAATTTTATTTTTACAAATTCGTAATTTAGAACTAATGGAAAATAATTTCTGATCCAAAAAAAAGTAGAATCACAAATTTATTTAGTGAAATATTGTTACGAAATATTGCAATAAATAATAATTATTATTTCAATGTTAAATTTAACAAATTATTGTAATAAATTCTATGTTGTTAACAAACTAATGAGAGAAAAATAGTATTTGTGTAGATCGAATCTAGAAACTCAATAGTAATGTCCGGTAAATTCAAATTGATTTAATTACGATTTTCCTCTCTCAAATCTAAGCTTTTAAAAAATGGAAAAATAATTTTCACTTATATATCTCATTTTTTTTAGAAAAATAAATCTCTTTACCTAGAATTTCTAGGCTGATGTAAATTTAAACTACATAAATAAAAATAAAAAAAATTATTGATAAAAAAATTATGATGGAAATAAATAAAAAAAAAAAACAATTATGAAGATATTTGATTATAAATAAAAACTATTAATAATAAAAGTATTGATTTACAAATTTTATCAAAATGCAAATAAAATGTATAAAAATATTTTTAATAGAATATTTATTAAAAAAACTATACAAATTTTATTAATTCAAAAATATGAATTATTAAATAATTCAAAATCATTTTTATTAACATATTCAAATTATTTGCATAAATCAACAAATAATTCATCATCAACAGAACAATTATTTCATAAATCAAAAAATTATAAAAATTTAAATAATTATAATAATAATAATGATTATTATTTAATTCAAAATTTTAGTACAACAAAAATTTTAAATGATGGAAAAAAACCAAATAAAAAAAATAATAAATCTAAAAGTTTATCAGATAAATTAAAAGATCTTGCTAAAAAATGTTGGTATATTGTAATACCAATTCATTTAATCACATCATTTCTTTGGTATTATGGATTTTTATATCTATCAAAGTCTGAATTAATTGATGTAATTGCAATATTGAAAATGTTTTTAAGTGAAGAAGATTTAGAGAATGAACAAAAATCAAAAATACGACACCATGCTGTAGCAATTATATTATTTAAAATTTCAGCACCAGTTCGATATGCATCAACAGTTGGCATTTCAATAGTTATGATTAAATATTTTAAGAGATTTAATATATGTTAAAAAATTAATATTTTCATTACATTAAAACATTTAAAATAAATTAGTTAGAATTTGTAAAAAAGTTACTCTACTTTGTTATATATAAATATAAACTATAATGTTAAATATAAAATGTTTCACTTATAATGTTAATATTAGAAATTGAATTTTAATGTAATTAAAATTTTAATTTTTATAATTGAATTATATTTCTAAATAAAAATATTTTTTTTTTTTAACATTTTTCTACAATATTTTTGTTCGTCTTATATTTTTTTTTCAATTGTTTTTTTTTGTATGAAATTTATGCTTTTTCAAATTAATTTCGTCCTTATATTAATTTGTTAGTATTCGAAATTGTTGTGAAACTAAAGTTTAAAGTTGAATTGCGTTTTTAAAGCATGATTTACTCCATAATCTAACGATGACAACGATTTTTTACGACCGAAAGCGAAATATTTCGTTCGAAGTTTTCATTCGAAATTTACATATGTACCTCTATGTGTATGAAGTGTGCACATATTTCTCAGTAACAAAATTATATTTAAATTGATTTCAACTAATTTTACTATTTATGTCTGAGTCTGTCAAATACTTTCTGTCCTCTGCGTTGATCTAACAATTATAATCTAATTGATTTTACCTAATTATTAAAACTTCATTTTTTAACCAATCGTTGTATATGTCGGATCTTTTGCTTTACCTATTTTTTTAATATTTCCTAAATAAAAATAAAATCACTACAAGTAATAAAAAATAGGAGTACCTATAAATATTTATTTACAATTTCATTTCATAGAATTTTTTGTATAGTAAAAAGTGACCTGAAAACACAGAAAATTTAATATATTATTCCATGATAAGAAATCATTATAAGTAACAATATTTAAAGACTTGGAATTGGAAGCTATGCAGAAATCGAAATATCAAATCATCCCCCAAAACAAATGAAATATAACAAAATTAAAAATTTCCCATATTTTAAAAATAGTTTTTTCCCCTTTTTTGTGTTTGCTTTCACTTGGCACACAAATTCAAAAAGCTACTAAATTTTATAATAAAGTATTTTTTATTTTTATAAAAAAAAATTGTCAAAGAAAAACTAAGAAAAACGAATTTTATTTGAAAATAATAATAAATAACATAAAAAAATAATTTTTATATATAAGTAAAAATAAATGCAAAACATAAAAATTTTTATCGATATAACACAATTTTCTAAAATAACAAACAAAATAAAATTCTAAATAATAAAAGAGAAAACAGGAAGTAAAACAAACAAAATTTTGATTCAGTTTAATTCTTCAATCAACCCTTAAAACCACAACTGATTTGTGTTCACTTCCTGTTTTAATAACCACTAAAAAAACAAACAAAATATTAAAAATTAAATATTTTCATAATATAAAAATTCGTGAATTTGATTTTTATTTTATCATTTCAATTATGACTATTAAACTGAGGTAATCAGAATTTTTTATTATTTTCTCTTAGAATTTAAATATTGAATTTAATTATTTATTTATTTTTTACTATAATTTCTTTTCCTTTTTTATTTCATTCTAGATTTGCTAAAATGGGTAAATATACTGGTAAAAAATGTCGATTATTATCAATGATGTGGCTGACAGCATTTTTTTTCTTTGTTGAAATTGTTGTTGGCTATGTAACAAATTCAATGGCATTAGTAGCTGATAGTTTTCATATGTTAGGTGATATTGCTGCATTAGTAATATCATTTTTATCACTTAAGGTAAATAAAAATTGAATTTATTTAATTATAATAAAGAGAAATATTAATTTCCTTCGATCATTTACAGATGTCACCAATGAAATGGTCCAAAAATACATTTGGTTGGGCAAGAGCTGAAGTTTTAGGTGCTTTAGTAAATGCTGTATTTTTAGTTGCATTATGTTTTAGTATTACAATAGAAGCTTGTAAAAGGTAATTTTTAATTAAAAAAAAAATGGTATATATATGAAGGGTTGAGTGCCATATAAGTGTCTAAGCCACAAAAATTTCGTTCAGATAAATTGACATTATACATGTGAATGCCTTTTTATGAAATGTGGGTGGGTTAGCAACAAAATATCAAATTTTACTAATTTACAATAAAATGTTTAATATACTAAAAATATTTACATAGGAGTTTTAAATTGTGGTATACGCATATTTGCGGAACCAAAAATAAACCGTAAAGTTACAGATTTCACATTTTGTGGCTTAGGCACCTATGGCACTCAACCCTTCATATACAAAACAGTTTAAATTTCAAAAAAATATTTTTTATATACAATGTAACAATTTGCCTATAAATGAATATAAATAATTTTAAATAGAATTAATGACGTCAAACTAAAAAAAAAAATTGTTTTTAAGCCAAATATTTATTATGTTATATTTATAAATCCAAATGTAATTATAGATTTATTCAAGAGGAGCCTATACATGAACCAGAATTACTTGTTGCTGTTGGTGTTATTGGACTAATAGTTAATATTGTTGGAATTGCATTACTTTATGGTTCGTTGAGTTCTCTTTTCTTTAATAATTTTGAAATGTTGCCAAAAAATGAAATTAATTCATGAATTTTTTTATTGCAGAACATGGCGGACATCATGGTCATTCACATGGTTTAACTAGAAATCATAGTAAATTAGCACAATTAGCAAATACTGATGACAATGATAATAATGCATTTGTATATGATGTAAATTATTTAAAGTAATATTTTTTACTGAAATCAAATATAATTAAATTTTTCATTGATAGGAAAAACAACCAGTTAAAAAAACAAGCCATGGACATTCACATGATCCATCACAAATGAATATGAGAGGTGCTTTTTTACATGTATTAAGTGATGCGCTTGGTAGTGTTATTGTTATAATAAGTGCAATGGTTGTATGGAAAACAAATTGGGAATATCGTTATTATATGGATCCAGCATTATCAATTGTATTAGTTATATTAATATTACATTCAGTTTGGCCATTACTTAGAGAATCAGCATTAATATTATTACAAACAGTACCAACTCATATTCAAGTAAATTATATACAATTTTTTTTGCTATTTAAATATTAAATTGAATTTTTAATTTTTAGGTTGATGCAATTCAAAGACGTTTATTGGAAAAAGTTGATGGTGTATTAGCTGTACATGAATTTCATGTTTGGCAATTAGCTGGTAATAGAATTATTGCATCAGCTCATATTAGGTAAAATATACATATATCAAAAATTTAATCATCATTTTTCTCAAATTACACATAATTTTTTTCTTATGATTTTAGATGTCGAAATTTATCAGAGTATATGAAAATAGCTGAAAAAGTAAAAGAATTTTTTCATAATGAGGGTATACATTCAACAACAATACAACCAGAATTTGTTGAAATAGAAGCATTAAATTTATCAGATGGTGCATCTAGTTTAAATATTAGTGGATCACAAGATGGTTGTGCATTAGATTGTCCAACAACTGAAGAAGGCTGTATAAAAGCAACATGCTGCCAAACAAATAATAAAGTGGTAATTTTAAATTAATTACAAATTTAAAAATTATATTTAAACTAATTTCTGTAAAATTATTTTTTTTTTCAGTCACAATTGCCAGCACCAATAGCCACACCATTTATGTGTCGCCAAAGAAACTCAACAAGTACTCGAATTAATATTAATGATGCAATGGAATCAGGTATGAAATTCTATTAAAAAGAAATATAATTTTTATTTATATACACAAAAATATATTATAATGTGGTTACCATTATAATTTTAATGTTTTTTTTTTTGATAATATTAAATTTATAATTTGGTACAAGGCTGATTTAAAATATGATAAGACAAAAAAAGATTATCCGGGTTGATTGCAAACCCTAAAAAACTAACATAATTATTTAATATTTAAATGAAAATTGTATTACTTTTTTATGTTATTAAAGTAATTATGTAAAGAATTTAAAAAAAAAATAATTGTAGAAAGTTAAAAAAAAGCATTAAAAAATATATTTGAAATCATTTTTAAAGAATTTCACAAAAAAAATTAAATTTCCTTTCGAACTTTACAAAATCAAATTATATGCTTTTTAAATGAAATCGCGTAGCTCAGTACTTTTGAATGTTAAATTATTACACCTATTATTATTATTATTCTTTTATATTGATTAAGCTTTAATTATTATTATTTATTTAATTCTTGTTATGATATGATGATAACCAAATTTCAAAAAAAAAATGTATATCCTAAAAAAATATTATTATTTACTTAATTTTTTTTAAATTAAATTTTATGTGTAAACTTAAACTTGACTAAAGAAATATTTAGATTAATGAATTCTTTTATTATCATAATTAATTTTTAAACATTATTTATACAAAATAATAATTTTGTCTTAATGTAAACTTTTTTTTTGTTCTTGGTTATTTATTTAACATTTAAATGTATATAAACCTTGTCATTTAAATTTGGCTTTTTTTTTGTTTTTATCATATTTTATTTCTTGTCTACATTTTTATTTAGTTTTACATTTTTATATCTTGAAAGTTTTGAATTTTAATAAAAAAAAAAGTTCCCAAAAATATTCAAGGTTTTCTTTTGGAATCTATAAATCGTGGTGATTCAGATGGTGGAGGTGGAGAATTAAATATAGTAGCACCATTAACATTACCTGAAGATTTATCAAAAGTTTCTGTTTGACAACAGAAAAAACAATTAATAAAAAATAATTGGATCATCTTTATATAATAATTATCACATTCTCATCATCACCAAATATAATAATATAAAAACAAAAAATCATTTTTTTAGTTAATAATTTTAATAAATAATTATAATACAAAAATAATGATAATTTTAAATTAATTACAAATAAAATGTATTGAATAAGATGAGCTGTGAATTTTAACAGACCTGAAATTTTTTCAGATGTTTAACAAAAAAATATTCATGAAAATATAATTTCTAATTTAATTTTCGCAATATATAAAAAAATACAAAGACACAAAAAATGTTCTTTTTAATGAACCATGGTCACAACATTTTGAATAATGATTTTACACAATTTTCTTTTTTAGTTCTGTTAAAAACTTTATTAAAAAAAATAAAAATAGTTTTTTTTTATGTAATTGAAATTTTATTTTTTTTAATCCAAATTTAAAATAGGAAAAGATTTTGACAAAAATAAATTTGTATCTTAAATGGATTTATATATATATAAAAAAACATGTTAACCAATGTTTGTTACAAAAAGTTAAATAAGTCTTCAAAAACAGATTTTAAGTAAAATGTTGAAATAGTTGAATAGTGAATATAGACCACAATAAATTAAAATATTGTGTTGTAAGATTAAAGATATAAATATATTATCAATAAAAATGAAAATGTTATAAATAAATTCAAAATAATTACACCACAAAATCATTTAAATTTCAAATTTTGTGTGGTTTACTTTTATTATATTTTTCAATACACTCACAAATATTGTGAACATATTTTATTTGTGTGATAAAAAATAAAATGTTATTTAAAATTATTGTTTAGCAAGTAAAAATTAATTAAATGTAATAATTAAAGAAAAATTTAGGTATATATATTTTTTTTTATAATTTGTAAAATGTATTTTTACGCCAGTTTTTCTCTTCAGAATAATTAATTTTCATCTAATATTTAAAGTTTTTAATTTAAAATGAAGAATAATAGTCGTTAACGATTATCTTTCTTACAAAAAAAAAAAATATTTAATTTAAACAAAAATACTTTTTTGAAAATCAGTTTTCTAGTTAATTGCCAGGGTGTGTTCAGGATTCTAATTTCTTCTTTAAAAATAAAATATATTTACTATAGTATAGGAAAATACAAACAAAAACCATTAATAATAAAAAAAAACAAAACTTTTTATGTAACTAGTAGAATTTTCTTTAAATACTTTAAAAAATACAACAAATTAAGTAATTTTTTAAATAACAAAAAATCTAAAAGCAAAATATAATTCCATTTGAATTAAAGAAAATATTTATTTGTGTAAAATATTTTTTTTTTATAAGTTGAATATTTAATTATATTTTGTAATAATTTGTCTTATAATTTTTATCCTATCAGCTAAAATAAATTTTATAAAAATTATTTATGTTATTGAATTTTTTTTAAATTTATAATTCAAAATATCCATTAATAGTATTTTTATTGAATCACATTTATGTACTTTAAATTTCTGTTCCTAAAATATAATTGTCCAAAAAAAAAAATCTGTTTGTTTGTTTCGTCATTAACTTTAGTATTCAGCATTCTTTGCAAAAATAAATCAATTAAATATTTAAAATAAAAAAGATTATTTAAGTACATAAAATTTCTTAACTTCTTTAGTATAAATGATTAAAATTACTTATAAAAATATGGTTAAAAAATGTAATCAACATTATAATTTAATATAATGAAAATATTTGTAGATTTTGTAAAACTTAATTCTTTTTTTTTTTTTTTAATTAAAATTAAATTATTTATATTGCTTTTTTTGTAAATGAACATAGAATACATTTTTGTAGAAAACTGTGAAATTTTAATGTTTAAGTTAAAATTCTTTCAAATTGAAAAAAATAAATAAATAAATAAATTTTGGAAGAGAACTAATCTTTGGCATTATTTTTTTATTACATTAAAAGAAAATTTCAATTTATAGAAACTTATTGAATAGATTTTTTAATAATTAACTTATTATTTATTTACATTTTTTCAATTTCTCTTCTTGAATTGATTCCTCTTCTAATGATTTTTTAACACTAGCTTCATCCCATGGACCATGTATATTAGCTTTATGCTTTTGTAATCTTACAAATGACCATGGACAAAATAAATTTATAAATATTAATATAATTAAATATGTTATTAATAATGGCATTGAAAATTTATATAATAATATTGAGCATAAAATAGCTATTGGTAATAAATATATTGGTTTCCAAAATTTCTCTCTCAATATTGGATATAAAACAAAAAATATAACCGAAACAACTAATAATACAAATGCATGATAAGATGATGATAATCTTGATGCTAAACAAATTGATCCAAAAACTGCAGCATTTATAGATATTACTTTTGAGACAATTGCAACAGATAAACCATAATCATGAAATACTAAATTTAAAAAGAATACAAAAAATGTCATTGAAAATATTGTATCTGTACTAATTGCATCTGTTAATTGATACATTGGCGGTGAAAATATATAACCGAAAAATAAAAATGTTAATAATGTCTTACAATCATCTAAAATATCATGTTCTTGTTGACCATAATTACAAATAAAATATATATAACCAATTATTGTTATTAAACTAATTGAACCAAATACTTCGGTTGGTGAGACAATTTCTGTATACATTGAATAAAATATTAATAGGAATAATGTTATACAGGATATTTGATTATTTAATATTGTTGCACCATTTATAGCCTCAGTTAATGTAAAAAATTTAACATTTTTATTTTTTTGCATATCTTGGAGAAATGATGGTGGTGTATAATTGTCTGGATAATCTTGTTTTAAATATAATTTCTTTTCCCATGGCTTTTTTTGGCGAGCCATCGCTTTTTTTGTTTTACAAAGATTTTGTTATTTCTAAAATGAAAAAGGAAAAATACTCTTATTAGTTTGAAAATATCAATTAATATAATTTCAGCATTTCATAGAAATATAATTAAATAATTATGCTAGTAAGAAACTAAATAATACAACTATAAATAAAGAGAATTTCAATATTTAATAAAAAATTAAAATATTTACATTTTAAATGTTTACAATTCACTTGTCGGCTGAGCTGAGCTGTCAGACGACGAAGATGAAAATTCCAACTAGTTTTAAACCCCACTACACAATTGTAGTAATACTGAAGCGAACATATATACAGAGCGCCATCTATTATCATTTCATAATATTTGTTATCATAAAAAAGTTTTCAACGCCACCCCTCCCTAGGCCTATAGGCATAGGCATAGGCAGGCACTTGGACTGACACAGACTTAAAAAATTTACAAGATCAATTGAACTGTCCTAGTTCGTGCAAACATTTTTAAAGTCTGTTGAAGTATCTAGGATTGGCGGCAGCTTTTTATTAATAAAAATACATTTTTATATTATTTTATTTCCCGACGATCGAGAACCACGAATGGTAAACAGTTCTAAATGTTTTTGTTTGCACAAAAATTAGTAAGACTGAAATGTTAAATTTCGTTTGTTTGTAAATATTACGAAATTACGATAAAAGATGAACGACCTCATGTTTGTGGTCGACGTCGACTATGATTCCGCTACACAGCAACAAAAAAAAAACCAAAAAATATTTATTGTTGTAACTTCAAAGTTGAATTGTCAAGTCAAACAAATCAAAATAGAAAAATAGAAGACTTAAAATGGTAAAGTAGGTTTCGCGGTATTAAATATAAAATTTGCCTAATTTTCGGCTAAAATTAATTGATAACAAAATATTTTTGTGTGGTATTTACTTTTTTTAATAAAGTGAAAGAAATTATTTTTTAAAATATTTTTGAAAAATAAAAAAATGGCAAGTTATTTTGAAAAAGGACCAGCATTAATTTTAGCTGATTTACTCAGTTTAATAACAATAGCATCATGTCTTGTTATTAAAGTACCACAAATAAAAACAATTATACAAAATAAATCTGCTCAAGGTAAGTTTTTTTTTCTAAATATAGAAATTAATTTACTATTTAAAAACCACTACAGATTTTTGTTTGCGGGAGAAAGTTTTTTTTAGTCCTTGTTTTGTAGAATTCGTGTAAATGAAAGTGGATTTTTTTATGTATACCTACATGTAAATGTAAATTTTATGTAATAAAAATATTGAATTTACAATAATTTTAAATAATATTACATAATTAAAATTAAGCTTATCAAAATAAATTTTTTTTATCGAAGCTTTTTTAAATCTTATATTATAAAAATTCCAATTACCTAATAATAATTATATTGAAGTTATATGTACATATACAATACAAGTATTCAGTTGTTATCGTTTATACTATGAGGTTTAGGGTTTAGTTTCCGATTCTTATTCTTACATTTATAATATTAGTTTGTCATTTTAAAAAAATATGAAAAATTGACCAGATTTTTAAATAAAATTTGAAAAATGTCTTTTTATTTATAAATTCAAGGTTGTCCAAGGTCTTTAACGCAATATTCTATTAAGAAAATTCTATTTTAAATTTATATATGCATAGTCTCTACTCTACATAATAATAATAAAAGGCAAATATTTATTATTATTATTTATTTAGTTAGGTGATTCTAAATATGTTTCAATAGCTTTCAAAATTTCAGATACATTTTATTATTCTAATTCCAAATCAATTGTAAATGTACAATATTATTATTTTTTGCATATTTTGCACTTATTTAAATAATTGAAAAGACAAATAAATAAATATTTGAGTTTCAAATATTCTCTAACTTTACTTTTATTTATGCTATTTTTTATAAATAATCTTTAAATTTTCAGGTATCAGTGTACTAGGATTATGTCTGGAATTATTTAGTTATACTGTAATGATGTCTTATAATTACAGTAATGATTATCAATTTTTATCATATATGGAATATCCAATTTTACTTATACAAGAATATATATTAATATATTTTGTATTTAAATATAAAGAGTTATTAGGTCAAAATTGTTTATATTCGTCATTAGTTTATGTTTTGTTTGTTAAATTAATTTATTTTAAATTAATGCCAATTATGATATTATCATTTTTAGTGGTAAGTTTAATTAAATTTAAATTTTTAATCATTATTATTATTTCACATAATTATCTCTATTAATTAGTTTGTCAGTTTTCATCACACAAAACAAAATTATTTTATTAATTTTTTTTACGATTAAAAAATATTAATAATTTATTTAATTTATATATTTAAATTAAGCCATTTTGTACACCAATCGGAGCTACTAGTAAAATTCTACAATTAATTGAAATATTAAGAACAAAAGATTCAACATCGGTTAGTTTAACAACTTGGGCATTGTCAGCGTTTACGAATTTAAGTAAATAAATTATTTTAATCAATAAAATTTATTATTTAAAATTAAAATAACAAAATTTTATTTATATTTTTTTAGCACGTATTTATACAGTATATGTGGCATCTGGTGATTTGATGTTATTAAGTAATTTTATAATATCATTTTCTTTAAGTATGTCAGTATATTTTGCTGCATATTTTTTTAAAAAACCAAAGATAGCTTAAGCTTAGCTTAAGGACGATTATTTTTTTTTTTAATTTTTAAATACGATTATATTTTAATGAAATTATTTTTGCTAAAACAAAAAAAGTTATTTATATATAAATATATTTTAAGATTATTAATTTTTATTATAAAGTATAAAAAATAATGTAATACTCGTGCAAATTAATGATATTAAATGTATTTTTGCTCATTCTAATAATTACTTTAATTACTTGTACAATTAATTAGGGAGCCATTTATTTAATGTTGATAGATGATACCATGATACTCTACTAATTCTTTTACTGAGAGAACACTGACAAACTTTATAACTGATTAATCAAGCAAATTGCTCAAACTAACAGGCACAAGAAAAAATCTTGCTGATATTAAAACTTCATATAAATCGATAACGAATTTATAAGAATAGCTTCGACATTTTATTCGACACCGAAAACATTTTATTCGACACCGAAATATGATTTTAATATTGAAGAGTAATTTTTGTAATTTTTATATATTATTATTTCAAATAATTTATTTTGAAAATTCAAATATAAATTAAAATAAGTACACAGATAATTGAATACAAATTATTCCTTATATAAATAAAAATAAACAACATTTAAAAAAAAAAAATCAATTGAAATTAAAAAATATAAAAGAAAAATACTTTCGTTCGACAAAAAATAATAATTAATAATTGAAAAAACATATTTTTTTTATACTTTAGGTCTTTTGGTAGCATGTCCTTCCATAGATACATTGCATCTAGATGTAATTTCTTCCAATGGTAATTCATTAAATGTTGTTGGATTACTTGGACGTTTTCTTTGTGGTGATTGAACTGGTGACATTTGTTTTAAACATTCAACATCATTAAATACTACTTGAGCACCACCACCAATTGTTGGTATTACATTACCCTTAAATAATTTTGTTTCAACTTCACCATCTGTATCAGCTGCTTGTGATACTAAACAATATTTTGATGTTTTTGTATTTGTTAAATCTTTTGCATCTGTTAATTTTGTTACAGATTTTCGATTTTTTATATATGGTTGTAGTATTGTACCTAATGGTACTGGATTTGCAGCACGATGTTCTAACCATTTTTCACCAGCTGATTTTGATCTTCTGTGTCGGAGATTTGCTACAGCAATACCCTAATAAATTGAAATATTAATATTTAATTAAATATTTAAATAGTTTTTAAGAGAAAAACAAACCCTCATTGTACGTTGAGTATGTCGTGATGTTGTTTGTGATTGCATTTGAACTGATGGCACTACAGTTTGTTGTTGTATTTTTTGTAAATCTTCTGTACTATGCGATCGTACTAATGATGGTAAACTTTCAACATTATCTGCTTGCATAATATCATTAACTAATCGTATTTTTTTATCTTGTACTCTCATTCTTTCTTCTAATCGATTCCTTTGTTCACACATTTTTATATCAAATTCTGATTTAATTTTATCTTTTTCAACAGCTAATTTCGATGTATATTTCTTTTTTTGTTTTAGCTTATCCATTTCTTTTTGATTTAGCCAATATTCTTTTTGGGCTAATTCTTTTTGAAAATCTTTAATTTTTTCATCACGTTCTCTTAATTTACGATTTAATTCATCAATTGTATTTTCATATATAATTAATTTATTATTAACAGCAATTTTTGATTGCCGTTCTTGTTTATAAGCGGCTTTTGTTAATGATAATTCATTTTTATATTCAAGATTTTCTTTTTCTATTTGGAATAAATGTTTCCTAAGATTATTGCCTGTGAAGAAAAAAATATAATAAAAAATTGAAATTTCATAAAAATATAAAAAAATTACATCTTGTATCGAGATTTTCTCCTAAAATTCGACGTTTTTGAATTCGTAATTCTAAATATTTCATTAATTCTAGAATCATTTCATTTGTTTCCGGTGAATCGAATTTAAATTCTGGGAAATTTGGTCCCAAAGTATAAACAATACCTAAATCAACATCTAAACTCTTTGCTGCTGTATGTCCTAAATCATTTAGATTATCGACAGCTGTTTTAAATATTTTATTTGCCTTTCTACGTCCAGGTGTAAATCCAACATCTACTTTTATAGGTGTTGGACGTGTTATTTGAACTTCTTGGGTCATTTCAGCAAATTTCATTACTTGCTATAAAAATTTAATATATATATATATTTAAATTATTTTTCTCAACAAAAATTAAAGTTATATATTTAACTAACCGAAGTTTCATCATAATCTTCAGCTCTTGGATTAATGCATACAATCATACAAACTTGACCTTCACCATCAAAATAGTTTTTAAATAAATGTGTTACTTTTGAATCCCTATAAGGTACTTTTTTATTTGATCCAGTTAATTGATTTTCACGTAAATATTCTAAACATGTACGTAATGTCATTAATGAATTATTAATATTACCAGCTTCACGTAATCTTTGACCAGTATTTTTAGTTCGATTTGTTCTTTCGCTACCAGCCAAATCAACCAATGACAATTGACTAACTAATATTGTTCTTTTATCTTGAATAACTGTTTCACCTTGACTATCGGTAGGTGCCTGTACCAAACGTATTGTAAATACAGAATGACTACGACTAGATTCAGCATTTAATATTGTATCACCCATTCGTTTACGTTTCTGACCAGTTTGAAAAATTTCTATTGCTTCTTCAACTGATTTAATTTCCATTTCTGTAACACCATGGACAAACATATTATGATTAGCATCTTCTCGTATAATTTTACTTTGTAATGTTCTGTAAAAATCATATAAAAAAAAAAATTGAAATAAATTAAATGGAATTTTTTGTTATTTACCTTTGTACACCAACTTCTTCTAAAAGATCATATACACTATTATTATAAACTTCAACATATGTAACAAAAACACCATACATATTATCTTCATCTAAACCAGTTAATGGTTTAGCTTCTGTTGATGCTTGTGATGCTATTTCTGGATCAGAATCTTTACGGCGTGGTTTAGCAAAACGTGAATTCATTTCAGCTTGTCTTTCTAACATTGCATCAGCATCTGATAATATTTCAAAACCATTTAATTTATCTGGTTTAAATATAAATTTCTTTGTTTGATAATCTGATATTGTTTTAAATAACGAATCCAAACATCTTGGCATAATTCCTTGTTCATGTATATTACCAGTCATTGTATATGTTTTACCACTTCCAGTTACACCATATGTAAATAATAAACCATTTTTACCACGTATTAAATTTTCAACTAATGGGTGGGCAACAGCTGAATAAACTTCACGTTGTGTTGAATTTTGCTCAAAGACATGTTTAAATATATATTGATTTTCTTTTTGTGAATTTATTTTATAATTAACAGCTATTTCTGGTGGCGTCAATACAATTGTTGTTGATGATTTAACTCGAACACATGATTCATCTGAATCAGTTTGTAAAGGACGTACTCGACAAAATACTTGAACTGGATCTTTGACTTTATCCGATGATAATTGTTCACGACTTCTGGCTGATAATTTTGCAGCCGAAAGTGGAACTCTCATTGGTGTCTTAACACTAAATCAATTTTAAATATTACAAAAAAAATGTGAAATTTTAGATCAATGAAATTTAATTTAATTTTATTTACCTTGATTTCATTTTTATGAACTTTTCACTTTATTTTTATAATAATTTTCTTTTTAATTATGATTTTAATTAAAATCTTATTAGTTAAATCACTTAACTCTGAAACGTTGTTGGAAAAGCAGTTAGTAGTTATGAGATTTGAATGTGACAACAATATTTTCTGACAGCTTTATTTGAATTTTTAATTTATAGGTGGCGTCAACTTCGAATAATGGAAATTAATTTTTTTTTCTTAGCTAAATAACTTTATAATGTGTTTAATATTTGAAACAAAACCCAATAGATGGAGCTTTAAAAATTGTTGTGGGAAAAAATTCGTTATTTGATAAAAATTCAAATTTTAAATTGAATTTTTGGAATTTATTCATTTAATTGCAATAATAGTTTAATTAAAATTTATAATAATAGAAACAGGAAACCATTTAAAAAATAGAATTATAAATGAGTTTCAAATAAGATAATCTTAAAATAAATTTCACTGTCTACCGTTTGAAATTTGTAAATATTTATCATTTGCAAAAGACTACAGGAAATTCATAAATATTTTTTTTTATATTAATTTATAATTTATTGAATTATTAAATCAAGTGAATTTTTAATATAATTTTTTTTTTAAATTTTATTGTATAAAGTCAGGTTGTTATTAAATAAATTTAAATTTTAAATTCTAATATTAAAACGGCTGTTTAAAGTACAAAAAGATGAAAAAATCAGGTCACTTGTTAAATTAAATATTGTTTGACTGTGGTATGTAAAGACATTTTTTTTTTGTAACAAGTCTAGGGGAAAGTTAAATGTTTGAAATACTAAAATTTTGAAGGACGAATATATTTTTTTCTTGATTTTACAGTAAAATTATTCTATGTAAATTTGTAAATTAAATTTATTAGACTGCTTACATTGAATAAGGTGCCAGGAAATTGAAATTATTATCTTATTGAACTGCACAAATATAAATTGTTAAATTACTTCTAATTAGTATCGATGATATTGTTTATTTAATTTCTTAATTAATTTAAAACCAATTATCAATTAACTTTATATTTATAGAGAGAGTTTGAATATCAAAATAAAATATATATACGTAAATATAAATTTGTTATGTCCTATTTAAAAGGATATTTATTTTATCCAAAACAAACAAATATAATAAATTATATTTTAATTTCGAATCCAGCTGTGTTTCAAGTTAATAATCTTTAATTCAAATCAATTTAAGTCAATGATAAGAACATATATATATAGTAACTAATACAAATTAATTTTCTAAAAATATATTTACAAAATAAAATAAATAATAATATGTATATAAAAAATATATAGTTTTTTTTTATATCTAAATTATTCAATTATCCAATTTATTTTCTATATTTAGATAAAATATAATATGCATTAAAATTGTTTTTTTTCTTAATTATCCTTTTTACATTATATAAAAAAATATTTGTTAGTAATTTTTTTTTGTGTTTATAATTAAATGCGTTGGTGGTAAGGGAGGAAGATATTAAATGATTGTAGGCGAAATATTAAAAGTATATTATCAAGGATTTTGTTAAATTTTTGAAAAAGAAATATCGAGATTTAAATAGAGCTTAGTCCATATTTAAAATGTAAATTTAATCATTAATATTTTACTCATTCCTAAAAATTCTTATAAAATCTTATAAAGATCATATTGAAATTTAAATTTTCAAAATTAAAATTTTTAATATTTGAAATTTTAAATTGTATTTGTAATAATTAAAAATAAAATTATAATTATTAAATTTTTTTAAACAGAAAAATTCTTCCAAAAATCAAATTAACACAAAGAAAATTAAATATTTTTCCTATATTAACTGTATTTCTTGCATATTACATGTAAAATTTTGAATTAAATTTAAATAATTCGATAAGATCTAATAACATTTCATATGGTAAAAACTTTAAGCCCCGGAAATAATATCCTACATGGTACGAAAGAAATTAATGAAAAATAGGTCACACATACGAAATCATACAAAAAAAATATTTTATTTAAGAATTTTTGAATGAAAATGGAAATTTTACATAAAAAAAAATGTGAAATTAATGGAAATTTTACATGAGTAAAATATGAAATTATTATATTAAATTAACAATAAACATAATTACATATATTTGACTACTTTTGTATAATAAAAAAATTCTTTAATTGAAAAAGATTTGAGTTCAAAATATTTTTTATAGAATTTTTGTATTTTTTTCTTATCGAAATACAAAATTGACCTAACAACAACCTTTATTGCATAATTGATCTAAACTGTGTACCATAAAAAAAAAATGATGTGATGTTAAATTATTTATAAAGAATATATTAATTTTACCTACAACTATGAAATATTTAGAATTTAATATTTTAATTGGTGATCATAAGAGAGAGAATAAAAAAGATATTGAAATTAAAAGTTTTGGAATTTCAAATTTTCTTTTTTTTTTAAAAAAAATAATTTCTACCATATAAAAAAATACTATAAAATCTCTTCTCGTAACATTTTTTTTTAACTTTTTGGTTATAAAAACTTGCAAATAAATAAATAATATAAATATATTTTTTTTTGAAGTATATATTAAAAATAAAAAAAATAAAACCAAATTCCAATACATAAGATTTTTAGTTTTTGTTTTTCGAAATTTACATATATAAAAATTATCTATTTTCTATAAAATAAAATATTTATATGTATTCATTAGGATCAGCATTAAATTTCGAATTTCAAAATATCGAAAACACATGAAAAAGTTGAACCTTATAAAATAGTATACTAATTTTTGTCATCTGTCCTTCAAAAAGCTTCTAAGATTTCCAATTTTTGAAAAGTGTGATGCCTCAATTTTATTCAATTGATAAAGAATATCTCCCTCTTCAATAAGTCTAGTGTAATTATTACACAGCATGTGTCTCAAATCGTTTAGTCTTGCAATGTTCTGAAAGTGATGCTGGTGTCAGCTGAAGAGACTACGAGTCTTTTAGCATTTTCCCAATATATCTTGCACGAATTCCTAAGTATCTGTAGAGTTTTTTCTGCTCAGTGTTTAGCTTGTTAATAGCTTAGTTTTATTTTTAATCCTTCTGGAAAATTGGTGAGATTAAGTCGTGATCCCCTTTCTTTTTTTCATCTTATAAATATTTCGTTTCAATTTATTGAAGTCTAATATTATTTTCAATTGTTTGTTCCATAAAATTTGGTGATTCAAAGGATTTTAAAAATCTCATTAGTATTCGATATTTTTCGTACTTTATCGAAATTTTGTAATACATTATTATGTACCGATCTAATATTTAAGATATAAGTATATAAGAATTTATATATAATTTGTTTTTTTTTATTCGTATTCATTTTAGATATATTTCGAATCAATTTGAATTATAAAAAACTGTTGGATATTGAATTTGCTTTTATTAGACTTCTATACATATAATTTATATACAAACATTGTATATATATATATTTACATTTATTGTACATATAAAACCCTTGGATGCTGAGGCTTTTCTTCATGTTTGTTTCTGTTAAATTTTTTTTTTTTTATATAAATATTTTTGTGTTTTTTTTCTTCTTTCTTCTTCTTCTTCTTCAATTATTGGGGGATGAAATTATACAAAATAACAAAATACTTATACATCACTTGAAAGATATAAAAGGCTTTGTCTAAAGCTTTTCAGCTATCAGTAGTTCGTGAAAGGATATAAAAGCAACAAACATTTTAAACAAAAATTACTTACTAAATTATAATAATAAAAAATAAAAGTAAAATTTTAATAAAAAATATAAAAAAAAAAAATTGTTTAAAAAAATATATAAGATTGAAAATTATCGTGGAAAATTTTTACGTGTCGGTGATTTGAATTTTTATTTGTGTTAAATTTTAGAGCTATAAAAAAAATATATACTATAAAAATCAGAATTTTTTTTTTGGAAACTTGTTGATTTTGTATAAACATTAAAAAGGATATTTAAAAAATAATAAATTAAAGACGATTTTAATATTATTAATTAATATTTTATATATTTCAATTAAATTAAAAAAAAAGGTATGTTAAAATTTTTATAATTAAATTTTTAATACTTTTTAAAATGCAAATTGTATCAAATAAATTGAAAATTCATTAATTAAATTCATGATATTAAAAAATAAGTGATTATTTGAAAAGGATTTTATATTTTATTTCTAATGGTAACATTAAATTTGAAACAATTTTTTGAAAGTAAATTTTATGTACCCAAATTAATTTCGAAATTTAAAAAAATGTTGTCAATTTAAAGTTTAATTAAATTTATATTTAAATAATTATTTGTTATATATTAGTTAAACAGGACGTTTACTAATCCTTCAAACGATTCAAATAAATTTCTAGCTTAGTTTTCAAATCGTGAATGAATTTCTAATATCCAAAAAATATTGCTATTAGAATTATTTTACCGAAAAATTTAAATAAGTTTCAGTGAATATTTTCTAATAATCTAATCCTTCTAAATTTAATTTTTTTTTATTGTACTTATATAATAATTTTAATATATTTTAGTATTAATTATTGAAGAAAAAAAAAATTACATCATAATTTTAATTTAAAAATGTGCTTACGAATGAGATTCTTTTCAACAGAATTTTTTTTTCATATACCAACACGTTTGGAAAGGTGACATTTAGCTTTTGCCAAGAAAAAATAAATTGAAATTTCTTGAAAAATTAATTTTAAAATTATATACTAAAAATAATTATATTACCAATTTATTATATTTAGAGAAAACATTTAACTATGCACGTAAATCTACTTAATCACAATAAAGGGGAAAGTGGGATTAACAAATTAATGATTTTTCTTAATATTTTTTGGTATACAAAGATTTTAATTTCATAATTGTTAGTAATTTTACAATAATTAAGTAAAGGAATACAACTAAAGTAGTATTTGTATTAATTGAATAATATATGAGAAAATTCATTAAATATCAGAAAATTTATAATTAATATTTAAACTTTATTAGCTTTATTAGATAGAGAATTTGTTGTGGACTATTAGTGATTGGTCCATATTGTGATTATATATAGAAATGTAATAGAAGAATAATGATTATATTATTAGGAATTATATTCTACCTACCAGTTAGTCTTGCATTTATTTAAATATTAATTTTAATATTTATTTCCATGGATTGACATTGAATTTACTGATCAATTTTAATTACTTCCACGTAGGTATCTGAATTAATTAATGATGATAAAAAATATAGATAAATATTACAATAATTATTCTGAAATATATTAATTTTTTTATATTTCCACCTATTTTTTTAATAAATATAAATTTACAAATATCTTCTTACTACACTTAATATTATTTATCATAAATTATAAACATAATAATTGCAATATTTATTATTATGTTTTTATTTCAAATAATACTCACGTTCACATACAATAAAAAATTCCCATATTTACTTGTACATTCATTGAAATATTTCACCTACACAAAAAAAATTTATAAGAAAATATATAATTTTCAAAAAGTTCTAATTGAAAATTGGCAGACAAATTGACGCTCATTTTCTCGTTTATAAAAATACAAAAAAAAAAAATGGCATGTAATGACGTTGAAATTCCATTTTTATGTACTAAATTTTTTTTAATTGTTTCACATGTAATTTATCTTCTTTTTTTTACTATACATAAAATTTATATGTATACAATTTTTTTTTTCATTTCAAATGAAACAAATTCCAATAAATTAAATACCATTTAACATCTGTTCAATTGATTATTTTCTTATACGAGTATAATATAAATTGCATTTAACTTTGATATGTAATTGCTTGTTGCATCACTTCACTCTGGTATATAATAAAATCAAGTTGCCATTAATAATAACCACAAGGGGTAAAACATGTTTTATGCATAAAAAATTATAAGAATTTAAAATTCGAAACTAAAAATGAAAATCGGTTCACTTATTAACCTCTTTTTAGAGTTAATATCACATTTCTTTTATTATAGCTAATTAATTTAATTTATGATAAAACATGAAAA
Organism: Empis stercorea; assembly: GCA_949752835.1. Lineage (NCBI taxonomy): Eukaryota > Metazoa > Arthropoda > Insecta > Diptera > Empididae > Empis > Empis stercorea. The sequence goes on from OX457085.1 coordinate 3,849,098, forward strand.
TAAGAAAATTAACAAAATTTAATTTATCTTTGTTAATAATTTTAATTTCAAGAAATTTAAAATATAAATAAAAAAATAAATAAAATTTGTTGAAATAAAATTAAGTACATATACATTAAAAATGTTTGAAACACTTTATGATTTTCGTAATTAATTATTCTTTTTTTTTTGTACTTATTTGCTTATAATAACGATGAAAGTTTTTGAAATTTAATTCAATAATGCAATATGCATAATTGTAATTCCTTTTTAAATGATTAATTTGAATTTTCAACTTATGTATGTCAGTTAATTAGATTCAAAATATATCAAATTTTCTAAAAAAATATTAAATACAATTGAAAATTGGAAAATTTCCATTGTGATCTACAGAAATTGGACAAGAAGTCTATTATTTGAATTTTATGCTTTTGCATTTATCACAAAATTCAATTTCCTGGCTCAAACCCCTAAATTGCTTATTTAATTAGCTCCATTACGAGTATATTCTTCTACCAAAGCCGTATATAACATTATATAAGGCTTTGCTTCTACTGATCCTCAATATTGTGTGTTTTACGATCTTCACCGCAAATAGTCTCTGACACCAATACCTTATTAGAATGAGGCCAGTTTAAATGTAAAAAAAAATTATATCAAATTAAATTATCATTTGTCACGTTATTGAAATTCCAAAAAATATTTAAATTATTTTCTATCAAAATTTCAATGCGAAACCCCTAAATTGCTTTATCACACATTAATACATATATGTATGTACCTAATTTCCTCCCTTAAATTTTTGCGTAACATAATAAAGATACTGTCCGCTTTCATATCAATTTAAATTAATTAACCACACAACAAGGAAAAATCCAAGTGCCGCACAATTTTTTTCTTACGTTTATAGTTACCAAATTTTTTTATATCTTTTTTAATTTGTACATAAAAAAAAAGGCTTGGGGGCTCGACACAAATCATAATTTATGATATAGTATAAAAAGTGTAACAGCATATAAGTATATTAGATACTGCGTATCTTATGTGTGTAGCATAATTGTATATGTACATAGCCTTAGCTATAAAATTAAAATTTAATATAAATTATTATGTACACTTCAAAAAAAAAAATCTTAAAATATATTTATATGAATTAAATGGTTGAATTGACGTAAATTGTTCAAATTTTTTTTCCCAAACGAACGAAACTCATTGAGGAAAATTTTTCATTCAAGAATATTGCGATCTTTTTTGTAGTATGTTGTATGTAGGTACATTATGTATGTATGTATAATTTTTCTTTATGAACTGTTAATGTTGAAAACATGATTGAAATTTTTTATTTTATTATTTTTTTTTTTTTAAATATTTAAAATGCCGTTAAATAATACATAAATAACGACAGATAACAAGATTTATATTTTTTGTTGAAGTATATTAAGAGATTATAATTATACATTTGGTAAATGGTGGAGTTTGTTTAGCTATAAAAGAATTGGTCCATTTTTCATATAAAATTTTCAAAATATTTTTTCGGAAATTTTCTTAAAATGTTTAAGGAGAAGATAGACTTCTTAAACTTTTATGAGTTTAGAACGCTAAATAGTTTAGAGATCACAGTTTATAAGAGATTTTTCAGCTTAGAAAACTAAGTAGTTTAAAGCTGCACTTTTGATACATATGTTGCAGGAATCGTCTTAATTTCGTGAAAAATACTAAAGTTATTAAAAGGTTGATACCGAAACGACCAAAGTTTATTGTTCCCACGATTTATGTGAATAATTTCCATTAGTATTAAGTGATATTGAAGGATCCTTGGGAAAGATTTTTAACTATAGGACAGTTAAACTGAATATTTCCACGTTGGTAGATCTAGTTTAAGCAATTATCTAACTTCTGACCCACAAAACAAGAAGATAAGAATTATCTTCGTATATGTACATGATTTTGACCAACTTAAATTTCTACTTTAAATCTAAATTTACTAAATTCCCGAACTGAAATTCTAATAATCAACAAATGCACTTGTTAATCTTTTCAGAATATTCACCAAATCAATTCTCTTTTGAAATAAGTAGATTCCTAGAAAAATGGTTTTATGATGTATAGATCAAAGAAGTGATCGATATGAGCAGCTGGTTTATATACACACAATCAACATACCTACTATGTAAACTGTGTATTATACATAATCTGATGTAATTTTAATGGAATATTTCATTCACAAAAAATTTCAAGGGTCTTTTTGAAATTATAAATAATTTTTCCTGGTAATACTCATTTCTTTTCGTTTTTGTTACACATATTTTACAGAAGTCCCTTGTCCATTTAATATCTTTTTATGTTGTATATACATATATTTATGTATTATAAACTTGAAAAATTCATTTAACATACAATAAATATTTATGTATGTTATATCTAAATATTTCTGTGTAAATTAAATTTTATAAATCACGCGATCAAATTAATTTTTTTTTTTTAGTCGAGAAAATTTTTTAAAAATTACATTATATAAATTTAATTGGAAATTAAATTTTTCGTTACAACGAGAATGAAATATATAAAATAAAAAACCCTGAATGGAAATTTTCTATTTTGTTTGTTACCAACCACCGGTGGTTTAGTTTTTAGAAAATCATAAAACTTTCCGAATGGAATATTTTCTAAATTATGCACAGTACAGATCTACACATATCCATATGGTTACTTTTATTTTATCTCAAATGACATATTAGCCGGGAGGTTTAGGTAGGTAGAATTAATATAATTGACTACAACATTATAATTTCATTCTACACAGCAAAAAAAAAATGAATGATTAATATTTGTGAGCTATTATTATAGAGAGTTGAAGGCAATTTATGATTTATTAGTGTAAAATTGCATACAAATGTTTTATACGTGATTATTAGAACGTGTGCCTCTCGTTTTATGTGATGCATAATATAAAATTAATTGATTTTGATGTGGGAAAATTTATTTTATAAGTATATGCAACGATGATGAATAATTTTTTTCTATATTATATAATTTATAAAGTCAACCACTTGTTTAATAGTGATTATTATTTTTCTTAACTGGATATATAAATATTTAATATGCAATCATATTTTTATTTCATCATTATTTTGATATTGAAATGGAAATGAAATTTAATGCTAATAAAATATAAGTCATTGGAAAAAATTGAATTACGAAATACATATTGTATAAAAAATATGTGAATGATTTTTATATAAATTTTTCACCTTTTTATGATCACTTTCGTTCAGTATTTCAGCTTTTTAAAATTAAATAATAAATGATTTTAATATATTAAAGGATCATTTCGTTTCAAAAGGATTTTGATGATACAATCTATACAAATTTGATTATTTGTCACAGATGGTTTGGCACATTGGTAATCACCATTTAGTGGTAGAAAATTTATTTACCAATTTCCATACAGTGCATAAAGGATATAGTGATTCATTCAATTATACAATCATTTTATATGTCGATGTCTGGATTAATTCTAGACACGAGGAAAATATAAAATTACTCTGTTTAATTTTCAGTAATTTCCTTCGCCTTTTCTGTATATAATTATTAGCGTCAAAAACTTTCAAGTTGTATCGATACAATTATGATTTGTAATTAGTATACGAAGAAAAATATTCAATAATACATATTTCTCTTCAAATTTATTTTTAATTTGTTTTTCATCTGGTTAATAAATAAATATCTTTATAATATTATATTTGTTTGAAATTTATTGCCAATCTTCTTTTACGATCACTTGGATACCAAAAAATACAAAAATCATCAAATCAATTTTTCATTTTTCATGTGTTTCCCTTAAAATTTTTTAATCTGCAATACAAAAATTATAGTTAACAAATATTTACATAAAAAAAATTTTCTTTTCTATAGAATTACCTGCTGGTTATAATGTTGATAGATAAATTTGTTTTTGGCCAATTTCAAAAATCTATAAATCAATATTTTTCCACTACATTTTGTTTAAATGTTACTGAAAAAATTTTTTTATTGTATGTATAGTCTTTTAATATTTAAGGTCAAATTTGCTAAACGTAAATTTACGCAGCACAATAATAATGTTATAAATGGAACTTTCCATTCAACAAAAAAATTCTATAATTTATCTATAAGGTGTTTAAAATAATTTTTTGGCAAATTTACATATAGTTTTTGGGTGGTATGATCAATTAAAGATTTTTTTAAATTTTTTTTTTTGTAATTTTGTGAAAAATTGAATGTTGACTAAATTGTAATAGTAGAAAATAGAAAAATTAATTTAAACAATAATTATGAATACCTTTTACGATTGTAAATTTCTTAGAATAAAAAATTAAATTATAGAAAAAAAAACTTCCCAACTGTCAATTAATTTTAAATTACAATGAAAAATTATTATAAGATTATAACAAATAATTAATCTTCTTGTGAAATAAGCATAAATAAATGATCTTATATTTCGAATTTATAATAATAATAATTTAAATTCTAAAGAATTTTAAAGGTTTTTATGTACATTTAATTTACAGAAATGTTGAAATACTGTATACATATAAATATGAATCATATTTTGTGATATCAAACAAATTTTTTTTCGGTAACCCAAACACCCTGTCTAATTTTTTCGTAGAATATTATTTTAGTTTTCTTTTTCTGTTTGGCTCAAAATTATTTATGTTGTCTTTAATATCTTTAGAATTTTTTTTTTCCTTAATTATATTTCAAATTATGTATTAGAAATTTATTGTTTATTTATAAAATAATTTTCCACAAAAAAAAAAACCATTATTTTTTTTTTCTAGAGAATTTATAAAATAAAAATCATTAAATTTTACTAAAGAAATGAATTATTTCTTTTTCCGTAAAGAAGTGTGACAACGAAACTTATTTTAGAAAGACAAAAAAAAAACGATCATTAATTATCTCTAAAATAATAAAAAAAAAAATCATTCATAGCCATAGGCATCAGCAAATTTTTTTTACTAATTTGCCAAAAGATCGTTTTTAGAATGGACTAATGCCAAGAAAAATGGACTTTGCTGAATTACACTGAAAAATCATTTGAGATTTTTCGAATTTGTATATCAGGGAGGTCCTATTTCCGGTTAAAATGTCTAGTCTAAAAATTTAAACATAAAATTACATACATACATAATAATCTTATCTAAATTTATGTATATAGTATATAAAGATATAAGATTACGTTCAATTTGCTATAAGCATTAATAATATAATTTACACTTAGGCTGACGTAATTTACCGGCTAATCAGCAACATCAAATTTAATGAGAATTTTTATTTGTATATTCCCACATGGTTTTTGGGTATAGAAAATAGTCTAATTAGAATTAATGTGTTTTTTTTTTGTTGTTATATATATTTGATGCCGACAGTCCATCACGCTTAAATTTAAATTGACACCACAATTCAATTAAAAAATATTATATTTTATTTCGTGCAATCAATTTAATCAAAAAAGCAAAAAAAACTATCATAAATTTTATGATTTGAAATGATTTTTTATAAATTTTTTGGTTGTTGTTAATCATTTAAAAAAACAATAAGGATGAAAAATTAATAATTTTATAAATCAAAAATCAATTAAATTCAATTAAATTAAAATGTTTCTGTTTAAGTTTGCTATATATAATTGATAATAATTCTTCTTCGAAATTTCATAGTCCAAAATAATCAATGAAGAGAAAAAGAAATATTTATTAAATTTTTTTATTTATGATAAGAATTCTTTTTGGTTACGCACAATTTACGCAACATTAAATATATAATTTCATCATGAACATAAAAAAAAGATAGAATCTATATATTACTTTTTATTAGGTAGTACTTACAGTACTTTTGGTTACATATACCAAATAACCAAAAAAAAAAAGAAATAAATTTTAATGTACTCTTATGTATAATAATTTTTCAGGGTTTTATTAATTTTTGTGCGAATTTGTGTAACGTATGATCGGATGTCACTAATAAGTAAAATTATTAAATTATTTAATTTTTACATTACATTTTCTCAATTATGGCGTTTACGTAGACGTAAATTAAATTACGCGTATATTCTTCATTCAAATTTAAAAATACTGCGTAGAAATCCTTTGATTGAAATTTTATTTTTGATCAAACATTTTTCGTATATAATTTTGATCATGAAGTTTAAAAATCTTTTTCTTCTGTTGGCTTAACACTTAAATTAGACCTAGATGTATCGAATTTTCGATAATCTATTAAAAGAGATCTGTTAATTTCGAAAAATGATTTCTTCTTTTTGTAGTAAAGCTATTTTTTTGTAGTGAAGTGGGAATCAATTGTTTATAAGGAATTGCACTCGATCGCAGTATTTAATTAACATTACTCTAAATTTTACTATACTGATACTCATTTAGAATCAACTAAAAATCGACTCATGTTGAATCAAAGCATGAAAAATGATCACCTAATGATCTATCTATAATAAACATTAAACCACCACTGTCCCTAATAAAATTTACGTATGTGTATGCACATACAAAATGGATCAGTGATTTGTTGTTTGTATACTTTTCTCTTAAAAATTAAAACAAAAAAAAATCGTTAATGGTTTTGCCTACGTGACTGAAGAAGGTTTACGCTTAAAAGGCACTATAAAAATTTATCTTTTTCCCTTATATTAAAGATTCGTTAAAAACATGTAAAAAAAAAATTTTTCAAATTATATTTGAAGATTTGAACCATTCAATATAATGATTCTAAATGATGAGTCACACAAATAAAATCTATCTTCTTTTTTTTTTGGGACATAAATTTATGTAAACAAAAAAAGAGATTTAAGATATTTTTTTTTTTAATTTTTTATTTACTGACAAAAAAAGGAAAAATCTTTTTTTTTTTTGAGTCAAAATTAATTTTGGTGTTCTTTTTTTTTTTTTTGGTCGGTTCGTTTTTATATATACATAATATTTAAAATATACACGTGAATTTAGTGATTATATAATGATCACACTGATCAGTTTTCAATGTATGCGAAATTTATGTCAAAAAGAAAAATTAGGAATTTAAGGGGAATGTCAAATAATTGGTATATAAATTTGAAAACATGAAAATTTAAGTAACACAAAAATCGGTTAAATTTTGTAGGGTTATGCCATATTTTCTGTGTGTAGAAAATTAAAATAATAATTATGATCAGTTTTCACTCTTTAATTAAATCATAGGAGTAACAAAATGATCCCTATAGGAGAGTAATAAAATAGTCAAGAATTTATACCACTTTAACCGACCAACCAAGATCACTTCTTTGTCGGAAATTTTTGGTGATCAATTTTGATTTGTTTTTGAACTTATTTTATATTGTAAACATTTTTTTGTTGGACTAAATTCAATTTTTACAATTTGTATATTTATATTTTAATTTAAAAGAAATCTAAATATACAAAAAATCTATTTTCATAAATATATCAATTTATTTATTGTTTTTATATTTTAAATTATTTATTTTTAAATTATAAATTATTAGTTAAATATAAATTTATGATTTTTACAAAAAAATATTGAAAGAAAGTGGTTCAATTAATGTAAATTTTTGGTATTAATTATTTCAATCAAGAAACTATTCTATTCTACTACTAAATTAACCAAGAATAAATTAATTAAATAAAAAATTTTTAATATGAAAATTTTGAGTTTATATTTTATATAAATGTAGTATACATATACGTAAGTAGTAGAGTAACATCGTAATAATCATTAAACTATTATTCTGATAATATAGAAATATAATATTTGTTCAGATAATTTTTCTACACTATATCTACATTAAAAAATCAAAAAAAATTCCATATATACTTACATACGAAGAGTATATTTCTTTTTCAAAATAAAATTAAGCTAACTAAAATAAATTTCCATTTGGAAAAATCAAATCAAATAAAAAAAAAAAATTTACTTTCATTTAAAAAATAAATATCACTAAAATTAAAAAGCGGTTTCCTTTCAAGTTTTCCAAATTAAATAAACATTGTATTTGATCCCATTTTAAATTTATCATATATGTACATATTATTTTTATGTTCACATAAATTTCTATAATGAACTCATAAAATCTGAATTTCACTGATAGCGTAACATTGATCATTCATAAAATATTTTACGATCATATCATAATTATTATTATTATTATTATTATTTTTTTGTTTCTTTTATTATTGTCATTATATGTACATATAAATACATATCTGTACATATAAATTTAGGTAGCAAAAGTTTCATATCAGTAATTGTCAGTGATTTAGTATCTCTATATACAATTTTTTTTTCTGAATTGAAAAATTATATTTATATAATTATATAAATAAATTATATATATATATATTTGTATATTATGTACTCTGAAGTTACTTTTCTATGTATTAAGTTAGATTTTTTTTATGTGTTTTTAGTGTATATATAAGAAGTAAGAAAAAAAAAATTATACTAGGGTTGTGGAGTTTTTGAATGAATGAATGGAAAGTATATAGTAATATAATACTGGAGTGGTAAAGATAAGGCAAACAGTGTAGAATTTAACATTATCTTTCCTATTACACTATTGAAAATGATTGGACATTTTGAAGTGCATAATGAAATTATATTTAATATTAATCACCTTAAATTTCTATATTAAAATATTTCATAATGAAACCAACTCTCTCTATGATATGCCATTATAGTTTTATGCATAATTTACAGTCTAAGACTTATGATTCGTGACTAAAGTAAAGGCTGATGTGTTTCTTCAATATTAACCATCATTTATATACAAACAATTTCATAATTAATTGTGGTAATAGTATCTATAGTTTTATACTTAATGAACTGTTCTCCTCTCCAAATGTTCTTATATCCTTAGAACGATCCAATATAATTAATACTAATTAAAACGAACCTTTAGTGACTCATCAGAAAATTCAGTAACTATAACTTCATTCTTAGTTTATTACTTAAATAAATTCATCTTTATTTGGAAAAATGATATGACAGAAAAATTTATCACTTCAATTAAAATTTTCCACAAAATATCTTCACGGTTCATACCACAAATAATTAACCTTTTAATAGTATTTAATGGTAAATTCTACTTTACTATAAAAAAAAAACTTATCTATTTTTACCTTTTTAAAAATCCCACCCCTAAAAAAAATTCCTTATATACTTTATAAGTACATAATAAGCCCTTACTCGTTTATTTCTTCTCGTCTAGCTCTTTTACACTTTTATATAATATTATATACATACAATAAAATCAAAGAAATTTTTTTTACTCTGATCGTTTTATAAATAAATATAATGATATAGCTAAATGGTATATCCAAAGAGTAAATTTTAGCCGATCATTATTATAATATATAACAGAAAAACGTATATAAATGCTGTTGCTCACAAATTCTAAAGACAGTTTTGTTACAGTTCTCGACTGTTAAACACAACTTATTAAACATTTTAAAATATCACAAAAATTTTGTTGGCAAAATATATTCTCAAAATTTATATATATAAAAAAAAATTAAATCAAAATCATTTTTTTTTAAAATAATTAAATTTATCTTGTGAATAATTTAAAATTTTGTTACTTTTTATTACAAATAAAAAATTGAAAGTCATTTTAAAAACATTTGTGCAAACTGACATTAAAAAAAGAATTAATCAAAAAAATTGTGAAAATTATAAAAAAAAAGAAAGGCCGAAAAATTTAAAATTTAATTACAAAAAAAAATTATTAATATTTTAAAGAAACACTTTTCAATAAATTCCACGAATGTGCAATAATTTTAATAAAAATTCTCATCTTTTTATTGTTGTACGATATTTTTATTCAAATCAAATTAAATATTAGAATTTTCAAAAAAATTCTAAATTCTAAATCAAAATAAAGAACTTAAATTTAAAAAAAATTAAATTATAAAAATCAAAATTTGTTGTTTAACCGACGAACCTATGTCAATTTTAAATGAAAAATTATTGAAATATAATCAAAACGATAATCCAAAGACTATTAATATAAATCTTAGTAATTCATTTATAACATAACATTTAATTCAATTTTGAATTCTCTTATATTTCAATAATATAAAATGAAATTGGTAAGTTAATTAATTTAAGGAATATAATTAAAATTTCATTTAGGGAAATTTCTAAATTTTTGAATAGAAATTAATTAGAATTTTTTTTCAAATACTTTTTCTTGGCAAATATTTCAAAAAATTACATTAATTCATTTTGTATCTATACATGTAATACCTTTTAATCTCTAAGCTCGTAATCTTTTATAATGGGGGTTTTTTTTTTTTGAAATACTTAAATTCAAATCATATGCTTTTGAATATTCATTAATAGACTGACACGCGACTGATTAATTTTCGTCATTTTAATGAAAATTTCGTCATTTTAAGAGTGAAAAAATAATTGTCTAATAAATTTTATGTTGAGGTTGCATAATGCATAAAGTAATTTTACTAAAATTATTGAGTCTTTATTGATTACACTCCAATAGAGAGTAGAAATATAAATTAATTTTTTTTCTCTCTTTTGAACAAAACTATATTAAAAAAAGCTTAAATGAATTAATAGTTTAAAACTATTTCATCATCTAATAAATTCTCTAAATTATAATTTGCCTCTAAGTAGAGATTTTTTCATTTGAAATTTTTGATTACAAAAAATGATTAATTACTTCCCGTATTTAATATTAGTTTTAAAAATCTTTTCAATTCAATTATTAAATCCTTAAAATTATCTAAAAAAAAAACAGAAACTATATTTAAATTGACATAATTTTTATATTGTACGATCTTAACACTGAAATTGATAAGAAAAATTCGTTTTTATGAAAATTTACCAAAATTTACGACGTAGAAACCATAAAAAATTGAAAGAAGAAATTTCAATCCAATAAATTGAATGATAAGCGGCATGTTAACAAAAAGAATGTCATAATTTTTTTTAAACTAATTAATTTAAAATTTAAATAAAATATTTAAAATTAATATTTTCTTATTATCATCATGTCTTAATTTTTTTTTGTATATAATTTAAATAATAATTTATTAAAAATTATAATAATTTATGTATATTTATTGATAAAATTATATATATATATGATTATGTTAAGAGTTCAATAACCTAATATACATTTTATATAATTTTCATAAATTAAATTTTGTTCTTTTTAATTTTTTTTTGCAGGAAATGAAATCAATACATTTAATCCTAACGCTAATAGTAGCATTGGCTATTAATCAATCAAATTGTCGGGCAATTAATGATGATGATGATGATGTCAATAATTCAGTACAACCGATTAATAATGAACCAAAATATGAACCAAAAGATTGGATTAAAATAACAAAATCACCACCATTAAAAACAATTCATACAAATGGTGAATTAACAAAAATTGAATGTGAAGTAATGGGTTCACCAGCACCATCAATACAATGGATTCGTGGAAATATACCATTTAGTGAGGTAAATTATCATTAATTATTATTAATTTTTTTTTTGAAATTTTCTATTATATTTGTCTCTTTCTAATGTTATAAGAAATATTGTCGTTTCGCACTTTTTTTAATTAATATTATTATTATTATTATTATTCTATTAGATGGATAATTATGAAACAAATACTGTAAGTGAATCAAGTTCATCAGCAATTGTACGTGTACGATCTGTATTAATATTAGAAAAATTACCAAGAGATCATGAAAGAACAATAACATGTGTTGGACAATCTGGTAGTAAAACAGTATATAGTTCAACAAAAATATTAGGAACAAATGATAAAAAAGTTCATTCATTTTTATCAACATTATCAAAAAAACCACATATTGTATATAGTTATTCATTATATTTAGATACAGTTGGTTCAAATATAATATTACCATGTCAAGTATATACACATGATCCATTACATCCACCACAAATATATTGGATGACATCTGATGGTATTGTAAATGGTAAAAATCCAAGATTACAATTATTACAAAATGGTGCATTATTAATAAGTGATTTAAAATGGGATGATATGGGTGCATATCAATGTATTGCACGTAATTCAAATGGTGAAGATTCAGCGGAAACATTTGTCTATCCAGCATTGGTAAGTTTCTCAAATTTTTTTTTATAAATATCTAATTTACTATTCACACTATACAATTTAATATAGATTATAATTTTTGATAGATTCTCTAATAAGAATTTTTCTAATGATCATAGTTTTTTTTATTAAATCTATGAATTAAAAATTTTCAATTTACTCAATTTAACAAGCATAGTGGGAATAGGCTATAGTTAAAATTGAAATATAAAATTAATTATTTTTTTTATATAATTACAGAATGACGAATAAATTGAAGAGGATAAACAAGGAAGAATTTTATTTATATATAATATAATCTGTTGTATTTAAACTCACACTAAAAATTTGAGTTATGTTTTTAAGAGTATATATATATATATATATAATACAAAAGAAAAATTGAACTTATGCCTCAAGACTTTATTTTAAGAGCTGAAAAAAGTAAAAAATAATTAAAAAAAAAAAAAAATTAAAAAAAAAAAACTATTTACTATTATTATAAATTAATCTACACTATGTATAAAATTTAATTTTAATTATTTTTTAATTAATTAATTATTAATTTCGAATTTAGTTTAACATTTTTTTTTTTTTGAAATTTTATACTTTACATTAATGTATTAAAAGGAAAATTCAATTTTATATAAGAAATTTATAATTTTAACAAAAAATGATGATGCCTAGTTACTTAATTTCTTTTTTTTTTCGTTGGTATTTTATTTTTTTAAATTTAAATTTAATTATGTAATTAAAATTAATTCATATTTTTTTTTTTATTTATTTTAAAATAAAAAAATAATAATTAAATATATTTTTAATAGGTTAAACACAAAAAAACAAACACAGAATAAAAATTTAAATTATTTATTTTAAATTAATTTTTCAATTTTAATTTGTTTTTTTTTTTTAATTTCATTTGATTTGATTAGTTTTTGTATGTAATATTTATATAAAGTTTATGAACTGATTTAAGAAAAATGAAATTATATAATGCTTATCAGGCTTTTACTATTATCTATATTTAAAAAAATAAAAATAAAAATAAAAGAAATAATGAAAAATGAAAATAAAATTTAAAAATTTTGAATTATATAAAAAAAAAATCTGTTTTTCGTTTTAATTTTTAAAATTAATTTTATTGAAGAAATGGAAGAAGATTTCAGTTATGAAGAACAAAATTAGTTAATTTAATATGGAAAATAATTGACCAAAGATCAACATTATTATATCTTTTGTGCGACATAATAAGCTGCTGTAAGGTTTGAAATAGTGAATGTGAAATTGTAACACCGTCTTTTGATTATTTATTTTTCGAAATTCAACTATTATTTTATTGGTTTTAATTTTAATAAATCTAAATCACAAATTTTATTAGTTTTACTATATGTAGTCGCAAAAATACTAAAATTAAAGGTCATTTTGTAGTCAAGACTTTACGTATTTACGACGTATTACGTATCTTATCAGATTTGTTTTATTACACAATTAATTAATGAATTATCTTCGAAAAATCTTTTATATAGTGATAATCTTAGACAAAAGGCCAGACAAATGTCAGCACATAGTCTGAATTTAATTTGAATGAAGTGGAAATTGAAAAAAAAAAACGATTATTTTGGGAATTTTCTATATGACGTAATGATTGAAAATTTGTTAAATAAAAATGTCTTTTTTACTTTTCTATTTTCTTGAATCTAAATATAAATTAATTTTCAGTATTTTTAGATACCAGAAATAGAAAATTAGATTGTGACAATTTGCAATTGTATTGCTATAATCCTTTACTGTCCAATAATTTCACACTCATGGGATTGAAATTACAAATTTCGAAATATGAAATGATTTGACTAAAGCTGATTACTAATAAAAGATATGCTTACTGAAGAATATCGTGGCTTACAAAACTTTAATACGAATAGATAATTCAATACATTTGACTACATATTTAAATTATTTAGGTTCTCTAGGAAAAATTTCTCACTCCACTAAATTATGTCTTACACAATTATTTACTAATAAAATGATTTTCGAAAATTCCCAAATATTAATATTAATATGAATTTTAATATGATTTTTTAACATCGGACTTCATAAATTTGAAGAAATATTGTGTCCCACCAATAAAAAGTCAAATAAAAAGCCATTTTTTTTCAAAATTTTTGAAAAAAGTATTTTTATTAAATTAATATAATATATAATAATTATTTTTTTTTCTTTTAATTTTCCATTTAATCTACAATTACAACAAATAACATGTCGCTTTTATATAAGTCCCAGAAAAATATTTAGTTTTATATTATAATAATAATTTTTCTCTTCTATAAAAACGAGACCAGAGCTAAAAAAAAATTATTTATAATTTTAATTTCATTTTTTTTGTTAAATTAATTAAATTCACTAAAATAATTTTCGATTTTAACAATTTTATTTATTTATTTATTTTTGGTAAATTAAAGAAACAAACAAAAATTATAAAGAAATAAACAACATTTATTAACATTATTATTTAAATTAATTAATTTATGATTATACAAAGTTTTGACTTTTTAAGGATTTTTTATAATAATTATTTTTTATATTCTTTTTCTACATATATAATATTAAAAATAAATAATTAATTAAATTGATTTTGTTTGTAAGCTGCAAATATTAATAAAAATTAAAAAAAAAAAAATTACAATTTCAAAAATAAATTAAAATGAAACCATTTTGTTTTTTGTTGTTGTTAGTTTTTAATTTGCATATTTAACAAAGTGCAATAATTAAAAGTTTAACATTTTTTCATTTTTAGTGAGGCGAGCGCGGAAAATTTACTAATTTAAGCCATACAATAATTATGGTTTCATATATTAAATAATTTTTTTGTTTTATATTATTGGCCATTTTTCTTTCTATAAAATTGAAATAAAAATAATAATCATATATATGTATAAAGGAAACATTTATGTCCTTAAACATTTAAAACATTATGTTTTCGGTTAGATGTTGGTGTTGATACACCAATAACAGCTAATCTACCATCTCTGAGTGGTGCAAGAATATGGGTATTTCCTGATGTTACGACAACTGTTTGTATTGGAACGTGCAATGGAATGTCAAATACTGGTTTCAGTCTATAAACACACAATATTAAAGATTAGATAAAAATTAATACCTAATTAAATTTCTTATCAGTTAAAATTCACTTATTCAGCAGTTGGAATTCATTAACTAAATTTCACTTGCAGCTTTTTTTTATGACACTTTAAAGTAGAATTTATTCACGTAAATTTTAGAAAATGGAATTATTATTAGAATGATTAATTTTATATATATTTCATAATAAATTATATTATATTATATTTGATTTAAGTGTAGTTAGAATTTAATTTGAATTTAATTTAAAGTCATTCTTATTGATATTTGATAAGTGAAATGTTATCATTTTCATTTTTTTACATAATTCAATTAAATGATGTACAATTTTTAATTGTAAAATTATTTTAAGATTTTCGAATAATTTTATAAATGTAAATGAGAAAAATTCCCCATCGTATAAAGACTAACTGATAATGAATTCATTTATATGTGACACCGTATATAGGTAAGGTTTTTAATTATGTAAAGATTTTAACTCTATATCAGTTTTCTCTTGTAATAATTGATTTAAAATAGAATTATTATTTTAAATTGAATTGAATTCATATGAAATTCATTGAAATAAAAGGATTAAGTACTAATAATAATCTTACGATATTAAAAAAAAATATTAATATTTCTATTTAAAAAAAAAGGTTTCATTCAATTCCGGTTGATCTTTAACTGAACTCTATAAATATTGAAATTATAATTAATTACAATCTAAAGTTCAATTTTTAGCTAAAAAAAAATTTCTTTATTTTTCTTATTAATTCTCTTTATCATGTTTTCCCAAGTAAAATTTCAAATTTTATTGACAATAAATCATTTTAGGCCTAAAAACAATATTCGAATCGAAAGTATTTACTATCAATTCGACGGACAGGTTGCCAGACATCTAAAATTATTCAAATTATTTACTAAATAAACAAAAATAAGAAATGTTATTAGATCATTCAAAATTCTATCAGTTACAAAGTTCACCTTGACAATTTATAAGGTAAGGGTAAAACGTAAAAGTAATAGGTGAATTTTAATATTTTTAATTAGATTTTCTGTAAATATTTTTATTGCTGAATATTTTACCCATTTAATCTACTCATTGTTATATCACCAGCATCGTCAGCAACAACTAAATAATCAGAAGCAGTTGTTAGACCAGTCACTCGTCCTGAAACATATTTAGATCCAAGACTAGTTCCATTAATACTGAAAACATGTACAGAATGTGATGCATCATCTAGAGCAGAAAATGCAATATGTCCTATAATTTAAATAAACAAAAATACATATAAAAATTAATTGAATATCAAATATAAAATTAACATTTTAATTTTTATATTTATTTGAATGTTCGGAAATATTTTTAATGTTAAATAAATATTAGGCATATTTTTTTGACGCCAAAATATAAACAAATTGGCAAATTATATATTCACCTTTTTAATTAAATTCAGTTTGTTTTATATTTTATTTTTTCATAGTTCTGAAATTTGATTTAAATAAACAATTTTGTTGTTTTTACAAATATTTAAGATTCTCTTCTTTTTTTTTTTGGAGTAAAATTTATAAATTAATGCAAGAATTTTGCAAATATTAAGAATATCATAAGAAATGGTACATAACAAAATAAAGAATTTATACTATAGGATAAGTTTTGATTTGATTTTGTCCGCGCCTAACAAATAATTTAAATTTATCACTAAAATTAATAAATATTTTATTTGGTTTAAATGTAAAAAATAATTTAAGAGATTTTTGCGCATTAAATGATTTTGTTAGGTAGAAACTAACTTTTTTCTTGTTTTAGTTTTTTTATTGGTAACTTTACTGGAAAGTTTTGGAATAAACTTTTAAATTTATTTTATGGTTTTTTTTAGCGCAAATTATTTCAATCAATTTGAAATTCTAATTGATTTAATTTGAATTTAGTTAATACATGATTCTTATATTTTTGAAACTGGAAAATTCATTTGCATATATTTGGAAAATTTATAAACTTGATTTCGTTAACTTTACTTTTAATGGAAATTACATATATGAATAATTGAATTTAATAAAGAATAATGTAAGTTAATTTGAAATAAAAAAATGAATCAGATAACAAAAATTCGAAAACTTGGGTGAATTGTAGTTTACAAGAATTCTAAATTAGTGGTATATTTAAAAGACTATTTCGCTGGAATTAGTCACATTAATTTATCAACCAAAATTACAGCCTTAACTCATTCCTTATTACCGAAAATATGATCGAATAAATGATTAGTATAAATTTGTAGTAAAAATTTGTAGTATGACGAAAACTAGTCTCCAAGAATATAAGTTATAAATTTTATTTCACTTTCTTCAAACAGATTGATAATTTTCCATATACAGTGACTTATAAAAATTCAACAGAAAATTTCATAATTTTATTAATTTACAGTTTGTAAAAAAAAAGTATACATGTTAATTGGGATTTTAAAAATTCCCCATAATTTCTGAGAATTTAGCATTTTTTTATGTTTAATTTTCAATTACGCAAATGCAAATTAAGTAATTAAGTATTTCCGATTTTATTTAAACAACATTTAATTTCGATAATCGAAATTAGCTCGAAATTACCAAATTTATAATGAAATTAAACTGATTTTCATTTAAATAAAAATATTGATAAGAAATTCAAATTTTTTTTTAATAAAATATTTTATAAAATTATTTCATAATTTTATAAAAAAAAATGTTTATAGTATTTCAATAATTTAAATTTATTTCGGTTTTAATGTTTCAGTTTGAAGGTCATTTATTTCCGTTAAAACATAATATGTATATGTATATATGTCTATAAAAATTACATTAATTATATTAAACTGCAAAAGATAATAAAGTTTAAAGTTTAATACGAAATAGAAAAAAAAAAAATGTTTAATTCATTTTAAATTTTTTCGTATTGGTTAAAAAAATCATTTTTTTTTTCTATCTTACATTGTAACAGGAAAATTCTAGATTTTTTAGCAGAACAAAAAAAAAATCAATCATTAAAGAAAAATTTCTGATAATTGGAATTTTTTTATTATAAGGATTCATTTTTACAATAACTGTTGGAGATGAATTATAATTATCTCAATGAAAAAAATGGTAATTAAAAATTATAAATTTACACATTAACGTCAGAGATAGGCAAAATGTATATACATACATCCATATACGAGTAATCTTACCCTGTGGCCTAGATATAGTTTAATGTACAGCTTTATATGATTATCATCATAATTGAAATTGACATTAAGGGTTGATAACAGTGTAACCAGCAATAATAATCTTTTAACTGATACGAATGTAAAACGAATGAAAATAAAAAAAAAAAATGAATTAAAATTGGAAAAATTGGTTCAATGAAATTATAATATTAGAACTAGACCTTTGATTATAATATTACATTAGTTAGGCTAATTAAAATGTAAAAAAGTCGTCGAACTCATTTTTATTATTATATACAGTTTGTCAATAAATTGTTTGCATATTGAAAAAATGTGGAAAAATATTTTCATTATTGTATTTAGTAGGTTAACATGGACGAATTTCGCTTTTTTGGTGCAATAATTTTTCGCGCACACATACAAGGATTCGATTTCATAAAAAAAAATATTTAAAAAAGCTAAAACAAAAAAAATATACGCAAAAAACAAAAAAACTTATCTTAAATTTTTTGTCAAACAATTCTTTGCAATCAGTATAAAAATTCTACGTTTTAATAGACAATTATGTAAATAAAACGCATTACGCAAATAATACTTAGTATATTAAAATTAATTATTATCTATGTAAATAGTACCTAGGATTAATATTAAGTTAAATTTTTAAATATTGCATTGATCAAGGACGAATAAAATATGTATGTCTGACTGTAATAAACTTACTCTATCTTTTGTATTAATAAACTAACTCTATTGTATTACAATCTACTTTTTGACCGGACATACATATTTTATTCGTCCTTGATCAATGCAATATTTAAAAATTTAACTTAATATTAATCCTAGGTACTATTTAGATAATAATTAATTTTAATATACTAAGTATTATTTGCGTAATGCGTTTTATTTACATAATTGTCTATTAAAACGTAGAATTTTTATACTGATTGCAAAGAATTGTTTGACAAAAAATTTAAGATAAGTTTTTTTGTTTTTTGCGTATATTTTTTTTGTTTTAGCTTTTTTAAATATTTTTTTTTATGAAATCGAATCCTTCTATGTGTGCGCGAAAAATTATTGCACCAAAAAAGCGAAATTCGTCCATGTTAACCCACTAAATACAATAATGAAAATATTTTTCCACATTTTTTCAATATGCAAACAATTTATTGACAAACTGTATGTATTTTATTACGTATTGAGTAATTGACCGATTGTTTTATTATGTTGGTATGTTAGACTGGTTATATGTAAATTTTGGTTTGTAATTTCAAATAATGATTAATTGGTCCATAGACCACAAAATTCACCTATATTGGGGAATGTCGATTAAAGCACACTATTCTAAAACTTGTATATAAAACTGAAACCCGTACCTTCTAACCTCTTCATTTTCAGGGGCAAAAATTTCGACATTCTTAGAATAAACATATTAATACAAATTCGAGTATTTATTTAATCACACTTGGTTATAATTTCAAATTGTATAACATTGAGAGTGTTGCAAAAATTATAACTTTTATTTAAATCTTCGCTTCATATCCCCTTTTTGTGGATCAAAAGCAATCTTCTTGGCATCTTTTTTTCCATTAATTTATGATTATGTTATTATAGCAAAAATTCGAATTATGTAATTCTCAAATGGAATTTTATAATTATTTTTGAACTGAAAATTGTCGGACATATAAACAATCATAAATTATTGTTATCAGTTTCACTTATAAAGTATTTCGAAACCACATTAATTAAAGATAACTGGAAGAATTTAAATTGTCACTCCTTGAATATGAAATCTTGTAGCTTTTTTCCGTGTTCTATTTTAATTGTAGTCGTCTGACCTTTAGGGCCACCATTTAATAATTTAACTTCCCTATAGTAGGAAGAAATAACCTCGAGATTTCGAGAGGTCTCGAGATTTTTTAACTTCCCTTTGAGAGATTACAAAAATATTTAATTGTCAGACGACAATTATTCCGCAATTTTCATCATTGAACTTTATACTATCCGGTTAGATTACGTCACTCTGAGTCGATTCAATAGTCGAAAAATATATTATCACATTGATTTCCGTCAATTTATGCCGGAAATTATAATTATCATCATATATTATTGATTAATAATTGTGGTGGGAAATAAGAATTAACTATACTCCGATAAGACAGCTGGCAATAATTTACAAA
Organism: Empis stercorea; assembly: GCA_949752835.1. Classification (NCBI taxonomy): domain Eukaryota; kingdom Metazoa; phylum Arthropoda; class Insecta; order Diptera; family Empididae; genus Empis; species Empis stercorea. The sequence continues at coordinate 3,869,674 of OX457085.1, forward strand.
GTTTCATTTGAAAGGATAACATTCTGGGAGGTTTGTGCATCATGTCAAACTAACAAAAAATACTGATTGAAAAAAAAAACGAAGGCACAATCTCGAGATAATAAAACAAACGCATGACTGCAAATGTAGTTAAACTTTTTTCTAATAAATATTCAATAAAAAAATTAAATTGACAAGCAGCAATCCTCATATCACACAGAAAATATGAATGACAAAATATCATATATAATAATTTATTTGAGATTAAAGAGAAATAATAATACTAAGTATATATGTAATTATTTAAATTATGATTAGACAATTAATTAATGATATAATTTACATATTATAAAAATTTTATAATCAAAGTTGAAAATGTCAATTTCAAATAAAAGAATATTTTTTTTTTCAAAAATTATCTTTTTGAAAGTTTAAAAGTTATAATATTAATTATATTAATTTCTTCGGAATTTATCAATATATTTTTCTGACAAGCCAATCATAATTATATTATATTTTTTGTTGTTTGTATATACAAAAATTTCATCAAATATTTTCATGTTTGTAAATAATTATAAAATAATTAAAATTAAATTATTTTCAGCAAGAATAATTATACAAAAAAAATATATATATATTTATGTTTAGGTCAAATACCTTAATTATGGGAATTTGTAAATAATAATAAAAAAAAAAAATTAACAATATTTTATTTATTTTTTAAACATATTAGATTATAAATATTTATAAATAAATAATAAATTATTATCGTTATTTTTTTGTAAAATTTTAATTATATTATACGAAAAAAGTTTTTATTTACATTTCAAAAATTAATGTTAAGCATGTGAATTTTTACTCGAGATTTAATATTTTCTTAACTTAATTCAAAGTTATCAAAATGAAAAAGTAAAAAATGATCTCTAATATCCGCTATAAATAATCTTTATCACTCATTTTATATAAGAAAGAAGAATAAAAAAAGTCTCGTTATCATCACGAGATTTTTTTTCTTTCTGTATGTTGTAATTGACATTATTGGATTTATTTAATACGAAGAGATAAAAAAAAACATTATCAAATATTTAAAGAGAAGTAATTGAACCGATTATTTAATTGTAGTTAGGTCCAATTATTTGAATCCTAAAAAAATGAATTTATAATATTTTAGATAATTGTTCAGTAATAATGGATATTAATTATAATTAATTGAAATATACAATCATAATCCTTCTGAAATTACTCATCATATTACACCTGCACGCGAGGTTGCAGTATATAATCATTTATATAGCTCACATTAAACGTTTTCATATTTATAGATACATTTGACATATTCTCCATGTCAACATAATAAATAATGTTGATGTAGGATTTAATTTGGTATTAAAAATTGTCATATAGCAAAGTTAATCTATTGATCTCATTAATTTTTAATGATATATTATATATAATAATTAAATATTAAAATTAAATAACAATTAATTTCTATAATCTTTGACCAATGATAATTTTAATTTGACGACCTTGCAATTAGAGTTAGTTAGAAAAAAAATTAAATTAATGACTAGTAAATTTTGTAATAATTCAAATTCATTTCATTTTAACATAAAAAGTTAAAAGTTAACATAAGAAGAGTGCAATACTAATAAATATCGTATAATTCTGTTTCATGGATACAAATCATTTTTCAGTCAAATTAAATACTACTTAAATTTACGATATTAATTTTTTTTACGATATTAAAAAAAAATCGAATTATTTAATGATTAAAAATAGAACACATTAAAATAAAGCCAAAAAATTATGGACCTTAGTATGATTTAAAATATATTTATATTAAAATTATCAAAAAAAAAAGATTATAAGAATTTTTATTATCTCGTTAAAATGTGCGTTGCTTCACGTGATGTAAAAAAAATGTGTCTTTTTAAAAAAAAAAATATAGCTACATTAATAAGTTTATTTAAAGATTAAGTCTTTTATTTTATAAAGAAGAGAGATAATTAAAATTATATATGTTTAGTGTACAAAGTTAATTTATTTTAATGACATTACAATAATTTACAATTTAAAAAAAAAAATTTCATTTCATTTCATTTTTTTTTGGTCGGAATTCAATTTTAATAAATTTTCTGATAAGAATTATCTAATGCGCAATTAATGAAATATTTAATAATGTAATAATAATTCTAGCACTAAAACATAAATTGATAAAATTTTATATATTTAAAAATTTTAAAATTAAAATCTATTTAAAATTAGGTCAAACACTGGTTTTTTTTTTTGGTTTAATTAAGCTAATAATTATGATTTATTACCATAATTGCGTCAATTTATGTATTTTAAAAATATCAAATATAATTTTAATATAGAAAAAAAAAATGTACCTTGATAAGAAATTGTTACAAAAGATATTTGAACATATAATTCTGTACATCCAATTGGTTTTAAAGTACGAACAAATTGACCATCTTGTATAGAATATACATTAACTGTTCCATCCTAGAAGTATTATATGTTTTAAATTATTATTTATTCGAAAAAATAATTTACCTTAGATCCTGAAATGACCATATCTAATTCAGTATAAATAGCAACACTAGTTATAGCATTGTCATGACCATAGAGTGATGTTAATGGTCTTGGTGTAAAACTATTTTGGGTATTAATTTGTGAAATGAAACTATTATGCTGCTGTTGTTGTTGTTGTTGTGAATTAGTTTGATGATAACCAGATAAACTCCAAATAATACAAGTACAATCTTTTGAACCAGTTACAAGATATGAACCACAATTATCTAATGCCAAACATGTTATTATATCTAAAAAAAATTAAATTTAAATTTAAATCATGTAATAGAAATTTTTCGAAAATAGCTTTACCTGAATGCCTTGTTACGGATGCAACAGTTTTACCTTTATGTAAACTAATTACACGCAACGAATTATCCCAAATTCCACCAGCATATAAATATTTACCATCAACGCTAACAGCAAACATTTGTGAATGTAATTGTAAAGATGGATGAAATGGACCAAATATACGTTTACGATTTCTGGTAAAAAACGAAAGAAATTAAACTATTTATTTCTTAAAAGTTAAACGAAAAAAAAAATCTATAATTTACTTCAAATTTGTTGTGGTAGCATCAACTTCTAATAGAAAACTTTTCTCTTTATCATATGACATCCAACTGTTACAACCCAAAATACTTGATTTTGATATACTAACAAGTACATCAGGACTTAATTGTAAAAAGGAACGTGGCGGACTTCGTGGTGAACTTAAAAATATAATTGGATCTTTTGGTGTTGATAATTCACAATGTACTTGTACAACACGATCTAAAAATTGTGTCATATCTGGTCTTTTTAATTCTGATTTTAATAATTTTATTAAAGTTTCTTCTTGTGTTAAACGTCGTGGATGTTGTTCACGTAATAGTTGTGATGGTATTTGTCCAAAATTATTAATCATACCTGAAAAAAAAAAGAAGTTTAAATATTATTGAAAAAAATTTAAATAATTTTTTTTTATTGAAATTACCTTCAACAGCTTCTCTCTCAACTGGATTTTTAATTTTATCTAAATCAACAGCTCCTTCATATGAACAATAATAAAAAACATTTAATGCTTCAGCAGCTTTAGGTCCTTTTTGTTTATATCTATAGAGAAAAACATTTAATTCTTTCATCCCATTTTAATTTCAAATCACAAATTACCCAAATATTAAATCAATCCAATTATGTAAATTTTGTGAAACATATTCAGATTCTAATGCTCTTCTATGTATTGCTATAAATTCTTCTGGTGTTGTTGCCCATGTTGGTAATATAACATCATCAACTCTTTCTTTGGTAATTTGTAATTGACCCAAGTCAAATCTAATTTAGAATAAATTTAAAAAAAAAAAATCATTTTATAGAGAATTTAACTCTTAAAAATTATAATTTACTTATTCATATTTTTCAAAAATTCTGGAAAATAAAAGAATTCTGGAATTAATTCTTTTACATCATTTGGATTATCCATTAAAAGTTTCCATGTTTGTGGTATTGAATGAAATTGACGATCAGCAACATCAAATCGTCCACTTTGTAATTCAATATGCAATGATGTAAATGGTTCAACTCTTAATAAATAATGAAGAACACCAGCTGAATTTGAATAGTGTGTACCATAATGGAATTTTGGTATACCACCAGAAGGATCTTCAAATCCTTCATATTTTGTTCGAACTTCAGCTTCATTTTTTGGATTTATCTATCAAAAATATTTAAATTATAATTAATTATCTTAATTTTTTCGTAATTTGAAATATTTACCACTCCAACTGGTTTTGATAGATCTCTAAATGATTTTGGATCTGTTAAATCTAATATTTCACTAGTATAATCAGCTAAAATCCATGGAAAAACTGGATATTGACTTAAATCATTATATGATCTTCCTAAAAATTATTATTTTAAATTAATTTTACATTAAAATTATAAGTAATAAATTTTTTACCTGCGATTGTATTTAAATACATTAAATATTCAAAATTTGATATTTCACGATTTACCCATTTCTGTGTTAAACCAGAAGATTTTAATAATTCCGATGGTGATCGTCCAGAACCATAAAGTATATTTGGTGGTTGTAAACTTAATATTTTCGTAAATATTTTATTCCGTGTCTAAAGAAAAATAAATAATAAATTTAATTTTCTTTAGAAATATATAGAAAAGAATTTGTTAAATTTACTTTCGTGGTAAAATTTAGAAAATAACTAGTTTGATCAATTAGAAATATTTCTAATGCACTTCGTCTTAAATTATATTTTCGCAAATGAACTTCACGTATTTTTGTTATCGGAAAACGAAAATCATATTTTTCACCATCCTCACGTGCCGGACTTAAGTCACTAAATGTAAATAATGTTTGATTTACTTCAATTCGTCCATTCACTTTACTCATTAATGTTATTAATTCACATTCTTGTGTTATTAATGCTTTTTCTAATGGTACATCTTGTTGTTGTTGTGCTTCAATACTTAATCGCAATTCCTCTTCAAGTAATGAATTTTCATCATCAGTTAGAAAATTTTGAACTACTGCTGATTTTATTGTTGAATCAAAATCAGTTGAAATTTGTCTATAAAATTAATTTAATTTACATTAGATTATATCTCATATTATGTAACTGAAATTTTTTATATTTACTTTGGTTCTTGAATATAAGCAGCATTATCACGTAAATTTGCTGCATTTTCATGTTTATCAGGATAAAGTTGTGGTTCAAGTTTTAAACGCATTCTAGCAACATTTTCATGATTTGATAAACTCCAAAATTCTTCTTTTTGTTCTCTGGAAAAAAAATGTAGAAATAGGAAAATATTTAAAATTTAAAGTTCTACGAAGCGCAAAAAAAATTATTGATTCATTTTGCAAAAATAATATCAAGATTGTCAATTAATGGGGAGACTAATATATTTACTAAAAGATTGTAAATCTGTAGTATTTTGTCATGAGATCATACGATTACGAAAAATGAGATAGAACAGATAGAAAAATTAATAGCAACTCAGTAAAGTAGCAAATAGGTAAACTAGCAAATGGGACTTCAATAAAACGTATATATAGGAAAACTGATCTGTTTCGAGTATATTTTCAAATGCGAAAGTCGATGTATAAATCATTTTCAAAAGTATATGATTCACTAAAACTTTATTTTAGAGAACCACCTTTCCTATTAAATGTAATTAATATTAATATTCATAATTAATGAAATCAAACAATTTTATGTAAAACAATTAACAAAAATTTTGATTTTATTTTATATAATATTTTTCCTTAATGAGATAAAATAAAAATGTGTTTTTTATTTGTACAATGAGAGAACGCGCTTAAAATTTCTAAAAAAAAAATGACAAGATAAATGAATCAAAATGAACACATTTTCGATTTTGTTGTTGTTGTGTTTGTTGTAATAAAACAGTAAGGCATATTCACAGCATTTTTGTTTGGGGAATTTGTCTGGATGTCCTTAAACTTTTAAACAGCTACAACTGGTGCAGCAGCATATTTAGCAGCTACAGGTGCAGCAACTTGAACATCTTTTTGTACAACAGCATTAAAACCATTTATTGGATCGGCATAATAGTTTACAGTTCTACGTGAACCATCTGGTTCAATTAATGAATATGAACCACGTACAATATCACCATCACGTGTTTCTTCTTGTGTTTTCGAATCACCTGTTAATGCATCTTGTACATCATATGCAAATTGATATTGTGGATGTGGATCAATAAGTTCTGTTTGGGCAGCTAGAACTGGTGCTGCAACAACTGGTGCAGCACGAGCATGAACAACTGGAGCAGAAGCAACTAGTGGTGCTGCACGAGCAGCTAATAATGGTGCAGCACGTGCAGCTACAACTTGTGCTGGGGCAGCAAGTGGAGCAGCATATGCAGTACGGGCAGCTAAAAGTGGTGCAGCATGATTAACTAGTGGAGCAGCATAAGCAGCATGATTAACTAATGGAGCAGCATAAGCAGCATGATTAACTAATGGAGCTGTATATGCAGCACCAAAACCTCTGGCTAGAAGTGGTGAAGCTAATAAAGGTGATGAATATGCTAGAGGTGCATGAGCAGCTGTATAAGCTAATGGTGCACCTGCTGGTAATAATCCTGCATTAGCTGTGATAGCTAATGTACAAATTGTTACAATCTGAAATCCAAATAATATTTTCACAATTTAATCCATAATGTTAATTATATTTAATTTGTGTTTAATCCTTTGGCGGACACTCACTACACTAGCAATATAGTCTAGATATTATTGTAAGCCATAGTTTCAGCTTTTGCTGAATCATGTGACTTTTAATATGTCCGCCAAAAGTTTAAATATATTAATCGTGTAATCCAATTTTTTTTATGATAAGGTTTTTATTTAAGTTACTTACAATAAGCGGACTCATTATATGCTTAAGTTTTATACACAAAATTATATTTTTCACTGTCGGATGACTAAAAATGAACTGACATACAAATTGTTGGTTTCAATGGGTTTTTATAGTTGGTGAAATTTTTTTATGTTTCAATTTAGTAATATAACAAATTTTGAAAATATATAAAAATTGTATATTAATTTTTTAAATACCTAATCAAATACACAAATCACGTAAATCGAGTAATATTATTATTATTATATTGTGGCAATATATCCATCACACTTCTTCAAAATATTCATAATATTTTGTTTAATTTTAAAAGTGCCAAAAAAATTTGTTTTTTTTTTGTTTAAATCTTCATTTATAAACTAAAAATTAAATATTTAGTTATAGTAAATTTTTCTAACTAAATTTAAATATGTACTATTAACACTTTATAATTCAATTTGACTACTTTTATGCAATAGTTGGAAATTACCCACTATTTATTACTATGAACCTAAATATAGGATTAGAATTAATAAGTAAAAAAAATATTATTATTTATTTGGTGGATATTTTTAAGATGCTGAATGAGTCACTTTTTTGATTTAATTATAAATTGTTTCGAGACACGGAATCTATAATTATTATCATATATTGATAATTAATCTTTAAAATTTTGGTATATATTTTAGGTTATGGGATGTTTATATTTCGTGAAACTATTTAGGAAAATATAAATTTTTTTTGACTTTCTGTTGTTAAAACTATTTAATATGCATTTTAAATATTATTATAGTAAAATTCAGTGATCTTGGATCTGAAATTATGATGATTGCTTCTGTTTAAAATTAACCAAGATATGAATTCATAGTTATAATTTACAGTTCAAATAATTCGTCAAACCCGGATAAGTTTTATAATTATTTCAAGATACGTTATTGTACTTCTGTACAGGTAATTGAAAGTATTAAATGATAAAAATTTATTTATTTTTGTTGAACCACAAAAATAAAAAGTATATACAGTGATTTGATTAATTTCAAGACTACAATATAGTTTTTTGTGTAAAGATTGACAGATTGAACAAATGGATCACAACGAAAGGGGCATTAAAATTTTACTATTATGAGGACGGTTTAAGATTTTCTAGGATACGAAAAAAGTCAATCTTTATTCAGCTATAGATATTACTGAGCATATTACTGAAATTGCAGTATTCAAATCAAACACATTCCAAGATTGGGAAACATCACATGATTTAACAAATAGTCTACAAAAATTACAAGATGAACCATCTGATCACACATGCATATTTGTACACTGTATATATCTTCTTGAATTTCGAAATACATAATGAAATAAATATGAAATAAATCTTAATTTTAGCACAGAAGTATAATGTAGTTCAATTACAAATATAAGAATAATATATGTTTGACCTAAAACATTTTCAGCTTGTACGATTAATTTTGTAGCCGCCCCGCCAAAAATAATTTAAGCCATGATCTCTACTCTCTTACTACTATTTCCCAACAATTTCTTGTAGGCATACTTTTTTTTTGCCGTTGTTGCACATTCCTGACAAACCATATTTAAATCAAAAACTATAATATAGTCTGTGTAATTAGTTTATATAAGCAAAAAATATTTCTTGCACGTGCTAACTAAATCATCATAATTAAAAAAAAATATTTAAAAACCAACACAAAAATTATACATATATGTATAATTAAATAATCTGTTAATCATTATTCAGCCAATTTTATAATCAGCAAAAATATTTAAATATCATTCATATATACTCTAAATTAATTATTTTAAATTATTTCTACATAAATTATAAATAAATTAATTGTATATAATTTATATTATACTATATAAAAAACCAATTAATTACGTGTTAAATAAGGTCACTAAGTGTCTAACTAACTAACCATGTAAATTGTAAAATATAGATAATTTTATAAAAAATTATGATTCAGTGTCAAATAATTTTGCAATTTTGATTTAGTTTTGGCAGATGGTAAAAGTACAAAATTTACAAAAAATTACGCTAAATGCAATTTTAATTTTTTTTTTGTAATTTATTTAAAACTGTGAAATATAAGAAAATTGATATACCACTTAGTGACAATCAAAATCGCAGTTAAAAGCATATGAAATATTAAACTATATAAAAATATAATTTAGTGTGGACATCACGTACTGAAACAGTTGTCCTCTTTAATTTACATTTTAAAAATAAAAGTCTATAAATTTTAAAATTGTGTTCTTGGAAATAAAACAAGTACATATATACAATTATTGTAAAACTGATTAAGCTTGTTTCTGAGCACCCTGGTTAGCATAGCACCCTAAATTTTAAAAGATGTTGAATGTTTTTTCTGTTGGTTTTTGGATAATTAATTAAATTAAAAAATTGCGTTAAAAATTTTTAACTAAAAAAAATATTACTTTGCATTACTAAATGGTAAAAATTTTCACTTAAATATAAAATTTTTTTAATTTAAACTCAAATATGTTGAGCGTGATTCGTGTAATCATGGTTGATTTTATAATGGAAATACAAATGGTAGAAAAAAAATATATACATATGAAAGAGTGAAAAACTAAAAATGTGTGACTAGGGTTTAAAAGTGTGCCAAATGACCTTGTCTAAAATATTTCTGTAAACTAAATAAATATTTAGTTAAAATTTAATAACCAATTTGGTAAATTGGTAATTTTTTATTTCGTATACATATAGAGAATCGGTTACGAAAATTCTCGGAAACTACAAGATATTTGAGACATACTGAATTAATATTTTTGCAACTTAAGTGGTTCAGAATTTGCGCAAATGAATGTACAAATGAAAGTAGTTGTGGAGATTTTTTAGTTTTAAGACTTGTAGTAAATTTATTAGGCACAAATTTGAGACTCGAAACTAAATTAAATGCTTCGCACAATATGGGATATTTTTTAAAAAAAGTATTTTCATATTTCATGACAAGATCGTTCAACATTTCAAGCTCACTTAAATGTTTATGAAAAAATTAATGAAACTGAATTACGAAATTTTAATATTTTGAGTACATAAAACTAATAGCGTCCCGTACACAAACCAATTCATCAATTCAGCAACTGAATCTTGGGAAAAAGATTCTAAATGATTCATTAATTTTCTAATAAAGCATAAGTAATTGTTGTTATGATAATTTAATTATGTATACTATTACATAGACCCCTTTTTTGTGTAATTTTGCAAACATACTTTTAAAGTAAATTAAGTATTTTTTTTTTTGAAATTCAGATTTTTGTATACATATATAAATTTAAATAAATAATACATAATATGCAAAAAAAAATATATATCAAAAATTTGTTTCAATAAATATATATGTACATAAAAATATCTTTAACATTCCATTTAATAATTTCAATTCTATTTATTTATTTTTTGTATAATTTTTTTACGTATAAATTTTAATAAACAAAAATATATTATTTAAAGAAGTTATTTGAAATATTTATATAGTTTCTTAAATAATAATTATGGTCATACAAATATTAATAAATTAATTAAAATAAATATTTATGAGAAAGATATGAAAGAGTATAGTGAGTGAAGAATGTAATGAAGAAAATATGGTATAGAATATTTTGAACAGTCGAACTAAAATTTTAACTGAAACAAAATCAAAAGAATTTATAGTTGAAATTATTTAAAAATTAATTATACTCAGTTAAATAATTATTTAAATATATATACAAAAAATTAATTTTATATTTCCATAGATAAATGTGATATAATGCAGAGTGATTTTTTAATGATGATAACCATGATAACCAGTATATGCTGGTGCTGAATGTGCAATTACAGGTGCTGCATGTGTAATAATTGGTGCTGCATGTGCAATAACGGGTGCTGCATGTGCAATTACTGGTGCTGCATGTGCAATTTTAACACCACCAGATTTCTCAACAACAGCATTAAAACCATTATGATCATCAGCTGTATATGATACTTTACGTACTGAACCATCTGGTTCAGTTAATGAATAACTACCATGTACAACACCATTTTCTAATGATTCTTCAGCATGTTTTGAATCACCAGTATGATGATCTGTAACACCATAACTAAATTTATATTGTGGATTTGGATCAAATGGTTCAGCGGCAACAACTTTTTTAATAATTGGTGCAGCAGCAACAGCTACAGCTGGTGCATGATAAACAGCTGGTGCTGGTGCATGATAAACAGCTGGTGCTGGTGCATGATAAACAGCAGCAGCTGGTGCTGAATGATATGCATATGATGCTGGTGCTGGTGCATAAGCTAAACCGCCATGGGGATCAATTGGAATTGAATTTGATAAAGCTGCTAGGCAGACGAATACTACCACCTAAACATATAAAATTAAGAATTTATGTAAAAAAAACAAACAATAATTATCCTTTTGAAATTCACTTAATATCCACAACAAGAAAAATATTTAATCACTGATTTTTCTTTTAGGTATATATTATAATATAATTTACCTGAGAAATCATGGTGATCTTTTCTATTAAGAATACAACTTTGGTTTGACTAAAGATTGAAGAAAATTTTTACTTTTATAATCGACCAGATACTCTATGATATAACTCTATAATATCCACACTTAATTTAATCTAAAATGATGAAAGAATTTCGACATATACATAAATATCTTGTAATAAGAAAACCCCAAAAAAAAAAAACCATTTACAAGATGTAATCTATATTTTAATAGGTGCTATGGGGACTACACAACAACATCATTACCATCACTCTATAAAAATCAAAATGTATAATATAATTTTTTTTCCCATAATAGTAAATTTTATATTTATTGGAAAACTGTTTGGCTATTTTTATTGAATATATTACGCGATGCATTTTAAATTTAAAGCTTTCATCATGTAACTTATATATAAATTTATCTATATTGACAAAAGCTGCAGATAACGTATAATATATGTAAAAAATTAACCAATCGTTTGAATCAATAAATATGGTTAAAAACCGGTCTAATACTTTTTTTTTACAAAAAAAAAACTATATCAACAATTTTTGTATTTTATATTTATTTAAAATCAGATTTGTATCACTCTAAAATTTATATTTATAGGATCCACAGTAAATAAGACATAATACAACTAGTAACTAAAAATATATTATATCAGAAATTTATATTTTAGTATCCGATATTCAGTTTAGATAAGTGGAATCTTTAATAAATGGATCACATGCGTAAAATTATAAAAGTATGATAAACTATGGTCACAATTTCGAGAGGATTCAATTGCAATTCACAATTTTCGTCTAAACATTTTAAAATTTAGTTGAACCAACTTAGTACGACAATATTATTAAACTATGGTAATTATTGTTTCGTCTAAAGATGTTTTAATCAATTCAGGACTTAGACCATGCATCAGTCAAATTACAATATGCTACCACCAATTGTCACAATCTCATTTATTTAATTTCACAATCAAATATAGGGTATAACAAGTGATTCAGCTAAAAAATCTATTTTTGATTTTTTATAAATCATGTTCGAAAACGCATCAAAATGAAAATAAATCGTTTTAATGTCCAGCATAATCCATACTATTATTTTGGATAGTAAGGAATGCTTTATAATAGGAATTATAGTAAGGAATGCTGCCTAAATCTAATCTAATATTAATCTATGGTAATTTTTCTGTTATCTCAATCATAAATCCTTTATGGCCTAATCTCTAATGACTAATCTTATATTTTGGAATTTTTGCCTATGAAATCTGCATCATGGATCCCTAATTTTCTATAAATATAATTTTAATGTCCTTATTGTTTTTTTTTATTTCTATTTAAAATATTTCCGTACATTTATATTCACTCAAATTCGGTTAAATATTACATCATTTTTTCATTTATCTATTTTCTTACTAATCAATTAATTTTTTTTTAGCTTTAAAAAGTTTTAATGGTTAAACTTTTTACAGACAACTTTAAAATTACAGTGTAAATATAGCTTATTTTTTCATTGGTTGGTTAATAAAAATCAGCAAATATGGTTTAAATTTGGTTTTCTTTTGGTACAATAAACAAAAAAAAAACTAATTATCTAATTCTCAAAAAAACTGATTTAATTAATCGAACTTGGTAAATTTTTGCGAAATTTTTACTGCTTTTGAGTTGTTGAGACATGAACTCTAGTTTTGGTAATGTGAAGCATTACAATATTTTTTTTTAATTACACGTATACAACGTTTATTATATAGTTTGGTATATTTAATTAGTGATATTTAGTTGAAGCCGGTTGGTAAGGTTAATTGAATATGTATAAGAAGAAAAATAAAACTTGTTATGAATATATATAAGAAAATTCAACTTGATCAATTAATTTAAGAATATCTCACATAATAAAATATGTTGAAGCTTTTTTTGTTTTACCTTTTTTTTTGGGCTGGTAAACAGAATGTCGTTCTGTTTTTTTGAAAAAAATTATAATTATTATATAAATGTGAATTTTGAAAGTATAATAGACTAAATAGTAGAGTAAAGATAATTTATACGAAAATATTATTGCAGAATGATTTTTGTTAAAGGAAAATATGGTTTAAAACAGTTTAGGAGAATATTTCTTTTGGAAAATTGTCTCTTTTAGTAATATTTACTATAATAGACCAACTGAATAAGCTGATGACAAGAAAGGTAAAAGCTGGCAAGAACGGTTCATCAAACTATCATGGATTTGAGTTTTGAAGTAGATTAGAATCTATAAGGAATATGAGCAAAGATGTTTTTAGTGTAGGCATAATCTGCCTGTTTAACAGACAAATTTATAATGATCACCAGAAATTGCTTTTGCATGTTTGATCCTGCAACATAAATTTGTAATTATATATCAATTCAATTGAGATAAAAATCCTTGTACAATTGGATATGTACAATTTAAGGACTACAAAATAAAATATGTACACTATATAACAATTTCAAGTAGAATCAAGAAATTTTGATCAAAATAAATAAATTTAATATGAAATATATTTTAAATGGAATTTCGTCTTGGTTAATTTGATTATTAAAAAAAATAGTTTATTTAAATTTTAAATTACAATAATATAATACATAATAATAATAGTAATAAAAAAAAGTAATGTATCAGTACACTTCAGTAACAGGTCCCGTCAATTTATCAAAAATAAAAAAATAATTTCAACAATTTCAAACTTAACAAAATTAATCAAAGTCTATTTAAAATTATTTTTAAATTAATTTATCCAATTGGTGCTGGTACTGCAACAGTAGCTGGTCTTGGTATTGGTCCACGTTCAACAACAGCATTAAAACCATTTATTGGATCAGCTGTATAAAATACAGTTCTTAATGTACCATCTGGTTCAACTAATGAATATGATCCTTTAACAATATCACCATCTCTAACTTCTTGTTGACTTTTACTATCACCAGTTAATGCATCCTGTACATTATATGCAAATGAATATTGTGGTGCTGGATCTATTTCGGTATTAATTGCAACAAGTGGTGGAGCAGCAGCTACTCGAGCAACACCAGGTACTAATACAGCACATTCAATTGTAACAAAAAATAATGCACATAATACAAAACACTAAATAAAATTTTTAAAAAAATATGAAAACTTAAAGTTGAAATTTTTACTACTATTTTTTTTTTTTAGTAATCCTTTATTTACCTTAAGACCAGCCATTTTAAATTTCAAATTAAATTTATATTTTGTTTTAAAAAAAAGTAAAACTTATTTAAATGATTTGATTGATTGAACTTAATTGAATGATCAATTGTTTGAAATAACCAGAAGTATTTAAATGAAATATGAAATAAACTAAAATCCACCCCCAATATAATTTTAAAATGAAATTTTGATTTTTTTGGTATAATATTAAATATTACGCGATGCACCGGAAGTGGGAAATATATTATATTTGTATAAATCAAAAATTTGTTATATAGACCAGACAAGACGACAAATAACAATAATAATAATAATATTTTAATGCATAACATAATATCAAATACAAATGGTGCACATTGATTAAAATTATTTATTATAAAACTCTTTGTACACTTTCCCATATTAAAAAGTGAAATTTATCGAACATCAAAATTATTTTAAATTTAGTTAACCAATTCACGTTTTCAATATGAATAATATAATTATTGGGACATTTTATGAATTTTAGTAATTTTTATTTTATTTTTTGTGTTATGCAAAATCTAAAATAAAATATAAAATTAGTTAATAGATCGAGAAAGGAAAAGATTTTAATAAATGAATTGCGTCACTAGTTAAAATATTGAAATTTTGTTTGCAAATGAAAATTTTAAGAATAAAAAAATGTATTCTAAATTTAAATTTGAAATAGTATTTTTAATGATAAAAATGCCTAGAAATAGAAAGAATCATAAAATTTAAGACTGACATCTATTCATCAACTGCAGCTAATATTAGTTGATTTTAATTATGATGCTGAAGTATATTGATTAATCTACTAGAAATTTCGTTAATTGTCGCAATGATCCATTAATTAATTATTTAAATATTAAATATTCCATTTTTGTTTATCACAATATTTAATATTTTTTACAAAATTTTACTATAGAGCAAATTTTTCAACAAATTGTATTGTAACGCATTTATAATTTGTTAAAAAATATTTTATAAGAAAATATCCTTATTATTTGGCATTAATTATTATCGTATTGTAAAAAATTTAAATATATTTTAAAATTTAAAACGCTTTCTTACCTAATATTCTATATTTACTAAAAAATTTTATCACAAATTTCACACTTTTTATCACTAAATAAATTACTAAATTATCAATTGAACTTTACTTTAGAATAATAATTTTCCTTCTAATCTTCAATTTTTCAAATAAATTGTTATTTTCTTAAAAATTGTTTAGAATAAAAATTATCATATGACATAATTCTAATAACTATAAATCTGAATTGCATAACATTTCATATAAAATGCTTCTTATAAGCTGTTAGTGTCTATAACCCTTCTAGGCCTCGCAGATGTCGTAGATGACGTAGATCATTGAAAAATTATAGTATATTAAAGTTTTGTAGATTTTTATCATATACGAATATTATGAGCACAAGTTTTTTTTTGTCTAATGACACCATTTTGAAGGCAGACAAAAGCATAGAAAAGGCGTGGTTCGATTATGCAGTTTAGTTTTTTTTTATTATTAAATATCGTATATTAAAAAAAATTGCGTGCAATAAATTCATATAGTTTTTTTTTTGTTGCTGATTGAAGGTGTAGTAAACCTAATTTAGATTTGTATATAAAATATTTTTGTTAGAATTAAGTTAAAGTCTTATCACACTTAAATCAAATTCGACGATAGAATTACTAAAAATGAAAATTACGATATTGCAATTATCATTTATCTAAAATTCTGAATAATTAATAGAGAAATTATAGCATTTAAAAAAATTTCTATTTAAGCTAAATATCATTACTAGATAACAGAAAGTTTGAATAGCTCTGGCTATGTTAACACAATAATAATATATATATATATTTTTTTTTGTTATAAATGTAATTTAATGCGTTTACGTTGAAAGTGACAAAATTATATAATTGCTAGCTTTTGGTTGCATAGGCGGACAAATTTAAGAAAAAAACACAAAGTTATTACTATAACAAAAAATATTACAGGGTTCATTAATATCCAAAATGATTGTATGTAATCTTTAATTTCATTTTGATTCACAATTCAAATTTTAGAATCAAATAGATTCAAAAATGAATTGGTAAAATTGTATTCACCCTGTCTCTGTTGTTATAGTACAATGACATTCTTTTTATTTGTTTCAGAGAAATAACAAGCATAAATAGTTATAACATGTTATTGATTTCATTAAAATTGCATTTAACATAAAAAAAAATTGCAATATTTATTTATTTTTAATAAAATTATTCGAAAGTGAATGGTTTTTTTGATTGAAATTTCAAGAGATAAAAAAAGACATAAGAACACAACCGAAAATAATGTAGTAAAAAAACTAACAGAAATTATAATAATTTGAACCAGGCCCAAATAAATAATAAATGAATCGCCTTCTAGGCCTAACAAAAATCAACAACAACAATTTAAACATTACAGAAAGTAAAATGATAAATTAATTTTTTATACAATTTCAAATTATGCACACGCGGTTTTATTCTAGATTGTTTTTTTTATTTTCGGGTATATAAATACCGAAAAATTGTGCAATAACATAGACAAAGAGTTCAGATAATTCAAACAGAATAGACATGATCCAAAGAGTAAGTTTAATTATTTAAAATTTCTAAATATTTTATAAAAATTAATAATATATAAAATTTGGAAAATTTATATAGTTCGTAATATTAGGTGCTTTGGTAGCTGTTAGCCAAGCTGTTGTTATTGGTGCACCAGCTGCATATCCATATGGTGGATATGGACCAGCAATAGCTAAAGTTGCTGCACCAATTGCCGTTGCTAAAGTACATACTGATGAATATGATCCAAATCCACAATACAGTTTCAGTTATGACATTCACGTAAGTTTATAAAATATATGAACAAAATTTTTAATTGTTAATTTCTGTATATAATTTCTAAAACAAAAAAAGGATGCTTTAACCGGTGATGCTAAAAGCCAACAAGAATCACGTCAAGGTGATGTTGTACAAGGATCATATTCATTAATTGAACCCGATGGTACTAGACGTGTTGTTGAATATACTGCTGATCCAGTAAATGGTTTTAATGCTGTTGTCCATAAAGAACCAGTTGCTGCTAAAGTTATTGCACCAGTTGCTAAAGTTATTGCACCAGTTGTTGCTAAATATGCATCACCAATTGCACCATTAGGTCATCCTGGACCATATGGTTATCCATATCATGGTTAAATTTATTATAATCATGTGACAACATAAAGTATATACAGACAAAGAAATTTGCTATTGATTTTATATAACTAATGGAATAAAATTATTGTGTCATTTTTTGAATTCATTTAGAATTTCTTATGAGATTTTAATGTTTTCAAATTTTATATATTCTAATTATTATTGTTATAATTTATTTGATTAATTTTTAAGTTCTCGTTTGACCGCGAAATATAATTTATATAATAAAAAAAATAAATTCCTCATGTAAATAAATGAAAATTTGTTTTATTCATTTCATAAATTTCAAAAATTTTCGTAAAGAGATTAATTTTCCTAATTATTGGATTGGATTTTGGTAATGCATTAAATATTAGTTCTAAAAAAAATTAGCTTCGATCATTCCATGAATTATCAACTTTTTTGAAATCGAAATTCTTCGATCAATTAATTTAGGAGAAAACAACGTAAGGATACATTAGTTTAAAAATATATAAAACTAATTATTCAGTTGATCCTGCAATCATCCGGCAAATGAATGAACTATTCATGAACGTTTCTGTGGTAAAACAAACTATGTATATCATAAAACTTTTACAAACGCTTTAAATACAAAAAAAAATATTAAATTTGAAATCATAAACACAATTAAAAGAAACAATTGAAATTTGTCGCGGTTACATGATTTCTATAATTGTTATTTTATATTTACAATTTCAACACATTATTTTGTTTCCGTTTTTGTATAATTTTATCGACTTTCCACTTTTTGAATCTGCTCAATGTATATTAAATCTTATAAAATAATAATTTAATTGCAGTTAAAATAATTATCATGATAACCAAATCACATAACTGACGAAATATGCTTCAAATATTTTTTCAGGTGGTAAGTAAAAGTAATTAAATTATATAATAATATATTATATCGTTTTTGGTTCACCCACAACTTTAGATCTGTGCAACATTTAAATAAGAGAATACAACTTTTGTCAGCCAGATAATTTTTTTATAAGTAAGACATTTTAGTATAACAAAATAAGGACAATTAGTAAATTTTCATTTAAAATAAATTTAAGGAGAAATGTACATTTGGAAAAATTCAAATTTAAGTTATTTGATTCATAATAAGTAGTACTATGATTCACATGATTCACATAAACTAAAACTAAATTTGTTTTGCAAATTTTCTTCAATATATTTTCATATTTTTCTACATTTCATTGCATATTTTTGATTTTATGTTGATTAACTTTAATTGCTTTTACAAAATAATAATAAAATAATGTTAACAAACAAGAATAATGTTCGTGTCAAAATTTACTGAACCAATTAATTTAATAAACTTACCTTTTTTTTTGCTTATATATGCATGCATTTCTTTTTGAAACAATATAAATGTTTGTCTATCTTATACTTCCGACAAACATGGTTCACGATTAAAATTTTCGATTAAAAAATTTCTTTAATTTTAATTAAATTAAAGTGTGAGAAATATTTTTAATTCAAATTTTTAGTTAAAAATTTGTTTAATTTTTAATTTCAATTATAGACGATATATTTAATATGTTTATATAATATTTAAATATAGTAATATAGTAAAATTAGAATATTAATTATCATGCAAATTAAAATTTAATTTATATGTAATTATTTTTAAAAACAAAATATATATAATCACTTACCCACAATACCATGGTCCACGTGGTCCATATAAAAATCGTTTAGCACTTTTCCATTTTCTTTTAATTGAATTTGTTTTAGTATTCATTAGCATTGCTGATGAGTTAAGGCGTGTCAATTCTTCAACTTGCCGTAACTTCCATGGCATAACGATTTTTTGCTAAATTTAAAATTTAAACAAAAAAAAATAAGGTTTTAGGGAAATTATTTTTTACCCAGTAATTTTTAAATAATTTATGAAAATTATATCAAATTAAAGTTTTTTATTTACTTGAAAATGTCTTCGGCTTTCGCCTTGTAAATTTCCTCTACGTTTCGATGCACTTTTGCATGCTTCGTAGCATTCAGCCCAGAAACGATTAATGGGCTCCCATAGAGTTATTTCAACTTCTCTTTGATAGTTATCATAAAGTGGTTTTACCTAAAAATTCAAATTCAAATAATAATAATAAAAATCTATTTACATAATCAAAAACATTGTTTATTAATTTTATAGTTTAATGCAATTGATCAAATTTTTTTTATGGTATATTATAGGATTTTAATATAGTAATAAAAGAAATTTCAGTAATCGATTAAATTATAATAAAAAAAATTAAATATTTTTCTTGTATCATTTGAATTATATCGTCGTCACCTTAAAACTTATTTGATTGATGGTAAATTTCTCTTTAATTAAAAATGATTCAAAAGAGAAATCAAATTATTTTATTTATTTCAATATTTCACTTCTATATTCAATTTGAAGGGATTCACTTATATATTCAATTTGAAAGGATATTAAAAATAATCAAAAATTTATTTATTCAGCCTAAATCTCGGCCTAGGGTTTACCTAACAGAGGTTCAGCCAACATCATGTTGCAATTTCGAGTCTACTAATTGTATATGCATTCCGGAACATAAATTCTTTTGTAGCGCAGAAAGGAGAAACTAGTAATGCAACAGATTTTTAGTAATGAAGTCAATAGTTGACAGCAATTTGTTGGCTTGAAATAACATTAATACTGGAATTATTTTAAAGCACAGTAAATTTGAATTACATTATACATTGCACATTTCTGTGTAATAATATTGTAATATAAATATATCTAACAAACCGTGGTATAATAATATTCATTTAATTATTATTATTAATCTTTATTTAGAATCTGGTAATTATAATATTATTTTCATTTAAATTAATAATATTCATGACATATACATAATACTAATGATACAAAAACGCTTAGTGTCACTCCGAAAGATTAGCATAATAAATCATAGGACGTGAAAATGATGAAATTATAATCATACATTAATTTTTGATTAATCTTAATTATATAAATAATTAAAAATTGTTTGCAATATTTATTATAAGATAACGATGACTGATATTTTACAGTCTGACAACATTTTTTATAATTATGCATTTAATGACCTTGCATTAAATTTTAAATTACTTTGTAATCCATCTCTGCTACTTATATTTAATGAGTTTAACATTTTATTGCACATCTTTTTATTTGGATCATTTTTGCTACTACTACCCTATTCAAATATTAGTCACTATCAATATAAATAAATAAACAAAAAAAAACGGATGGGGCTTTCTTTTTCATTACAAACCAACATGATAAACCGGTTCAATAAATTTATTAGGAAAGATCAGTTATAAATCTGATATACGAGTACATATAAATATAGTAACAAGTATTTTTTTTTTCCAATAATAAATAATATAATAATTTTTGTGGTTGTGGAATTATCAAAGACCCCAAAGAGACTATCACAAGTTCAAGATCAAAAGTAGGGAAATATTTTTATTATTCGATATTTTTTCTTTTAAATTTTATTTTTCCATCTATCTTTCTTTCTTTCTATATTTTCTTTTACATTTTCATCTATATTTCTATAATAAGATTTTTCTTTTCGTACACCATTGAAAATTTTATATTGAATTTTCATTTGAGGAAGGTAATATAAGTAGAAATACGCATATAATATTTTATATAGAAAATTTTCATATGGAAATATAGTGAATTTCCTTTATTTATATTTTGATTACACATGTAAACAAAAATGTTTTGTTTTGGGTTATGATTTTTTTTTTATATTGGAAAATATAATTTTATCCAACATTTTCATAATAGAAAATCATAATAAACAATGAGCATAAAAAATTACAACGCCGGTAACGAACCAAACATTTAACAAGACGATTAAAATGCCAGGAAAAGAAAATTATTAAAAATTTTCAGTTAATTTAAAAATAAAATATGCAGACAATATATGGAGGGAAGAGTGTATAGTGGATTCAATGATGATGAAGTAAGAAGAGTGGATTGAGGTTCCGATTATATATATACCATATATATGTATGTATATCTAAAGTAATTATAAATAATACAAACAAATATACATTTTTTTTTGTTTTTTTTTTTTTTTTTTTTGAAATTTAAAGTTGAAAAAGAAGATTGTAATTATGCTTTTTTTTATACATTAATTTGTTTTTTTTTTTTATGAAAAGATTTATCGTCATAAAATAATGTATAGATAAAAATTAAAAAAAAAAAATAGTGGAAAATTGTTTTTATTTTTTTTTCATACAGAAGAAAGTCTGTCCAGATGAAATTTATTTATTTTGTTTTTAATATAAATTTACAAATTTTAGTTTTAATTTAAACCTTGAAAGAGTTAGTTAGATTTGGAAATTGAATTTTTAATATTTTTTTAATTTGAGATCATGGGGTTTTTAATTTTAATAACATTTGTAAGTTTTGTTTTTTTTTATGGAAAAGAAATTACTATATTTTAAAATAAAAAATTTTGAATTTGTGATTATTTGAATTTAAACATATTTTTTTTTGTGATTTATTTAAATAGAAATTTTGATTTATTAATTGTTATAAAAAAATTAATGATAATTTCGATTTTATAACAATTTGTGATTGATTTTTTCAAATGTTGAATAATAGTTAAATCATATTTAGAAATTATATGACAAGTATTTTGTTGTAGTGTAAAATATTAATTAATAAAAATTATATAATAAAAGTTTATGGTATATAATATTTTTAATTAAATTTGAAAAATAATAATAACGAAAATTTTAAAGATTTAAATTTCGATAAAATAATATTTGATTTATTTTATGCTGAAACTATGAAAATTTTATAACTTTTCTGAAGAAAAGATTTCTGAAGACTTAGATCAAATTATCTAATAAGGATTTGTAATTATTATGCGATTATCGTAATCGATTACATACAGTTCCTCTTTTATGTAACTTACAGATAATTTTATCTCAAAAATAATCTAAAAATAGTTTAACAATTAATTGAAAAAAAAAATATGTATAAAAATATTTGAAATATAAAAATAAAATTTCGTTATTGCAAACCAAAATTCAATTAGTGAAAGTTTAGAAAATTTCCATATTTTTTACTATAATAAAATCGTTAATATATTTAAAAGTGTATCAAGGATATATTCAAAAACATGTTTAGAAATTTAAATACATATTATAAATTCACAAACAAAATTTTTAGTTCATGATTAATGCAATCGTGGTAATTGTAGAGAATTTGAAATAAATTATCATAAAGATAGAAAAGAAATATTACGAATAAGAAAATATATAATCAAATTAGAAAATTAATTTTATTAGTGACAATTATTTTTGGAAAATACCAAGGATTAATATTAATTCAAATAAAGTACAACTTTCCAATTTAAATATTAGTTTTTACACAAAAAGTTTGTAGTATCACTGTAATAGTGTTACAACAGTTCAATGTACACTGCAACAGAATTTTCAAAAAATTTATTATTTAACAACTTTAAACAAACAATTAATTATTTAAAAAGAAATATTTTATGTTAATTAACTGAAGATAATTTATATTTTTTATTATTAAATAATTTTTTTCTATTCGTTATAAGTTTCATATTGAAATTATTGAATTAAATACAATTTGATTATAAAATGCATATAAAGAAGGTGAAAGTGTTAAATTTTAATTTGTTACCTTTTTGTTAGGATTAAAGATATTATTATAAAAAATTTACTTTATTATTTCATAAATGCAATAAAAGATCATATAAGAAAATTAATGGTATATATATATGTACATCGAGATTTAAACTACAATACAAAATTTTATACATAAATATTATAGTTTTTTTTTTTCGTTGACGAAACCAGTTATTTTTCTAAGAAACTAAATTATCAATACGATCCAATTAAATATAGATTTAATTTTATATTACATACATAAAAAAATTGCAATTACTTGTTTTGTTTTCGGATTTATGGTTTTTTTTTGCTACTAACTACCAGATTATACAGTAAATAAATTTCATATATATACTACAAATCTTAAAAAAAATTGTTTTAACCTAGATTAAAATAAATTGATTTAATTAAAGTTTTAAGTAACCAGCAACAAAAAAAATTGTTTTACTATATATATATTAACAAAAAGTTGTTTCTTTTTCTAGATTTTCTTACGAACTGAAAATAGTAATGCAGAAACTTCATTGCCAATTATTACCTTGAAAAATTCAGGGATCATTGATATTAATAATAATAATAATAATAATAATAATAATAATAATGAATCAATAACAACAACTATAATACCAAATCCATTAACAACAACTGCTAACAGTCCAGATGATGTAATATTGAAAATAGAAAATGTTGAAAATTTAAATACTGTAACATTGGCATCGGCATTAGTCCGGTCAAGACGTGAACCACCATTAACATTAATAAAACATCGATTACGTTCAATTGGTAGACGACCAAAAACACGTAGACGTATTAAAAGACCGAAAATACGATATGGACCACCAAATTATAATTTCGGTGAACCATTGTCATATTATAAACCGGGTTCAGAGATTTTCGATTCAGATAAAATTATTGGCACTAATAATAATGATGATTTATTTAATATTCAAAGTTTTAAAAAAGAATTTGGATCCGATTTCAATATACAATCATTTGAATTATCCGATTATGATAAACAACCGATAGAAGTTAATTTTTATGGTCGTGGGGGACGTGGTGGCGGTGGTAAAAGAAAGAAACCATCTTTTTGGTCAAATGATAATAGAAATTTACAAAATATACAACCACAAGATGAACAAGGACGAGGTAAAAAATATTGGGAAGAATTTGCAGAATCACCATCGATCATTCCCCCAAATCCAACACCTTTTGAAATTCCAACTGAAAATAATTATCCACCAGCGCCACAAGATAATTACCAACTACCCGAACAGAATATTTATCAACCATTTGCAGAAGATACTTACAATCCTCCAATACAGAATAATTATAAGCCACATCCACTACCACCACAAACATATCAGCCACTACCAAAAGAAAATAAGGATCAACAAAGATATAAATTTGCTGAACCGCCACCAAATAATATAATATGGAATAATAATTATCAACCATCTTTTAATAATAATCCAATTCCTGAGTTCACTTCACCGCAATTACCAAAACTTGAAACAGAACCAAATGGTGGAAAATTTAATGGTCCAAAATATTTACCACCATCTGAAGATAGAACTAAAAAATTCGCTGACCCAAACCAAAATAATAATAACAATAATAATAATAATGGATATTTTGCAGAACCACCAACAAATTATAATAAATATATAATACCTGGTAATGATTTTGCTTTACCATTAGATGAAAATCATAAATCAGCATCATATGATTATCCAAAATCAAGTTATGAAGTACCAATTTATAATTCGATACCATTTAATTCAAATGATGCTACACCAGTACAACAAGTTATTTATCCACCAAATGACATATACAGATCAGATTATACATCAATAACACCAAAAATATCAAAAGAATCAACAAATAAAATTGAAATTACTGAACAAATTAAAAATTTAACAAATAATAATAAAAATTTACAAACATTTAGTACATCATTAGAAGAATTATTAGAACCACCATCAGATTATTTAGAAAATATTTCAACAAATAATCGATCGGGAAATCGTAAACAACGAAAACGCATAAGAGACTCGACAAATAATAAAAAACAACATATTTTAGATACAGATGAATTAAGAGAAGCATTTGGTACAAGTTCAAGAATTGATGATAATTATAATACAGATTCATTTCCAAATCAACAGCCAGTTCGTAGTAATACAAAAAAAAGAGCACCAGAAAATTTTGTATTAATTTCATCTGGTAATAGTGAAAATTCTGGTGAATCATCATCTGAATCCCGAAATTGGGAACCAATTAAATTAAGACAAAACAATAGCGAAAATCAAAAAAGTAATAATAACAATCAACAACGTATTAATATAAATAGTAGTAAAAATGATAAAAAAACTAATTCTATTAGACAGATTAGATATGAAAGAACAACAGAAAACCCTTTTAAAGATATTCAAGTAATATCAATTGAAAAATCACATTCACATAGTTTTTATGCTGGTACAATGTCACCATATGAATATGAATTAACACAAAAATATCCTGGTATTACTGCTAGAGAAGATAATGGTGCTGTTTATGTTTCATCACATATAAATGTAGGTAACGATAATAGTAATAATAATGATAATGTGAAACGAAAAGGGCAAGTTTTTAATGAAGAATTAGGAAATCGTAATATAAATGGCGATCAGCTACCTAAAAATCATAAGTATTTTTAAAATAATTAAGATTATAATAATAATTCAAATAAATTAATTAATTTATATGAAATAATTAGAAATTAATTAATTTTATAATAAATTTGATTAGTTATAGTCAAATTTAAAAATTGTGTAAGATGAAATTATTTATTTGTTTTAAGTGAAAAAAATATACTTTATATATTCTTAATTCTCCACAATTTTTGAATCATTTTTCTCAACCTTTAATTTAGATAATTTCAAATTAATATCATTACCAGCTATAACAGATATTTAATTGCGAAGAATGAAGAAAATTTGTATGATAAAATGATCTTACCATTTTTTCAATAAAATTCTTCCATTTTTTACTTGTGCTATACATTTGGAAATCATTAAAAAATACTGGACCAGATGATGTTGGTGGTAAATCTGGTAAATTTATTTCTAAATTAAAAACATGTCTGCATTTATCAAGGAGAGCTTTCATTACTGGCATTAAAAATGAATATTGTTCTGGATTACCAACTAAATAATTTAATAGAAATATTTATTAAAGTCAAAATAAAACCAAATTTAAAATAAATTTTATTTTTATTTACCTTCTATTGCTGAATCCAATGCTTTATTTATACAAAATAATAAATAAGCCATTTCAGTTGGTTCTTCTGTATTTCTACTTTGTAAAATTGCATGCAATTTTGCTGTAGCCATTGCCACTACACCAGGATTTGGATGATGGGAACATTTTAATAATAAACCTAAACATAATCTAATCATATCAGCCCAATCATCAGAAGCAGTTTGTTGAAAAATCATTAAACAATCTACACAGAAAAAAAATATATTGAATTTATAAAATACATTCTAACATTTTCATATATAATACCTAATAATGCTAATACATCATCTAATAATTTTGTTGAGCATTTCTTTGATTCATCTTCATTACTTCCTAGAACAACAAAGTCATAAACCATACGCAAAAGTTGTGCAGCATTCTATGAATTATATTTTTAAAAATGGATAAAAAATATTTTTGAAAATTAAAAATCTATTTTACTTCTTGGTTGACTAAAGTTTGATTCTCTGATACATCTGATAATGATGCTTCTACTCCCATTTCAAGTATTTTTAATTTTAATGTTAAATGTGATGATATTAATTCATTATTTAAACCCAATAAATTAATACATGCTAAAACTTGTCCACGTTCTTTCCAACAATTTGGCTGGTCATTGCCAATACCTCGCCATAAAACTGTAAATAAAATATTTGTAACTAAATAGACGAGTTGTTCTTCACTATTTATATGATCTTCATCTGGTGATGAATCGGGATTATTCTAAAATTTGGAAATAAATTTATTATCTTTTTTTTTAAAAAAAGCAATAGAGAAACTCTAAAATTTACATCAATGGATCCTTTGTTACTTTTTGATAGTGTAATAGCAGATTGTGATGAACTTTGATCATCAGAACTATTATTAGATGATGTTCTTGTCCTATGTGATATTCCAGAAATCTAATTATAGTAATAAAAATAAATTAATTCTAAATGATTAATAAATTAAAATATAAATTTTTAACCGATTCAATATCAATTGAAGCACTCATTGCCAAATGTTCAAATGTATCTTGAATTTCTGATGTTCTTTGGCGAATTACTGAAAAAACATTAGCAACATTTTCTGCTACTGCACCAGATACAGATCCTGCCAATTCTGTACGAAAATAATTTAACATATTATTAATGTGAATTGTTTATATAATTGATATTTTTTTTTACCTTTGATTTCATGTTCTATAACAGTTGCTGCTTCTGTTACACTTGCTTGTATTTCATTTAATAATTCATTACTATCTTTACCATCATGATTTGCTGTTTCTAAATTTTGTTCACAAAAATTTATTAAATCAGATTGTGCTAAAAATTCTGTATTATCCTCTAATAAAATATCATTTAAATTTATTCCAAAACTTTTTCGTCTATCATCGTCAGCTTTAATATTTGCAATTGGTTTACGGATAAGTAATCGTGAAATAGATTCTTGCCAACCAATCTAAAAATTCATTTATATAAAAAAAAAATATTTAAAAGTTTAATAAGACTTTCTACCTGTTTAGCAACCATTTGCGGAGAATTTTGTTTTACAAATGTCATATGCAAAAGTTTTTTAGCAATTTCTAATTTTTGTTGTATACTACACAAACTCATGTGATGAATTAAAAATAATAATCCAGTATAATCAATTTCTGTTAAAAGAATTTGATCAATTAATAATGAAACGACAGTTGGACTTAATGTCAATGGTGTAAGATATGAAAAAAATCCGGGATATAAAGATTGATTATCCCAGTTTGAATCTATTAATCGAAGAATTTGTTTATATTTTGATTGAACACGAGATGTTGATAGAAGACAATCAATTAGCTAATTTTATAAAAATAAAAAAACAAAATGATTTAATTTTATTTAAAAAAATTAAAAAACATTCACGTACTCGAATTGCTGCTTCTTGTAATTGTTCGGTATAAACATTGTCAATAAAAATATTATATAATAAATTTGTTGTTTGTGGTTCATGAAGTAAAAGTATCATTTGATCTTTACAATTTTTGTTTTTCAAATAAAATACTAACATTTCAAGTAATTCAATTAAAATATGTTCATGTTTTACAGATGCTATAAAAGAAATTATATGCCCAACCTTAAAAATAAAAATATTTCATAGAATTATTTACAATTTACAAACAATCTTTCTAAATTTACCTCTTTTATATTAACATCTTTTTGTATATAATTTTTAATAATTCCAAATAATGTTGAACGTATTGTTTTTGCATCATCTAAACTAACATTATCTGGTGTTGAATAATATTGTCTTATAATATCCAAAAAAAATTGTATACCAAATTTTTTACGAAAATATTTACGATCATTTTTAATCATTGTACCTAAATATTGTATATGTCCCAATGTTATTTGAAATTGCATTTTCGACCATATAGCAAAATTAAATACAATTTCTGTATGTAGTGTATCAAGTAAATCCATATTTGCTGATGGTTTTTGATTTTGCATTGATTCAATAAATAAATGTATTGACATTAAAGCATTTACATCAAATAATTTTGGATTACATTTAGAAAACATTAAACCAATTATTGGTAAACAATATGTATTTAATAGATTTTCTTGATTTTTTTCATGATCATGAGTTAAGTAACGTAATAAACACACAAAACTAGCAACAGGATGTTGAATCATTTTCCATTCTAAAAAAAAATAGAAGGAATTTTAAAGAATGATCTTCCTAATACTAATTTCAAATATCTGACCAGCATAAGTACTTGATGATAAAACTTCCCAATCAGAAAATTCATCCATTGTTGGTGTTTTTAAATTTTCTAATGAATTTGTATTACTAGAATTATCTAATTCACTTGTTGACAAAATTAAATCGTCTTTCTGTTTCGTAAGTGTATGAAGTATTGGTAAAATAGATTGTAAACCACCTACACTATTGATTGTATCCTTGAAAAGGTAAATAAAAAATAAATAAAATAAAATATTCTCCATTAAAATTGATGAAAAAAAAATATACATACTTGAAGTTTAACTACTTGACAATGTTGAGCAATTACACTACCAATAAAACGACCTCCTGGTATTAAATCCAGACATGCATCATTACTATATGAAGCTGCTGAATAACAAAATACAAAACGAGCTGATAAATCTAATGTTTCATTGTCTTGAGAGAAAATTGATGAAAAATTTGGACCTAAAAATTAATCAAATTTAATTCTAGTTTGTGTTATCATGTATCTTAAGAATTAATACCGCCATCAAATATAGTTTTTAAATTTGTAATTGGATCAGCTACTAGTACTGAGCTAATTTGTCCTTTTAAACAAATTGGTTCACCAAATACATTGTCTTGCATACCTATAGGAAAATTTTTAACATTAGGATCAAAGGATGTGGTATTTCTTAATGGTAATGTAAAGTAGTTAGATACCTAAAACAGATTAGGAAAAAGAAATCAAAAGTAATTTTTGTAATATAATTTTTTTTTTTAAATATTTACATGCGCTGAAATAGTTTTTTCAAATAAACTGGGAAACATGCCCTTTGAAACAGTTTCATGTGATGTTGATTGTGTTAATCGATCTTCAATAATTTTATCAGTTGAATGAAATGATTGAAATGCTGAACCAATTGTACATAAATAAAATGGCTGAAAAATATTATATCATTAATTATTGGTAAATTTTTCTTTTTAAAGAAATTAGAAATTTTACTTCACTGATTGCTTGAACTTTTAAAGTAGTACTTAATTTCTGTATAAAATCAATATAAATATTTATTTGACTATATGAAAATGGACGTTTTGGTGGTGTTATTGCAATTGTTACAAAATGCCATCGACCATCCAATAATGTTTTAGACATTACCGAAGATGTTAAATATTCACGTCGTGTTATTGCTGCAACTACCAAATTACCATTATGTTGTATAAATATCTCATAACCTGTATCACTGTTTGTCATTAATCTGAATAATAAATAATAATACTGTAATTTAATAATCGATCAAATGAAAATTTTCATTACTTAAAAAACATTCTACGATAATTTTTAGTGTTAGCAGAATCTTTTGATTTATCATCATTTAATTTATCTAGTCTAAGCAAGGAATGAAATATAAATCCATAAGATCCTGATAATGTCCAATTTTTAATATCTGGTACAATAATACCATCTTCAGAATTTTGTATATCCAAATATTGTGAGCATACATTAGCATTATTTGAATTTTGTAAAGAAACAGTTACCAAAGTCTACAATTACCAGAAAAAAATTGTAATTGAAAAAAAATGTATTATTGAAATTTAAATGAAATTATTTTGTATATTTACTTGTAATAATCGTTTTGCTTGTGGAAAATTTGTTTCCTCACGTAACAGCCACATAATACGTTTTAGTTCAATTGGAATGATACTAAGTTTGGAAAGATCTTCAATTAATTTTATTAAATTTTTTATACAAATTTCGGAAAGTTGATTAAATTTTCCTAAACATTCACATATTGCCTGAGTAACACGTTTTTCACACGCCAATGATTTACTTAAAAAGAAAATAATGATTTTAAAATAAAATTTACCAATAATATTAATAAAAATGTAATGAAAATTAATCATATTTACCATAAATAATTACATGCACAGCCTTTAAGTATAATTTCACTTAAAAAAATTTGTTCTTTTTCATTAATATCTGGAAGCCATTCAATTAATTTTAATACAACTTCTGGTAATATTAACGATTTTTTATCATTATCATATGCCAATTCAAATGATATTTCTAATAAATTTTCTGTTGGTTTACCTAATTCTTTAATACCTTTAAAAATTTTGTCAAATTTTTTACTATTTATAAATATTTCTGAAATTTTCTTTGATATTTTTGTTAATTTTGATAATACTTTAATCATATAAAAAGATATTATTTGATTATTTATATTCCAGTCCTAAAAAATAAAAAAATTTTATATTAAATTAATATTTTTTTTTTATAAAATTATTTACACACCTTTATCTCATGAGGTACTGATATTAATACATCAATTAAATTTGTTTCTGTTATTGAATAACAAATATGATTACAACTATTTATATCTGATAAAAATTCTTCAACATTTTGTATTGTTAATTGTAATGCATTTACATCAATTGGTGATTTAATTTCATCATCATTACCAATTTCAAAATATTCTGTTTCTTCAGTATTTCTTTCAAAATGTTTTGTTTTTAATAATTCTAAAATTGCGTCACAGTACATTTGTATAATAGTTACAAGTTCAATTTGGCGCTGAAATAATATTGTTTATTTTTTTTTTAAATTTTAGTAGCATTTGTAAATAATTTTATAGAAAATAAATAATACTTCTTCTGGACTAGATCGTTGTAACACTATTATCATAAGAGTACAACATTTAAGTGCTGCTTGCCTTAATTCTCTTGGACATTCCCATTTTGATATTAATTTTATGATCACTGAAACAGTTGCTGGGCAAATTGCTCGCATTCCATTTCGCTATAAGAAACCCAAAATTTATTTAAAAAAACTTTTTCCCCACAAAAAAATACAAATTAATGTTATAATTAATTTTTAATAAAATTTTAAAATAATTTCAAGCAACAAACTAATTAATAAAACTAAGCATTATATTATTTTAAATATATTTATATAAATTATAACAGTACAAAAACAAAACTTTTAACCCACTGATTACAATTTAATAAACATATATTATATACATTGAATTTATGTAGTAGAATTGTGATATATGCCACTAAACATATACGAAAATATTCGTCATATGTTTATGTTTTAATGTAAACAAAAGTATAGGTCAAACGGGCATCGACTTTCACTTTGTTTGTTTACAAAATATCACCAAATATGTTTATGTTCTGTGTGGTATATATGTTAATAACACATGTATTCTAATGCATTTATATATATGCATACAGAGAACATTATTAGTAATCATGTAAATATATATATGTATATATATATATTTATATGTGCAATACTTTAAATAATTATTGAAACTAAGAATAATTATAAAGAAATTTAAGGATTGCTGGCGTTAGCAAATATTACCAATAATTAGAAATAAGTAACTAATAAATAATAAGTATGTAACGAATAGATTTAGGGTATAAAAGAGAATATGAATAAAATAAAGATTCACTTTTAACTTGAAAGTCAAACAAATTGTTTTATTTTAACTCGGCTACTCGCTACCATTAGAATAAAATAATATACTTCCAATCCAACTGAACTAGGCTCTTTAGCTAATTTTAGTTTAACTCAGGCTCTTTAGCTAAGGTTATTGGATTGGATTTATTTATATAATAGTCCTACGACCAATCGGGGATACCCTCATATAGGTATCCAAGGGGAGTAGTTAGCGTAAGATATTACATAGCTTGGGCCAGATATTACATGGCGATCCTGCCAGGAGAAGATTTAAAAAGAGCACTAGAAGAAGATAAGAAGGCTGGCCCAAGACCAATCAGTCTGGAGGAATATAGAAGGAAACATTTCAACAACAGCAACAACAACAACGTCGTAGAGGCAGTACCAACACCAATAAAAATAAAGAAACGAGGAGGAAAGGCAGCAAAAGCCAGGAAGGAGATTGGCGAACTGAAGAGACTGCGAAGATTAGCGGTAAAACCAGAGGAGAAAGAAAGATTTA
Source organism: Empis stercorea (assembly GCA_949752835.1). Lineage (NCBI taxonomy): Eukaryota > Metazoa > Arthropoda > Insecta > Diptera > Empididae > Empis > Empis stercorea. The sequence goes on from OX457085.1 coordinate 3,903,106, forward strand.
AGGCGCTGGCCAAGGAGAAGCAGGCAGCAGAAAAAGAAAGAAGAAAGAACAACGCCAACAAGTTGGACGAATTGTTTCAACGGTGTTTTGACTGTGTCCCTACAGAAATTTAAATAAATAGATAAATAAATATAAATATATATATATATATATATATTTCAAAAAAAAAAAAAAGAAAACATATGTAATTTTAAAGAATAATAATTATGAAATAAATAATAATAAATATGAAATAAATGTAATTTTAAAGAAAAATAATAAATATGATTTTAACGAAAACAATAAATATGAAATAAATACCCTATGTATATGTAATTTTAATAATAAATAAATATCCTATGTATATGAAAATTTAAAGAATAATAAATATGAACTAAATATCAAAAACAAAAAAAAAAAAAAGTATATAGACAATACTTAGGTAATATATATGTATATCTAAGAAACAAATAATAATAAGTATATACAACATATAATTTGAAATACTTTTATAAATAAATATGCAATATGACAAAGGAAGGGTCAATTGCACTTGAAAAAGAAAAATAACGAAAAAAAAAAATAATTTACTTTTATAAATAAATATGCAATACGACAAATGAAGGGTCAATTGCACTTGAAAAAGAAAAATAACTAAAAAAAAAAAAAAAAAAAAATATAAATAAAACTAAAATATCAAATTCCAAATACTTTGATATATACATAACACATGTTATCGGAAAATTTTCATTATTAGTAATGAACATAATATAAAGAATAATTTAGAAATCATCTTTTTTTTTGAAAAAAAAAACCAAATTACCATAACCCAAAATAAACTATAACCCAAAAGTAAATAAATTACTTTATACATACATCTGTATATGTATCGTGAATGATTCTTGTTTTTTCTTGAAAATTCTTTTCGATAGAGTAACATTACTTATATTTAAATATTTCTTTGCATTGTGTTGATAATAATATATTTTTTTTAACATGGGAAGCTCTTCCACCAAAGAGGAAGAAATCTTCGTTAATAACAATGCTGGTGTATCCACCAACAGTGTCGATAATAGTAAAAGAAGCTATTCGGACATTCAATTAATAATTATTATCTTAGCACTGGTTATCGTGATTTATTTCGTATTGTACAAAGCAAAGAAATATTTAGATAATAACATTAAACGGCAAGTAACACTTGCCGCAGTATAATTTAAATGTTGTAGATAAATATTTTGAAAAAAAATTTTTCTTATAACTATTAACGAATTTATTTTGATTATTGAAAATGGCAGGCCATAAAATTAAGAATATTAACGGAAAATTACATAACCCAATAAGGGCAAATATTAGCGTAAATTTTATACATAATAAATTTGTAGCCGTGCCAAACGCGATCTTAACAGAAGAAGTTCTGAAAATATTCAAAGCAATTGACAAATTATAATTGCGTAATTTAATTTTTATACATTCATGAAAAAAAAAAATATATATTAATGAAGATTTTACTCATTCAATCTTTTAATCATTCGAATTGGTAGTAATTTTGTTCATTTAAATTGGGTCACATAGTAAATTCGAAGTAAAACTTCTTCTATGTACCACGTAGTCGGAATTTTTCAAATCACTGAATAAATACTAAATTTATGAGTAGAATAGTAGCTAAATGTAGCACATAATATTTTAGTAGTAAAAATAGATAGTTTAAAAAAAAAAATACATTAGGTTTGGGTACCGACTAAGTTTTTCTATAAGATTAGTGTAGGCACATAATAGATACAAATATATATATAGCGACCGCCTGAGGGTAGTCTATTTAAATATATATAAAATCGTTCCACTTTCGTTCCACTTTACATCACAAGAATTTATATTTATAGAATTTATATATGAAACCCCGAAGGGTATTCTATTATATATAAATTTATATATATATAAATTTTTCGGAAGTTTGTACTATAGATTTTTGCTTTGGAAAATATTTTCATTAGGATATTATAGTATAAATAGAGTATGTTAGTATAAAAATAAAAGTATATGAATAGGAGAGTTTTGAGTAAATATAAATTAGAGGGATTTTTTTTTATATAAATAACTTTGTTTTAATCATAAAATTATGGTATAGGATATAAATAGTATTTTGGTAAATAATAATAATTACTGTAGAATGACAGTATATATATATATAATATAGAATATGATAAGTATATTAGATAATGGGATAAGTAATTTAAAGAGTATATTAACAAATTTTAAGAAAACACCTAATAGAAAGTATAGTTCTGGGTATATTTTAAGTAAAATAGCCTTTATTCAGGAGATTAAAACAAACTTTTCGGAAACTTGGAGAAAAGTTTATATAGTAAACAACCAATTAGCGCTAGCATATAAAGAAAAATTCGATAAATTATACGAAGAAGTCAGTAAAATTTTAGATGACAAATCTGCAGAATATCTTAACGAAACAATAAGAGAGGAGAGTGAGGAAGAAAATACAGAAGAACTGATAACAGAAATAAAACAAGAGGAGTTAAGTAACGAAGACGATTATAAGGAGGCAGAAGATTTATTAACAGAAAATATAGTGGAAGAATCAAATAGCAGAATGGCTAATTTTGATTTTAATGTGGCGCAAAAGCTGCCCACATTACTTATAGAAAAAGAAGAGACAAGAGAAGAAAAAATCAGAGATTTTATAAACAGCGTAGAATTTTATCACGACATATTGAAAGCTGAAGATCGGGCTATATTGATAAAATTCTTAACAAAATGCAAAATACAAGGCAAAGCACTAACAGAAATTGGAACAACCATAGTTACCACTTTTTCGGAACTGAAAAATATACTAAAAACAAAATGTGGTTGTAAGGACTCTATTGAAATTATTCAAAATAAATTGAATAATACTAAGCAAGGAAATCGACCAATGCGAGAATTCATCACAGACATTGAAGGTCTGATTTCACGCATGACTGAATTGGAAGTTCAGCAACAAAGCGAAACGGCAAGACCAACATTAACAGCAGCGAATAACCGAAGGGGTTTAGCTTTTCTAAAAAAAGGAGTTAACGACAGGTACAAAATTGTGTTGGACTGTAATAGATATACAGAATTTAAGGAAGCCTGTAATCATCTACTTGAATTGGATCCAGGTACCGAAAGATCCAGCGAAGTAATGAGATATATGAATAACAGAAATAATAATTATAATAATAACCAAAACAGACAAAATAGTAATAGATATAATAATAATTCAAATAATAGATATAATGATAACGGATATAACAATAATAGAAATAATAATTACAGAAATAATAATAATCACAATAATAATAATAATAATAATTATAGAAATAATGGTAATAATTCAAATTATAATAAAAATAATAACAATAATCGAAATTATAATAATAACAATAATAATCGAAACTATAATAACAATAATAATCGAAACTATAACAACAATAATAATAATAATTCAAATAATAACGGCAGTAGAAATTATACAGGAAATAGACGTCAAAATGGAAATGGAAATGTTAATTATAACAACAGAACAGCCAACGAAAATGTACCAAATCCAAGAATCCTCGCAATTACCGAAAAGGGAAACGAGCAACCCACCGAGGGGGCAGCCAACCAATCGGGAGGGGATTACACAAATTAGGCGATGACGTTATTTTCACACTACATATTTCAAATGGACTATATATAGACATTAAAATAAATAACAAAAACGCGACATTTTTAATAGACACGGGTGCATCTATCTGTACCATTAAAGAAAATATTTTAACAGACAATAGAATAGATATAAATAATAAAACAACTATTCATGGGATTTCGGGACATCTCGAAACATTAGGGACTTGTGTTAATAGATTAAATTTTCAATCAATAAACATTGATTACAATTTTCATATTGTTAAAAATAATTTTCCCGTACCAGTAGATGGTATTTTGGGAGCAAATTTTCTAAAAGATTTTCAAGCCAAAATAAGTTTGGAAAAATTTATTCTTGAGCTTAATATAGATGATGAAAAAATCATTTTACCAATAATAAGTAAAGAAAATTTCAATACCATAATGGTAAAACCACGTTGTGAAGCTACCTATTGGATAGACACAAAATTAACAGGTGAACGCATATTTCATCAATCAGAATTATGCGAAGGGGTTTTCATGGCTGGATCGATATCCCAAATCGTAAAGGGTAAAATACCAATAAAAATATTAAACACAAGAGATAGTGACGTAAAATTAAACTGGATTGAACCAGAATCTTTTAGTCTAAACGACCATTATATATTAAATTACGAACTATCAGAAGAAAAACCACAAACACGTGCAGAGAAACTGTTAAAAGACATTAATTATGACACCTTAAACGCAGAAGAAATAAATTGTGTAAAACAGATTTGTACCAAATTTAACGACATTTTTCATTTAAATGGAGACAAATTAACAATCACAAATGCTGGTATAGTTAAAATTCAATTAAAAGAAGGAACAACACCTAAATATACAAAACCATACAGAGTACCACACTCTCAGAAAAAGGATATTCAGGAAGAAATACGGAAAATGGTGGAAAATAAGATAGCAGAACCATCAAAATCAGCATGGAATTCACCAGTATTGATAGTACCAAAGAAAAAGGATCCAATAACGGGATTACAAAAATTTAGGATGGTAATCGATTATAGAAAAGTTAATGACGTTATTGAGGATGATAAATTTCCACTACCAAATATTACCGATATATATGATATGGTAGGAGGCGCGAAATACTTTTCATGCATAGATCTTAGTCAGGGTTATTATCAAATGGAGTTAGATAAAGAAAGTAGACCATGTACTGCGTTTTCCACTGAAAATGGACATTACCAATTGACACGATTACCAATGGGTTTGAAAATTTCACCCAGTGCGTTTTCAAGAATGATGTCGATAGCAATGTCAGGGTTAACATATTCTAGATGTTTTGTATATTTGGATGATTTGATAATTTTCGGGAATAGTTTAGAATCCCATAACAGAAATCTTATCGAAGTTTTTCAAAGGCTCAGAGACGTAAATTTGAAAATTCATCCTGGAAAATGTAGTTTTCTAAGGAAGGAGGTTTTATATTTAGGCCATATAATTTCGGAGAAAGGCATTTGGCCAGATCCATCAAAATCTGACGCGATTAGAAAATTTCCACAACCAGAAAATGCAGACGAAGTACGGAGATTCGTTGCATTTGCAAACTATTACAGAAAATTTATACCAAATTTTGCATCAATAACAATTCCACTAAATAAACTACTGAAAAAAGACGTTAAATTTAACTTTACAAAAGATTGTGTCGAAGCTTTCGAAGCAATCAAGGAATTTTTGATAAGTCCAAAAATTTTACAATTCCCAAATTTTGAAGGCGAATTTATATTGAGAACAGACGCTTCAGGTTTTGCTCTAGGAGCAGTACTTTCAAATAATGATGATAGACCTATAGCATATGCAAGTAAGACATTAAATAGTGCTGAGAAAAATTATAGCACTATAGAAAAAGAACTGCTAGCTATAGTATGGGCTATTAAACACTATAGACCATATTTATTTGGAAGACGGTTCAAAATTTTGACAGATCATAGACCGTTAGTTTATTTGTTTTCACTCAAAGAACCATCATCGAGATTAACAAAATTTAGACTTTTGTTAGAAGAATATAATTTCTATGTAGAATATTCGCCGGGTAAAGAGAATTGTACCGCAGATGCTTTAAGTAGAATACAAATATCATCTGAGGATTTAAAAATTCTAATAATGACCAGATCAAAAACCAAAGAGGCTGAAGACAATGAAAAAACGGATGAGCAAATTATAGATGAATTATTACAACCACCATTAACAGGTTTGAAATTAGTCGAATTAAAAATAGTAGATAGTTTCGAAGAGGAGATAGAAAAATTAAAAAATCAACAAGAAATAATTTTGGGTCCAAATAAAATATTAGCATACATACCGAAGAAGAATTGTTTATTAATGGTTAAACCAAAAGATAGCACAGAAAATCAAAACACAACATTCGGCAGATTGCTGTGGAAAGATGTGCAGAAAATCATTGGTCCATTAAAAATAGGAGATTTATATATCTCGAAAACTGAATTATTAAAATTGAATGACGGCCGTCGACAAAACAATTTAAATAATATGAAAAAGAAATTGAACGAAATTTTTAAAAATATGAATATTAAAGTGCACATTATGAAGGATTTGATAAGGATAACTGACCCAGGTATGAAGAAACTACTATTAAACGATTATCATATATTACCAACAAGTGGACATGCAGGTATTAATCGTATGATTAAAAATATTAAATGCAAATACTTTTGGACGGGAATGCAAGAGGATATAGCAACTTTTGTTAAGCATTGTGAAACATGTCAACGAAACAAACACATAAACGTGAAAAAACAACCAATGGTCATAACATCAACCAGCGAGACAAGCTTTGAGAAAATATTTGTAGACCTCGTAGGACCTTTAGATGACACAGAAGAAGGGTATAAATATATACTTACCATACAAGACGAATTGACTAAGTTTATAGAAAATGTTCCATTGAAGAACAAAGAAGCAAATTCCGTAGCTGAAGGATTGGTAGAAAATTTCATTTTAAAATATGGAGTACCAAAGAAGATAGCTTCGGATCAAGGAACAGAATTTATGAGTCAAGTATTTAAAGAAATGTGTAAGATGCTGAAAATAGACCAAATATTTTCTACTGCATATCATCATGAAAGCATAGGAGCATTGGAAAATTCGCATAAGGTGTTAGGAGCGTATTTAAGAACATATGTTACTGAAAATCATTCAGACTGGCATAAATGGTTGCCATATTATACATTTTGCTATAACACAGCAGTACACTCTGAAACAAACTATACACCATACGAATTAGTATACGGAAAGCAATGCAAACTACCATCAAATCTTACGAATAAAGTAGAACCACTTTACAATTACGAAGACTACAATATCGATTTAAAAAACAAATTGCAAATAGCTCATAGAGACGCGAGAGAAGTACTAGGTAAAAAGAAATTAGAAAGAAAAAATAGATTTGATAAAGATTATAGAGTAAAAGATAGTATATACGAAGCAGGGAGTCTAGTGTTATTAAGAAACGAAAATAGGAAGAAGTTGGATCCAATATATATTGGTCCATATGAAGTAGTAGGAAATAAAGGTGTAAACTGCGAGATAAAGACAGATAGAAAGAAAGTAGTAGTACATAAGAATAGGTTAAAACCATATTACACATATCTAATGATAATAACTGAGAGTTAGGTTTAAAAAAAAAAAAAAAAAAAAAAAAAATTTCTTTTACAATTTAGGGGGAAGGGGACGCCTGGAAACCCATAGATAGTAAGTAAATAGAGTATATATAAGAGTATATATATGTATAAGATTTAGAGTATAGATATAGGCATAGAAATTAGATTATTAATCATAATTATGAAACATTAGTAGTTAGTTTGAAAAATTATCAAACATTCGAAGGCATTATGGATTGAATGCTGAAAATTTTTTAAAATTATATTCAGTCAACATAATACAAGATTGAGCAACGAATTATTTTAAAGAAAGTAATTTAATTTAGGAGAGGTTGGTTTATACCGGTTTTTTTTATAAATTAATGATGAAAAATAAATAAATTAACGATTAAAAAAAAAAAAAAAAAAAAAAAAAAACAATTTAAGTAGAAATGAGATGTTATTAAAGTAAAATAAATAAAAGAAGAATATTAATAATAAATAGAAATAGAAATGTTAAATCTAAGAAAAAAAAAAAAAATAAATTTCTAGAAATAAATAAGTAAATAAGAATATAAGTTTTATAAAGAAAGTTAAAACAAGAATGTAATTGAAAAAAAAAAATATTAATTTAAAATATTTTGGAAAATATCTGTTAACGCTAGAAAGAAGGAATTTATTTAAGGATAAGATTCCTCCTTTTCCGCCAGGAGGGGTGGTGTGATATATGCCACTAAACATATACGAAAATATTCGTCATATGTTTATGTTTTAATGTAAACAAAAGTATAGGTCAAACGGGCATCGACTTTCACTTTGTTTGTTTACAAAATATCACCAAATATGTTTATGTTCTGTGTGGTATATATGTTAATAACACATGTATTCTAATGCATTTATATATATGCATACAGAGAACATTATTAGTAATCATGTAAATATATATATGTATATATATATATTTATATGTGCAATACTTTAAATAATTATTGAAACTAAGAATAATTATAAAGAAATTTAAGGATTGCTGGCGTTAGCAAATATTACCAATAATTAGAAATAAGTAACTAATAAATAATAAGTATGTAACGAATAGATTTAGGGTATAAAAGAGAATATGAATAAAATAAAGATTCACTTTTAACTTGAAAGTCAAACAAATTGTTTTATTTTAACTCGGCTACTCGCTACCATTAGAATAAAATAATATACTTCCAATCCAACTGAACTAGGCTCTTTAGCTAATTTTAGTTTAACTCAGGCTCTTTAGCTAAGGTTATTGGATTGGATTTATTTATATAATAGTCCTACGACCAATCGGGGATACCCTCATATAGGTATCCAAGGGGAGTAGTTAGCGTAAGATATTACATAGCTTGGGCCAGATATTACAGAATTTATAGTAACGAAAATATACAAAATATTATATTTTGTATAATACAAGAATTATTATTAAAGTTAGTTATAAAATTCCCATTAAAAATTAAAATTCATGCACACATTAAAAAAACAACATCTTTGCTGTTTCTGTTTTTTTAAGACACTCACCAGATTATTATCACAGTTAATATTATTTTGCCTTTCACCAGAACTAGTAGATAGACTTTGTACTACAGTTGTTAACGATTTCTGTAAATTTTTGTTTCGGAAAGATATTTTTGCTTTTTCTTCTAATTTTTTTTAAATAGTTTTTTATTTTTAATTTAGCATTTTTTTTTATATTATTTAAACTATTATTTTAATTATTAATAATATAGAAATATATACCAGAGTTTTATTATACCATTAATTAACTTTAACTACATTGTTGTTAACTAAGAGTTTTATAATAATATTTTTTGAAACTTAATACTATAAATTTTAAATGAATAATTTACCTGTGATCCAGCTATTACAGAACCAAGTGCATTAATTAAACCAGTACCAATACTAGTTAAATTAAATATATCATCATTTTGAAAACAATCTAAAATAATGATAATAAATAAGATTTACCAAATATAAAAAAATATTAATATACCATAAATAAATGGAACAATTTCAACATGTACTGTATTTGGTTTATATGATAATTGTTTATAATCAGCAAAATTTCTATTTAAAAAATTTCTCCATGTAAAATATGGATCATAAATAACTTCAAGTAAATGTGAAAAATTTACAAAAATTTGTATTTCTTCAACTGTTGCAGATTTTGTATCAATAATCTAAAAAAAAAAAATGGTTACAAATTTTATTTGTTAATTGTTTTAAATAATCTTATTAACTTTTTGAAAAACTTTGGATAAAATAGCTATAAGATTTCCTTTATATTGATATTTAACTATTGTTGATATATTATCAAAATGTCTACAAATAATTATTAAACAATCAATAAGCACAGCAGTTTCACCAATTTTTTCATTCGAAATTTCACCCTAAAAAAAAAGATAATTGACATTTTTAGAAATTATTGCAATTTAATTTATTTAAAACAAAAATGTATTCAAAATTTTACCCTTTCAGTTTCATCACGTGCTATAATTATAAATTTTGTAATAGCTGGTAATAATTCATCTGGTAATCGACTTAAATTCGGTCCACTATCTGATTTAATTTTATTCCATTCTGGAAAATTTTGAAAATCTAAATCCAATTGATTTTTCCATATTTGTACAAATCCATAAATAAATTGACGAAAATATGTTTCTTCATTCTAAAAAACAAAAAAGATGAAAATTTTAATTTTAATAACATCAAGTTTGCATAATTTCATTTTTCTATATTATATTAGCATTACTATACCTACATATATTTTATTTTGTGAAAAACCACCTGTAATTTAAATATATTTCTCTATTTGCAATGTAAAAATGCACCAAGGAAATTGTCATCACATATTATATAATAATATATAGGTACTTCTTATTACATTAAACTCACCCTGTCTTTAATGTCAATATTTGTTCATATAAGGAAATATAATTTTTTTCTTCTTGCTTGAAGAAATCCCAATTATAATTACTTAAATTATGAACTAATATAATTATCATAAATTAATAAATTATTATCTTTAAAATATTAATGTAATTAAATATTAAATTTTTAATAATTTTGGACCATAAAAATAAGGCGTTGTCAATAAAAAAATTTTTTAATGTATAATATGAACCGGATATTCATTGTAAATTTTTCGGTAAAAGAAAAACATAAACTGTTTTTTAGAATATCAAAATTTTGGATAAAATTAATAGAAATTTCAACTTACTTTTGTTGTGTACTGAACCCACAAATTATAAATATCCTTTTTTGAGTCCATTTAGTTTAGTTTATTTGGCCATTAAAATGTAAAATTAATTTTTATATTGTTTACAAATAAATTTTTTTTCTATTCTTGTTATTTTCTTATCAAAAAAAAGTTAAACGTCAAATGCAAAGAAGAGAAAAAAAAAGTATATATTTATATTTTTAATTTTTATTATGTTGGCGAACATGAATTTATATTTCAGCTGGTAATAAAATAAAACAGCTGATTCAATTTGGTGGACCGTTAAATGGGGTTTTAGAAATTTTAAGTAAAATATTGTTTTTTTTTTAAACCATTAAAAAATTTTGTTTGAAAGTAAATGTTTGAGAGGAAAATACCATGAAAATACCAGGTAATCATAAATCTAGAAATTTATCATTAATAGAAAAATACATTTCTACATTTTAAATAAATTCTATATTTCTATGAATGGTGTGGATAGAAGCCAACTGGACTGGGTATGTACTGCGAGTCTCGCATTGACAATTGACACGTATATGTACTGCGAGTCTCGCATTGACAATTGACACGTAACAATAGTTAAGTATTACCATACTCAACTTATACTTACTTTTATCATTAATAGAAAAATACTATATTTATATTAATGTTATTCATTGGGTATGGACTACGAGCATCACATAGTCACGTATGCTGTCTTGAATGAAAGGTAATTAAAATACCTACATTTTGATATAGTATACAAATCTATTTGTTACAAATAGATTGTAATAAGCATTGCCATACTCAACTCATACGTACTTTTATCATTAATAGAAAAATACTATATTTATATTAATAATTAATGTTATTCATTGGGTATGGACTACGAGCATCACATAGTCACGTATGCTGGTTTAAATTAAAGGTAATTAAAATACCTACATTTTGATATAGTATACAAATCTATTTGTTACAAATAGATTATAATGAGTATTACCATACTCAACTTATACTTACTTTTATCATTAATAGAAAAATACTATATTTATATTAATGTTATTCACTGGGTATGGATTACGAGTGTCGCATAGACTCGTATACTGTATTTAAAATACCTACATTTTGATATAGTATACAAATAGATTGTAATGAGTATTACCATACTCAACTTATACTTACTTTTATCATTAATAGAAAAATACTATATTTATATTAATGTTATTCACTGGGTATGGATTACGAGTGTCGCATAGACTCGTATACTGTATTTAAAATACCTACATTTTGATATAGTATACGTTTATACATTTTGATATTGTAATGATTGTCATACTCAACTCAAAAACTATCCTTCTAAAAGTTTACAATTTTTTATGATAATATTGAAATTAACCTTTTTTTGAGATACATATACTTAACAATAATTTTTTTCTACAAGAATGTGTAGGTACTCGATACTACTCAATTTAATGAAATAATCAATGAAATAGTCAATCAAATAGTCAAAACGTGATACATATACGACTATACCTATAATATTGTTTCAACTGATTATAATGTGGCTATTGGCTATTTTGGAGACCCAACCAAATCCAATATACAATAAATAAAATACATTTAATTATAATTTTTTAAAGCTTTCACAACATTTTATTTTTGGTTTTTTTTTTAGTTTTTTTTTATAGAATTTTTATTTAACAATTTTCTTTTTCAGTTTTAGCATTTATGTATTTAGTAATGAAAAAAGCTTTTCTGTTTTTTATTATTATTATTATTATTAATTTTAATAGTTTTTCTTAATAATCTTATAATAATTTTTTCTTTAATTCCAAAAAAAAAAACATTTACAATAAATTTTTGTCATTCAAAAATTATTTATGAATATTTACAATTTTTAATCATAATTATGATTTTTTTTCCCCAAAAATAATTTAAAATTTTTTTTTTCTTAGTTTTATCCGTTTTTAATATTGCTAGAAAGTAAAACTAAGTACATATATGATTTTTTATTTTGTAATGGCATTGTCCGAACTGAGCTGCAGTATGAATGACGGTGTTGTTTCTATTAAATATTAAAAATGTTTTTAATTTGAATTATTATTTCTTTATATTTCGTATTTCTTAATTTGTTAATCCAGTAAAATATTTAAGACGTTATTTTGTTTTTATGATATTCCTTATTCGTATTTTTGTTTGGGCGAGATTTGAAATTTACAACCAGTTTCAATATTTTCATTTCATTTCTAAAATCTTTTTTCTATTTTAATTAATTATATATAATTGCTCAACCTAAATCAGAGTGCAGGACTTTACAATATGTATTTCTATCAATTTATGACAGTTTTCAGGATAATGGGTGCGTATGGAAAATGATTTAATTTTATTATATTTATATACGATAATAATTTAAATTTAAGACAGCAAATATAAATGTTAAATTTTAATAGTAAATGAATTTTGAAATTTAGTCGTCTCCAATATGAAAGTGATTTCATAATTAGACTTTTGTTTAAATTATACTTCTTCGTTTGTATACTTCACGTATATGCTGGGTGTTTATTTCAGAAAAAAATTACACATTAGTGTTGCACACTTTGATTTAGGTTCATCAGTAAAATGGTTATAAACGATTTTCTATCAAATAAAAATTATTATATTATTTTTAAATTTATTTTCTGACTAGAAAGATTTTTTTTATTTATATGCTAAAATTTAATTAATTTAATCGCTTAACATGTTTTTTTTTTATATACTATATAAATTTATTAAAAGTTTTATTTTATGTTTTATCTTATATGCTGAGTTTATAATAAGAGGGGAGTTATAAATTTGTCATTGTACATAATATGGATTCTTCGATAAATTGATGAAAATATATAAAATTATGATGAATTTGAACTGTTTATGACCCATAAAGTCCATAGGGAAATATAAATTTTACTGCACTTTAGCACAAACATTTTTTTATGATTAAATTTTTTTAAAGTGATTTTTTAAGGCTACAACAGGTGATAAAACATTTTCCTTAATATTTTTTATATACTTATAGAGTTAATATACGTATAATGTAAAATGTAATCAATAAAATGGTTTGTAAAATTAGTAGAGCAGAAAATGACTAATAAAAAAATTTGCTATTATAATTTCTTATAAAAATAATTATTTTCGATTTTTGGTATGAAAAATTTTCGAAATTGAAACCGAACGTTTACTATTTTCATTTAACTTGAAATTTATTTCTTAATTACGGAATAGTTATCTAATTTGTTTTTGATTTAAAGAAATTCGAAATATTTAATGGGTAATGAATAAATAATGAAAATATGCGACTCACTATTTTCAGATTTACATATATAAATATTACCTAAAAAATCAATTCCTTATTTAATTTAATTTGAATAACAAGTGTAATTTGAAATTTGAAAATTTAATATGTACTAATAAATTTTATATTAAAATAAATTTGTAATTAATTAAATAGTTATTTTTCCTTTTAAAACATTTCAGACAAAATTGGTATAGCTTCATTTCAATTTTCCAAATCGAATTCGTCCTTTTCCAATGGTTTTATGGTTCGTTTACATTTTTTTGGAAAAAGACTAAAATTAGTAAAATGGACGATTTGAAATATTAAATGACAAATTTAAATTGTAACAACATGAATTTGATAGAGAAATTGTACCTAAAAATGGCATAGAAATTACGAACGAATTTGAAAAATAATGAGAATATAATGATGAAATTATGAATAATTTAAAAAATATTATTTATGAAAATTATGAAATCCTTGATGAAAAACAAGGATTAAAAATTTATAATTATATTACTCCCCTCGTATATATAATTTTTATGGAATTTAAATCTCTTATTTATATATTTCGTATAATATATAAATATAAATTTAATTTCGTATTTATATAATTTAAATTTTTTTTTAATAATTAATAATAATATTAAATTATTTTGTTGTTGTTGAATGATTGTGTGAATTTTCAAAATTTGCTTTTCATTTAAATGTAATTTATAATTATAATTTTAATTATAATGATTTTAATTAATTTTTGTTACTAAATATTTATTTTTTTTACTATCATTAATTTTATATAATTTTTTAACAGTATTTAAAGAGATGAGTTTTTAAATTTTTTTTTTAAATTTTTTTTTTGTTTTGTAAATATGTAAAATGGTAATTTTTTGTTTTAATTATAAATATACGATTTTTTTAAAGCACTATAGAATTTTTTTATTTTTTTTAATAAATATTTAAATGTTTTAAATTAATTATTTAGTTTTTTTTAGTAATAAATTAAAATGTTTGTAAACATAATTTTTTTTTTTTTTTTTTTAAACGATCAGAAAATTTACAAAACCTTATTTAAATAAAATAATTTTAAAAATAAATTTCCATTTTTTAAGCTGCGGTGGTAATAAATTATTAAATTTGTTTTTTTTAGAAAAAATATTTAAGTATATATTTCTTTTTTTTTAAGATTTTGTAGCGATAGCAGTGATTTTTATTGTTTTCTTAATTTTGCGCCATTTTATAAAAAGTAAAAATTTGCAACGGCAGGATGAAAATCATTTTATTTATTATAAAGTATTAAAAATATTTTTATTTATATAATTTAATTTATTTTTTTATTTATAAAAGATAGATTTAAAATTGATTAGTAATAAAATTCTGTAGTTATGAATTTTTACACGCCTGTAGTTATGCAATGATAATATACTTTTATAATTTTGAATTATTGTAGACAATTTTTTTTTGTGGTTATTTTCAAATTTACATCAATTTCTTGTCAAAGAATTATTATTATTATAATCATTTTGCAATTAAAATCTAATTTTAAATCCATAATGAAAAAACGTTAATGAATTTTTTTTTAAATTTCTTCAAAATGGCATTAATGAATTTTCATTTTATTTTACTTAGAAGTTTTGGAACAAACGCAAAAAAAAAAAACGATTTAAAAAAATTGAGACCAAAGTTTTTTAAATCAAAATTTTTTTAATTAAAATTCATCACAGATAGTATATTATATTATTTATTTATTTATTTAAAAAATATAGTTACACCTATTTATCATTTTTTATTTTTATTTTACAGGTAATTGAAAAGTTTTTCGCATATTTTTTATTTAGAGAGAAAGGGAAAAAATCGATGAAATTTTGAAGAATTTTTAAAGAATTTTTTTTTTTAGAATTTAAATTTTATTATTTATTATATTTAGTTAAGTTTTTAAATTTATTAAATTTTATTTATAAATATTTTATTAAAGCAGAAAGGCTTCATCTTTATTTATTTATTTTTAAACTTTGTTCACTTTTAAAAGGCTATGTAAAGTTTAAAGCACTTTTAGTTCTTCCGCATAAACAAAAAAACGCGCCACATAATTTTTTATTACATTTATAAAATAAGAAAAATTTAATTCAGATTTGTCTGTTTGGTTTTCATAATAAATTTTAAAATATATTTTTTTTTTATATTTATTTTTTATTAAGAAGAACCATTTTTTTACTTAAACTTATTTTAATATTTTATTAAGCTACAGAAAACAAAAAATTTTTAGTTAAGTAAATTTATTGGGGAGAGAAGATTGAAAAATTAAATTTTTATATATAGAAATTTAAAAATTGTTCATAGTTGAATTTTGTTCCCTCTGACAATTATATAATTTTATATTATTAAATTAATTAATTTTTTTAAAGCATGTTTTCAAAATATTTCAAATATCTCGGATCAAATAATTTTTGTTTTTTTTCAAATTTAATTCAAAAATATAAATTTGTGCACCATGCATTTTAATTTTCTGGTTATCCATATTTACAAATTAAATTGTTGAAATCCTCTGAAGTTTAAATGAATTTATGTAAATTCACAGATTATTATGGTTATATACCAATTTACGATAATAATCATAATCTATTTGTTAATGTCAAATTACAAAGATTATTATTCGAAATTATCCAATAAGTAAACGGAATTTTTCATACAAAAAGAATATTTATGTTGATTAATGAACATGAAAAATATCAAAAATTTGGAAATAATAAATTTGATTGTTGAACCAAAATCGATTACTCTATATGCTATATTAATTAATTAATTGTCTGAAAAACATTTTATCAATTAAAAATTCATAATTAATGATATTGCTTTACATTATATAGAAAAAAAATATATCATTGGTTCATAGAAATGAATTTTGTACATTCTTAGTTTTAGACATTATTGAAAATTTTAAAGCGAATTTTTATATTGCTTACTTAAAATGTATAGATACATTGTTTACTATTTAATTATCAGAAATATTGCATAATAATTAAAAAATAATTATTTGATATACATAAAAATACACTTTTTAATGAGAATTAAAGAAAAATAACAAATTTATGTATTGGGAAATTTTATATTTATTGTAAAACGAATTTAAATTTATTTTTATTTTCAAAAATATATTTTTTAAATAAATTTTTTATTTTATTTTATCCATTCAAGTTTTATGTTTTTTTTTGATTAGCTATAATGTCCGTAAATAGCATTTTTTTTAATTTAAATATCATTTTTATTAGAATTAAATTAAATTTAATTTTAATAATTATTTTTTTTTATATATTTTTTTTTTTGTTTTGAAATATTTTTATTAATAATATTTAAATATTTAATTAGTTAGTTTTTAAATTTTTAATTTAATTAATTTAACAGAAGGCTTTTTGAAATATAAATATGATTTTTTTTAAATCGTTTTTTCATTATTATAAATTTATATTATTATAATATAATAATAATAATTAATTTATAATTAATTAATTTTAAGTTTTTTAAGTTAGCGTATAAAAGTTTTTTTTTTTTGTTTATTTAGAAATTAATTTTATATTCCAAAACGGAATTTTACATTTTCAATGCCATGTGATTGACGTTTTAAACTGCTGCTGTCGGCCCAGGTGGAGTTGAGATACTGGTCGTCATCGTCTTGCTCAAGTTTCTAAAGAAATTATAAAAGTTAAAAATTTATTTATTATATTTAAAAAAAATTTATGGAAGATTTATAAGGATGAATAAAATATTATAGAGGAAAATTTGATTTTCTGAGAAAAAATAGTGGCCAACACTGTTATATAATATGGGCCAAACATGGTCAAAAACGTCAATTATCATGGATAGAAATTTGACTAATAAATATTTAAATTAACCCCAGAAAACTTAATAAAAATTCAAATTAATCAAGGAGTAAATTAAAATAACATTCAGGTCAAAAAGTTATAACTATAAAAATGTAATGATATTATAATTTAATTTTTATGTTTCTATTAAATCTAAATGGATATATAAACATTAAATTGTACCTACATTATGTATATAATATACCAATAAATTTCACTTAATCGTCCAAATACTTGATTTTTTAAATGAAAATACAAAAAACTTGACGTAGTAAAACCAAAATTTCAATATGTATGTATACCATCTAAAAAAATTCTGTAACTACTTAAAAATTAATGTTTTAACCATTTTCGTAAATTATTAAAAATACTAAAAATAACGAAAAAAAACTATTTAACCATTAAGTTTTTAATTTAAAAGCTTTTTCAATATTTTTCGTTTTCGTTTGTTAACAACAACGCAATTAGAATTATTATCACGATATAAAATAAATTTTTAATATCATCACTCAAATTGTTTCTGTTTATTTAATATAGACTCAAGTATTAAAATCTATATTTAACATTTATAATTAAATAATAGTTAAAATATAAAAGTTTTTTTTTTACCAAATTTACGAGTATTACAATATTTTTTGATTGGTTCACCCAAAAATAATATAGAACTATAAAAAACCATTATAAAATTAATATTTCATGAGATTTTGATTATATAAAATTTTTGTAGAAATTTATTTTGTTAACCAAAAATAGATATTTTAGTGGGTGGTTAGAATAATATGTATTATTATTTCTGTTAATTGATTTTATTTGATAACGAAATTTTTTTAGAAAGTAATATAGTGGCCATCACAGACAAGTATTGGGATCGAAAGGTCACTTTATATCCAAATAGAAAAACCAATAGACTTATCAAAATTGGAATTTTGATATGTTACTGGTTTGTTGGAAAATATGACCAAGCAATTGAGACTCAATTTGGTGGATAGATATATAATATGTATGTCTATCTTTCTGTGAAGAATGGGAATGGAGTAGATCAATTTTTCAACCTAATTAAAACCAATTTAAACATAAATAATTCTACAAAATTTATATGATCGAAATCCCAAAAATTAATGTTATATTGATAATTAATTTTTTTTTTTTACATTTTCCATTAATTCGATGATATTGTTAACCTCAAATGTCCTTTTTTTAACCCAATTAATATTAAAACTCTGCCTGCATCTATTAATTAATTTTAAAAAAAAATTATAAAATTAAATTTTATTATACCTACTATAAAAGTTAATAAAAATGTATAAATAATAAATTATAAACTAAATTGAATTTTATCGATTCTATACTCATTCACGCTCTCTGTGCCTGGTTAATTGCAATTTACCTATTTTTATATGAACTTTGTAAGAAATTATATATTTATGCTATAGGCAAAATAAACAGCCTAAAAAATTTAATGTTGTACCTCCAATAAAAAAATAACATGACCCCAAAACAAAAAAAAAAATGAAACTTAAATTTAAACATGAAAATTATAAATTGTATTTTTCTACATAAATATTTTCTTGTAAAGGACAAAAAAAATTTTAAAATTATAATTTTTTTTAGTTATACCAGCTTTAAAATCGAATAAGCAAATTTAAATCAGAATGAGACTAGACTGGATGGCAACAATATTATATATTAAAGTACTTTTTTCTTTGTACAAATTATTTTAATAAATTTTACAACAAGTAATTGAGCTAAAGTAAAAATATATATATTTTAGACAGAGCGCAGGTCCCTAAAATAGTTTCAGATAATTTGTTTTTCATCAGTCTTGATTTATTATATTAATTTAATTATATTTGAGAATAATATTTTATTCGTATGACTATTAAAATTAATTATAATAATAATATAAATAAAGAAAAAATGTAATGATGAAATAATGAAGAAATAATGTTTTTAGCAAAGTTTTTGGTTATCGCCATATAATTGTTTTGTCGTCATATATACCAAATTAATTGGCACAAAATAAAACATTATTTTGTCGTCATAAAAAAACCTTTTGATTTATGAAAATTCTCAAAATAATTTTAAACGCCTTTAGCATAATTTATAGAGTATACACTAAAACAGTAAAGGAAATGCAGCCTACACAAAATCAAGGAAACTAAACAAATTAAATGTGATTTCTAGCAATTGATTTTCATTTTACTATCCGTATTATATTTTTGCTCTATTGAAAATTTAGTATATGCACGAGTTAAATGATAAATTTTACATTTTGTAATCCAATAATGAAGACACTATGCCAAATGCAAATGCAGTATAATATTTCTTCCATTTTTTAGAAATTTTACCTTTATTTTTACAGGACATTATTTTCGCATATACAATTTTATACAAATATACTACATTCCATAATATCTAAAATTCTGATCAATAATTAAAGATGTTAGAAAACGTAGAAAAACGAAAAAAAATTAAAACTATATTTAATTATTTATTCAAAAATTATTTGATGCAGTGAAATTATATATAAAAATATATTAGTGTATATACTTGGCCAAAAAAATTACTCTTAAAATTTCAAATAAGCAAATATTTACATTATATAAATTTAATTTTGAATATAATTTGAAATAATTTCAAATTATCTTTGGTATTATAATGTTGCCAACAAATAAAATGTTGCTTACAAACAAAAATATCATTTAACCATTTTCATCTGCCGGTTTGTACATATATATCCTTCCCTATAAATTGTAAATTAATAAAATAAATGTCACATTTACTGTTGGTAAACATAACGACTCTGCAAAACTGTTACCAAAATTTTTTTTTATATACCATTCGAATGTATAATGATATTTCCATACACGAGTATAGCTTATACGTCCTACCATACCCCAGAATTTAAAAGTTTATAAAGTAATAACGAAAAACGTAAATATAAAAAAAAATTATAAGTTTTAATTAAAATAAATGAAGGTGAAAAAATGACAGTAAACAGTTTTTATTAGCCATTTGATAATAATTAAAAGTGTATAAACTTTTTAATATATAAAATTAAAAATTAAAGTGACATTTTTTTTGTAAAGTCACAGAGAATCATCAAAACCAGAAAAAAAGGTAAATTTGTTAAAATATGTCAAATTATATATTTTTGATAAAAAATCCTTTCAATCCTTTTCATTATTTCAATGTTTGATAATTTCAAAATTTTAATATTGCCACTAGGCTTCTTAAATGAAATATTCATTAATTATTTTTCCTTTTAGTTTTAATAATGAAAAACTTTTTCAATTTCATTTTTTTTCCAAAAAAAAAAAATTAATTTTTTCTGCCTTCTCCGTTAATAACGAAACTTTAACGTGTCTTTTGAGCCTCCTGAACACATCATTTCCATGACACAATTTGTAATTTATTTAAATATCAACCCTAAATTTTTTTTTGGAAAAAGTAAAAACGTACAAAATATACAAATATTCAAATTGGCTACGTTGTTTGGTTGGCTCTGTTTCAGTTGGAGTTTATTCCCAAGATGAAAGTTTTTTGTTTTTTAAATATTTAGCAACACCACAGAAACAAAAAATAAATAAATTTAATTAAACGAAAGTGACAATAAACTTTAATTTCAGTTTATGGTGAGAATACGAAAAAAAATTCTTCCTTGAATCCTTATTTTTTTTTTTCGAAAATTTTTTGTTGTACATAAATTAGTATTAAAGTAAATTGCAAAATAATTTGCGGTTTATTATGGTATTTAATTTAGGACTTACACAAAAAACGTATACGTTCTTAAATAGTAAAAAAATGTATATTTTTGTTTATTTTAATAAATCTCCATTAAATGTGACAGAAGTTTTCTAATATAGCGATTATCCCTTTTTTTGTGTACATATGCGAAAATCTAAAATTTTGTTTTCTATGAATTCAACGAGGAAAATGTGCTCATAAATGTCGTCAATGTTGTCAAGTCATTTAGGTAAGTTGGAATAATATTCTTTAAAAATCCGACATGAAATTGGTAATGTTGTGCTAACTGTGCTAATCCCCTCTCCAATTAACTATTAGACCTTATTTTTAAGGATTACAAGTACACTACTTCGAATTTAACTTTCTATCTTTTTGACGACTTAAAAATCGATGGTGTCTTATTTCTTTCACGAATAAATTTCTCATCATTTTAGTTAAATGATTTTAGCTATGAAAATCTCTGATGGCTTAAAAGCAAAAACATAAAATTATCACCAAAAATTAAAGTGAAATGTCAAAATTTAGTTTAATTTATGAAATATATTTTAAGGATAAAATATCCTTAAGAAGTTAAGTGCCAAAAATATTATCTTATTTTATGCACTTAACTTAAAACAATAATTCAAACGTTTTTCTAAAAGTGGTTTTTCTGTTCTGACGAAAATAATATTTAATTAATTTTACAATAATTTTCCTTTTTACGCATAATTTCTAAAGTGGCTACTACTTCAAATTAATT
Organism: Empis stercorea; assembly: GCA_949752835.1. Classification (NCBI taxonomy): domain Eukaryota; kingdom Metazoa; phylum Arthropoda; class Insecta; order Diptera; family Empididae; genus Empis; species Empis stercorea. The sequence goes on from OX457085.1 coordinate 3,925,265, forward strand.
TCTTTTAAAAATTTCAAGTTTCATTTATATTTTTTTTTCTATTTAAATGAAAATGACGAGAAACAATTTAAAATTTATTAATAAGAAAAATAATTGAAAAGTGGAAAAACGATTTTTTTTTACTTCATTTTGTATGTTTTTTTTAAAGTCATATTGCCTTAAGGATTTATGAGAATGAACAGTTGATTATGAATATAAGTAATTAACATAAAAAAATTTTTATAATTGTTTTTCTTTGATACCAAAATAAATGAATTTTTCTTTTTATATATTATAAAAGTTTTTCTTTGTTAGTTTTTCAAATGTTGAGGCGGAAAATTATGAAAAAGAAATTAAAGTTTAGAAAATAATAATAGAACCTAAATAACTTTTATATAGCATTTTTAAATGTTTAAAGTGAAAAGGAATTGAAAAGCTTGAAAGGAAAGACATTTAAATTTCAGGAAACAAAAATCGTTTAGTAATTTTTTCTCTTTATAAAATTTTTGAGTACTTTTGAAATTATTTTCATATTGTAAATTAAATTTCCCGTAAAATGTTATCCAATATAATTTGCGCATTGGTAAGGATTTCACACAGTGCCGTATCATTGATACTTAAGACTTAAATATAATTTATAAACATTAACAATTATTTCTGTTCTGACAACACTTAAATTTTTATCCAACACATTTTAAAGTTCCTTTTTTATTAAAAATGAATTAGTTTCCATATATTATAATGTCATTTGGAACTAATTCCGCATAATTTGTGTTATATAGTTAGTAAAATTTATTTACACTATATAATTAAATTTTAATAAATGCACGACGTGTCCTTAGATCCTTATATTATAATATTGTAATGTAATATGTATTTTTTAAAATTAATGAAATTCTGCATTCAAAATGTTCAGTATATATGATGTACATATATATAAAATAATAATTATGTAAAATAAATGCGTGATTACAATATATTTGAGTTTAGTTTCCGATATTATAATATTATAGAGAAATTATACAATATAATTTTCATTAATTCACAGCCAGAAACTTAAGAACCAGAAATTAATTTAGTAATTTCAATGTAAAAGTAGAGGGCTACTAAAAGCTTTAAATTCTTAAATTTAAAATAGTTTTAACATAAATAGCAATATCCTGGTTTACCATTGGAATTTTTTTTCAAATAAGTGTATTAAATATTAATTATATATAAATATTTAAAATATAAACAAAAATGAATAAATTAAATATGTAATAATTTGTCCTAAATCAATATACAACATACAACAAGTAATTTAATGAAAAAAATTATAAAGGATATTGAAAAATATGTTTGACACATCAAAGCAAAATAATAACTTTATCAATTTATAATTTAATTTTCAGTCTTTTGAGGATTTCTGTTTTGATAAATGAATTTATTTTTTTAAAAAAATTAATTATAAAATATAATAAATTCACGACTGGATATTTAAATTTAAAAAAGGAAATACAGAAGAGAAAAATAATTTAAGCCAAAATGAAATTAAAATTTTAAAATTTATGAAAAATCGATAAAAAAAATTATTTGTTTTCTGATAAAGTTTATAATTTTTAAATAAATTAGTAACTTGCACGATTCCATACTACATTCACAATAGTGGCAAAGAGTCCTTTGAAATTAACTAAGTATATCAAAGAATTGTACCTTTATTACTTTTGAATTGCTAATAAATATACATTATAATTTTTATGTGGGAAAATTTAATTAAATTTCCAGAGAGAAATTTATTATTTATTTACCACAAGATGAAAATTTTATATTTGAGTATAGTAAGTATAGTAAACTTTATGAATATGTAGAATAATTTTTGCAGTAAAATAAAGATTTTTATTTTATATTGTCATAAGCAAAAGGAACTCTTTGATAATTATTATAATTATATTATTTTCAACATTTCCTGTTTCTGGAATTTACATTGTACATTGTAAGATAATTTTTTCATTCAATTAAGTCATTAATTTTATGGTATGATTAATTTTATTATCTTTATTTTTTAGGTTAATATATTCGACTTACATAATATTACCAAGACCAATCATAATAGTCAACAATTCAATTTATTTTTCGGGTCATTACAGATTGTAATATATTTTCTCATTTGAATTAATTACCCAAATAATTTCAAAAATAGTGACTCACTATAGGACTAGACTATCTAAATATTAAAGAGCTTTTGTATATTTTAAATTTACGGAATATGTATAATACGATAAATAAGATTAATTAATTTATAAGTGGGTTAACACTTTAACATTTGAACAATTTTATTAGATTCATTTTAATTTAAATTAAATACCAACAAGTAGACGTAGACATAATTATCGATTCAATACTAAGAATTTTAGTATGTATATTTTAGTAACATTGGCAATCGTTAGCAATTGCTTCAAAATGAATCAAAAATAAATGTTTTTCTTTTTAAATAAATTTACCCAAAAAATTAGATTCAAAAAGAAAATTAATTAATTATTTTACGTCAAATATTTTAAGTTAAAATATTAAATGGTCTTAAATAAATAATCTTTATTCCATAATCAAATATCAAAATGTCGCATTTTGAAACTAATTTTAATAAGTAACTAATAAATAAGAATTTAGTTACCTCTCTAAATATATTATTTGTAATATAATTTAAGTACTTATATAATTTTCTTACTATAATATAGCTGTGTTATCAATCTGGGTAATGGATTTGGCAAACACTGATGGCATAATCTCAAAAGGACTCCTTTTTTTATTATGTTTTTATTTTTATATACCTTCACGCGTTTTTTGTTTTGTATAAATGATTAATTTGCTTTTTCGATATAACAAATGACGTCTTTATCCCTTAGAATATTAAGTTTTCCCACAAGTTTTAACTTTATTAAAGTAGAAAACTGTCGAAAAAAATATACCTTTATTTGTACATGACATGTAATCAATATTAAAATTTCAACATTTTTTTTTTACGATTAAACCAATTATTAAGAATATTCTTCTTTTTTTTATTGAAAAACGAAAATGCGCGTATTAATTTTTTAAGAATTGTCTGTTTCGGAATAATACACATTTTTATATATGTAATGTAAATTGAAAAAATTTGTAATAGTTTTGAAATTTTGATAAGTTTGATTATAATAATTTATAGTTTTTGGAATGATTAAGAAATTTTATGTTATCAACAAATTTTTTGGGATATTTCAAGAAAAATGGTAGCATATATTCTCTCAGTTCATTTTAAACCCATTTTCTCCAGTATGTTTACTATAGTATATATCCTTCTATGAATTTCTCTAGGTAGAACTATTTGATATTGTTTCAAATTTGTTTAATATTTTAATGAAAATTTTATATAACAAATATAGCACTGACTATTATGTTCATCTAATACAGTACTTAAAAAGTTAATCAATTATTATGATAATTAATTAAATTTTAAGTTTACAAACTCCTTGAATTGGATTGCATTAAAGATCAATTATTTTTATATAATTTTATAGTTTTGTATAAAAATTATTTTAATAAACATATTCTAAATATATATTTACCTAAAATTTCTATATATTTTTCCTTTGAATTATAAAATAAATTTCATTATAAAATTAAATACTTTTCTAACAAAATAATAAAATTATTTTATTTAGCTCAAAGTCTGTCACAAATTTAATATTATACTTTGCGCTATAAAATAAGTAATTTTATTATTTTATATATAATAAATGCAATTAAAATTATTTTATTATATTATATATAAATTTTAAATATCATTATACATAAAGCTTCCATAATTAATAACTAACTAAAACAAATATCCTTCGAGAGAGAATAATAAAATAATAAATAAAGAATATATCTTAACATTATTGAATATGGCAGGGTGAAAGATATTAATATGGTGTAATAGGATCTTATAGTATCGATTGACTAATGGTAAATATAATAAATTATTCATATATAAATAATAATATCAGAAAATATATAAGTAGAAGAAAAAAATATATAGAAACGCACATTAAAAAGTCGTCCTTGTCCTTCATTATTGTGTTATCTTACATATAAAGACTATGTACATTTATATATCGTCTTGGCTTACATGTATACCAATATAATTATATTATTACTGACAGTAAATTCATGTAAAATATCATCACTTACTTTTATATTAATATATTATATATATTTTTTTTCTACCAGTCCAATTAAACTTATGAACTTTTATTAATATTTAATTTTATCGCCAGCTGGTTTTTTTTTTATGTCCTAAATTTTTTTAATAGTTTCTCTTAATTAATATTCTAAAAATGGTTTTAATTTCAATATTTTTTTTTCTTTTTCACGAAATTAAAGAAAATTGGTGAGTTAATGTAAAATAAACAAGAATTGAAATTGAAGGATTTGTTCAATTGATTAAAGTGTAATCATATTCATAGAATAATTATTTAATCAGCATCAAGATTCACCATCCAGCAATTAAGAACATACTTTTAAGAATAAGAGTATATATTAAAAGTGTGCAAAATCTTTCCGCACTTAACAGGATGAAAAAAATCTTTTATATTTCAAATGAATATTATAAAAAAAAAATAAAACACTTTATTTAAAGTGCTTGTTCAATTTTCCCGACAGAAAAAATATATAAATACTTTATATAAAGAAATGTTTGTTTAGAGATTCATCACGAATGTATAGATAGAAAAATTGCAAGCTAAAAGTTAAATTGAAAATACATTTTCAAAATTAATTGGGAAAAACGTTAATAATTTCCCAAAACAAAAAATTCTTGAGAAATGTTTCTTCTTATTCTGAACGAGGGAGTTGGGAAGGACTTCAACTTGTTTGTAAAACTATGTCTTCTAGATAGAGGATTAGATAGAGGAGAAAATTAAGTAAAATAATTGTCAAATTTGAATGCTAAGTTTACACGTTCTTCTCCATAATCAATAGCTTCTCAATACTGAAAGGAATGTTTACCGTTGACAGGATAAAAATCTTCCAATAAACAAAAAATAATCAAAGTAATTAATCATATCTAATTTTATGATAGTTTTAAGTTAAATAATTTTTGTGTTAAAGTTATAATTTTTGAAATTTAATTTAGCTGCTTTATTTTTTAATGAACATTTTCATTTTTCATTTAAATCGTGTTAATTATTAATTAAAGTTATAGGCAAAACGATTTTCATATCACTGACAAAGATAATACTAATATAATTTATTTGGTCTCTGCTTTAATGATTTTTTTTTTCTATATTATAAAAAAAAATACTTACCCTTGTATTGAACCAGAATTTGATATACCACCAGCATCAAGACTTTCCCTAGACATTTCATCAGCCATTTTAACTTTTAATTGATGACCAAATGAATTTAAATCTGATGATAATGGTGTTATTGGTACACCACCATTTGGTATAACAATATCACATATTTCATCTGATTCAATATTATCTAATAATTCACCATTATGATTTAATTCATTATTATCATCAATACTATTATTATCATCAATAATAATATCATTATTAATATCATTATCATCATCATCATCATCACCTGCCATACCTTCAGCATTTTTATCTAATGGTGCTGATTCTTCATCTTCATTATAAATTTTAAAATATGCAAATGTTAAATATATTATTGATATTATAAATGATGGTATTGGTATTGCCATTGAATATACTAAATTTAATGTATTTTGCCACATATCTAAATCACTAATAACCAAACCAGGATCAACTTTTGAATAATAACATGGAAATTTTGTACCTTCTTTAATAAAACGTTTTAACCATATTGTACAATTTAACATTGGTGGATAACCACAACCTTTAACATTTGGAAATAATCTAGCACCACCATAATACCATTCAGAATCAACACCTAAAAATCGTCCAATTATATCAACCATTTCACCATTTTCATTACGAATATAACCACCTGGTGCATTATATATATTTATTGAACCAGCATTTGAATTACTATTACCACCACCACCATCACTATCTTCATCATCATTATCATGATCATCAATTAAATTTTGATTTTGTATACCATCATCATTATGATTAATATTATTATTATTATTATTATTATCTAATTTTATAATATCATTTTCTAAATAATCATAATCACGTATTGATCTTTCATAACGATCTGTACGTTTAACTGGTGGTGGTTCAGTTTCTGACATACGTAAATTATAATGATATTCGGTAATATTAAATTCATTTGTATAATTATATAAATTTAATTTATAATTGACACGAATTTGTGTACATTGGTATATATCTTTTGTACAACCTTCACGGCATGATGACCATGTACAATTTTTTGAACCACTAAATAATGATGTTTCATATGTTATACATAATGCTGGATTTTCATCAAATTGCATAAATATTGTTGTAAATGCTGGTTCAATAACAAATGGTACTAAAAATAAAAATGAAAATAAACTAAATGTACCAAGTAATATAAAAAATGCTGTTGTATAAAATAGTAATTTTTGTTTAAATGTTCGAATATCAACGTCTTCGTCACCCATTTCCTTAATATATTTCTTTTATATTTCTGTTATATTTTAATTTATTTATTTAATTTATCTGGCTTAAAAAATATCTTAAATCAATTTTCTGCTTTTTTTTTCGAGTTTAAAGAGTTCTTTGTTGTTTTATCACAGTAGCTTTTTTTTGTTTTTAAATTATTTTCAATTTCTTCTACTATCGTTTTTTTCTTCCTATTTAGCAGAGCTCTGAAATTATTTTGATCCTTTATATATGGTATCTATATAGATTATCCTTTTGAGTTTATCATTATGTTTGAAAATTTTATTGGACTTTTATTGTAATTTATTTGCAAAATTTTCGTTATCGCTTATAAAACTAAATAAACTATATTAATTTTTTTAATGTAACTATATATATATTGTGGTTCAAATGGTTCATGAAATTATTGAGTCATTAACTTAAAAATGAATATTTATAGTGTCTTTTCCGCATTTTTTTCTCTTAAGATTTTTCCATAAAATAATTTTTTTCTTATATTCTTTTTTAACTTTTTTGAAAGTTTCGTAATTTTTACGTAATAATAAAAATAATGAAATTACAAAATTTTAATTAATTTTAATTGATCCTTATATGCCACATGATCTAAACATTTAGTTAAAACTTTTATATAATATACAAATTATGCTGTTACACCATCACCCACACCAGTGATAAACCAACAACCTTTCTCCGTTTTGAAATTAAAAGTGTTTCATTAATTTGTTAACACAATATGTAAATTGATATCATAACTTTTTTATTTATACTTGATTAAACCGCTAAGTTTTATTAACCAAACAAGGATATTATAATTTTCTATATATATCTAAATTTTTAATAAATTAATTGAATGATGAGTCACTGATTAATGACATTTATACTAGAATGAAGGGATAATATTTATATATTTTTACTTATCCATTTATATATGAGTGATTTTTTTTTTGGATGTGTGTATTTGTAAATATCCTTTTTATTGTATTCTTGATAAAATTAAATTGTGGACGGAGTTAAACACAAAAAAAAATAGTAGAAAAAACTAACAACGAACATTTTCACTATCCAAAAAAAATTTATATAACAACAATGAAAATTTTTATTTACACTTAAAAATTATAATATTTCTTGTATTGCTGGACATTGAAGGATGTTTAAGTATTTTAAATATCCTGTTTTTTTTTTTTTGAACACTGAAGGATTTTTTATTAATATCCTTTTTTAGAAATATAAATTTTTCATTATAATTTTTCTTAACCTTGTAAAACACGAAAGTGAGTAAAATTTTATTAAGTAAAAACTGTTTTTTTTTTTGGTTAATATCGTAAATTATGTAACAAGAGAAATTTTTGATTAAATTTTTTTATTTGGGTTCTTTAATTTTCTTTTATAACCTCAAAAATTGTGATGAAATTTTTCTTCTTTATATACCAAAAAAAAAAATTATAATAATACAAAAAAATTACGTCCAAACTTTTATTAATTTATTTATATTTCTAATTAATTTATTTAATAAATAATTAAGCATCCGAAAAATTTATAAAATTATAATTTTTCTTATAAAACAAAAATGTTTTTTTGTTGTTGTTGTTGTTGTTGTTAATTTCAGTGGGATTTGATTTTGCTGCGCGGTGTCTTTCCATTATTAATTTTACATTTTTGTAAAATTAAATTAATTTCAATTTTAATTTAATTTTATTTTATTTTCTTTTGTTTCTTTTTTTATATATATTTAATTTATTTAAATTTTACTCAATTATTTTTCAATTTTGAAAATTTTAATTTTTCTTCTCTTGTTATGATTTTATTTAAGAGGAAACTTCAGTAAACTTTTTTTACTGAACCATTGAAATTTTATATACCAAAAAAGACTAAAATAAAAAAAAAAAAACTACTGACTAAAATTCACTTTTTTTCTTTTATAATATTGAAATAAAAATGGCGTTTAGTGACCTGAATTGTTTTGGATATTGTATACATAGAAAATATATTGTATATCGTAGAAAAAGAAATATATAGTCAGGCCAATTAACTATAGAACAAAATAAAATACCGAACGTACACTGGCATTGATAGAAATTATTTATTTGTTTGTTTGTTTTTTTGTAGCAGTGTTATAAGTTCCGAGAAAGGATTTTCACTAAAAAAAGCTTCTCTTCTTAATGGTTAAACCACCAGCAAAAATTTATAAAAAAATTTTTTTTTGGATTTAAATTTATATTGTTGTTGGTTTATTCTTCTTCTTTCACTTATAATATAGTAAAATCGGAACGTAAATTGAAAAGCTTTACCATAATTTTTTTTTTTTGAAGACGTCATAAAAGCATGGGACATGAGCACATGGGGAGAAATTATTTGTAAGAGAAAGTATTTTATATATAAATATTATAGAGAAAATTAGAGAAAACTTTTGTGAACCAAAACCAATTTAATAGTGAGTAGATTATGAAAGTACAGGGTGTATTATTGGTCTATGATACTATATTATAAAAATGTTGAGCCTATAGGCCAACCAATTGCCTGATATTTTATACTATAATTTAATGATTACTAATTTGTGTGTTAACCATGAGATTCTTTAGTAGTGTAACTAAAAATTCACCTAGCTTTAAATAACGAGTGAATTCAATTACGTTGACTATTAAATTTTCTCTATAATTACCATCTCTTACTGCTGGCAATCATTTAATGTCGTTACAAATTTTGTCTCATTACAAAGGACTAAATTAATGTGACCATCTCCAATAATTATTCAAATTGAATAATAACTAAATAGGCGGATAACTTATTTGTATTATACCCTTTTAGTGGCATAATGAATTGATTGATCCACATCATATTGGTAAATCTCCCACCCTTTCATCAATAAATAAAATATAAAAACTCTTGTAATATTATTTTTAATAAAAAATTAAAAAAAAAATCTTTAAAAGAAAAATTCCAAAAAAAACAAAAATTATTTATTTAATAATAATTTTTCCTTTACAGTTTAACAACATAATAATAATATATGCTGTCATCCTTTTTTAAACATAAAATAAAAGCGAAAATAATTTTTGAATAGAATTTTTCTATATACATATACCCAGAAAAAAAGGATATTAAATTTATTGTACATAAATTTACTTTATTTTTAATATATCTTTTTTTTTTGTGTGTGTACTGAAGTAGAAAGCTTTTTTTTCATCTATAAAAACACAAAAAAAAAAACGAAGTTTCATAAAAAAAAATTTATTGTTATAAATTCTTTTGTATTGTGGTAGGACCCCATGGTATCTGAACAAATTTTTCCTGCTATATAAACGTATGAAAAAAAAGTCCTTCAAATTTTTAAAACCAAAACAACAACAAAATAATCTATTTTCATTGTTTTTCTTCTGTTTTGGTGAATATATTTATGTGCACATGGTAATTAATCTTGTACCCAGGTACTATCGGTACTTGTTACAAAATTCACTACTCATGCATATAGAAGAGAGAGAAAAATAAATGTCAAGTGGACTAAATATTTATGTTGTAGTTATGCCATTATTGTAGTTATGTATGTACATAAATATGTAAAAAGAGTTAAGGATGAAAATTATAAGTACACTATAGAAACTTTATGTAGCTTTAATAATTAATTTATTTATGAGATTTTAATTATTTTTTGATACTAAAAATAGAAATTGGAATTCTTAAGTGTTTTAATTTTTTTTTGGGGAAAATTCAATAGTTAAATTTGCTAACAATTATTATTGTATAATTATTGGAAAATTTTGATTTAGTCAAATTTTTGCTATTATAGATATAAATTTTTATAGAGATCACGACGAGAGATTAACATAAATTTGTTATATGGTCACGTCATCTAGTCCCAAAAATTAGTTATAAGAATTGGTCTATTTTTTTTTCCTCTGGATTATTCCTATTAGTCTTCATTGATGGACATGAAATTAAGGATACCATTCGTATCTTTCTGACAACAGTAAGGTTCAGTTGCAAACATTGAGGTATATTTAAAATATTTTCATAAAAGTGAAACATGAATCATCTATAAAATAAAAATGAAAATTCAAACATTATTTTTTATTGTTTGTTTAGCTGACATTTTTTTTGTATTATTTATAGATAAATTGAAAAAATTACCATGTCTACAAGATAAAATATTTAAAACACAATCAGAACGTTTCGAAATTTTGTATGGAAATGTGGACTGCTTACTCCCTTAACCTTATAAGTTTAAATATTAATGATGTTTATATAAAATATAGTAACTCATTGTTATATTTCAAATTCTAAATTATTTTTCCCTGGATTCTATCATCAATTATTTATAATTTTTGTATAATTTTGATCAAATATACCAAAAAAATTCTGTGCTATACTTAAAAAATCAAATATTTTCGTTACTTTATATTCCCATACCGCAATAATAATAATTGTCAAATAAAATTGACAAACAAATATACCTCTCGTATCTTCTTCTCTTAAATTATTTACAAATATAATTATAAACACATGTATTTTAATTTTCCCTTTTACTTATTCATTTATTTATATCCTTTTTACTTTGACATTTCAAAAAACCATATATATAAAACCCATAAAAAAAAAAACAAACAAACCTTTTAAGGAGTAAACACCCACGTTTTTAAAAAAAAAAAAAAAAAAAATTTCATTCCACATCCAGGAAAAATGACATAAATAAGAACATGCGCATCCCCATTAAGCTTTTCTGGTATATATTCCAATTTTTCCCAATCCTTTTTTAACACAGAAAAAAAAAATTTAATTTAATATATAAAATGCCAAATATCGATAAAGGTATACGTATATGAAGTATATCCTTCAAATTGTTTACAAAAATTCATAAGAAAAATCATAATAATAATAAAAAGTTTAGTTAAAAAATATTACAAAAAATTTTTTGCACACCAAAAAAATTGTTTAAAGTTTAAAGGTAGAATAAATAAATACTAATAAAAAATTTTATATAAATTTAAAATAAATTGTTCCATAAAATTAAAGAAAATTTTCGTGTCTTCAAAAAAAATTGTAAACACAAAAAGTAAGTTAAAAAAAAGTTATGCAGTCAATTTTCAATTTAAATTATTTTCTAGTCTAGTGAAAATTTAATTCCCATTAAACTATAAATTACCTTTATACATTTTTATATTATATTTTATGTAGTTTTTCAAGGATATTTTTAGAATTTTATATTATCAATTGCGGAAAATGTTGTGGTATACAATCACAAAAAAAAAAAAAGTGTCGATTCTATATTTAAATTTTGTTGGTAAAGATTTTCATTTGTCCATTCATTTTTTACCAGTTTTAGTTATTTTAACAATATAATATAATTATTTAGTTCTTAGATTATAATAATGAAGTAGGTCATTAAATTGAAATCAGTGAAAGTTTTATTTTTATATAAGTATCGACGTAATTTGAAAGAAAAATTATCGGCGTATTTCCTCTAATACCAAAAAAATTTGCTGTTTTCTATTATTATAAATAATTATATATATCTATAGATACATTATATATTATACAGATTTAAATATAAATATATAATTTTAGCAAATAATGTAACAAAAATTAAAACTTTTACATATACCAGAAATTTTTTTACTTTAAATATTGATTAATGCGCGCGCATTTCCATAATTATTAACGAAAACTCTGCATTAAGGCCTCGCAACATAATTTTTTTTTGTATATTCTATGTTTTTTTTAGGTGATATTTTTTTCTTCTTCTTTCTTGTGTGTGATTTTGGTGCTGTAGTTATAAACCCAAAATCATATTATTTTTTTTTTGCAACAAAAAAAAAGAAAGAAAGAAATAGTTTTCCAACACATTTTCTTTTTCTTCTGAATTTTCCATTTATTTTTCATAAAAATTAAAGGAAATCATTGTTTTTTTTTTGCAATAAAATAAAATTAGAAAATTAAATTTCAACAGTTTTAAGTTTTTTAACAAATATTGTAGAATAGAATTTTGCAAATACAAAAAATGTGGTGTTAAAAAAAATGACATTTTTCCGATAAAATCAGATAAATTAAATTTGAAAAGAAAATGTGATTTAATTTTTGTTAAAATTAATTTTATAAATTTTAATTAAAATTTAATAATTATTAAAATCGAAACCGTCTCTCCCCAAAGCTCTAGTTTTACTTTTGGCTGTTATTTATGTTTAATTAAAAAAAGTGTTAATAATTTTCCTGCTCAATTTATTTAAATAAATAAATCCAAAAAAAAAAAGAAATTAATTAAAATTTAAGTTAATTTTTAAAAGTGTAAATCATCAAAAAAAAAAATCACAAATAAAAAACTTCAGTATTAGTGAAAAATTTATTTCTTCAAAAAGCATCAATGAAATTTTATGTTATATAACCACTCACATTTTTATTTTGTAATCCCATAAAAGAAAAAGAAGCATAAAAAAAACAATTCCTTCGAAAAAAAGTGAAAAAGGAATTTTTGTTTTTCTTCTGAAAAACAAGCTTGGGGGTATACAGAAATTTCGTCATCGTATATACGAAATATTTTGATATATTATGGATACCATATGTTTTTTCATTAAATTAACCTAAAAAAGGATTAATTCAATTTAGCAAAAAAAAAATTTTGGAGAAAATTTAACCTCAAGGTAGTAACCGCACCCCATCCAGGAAAAATAAATTCTTTAAATTATGGGTAAAAAGAAGAAGATACCAGTTGAAGATTTAATAATACCACCGCAAGATCAAAAAATTTGTGGTACAATATGTGTTTGCCAGATGACATTAGTGTTAAGTTCAGTAGCATTAGTTTATTTAACAGTTGCTATTTATATGCCATCAACACGGGCATTTCAAAGTGGTATTGATGAGAATCCAGTAATGTGTACAACAACACGTGCCGTTAATAAAGATAATTGTGATTGGGGTTCATGTGGTGAATGGTGTTTAAGTAAAACTTCCGGTGCCTGTATACAAATCTATGTAAATCTACGTAATAATGGTACAGATTTAACATTTCAAAATTGTACAAATTCAGCAAATAAAACATGCTATGGTATTGATCAGGAACGTGCCGATCGTGCTCGTTGCATTAATGATGAATGTAAAAATTTAACTGGTACATTTAATTGTACAATGGGTCAATGTTTAAATATTACAGATGCATTTGAATGTATTTTCCAATATACAGATCCGCCATTAAAATGTTCTGGACGTCGGGGTAAGATTACATGTATGGATATAAATGGTTTGCATCAATGTAATCGTGGTACATGTGAAAAAATACGTCAACCATATAATTGTGATCGAAGGTGTGTTGATATACCAACACGTAATAAAAATGTTGTTATATTAAGTGGTGATAAAGTTTATTTATCACAATGTCAAAGTGCTATTAATGCGGATACCAATGATGAAGTATGGAATGATTCGGCTGATAATGTTGTTATGGTATCATGTTTTTTAATTAAAAATACATCTGATCAAGTTGAAGTTGTTGATTGTATTAATGGTACTGTATTGGAAAAGAACATTCTACAAGATTTAACCAATTTTACGTATTTAAGTTATTTGCATGTTGAGATGGGTGTACCAGTACCGGAAATTGCACCACCCGATTATGATTTAACAATATCAAATGAATCACGTTTAATGATTAATTTAGAAGGATGTGTAAATACATTACAAGATGAATGTAAAGATTTTTTAAAAGATTTTGGTAAAGATGGTACCGATCATAATGCCCGTGCACGTTTTCCATGCTTTTATTCACCATCAAATAAAGGTATTGTTGTTGCACGTTTTGATTTAGAAGTAACATATAAACAATTTTTATTTGCATCAATAATACCATCAACATTATTTGTAATATCATGTTTGGTATTGGTATTTTGTCAAAGGACAATTTATGTTGGTGACGATGCTAAAATGCGTTTTAAAGGATGTGCTGATACAGATACAATATTAGCATCACAAAATAATTTAGGATCACAAAATAATATGAATGATAACGGTGGTGTTGGTAGTGATAATGTAATGGCGCTCTGAGATCCGTCACGTAAGATGAATTACTATAGTTTTTTTTCGATTATAAATGATTAAATTTTTTTAATAAATTTTGTTGTTTTAGAAATTGAAAATCATAAAATGATTGATTCGAGTTTTTTTTATATAATCACAAAGAAAAATTTTCAAATCAAATTTATTGAAAGTTTTATTACTCATATTTAAAATCGTTATTTTACATATAGCATGCAGCACGCAAATTGTAATTTCATCATTTTACTTATTTATTTATTTATTTATTTATGCGATGATTTAAAAAGTTTTTTAAGCTTTTAAAATATTGTGAATTTGATTATAAAACAAATATATTTTTGTTATAGTTTGTTTATATATTTATTCTATAAATATGTAACTAAAATTACTAGTCATATACTAAAAAATATCATAGAATTACGACTATAAAATATTGTCGAAATTACAATTTATACCAAAGTTAATATACCTAATAGATTTTATTTAGTTCATAAAATAAAATTTTCCAATAAATTTTGTTATAAAATTAAAAAAATGTACCAATAATATTAATTTTGTCTTTGCAATTAGTTTGGCATTTATTTTTAATGATTTTTAAATTTATGAATAAGCAAAGCTCTAGAAATAATTATAGACATAAAATTTATTTTAATTAAACGATTAGATATGTGAAGATTAGATTAAATAGGAATGGTATTCGAATTAATTATCTAGTAGTTGGTAAACAATTCTTAGTTTTCCTTTAGTTGGTACTAATACTAACAAATCCTTGAATATAAAATAAATTTTCGACCAAATCAAGAAAAGTAAAATTGACAAAACCCTTAGTTTCCATATTTTTTATACAACCAATAATTATTATTGCTGCAATTGTTTATATTG
Organism: Empis stercorea; assembly: GCA_949752835.1. Lineage (NCBI taxonomy): Eukaryota > Metazoa > Arthropoda > Insecta > Diptera > Empididae > Empis > Empis stercorea. Next base: position 3,940,723 of record OX457085.1, read on the forward strand.
CACTATAAATGCAGGTATAAAAATAAAAGTTTTCTTTCAAGGTTTTTATTTTTTTTAGGACGATTTTTAAAATGCAATTGAGCATTTTATGTATATAATTGAAAGGAAGTTTTTTGATATTGATGTAACAAAAAACATAGTTCAATGAAATGATAAAAGCTTCTTTTTTGATTATAAAAATTAAGTAATTATACAGAAATTAGATTTATTAGTATTCTCAATTTAGTTAACAAACAAAGTTTATAATCATGAAAATGTTCTAGGCAAAATTATTTTAAATAAAATTTTTAAGAAAAACCAAAGGTAAATATAACTTTAATTTTTATATTTTTAGGCATTCCTCTACTGCAAGAAGATAGTCCTGTTCACCAGCCTGGAGTTTTTTCATTGCAATAATTTTTCTTGGGATTCGATTTGCAAAATAAGAAATTTTTTATTATATTATCATTTTTCATAAATTATTCTCCTTTTTATAAAATTTTTAACAAATTAAATTATGATATAAAAAATACACAATTTACAACACAAAAAATTACACGCAGCATAAAAAATTATTTTTGCCAAAAAAAAAAACACAAAATAAAAACCAATTTCATTTGATTTTGTTCACTATCTTTTTAAGATTTAAAAAAAAAATATATTTAATTAATAAAAACAACACGTCAAAGAACAACAACAAAAAAATGCTCAGATTTTATGATAAATAAAAAAATGATTAATAAAAATTTCTCTATAAATATATAATTGCTTTAATTAATCTAAAAAAAATTACATAAAAAACATAAATAATAAAATATATATATAAAAAAAATACACACAAAATTTATAATTTTTTTATCATTTTATTAAATTTTTTAATTATAATTTTTAATTTTCAACGTAAAACAAAAAATTATTTACGAAAATTTATAAATTAAAAAAAATACCAAAACAAAAAAAATCGAAACCAGAGAAAGAAGGCCACAATTTCGGAGGAATGCGTGATTAAATAATAAATATAAATAAATAAAAATTAAAAATTAAATAACATCAAAATTTCGAAAATATAAAAAAATTATTCAGAAATACTATTCAAAAAATTAATTAATTAATCATAAAATTAATTAATAATAAAATTAGGAATATCCACAATAAATAAATCTAAACAAAATTCTTCTATAAATTCTATTTATAAAAATAAAATAATATTAGGAGTCAAAAAACATAAAATAATGATTTCTTAAAAATAGTAAAAAAAAAATTAACCTTAAAAAATTTAATATAAATTTAAAAAATAGTGAATGTAAAAAACATTTAGATAATTTGTAAAAAAAGGACATTCATAATCTTACAAGAAAAAAACAATTCGACAAACAACAAACATTTTAAAATTTAAATATTATTAACCAAAAATATAACAAAATTTTAAATTAAATTAATATTTAAAATAAAAAATAGGAGCTTAACAAAAAACAGAAAAATTTATTATTAAAAAATAAGCCAATAAACCAAAAATTTATATATTTTAAAAATTAATTCAAACATAAAAATTAATAATAAATATTTTTTATTGTTTAAAACTATCCAACATAAATTCTAATGCCAACATTAAATTAAAAAAAATTTTTAATTGAAAGAAAAATAATTTCGAAAATTTTTAGTTTTTAAATAATTTAAATTTTTTAATAAATAATCAAAAGAATATAAAAAAAAATAATAATGAAAAGTCCAACTAGATCAATTTCATCGATGGGAAGTGGTAGTTCACCGCCATATGGTGGTGGTCAAAGTATTACTGGTAGTAAATTTAGTTTAACTAGTCATACATCAAGATCAAAATCACCAATTAATGGTGGCGAAGAACCAGGAGAAGTTGAAACATTTTTAGAAAAAGCTAAATTTTATACATCACTTTGTTTAGGTTGGTATCTTATTTTTAGAATTTAAATAAAATTTTATGCTAAATTTCATTCTATCTTATTATTTGTATATAGGTACAACTGCAATTATATCTGTATTTGCATTTTTATTTTTAATACCATTTGTTGTTGATCCAGCAATATCAACAATAATTGCTGATTTTGATCCAATACCCGTAACATGTGTTGTCACAGATCATATTTATGCTGAGGGTATTAAAAATTGTACATGGGCATCATGTCGTGAAGGATGTACTAATGCACCAACAAAGTATGTATATCAAATATATTTTTTTCATTTGCGCTGCTTGAATAATTCTTGTCACAATTCAAATTTGCCTTTTTACAATATATATGGAAATCATGGTCCATTGGAAAAGGACGAATTTGGATTTTGCGATATAAAAATTTTAATCTATGCATAATTAAAATTTGTATTTATTTAGGTGCCATCAATTATTCGTAAATTATAGTCGAATAACATTTGAGGAATGGCAAAATGATCCAAAAGATATTGATACAATTGAATGGGATGTTAGTTATACAAAATATTTGATAAATTCTGAAGGTTGTGGTTATCCACCAAGTGTTAATTGCAGTATTTTTGCCAAACAATATGGGTAATTAAATATATAAATTCAATTTATTTCTCTATATAGGAGATTAAATTTTCCATTTTTTTTCTATGAATTTTCACAGTTTTAATCACATTGGTGAACCATTTCCATGTTTTTATAGTCGTGCATATCCAGATGTTGTTATTGGACGTTATTCATGGAATGATAATTTAACACATTTAGTATTATCATTAATAATACCAAATGTTTTATTTGCAATATCAATTGGTGTATTAAGTTATTGGTATTGTCCGTGTTGTGAGAAATGCAATAATAAATCACGTATTTATGATGAAAAATATCCAACTAAAGAAGAGTGAGTTTTTCATCTAAATAAAATTTATTTATGATTTTTTTTTTCTATATTTTACTTTAAATTTATAATTATTGCTCGGATTAAATTAAATTTTGAATTTTCTCTATTAACATTTTTTTTAATATAATTTTTATTTATTATGTACTTCTATGCTTCACGGAAAATTATTTAATATTTTATTTTTAAATGCCTCTAAAAAAGTTAAAATTATTTAAATTAAATATTTAAAAGAATTCTTAACTATAAAATGGGACCAAATTAAAAAAAATATATATATATTTATTTGTGTTTAACTCTTCTATAATTCAGCATGATTTTTTATGTAATGTTAATTATTAATATAATTAAAAATATGTCAAATTTAGGTTAAACCCCATCATAAAAACAAATTAAATTTAAAACAAACATAAATTAAAATAAGCAAAATGAAAATTTTGAAAGATTTTTTTTTTTAAATTATATACAAAAAAAAGTATTTCTGATAATTATTTCTATATAATAAATTATTCTATGCGGTTATTAAACAGACCAGCATTTAACTGAAATTGTGGCCTTTTTTTTAGTATACTTAAAATAATGTTAGTTTATTAATGAATCTATTTTTCAAAAGAAGAAAAATTATGTTAGTTTTAGATTGCGGTTTCATTTGAATGCAATTATTATTAATTAAAAAAAACGTGTATGCAACATGATGCATGCAATATTTTTTATAATATGAATATATAATATTATTGAGAATTAAAGAGGTAGATTGCATGTCTATAAGCATGATTAAAAATTTATTTATTTTTTTAATCGAATTTTATTTAACAACAATTACAATTTTTCGAAAATCATTTAATCGAAAATCTCATAATTTTTTAATAGTAATAAACATAAATTAATTAATAATTTCTATTGAATAATTATTCAAAACTTTATAGTTTGCCAAGTTGAAATTATAAATTTATTATGACAAAAAAGAATTTACCAATAATTTTTGATGATTAGCCAATTTTTATCTATTAATTTTTATTGCATTAATTGAATTGATTTTGGTATATCAGCTATATTCTGTCTCAATTATCGATAATACTATTTCCAGAGCAGAATATTAATAGGAAATACATCAGCATATTTGGACGAATGATTAATATTATGGGAAAATTACCCTTTTGGGGGCCGAATCCTTAATAATAATTAAATGATATGGTTGATTAATTATCATATAGAATTTCGATCTTCTTTCTACAGGCTAATAATTTTTATAATATTTTAAGAATATGGCTGATTTCTATAATTTAAAATTGATTTTCGAAATGTTGTAACAAATACCGAATAGGTATAATAATAGTATCGTAAATTTAATATTTAATTTGAATGAAATAGCAACTGAGAATTTATTATAAATAATATTCAAATATATATTACAAGGACACCATTAAAAAAAAAGTAAAATATTTATAATATTTCTAACACAATTTTCAACTACAATTTTCTAGTAATTATACTATATATAGTTTAGCACTAAATTCGTTCAACACTCTTTGTACTTTTTTTATCATAATATTATAGTAAGTTTAGTATATTTCGTCCTTAAAAGACAAATACGAAAAACTAAATATTTCTATTATATAAAATTCTTTCTCTTTTCAGAGGATATTATTAAATTTTATAATAATTATATTTGTTTAAATCGTAAATTTTGAGCATAAAATAATTCAATATTTATATATCACTTTTTAAATTTATATAAATTTTAGAAGAAATTATTGAAAATTTAAAAAAATATTATGAAATTTTAGAAATCACAAATCTTGAATAATTAATTTACCCTACCTTGTACCTTATTCGGAAAAATCTATTAGAAACTCTAAAAAAAAAGTACATAGTGTTAATGTTTTACTATTAACACTAATCAGTTAACACTCTTTATTATTAATATTTAATTTTAATTAGTTACGTAAATTAATTTTATATTCATTTATACTTATTCTTAGCATAATTTTAATTTAGGAAAAATTGTGAATTGTGAATAAGGAAACACCTTGAAACAATTTTAATTAAGTTAATTAATAATTTAATTACTTTTTGTGACTAAATTTCCCATTTTTCATGGTTAATTGATAATTTCACAAATCTGGGTGGTTCATAATAATCATAAATTTGTGGTTTATTGAAATAAAATTTATTACTAAATTTGATTCAAAATTGATCTCGGTTCAACACAAATCAAACTCTACTTGAGTTAATAATATAAATATGCGACATTTCGCACAGTTTGAATAAATTTAAATAATTTGTAATTCTGTCTATAATTTTTACCAAAACTTTTACATCACAAATTTTCGTTAGAATCTAAAATTATGTATAATAGGACAATATTATAGATATTTCCATTATATAGAGTTTGTTTAGCATGGATAATTAATTTAAATGATTGTATAATTTTTGTGTTTAGTATTATATTAAAAATTCCCTAGAAAAAATTACTTTTATTATTTTCTACTCTGTTGTCTGGTGCATTTCTTTAAATACATAAAAAAACCATATACCCAAACATATAATTATGCTTTATTTATATTAAATTAAATTAAAAATATATGTATTTAGAAAAACTAAGTGTTAAATTTTTTTTTGTTTGTTTATAAATTAACAAAAATCAAAGAGTGCATAAATTTCACGTTGTTTTTAGCAAACTTCTGTGCCGCAGCGATGATGAAGATGAACTGGAATACTAAAAATTAAATTAAATGAAAATTTATAAACTAAATATTTGTAAATTTTTTATTGAGATCGAAATTAATTTATATTTTTTACGTATTCTGAGAAAATTGAAAACCAAAAAATGTGATTCGGACGGGAAAAATATGCCAAAAATTTTACTACAATTTTTTTTTTTTGTTTTTTTTATATATTTTGAATTTTGTTTTTTCAATTTAAAATTTTTAAATTTTTTTCTTTCTTAAATTCTATATTAAATTTTTGCACAAAAAAAAATAATATTAAAAAAATTAAAAATAACATTTAATAGGCTGTTAAATAAATCAATAAATAAAATAATAATAATAAAAATATATTAAAAATATAATAATTAAAAAATAATTAATTAAATTAAAAATGTATTTGTTTAGTAATAAAATTTTTAGTAAAAAAAATTTAGCTTATTATAGGCTTTTAGCTTTGATTTTTCATTAGTTTTTTTTTATTAAAAATATTTTCCATTATTTTTAAGAAAAAAATAGAAATGAAAGAAAATGAATGTCGTTTATTGATGTTGAAAAATATTAAATTTGATTTGTTAAGATTTTATTAAATTTATTGAAAATAAAAATTATGGAGCATAAATAGCCTTGAACTTTAAAGGTACTGTAGATCCTGAATTGAACGAAGACGTAGGTAGTAGTGTCTTGTGTAGAGTCTAAAATTTGGATCGACATTAGATTAGAGGACATTTTTGATATATTTTATTTTTGTTCAATAAACTTTTCCATCAATAAACGACATTCTTTTATAGATAAATTTTAGTTACCATTTAATACATTAATTTCTTGTTCCTTTAAATATTAATAATTAAATGAAAATTCTTGTTAAATAATTAATGAAATGATTTTTAACATAAAATAAATAAAAATCACAGAGGAAAATTATATATTTAAAAGTTATCAACTGGACAAAAATTCACTTAATAAGTCCATAGATTTTTGGCCAGTATTTCTTTTTTCCTTCTTTCAAAACTAAAAATTGAAAAATTTATCCAAATATTTTAATCAAATTTCCTTTAACTTTTGGAAATTTTCTCAACGATCAGATCAGTGAACGAAGTTTAACGAAGAATCGTTTTTGCAATTTAATTTTAAATAAAAAACTTTAATTTTCAATTATATACTAATCATAATTTTCTTGGACTCAATTTGATTATAGTTTTTTTAAAGTTCGTATTTTCTCTGTGATTTTAATTAAATTTATGACATTTTTTTTGACTTGGTTTGGCATCAAATTCAATCCTCAGAAAGCCAAAATGTATCTTTTTTTTTTAAATATATTTCGAATTTGATCAACAACAAAAAAAAATCTTCGATATTTCATCTCGAATTATTTATAAAGCAAAAAAAAAACTAATAAAAAAATGTGATAGTAGAATTTAATTTAAAAAAAAAGGAAAAAAAAAATTAAAAAATATAAAATTAATTATTGTTAAACTTGTTTTACAGAAACTAGAAAAATTTAGTTGTTCTTCCTTTAAAATTCGTTTAATAAATTTTATATTAGATTTTATGGTCAAGTTCAAGTAAAAAAAAATTAGTTCTAGATTTAAATTTTCTGATTTCATTTTAGTAAAAAAAAAATGCTGCTTTAAAATTAATTAATTTTTAAATTTATATAATAATGAAAAAAAAAATATTAGGAAAAAAGGCCTTTAAAAACACATAACAAAAAATTCATAACAACAAGAAAAGCTTCACAAAATTTTATATCAAATATTTAAAAACATAAAATTAAAAAAACATTTTTTGAACCCTTTGATGAAAAAACTTAAAATGATTAACAAAATTTTGTGATTTCTAAAAAATAAACAAAGTTAATTTTTCAAAATTTTTCAAAACTCTTTAAAAAAAGTCTGCGTTTTTTTGTAACTCAACAAAATTTTTAAACAAAAAAAAAAACAAAATCAAAATAATAATTTTATTTAACGCACCGTGGCTTTTAAAAAAATCGAAAAAAATTATTAAAATTTGCTATAAAAAAAATATGAAAATTTATTATTAGGAAAAACATTAAAATTTAGAAATAAAATTTATAAAAAAAAAAGTTATACATAAAAAATAAAATATTATAAAGTGAAAAATTATTAAAAAATATGCTTTTTATTTTTCTTATACATATTTAGAAAAATACCAAAAAAAAATATATATTAAAAAAAATATGATAAATTTTAATCCAACAAAAATCATGAAAAAAAATTAAATTGGAAGAAATTGCAAAGAAAAGAAAAATTATTTTTAAATAAATGTTAAAAAAGAAAAAGTGGAAAAAACAAAAATGTTAGGAAAATGTAAAAAAAAATGAAATTTTAAAGAATAATAAAAAGAAAATGGTAAAAATTCAGTTTGAACAAAAAATGGTTTTTATTTCAAATTTTTGGTTATATAAAATTTCATTTATTTCAGAGTAAGATTTGCCATTCAATAAGAAGGACTTTTTTATTGGTTCCTTCTTGGATCATAAAGTGTAAGTAAATATATTGAATACTAGAAAAACATTTCCGGTTAGACGTTCCGTTTACTAATTAATATATACGTCATACGAGTAATAATCGAGCGATGAATAATATTTCTAAAATAACTCCAATGATTTATTAAATTTCTCATGAAAATTTAATAGGAAATGATTGTGGAGTTTCTATATTAAAATAATGCATGACTAAATTCCTCTTTCCTTTCAAACATTTATAAAACTATATAAATATTCGTATCAATCCTTCCTATTTCTTGTATTTAATTTAAGATAATAAGGAATTGAAAATTCCATTAAACTTTCATGAATTCTAAAAACATATCCTAATTCAAAAAATTCTGTACAAAAAAAAAACATTCAATTAGGATCAAAATAATAAAAAAATAAAATATCATTAATTATTCACAAAGTTACTATAAAAAAAACATGTTTGAGGACACTGACGCAACAATGAGAAAGAAACAAAATTCACGCAGCCTCAGTAAAATGGAGTTATTTCATATTTTAGGGGGTTTTAAAGGACGAAAGTCTTTTTTATCATATAGTTTGTCAGACATTTGTATTGGAGATTTCAAAAATCAACAGAGAAATTATCAATTGTTTATGCTAAAGAAATTTAAACAATTCAAATTTGTCATCTGTAACCAAATCATAAATTATATAAACGATTATAGTATAAAAAGCTTTTTAAGTAAAAGTAGTAGTATAAAGACATGGAGTAGATTTTTAATTAGTAACAATTAAAATAAAACAACCCTAAAAAAAATTCGGCTTTAGTAACACTAATTTCCGGGAAAGAGAAATTAGATTTAATTTTTAAACAGAAGATAGTCCCTCGTTAGTGTTAAAAAAATCAAAAAAAAAAATATTAATAAAGTATTTAAATGATCATAAATTAAATAATAATTAATATAGTGTATTGAAATAAATAAAACGAAACAGAATTATTGAAATAGTATAGTTATTTACATGTGACTTAAATCTTTGATCCCAGAAAATCAAGAATAAGTTTAAGCATCATCAAAAGCAACTAGCTTATCTGAGCTAAATTTCTAATTCTTGATAACGCTGTTGCTGATTTTTTCTAATTTATAATTCTTGAAAACGCTGTTGCTGACCAAAAATTATAAAGAAGTTTTTTTATATAAAAGAAATATACTAAATATTTGTTGGGACACATGAGGGATGTGAATAATAACTATTAATTGACATTAAAAATTATATAATTTTTTAAATTCTATTGATTTAAAATAAAAACAAAATAAAATTTTATATCTCGAAAGTAAGACCCATAGTACAAAAATTGTCAAAGTAAAAAGAAATAAAAGCGAACTATGATAAATATTATTATAAAAATGAAATAAGAATAGATTATATATAAAAATCATAATTTATGATAACAATGAATAAATTTATATTTGAAAATAAATAGTTATCTGATATGAACAGTAAGATGGTAGTTTAAATTTAATATATGATGAACAATTAATTATAATACGTAAAAGAATACGTAATACGTATAATACGTAAAATATGCAACATTAAAAAGGAAAAACAATAATAAATAAAGGGATCATCCCAAAAATCGGGCTTTGATTATTGCAAGCAGTTAAAAATTATCTAACTGTTAGGGAGGGAATAGCCAAGGAAGAAAACACCATATCAAACTTCTAAACAGTCGACGTAATAAAATAAATATCAAGGTGGTTGTGAGAATATGATATTATTATAAATCAATTTATTAATTAAACATGAAAAAAGTCTAAATTTTATTTATCTATTGCACATAGTGTTTTTTTGTAATGGTGGCGGTGACAAGGACCACCCCCTCTGACTAACCGGGTAGAAAAATCTATGTGCAAGTCACCCCACTGCTGTTACACATCACGTAATTTGTATTATATCATTATACCAGTTCAATTTAAGTGGATAGTGGACAGATAATAGGCAAAAGGACTCCAAAAACTTTCATATATACCATTTTGAAATTAAATTTGTCTTTCTACAGACCATAAGAACGCTTAACTTTTAACGAATTTTAATTAAAAACAATATAAATCAACGAGACACATCCAAAAATAATTAATTTTATTGCTCAAAAATATGCTAAAATCGTCTTTAAGGATGTTCCATTAAATGTTTACACTTATAAACATTAAAATATAAAATTTCTCTGAAATATTTCAATTTAAATAAAAGTGTGTACTTAATAGACAGATATTTTTGTTTCATTGTATTAATTATCTACAAATATTTTTTTAGTATTACCATTCAAAATTTTAAATATACTGAAAATAAGCTTTTTCACTATCAAAACTTATATCCTTAAGCCCCCTCTGCGTTACTTTACATTCTCATAAATATATTTTTATGTGAGTTAAATATAAATACCGTACATATGCAGTCGTATATACTAAAGGACTTTTAAAGGATATTTCGTAAATACAAAATTCAGTATATTCTCAACTCTCGTACAGTGTCTACAATTTCATATTTTAGTATATTTGTTTTTTTAACGTATAGTTGGAAAATTAGTTATGTAGTTTTCTTAATTTTTCACCAAAAACATTTTTGGTATCTATATAGAAAAAATTATTCAGCAAAATTAACAAGAAATTAATTAACTTAATTGGATATAAAACTAATAAATATACTAAATTTATTTATAAATGGGTCGTAAACATATGAAACCACGTTTAATACCTGAACAGGATCAAAGAATATGTGGTTCAATATGTTTCTGTCAATTAACAATGATTTTATCATGTGTTTCAATTGTTTATTTAAGTGTTGCTGTTTATAGTCCATCATTTAAGTATGAAAAATTTTATTTGAAAATAAATAATTAAATTTATGAAATATAATTTTTTTTTATATATTTTAAAAAGGGCATTTAAATCTGGATTTGAACCTGAACCAGTTATGTGCCAGACAATTGGTATGTTAATGCCAAATAATTGTCCATGGGCATCATGTGGTGAATGGTGTTTAACCAAAACAAGTGGTTTTTGTCCACAAATACATTCAACAGCACGACGTAATGGTACCGATATACAATTTAATAATTGTACAAGAATAACTACAACACAATGCCCATTGGTAATATAATATTATTAATTAAATATTTATATATACAGTATACGATACGAGTATATATTTAATTTATGCTTCTATATAAAATTTAGTATAATAATCGCGTGCTAAATACTATAAATACTACTTTAGATATTAGATACTAAAATGATATAAAAAAACAGAAATATTTTAGTTATTGACCATATGTATATGTACAGTAAAACTTCGTTATGTCGAATCTGTAATCGAGTTAGGGCAATTCCGTTCTTTGACTCCGACTAAAGAAGTTCATATTATCAAATTTTTACTGTAAATATTCTAACTTTTTAATAGTTCTATGACCTAATTGTGTCCTATCCTATAAATAAATTCAAACTTTATTACTAAAAAAATTAAAACTATTAAACAAAACTTAAAAGTTACGTCTGAAAGTTAGATATCCTTCTAAATATAAAGTTTCGTTAAATCGGTTATTTATTACTTAAAAAAAAAGGATTTTTTCAGGAAATTTATATATTAATTAAATTAATATGACTTTGCTAAAATAATAACTTTTTTATATTAGTAAATATTTATAAATATTTAATAATTTAAAAGGTTTTTTATTTTTAGTATACAATTACATAATTTTGTTATCGCGTAGGTTGTTAAGGACTATATGCTTTTTTTATATAATATCAGTCTATTTATATTTTCAGGTTGATACAACAAAATTTAATATATTTAATTGTAACAATGGTTCAATTTGTTCCAATCTTCGTGGTGTATTCACTTGTACAAATGGTAATTTCTAATTAAAAATTAATAATTTATATAGAAATCAAATTTAAATCATTTCAAATAATTATAGGACATTGTGCAAATATTTCTGAATTTTTGAAATGTAATCATAAAGCTGATGGTCAACGTTATGATCCCCAAAAAGAAAATCTAAAATTAAATGGACATTTTGAATGTTATGGTATACAGAATTAGATTTTAATATCAATTTTTAATATAAAAATATTTCTCTTATCTTTTTATCAGGCACAACATGTCGAAATATAACTAAAAAATTTAAATGTGATCGATATTGTCCAAAAATAACTACAAATTCTATAAATGTTTTCATTATGCATGTAAGCGCATAAATTACAAATTTTAAATTTACTAAGATACAAAAAAAATAAATTATGGATATTTATTACATTTAGGAAAATAGTTTAACAACAGCAGATTGTGAAGTTGGAATTGCGTTTAATGAGGCAAGAGGTTCAGATCCAAATGTTAATATACCACCAACACAATTTTGGCAAGAAAATGATGGTATGCTTATTGCCAATTGTATGACATTAGATAGAGATTTAGATAAATTTAAGTATATAAATTATAAATGAATATTGATAAGATAAAAAATAATACTCCTAATATATTTTTTAGTGCTACTGATTGTTTAAATGGAACTGTTATTGATCCAAGTATAATACCACAGCCATTTATGAATTTTTCACAATTTTGGAAGATTTATGAAGAAAGTGATGTTGTATTAGATCCAAATCAAAGGTAAAAGTAATTTTTTTTTTCAACAATTTTGATATTTATTCAATATTTTTTTAATTTACTTATAGATTTCTTCCAAAACAATCAAATGTAACTATGATAAATTCAACGAAATTATTTATAAATTTAGAAGGTTGTGTTAATACATTGAGAGGTGAATGCAAAGATTTTGTTGATAGATATGGGGTTTGGGGTGATAATAATACAGCACAATCACGTTATCAATGTTATTACAATAAGGTAACAAAATTTTGTTGATAAAACTAAAATAATCTAATTTTTATAATTATTTACTTACAAAAGCATGATCCTGCATCTGTAATTGCATTTTTTTGACTTGATTTGGCCATTACGAAATTTTTTTTACTTGGTTTGGCATCAAATTCAATCCTCAGAAAGCCAAAATGTATCTTTTTTTTTTTAAATATATTTCGAATTTGATCAACAACAAAAAAAAATCTTCGATATTTCATCTCGAATTATTTATAAAGCAAAAAAAAAACTAATAAAAAAATGTGATAGTAGAATTTAATTTAAAAAAAAAGGAAAAAAAAAATTAAAAAATATAAAATTAATTATTGTTAAACTTGTTTTACAGAAACTAGAAAAATTTAGTTGTTCTTCCTTTAAAATTCGTTTAATAAATTTTATATTAGATTTTATGGTCAAGTTCAAGTAAAAAAAATTAGTTCTAGATTTAAATTTTCTGATTTTTTTTAGTAAAAAAAATGATGCTTTAAAATTAATTAATTTTTAAATTTATATAATAATGAAAAAATAAATTAGGAAAAAAGGCCTTTAAAAACACATAACAAAAAATTCATAACAACAAGAAAAGCTTCACAAAATTTTATATCAAATATTTAAAAAAAAAAAATTAAAAACATTGGAAATTTTAAAGAATAATAAAAAGAAAATGGTAAAAATTCAGTTTGAACAAAAAATGGTTTTTATTTAAAATTTTTGGTTATATAAAATTTCATTTATTTCAGAGTAAGATTTGCCATTCAATAAGAAGGACTTTTTTATTGGTTCCTTCTTGGATCATAAAGTGTAAGTAAATATATTGAATACTAGAAAAACATTTCCGGTTAGACGTTCCGTTTACTAATTAATATATACGTCATACGAGTAATAATCGAGCGATGAATAATATTTCTAAAATAACTCCAATGATTTATTAAATTTCTCATGAAAATTTAATAGGAAATGATTGTGGAGTTTCTATATTAAAATAATGCATGACTAAATTCCTCTTCCTTTCACACATTTATAAAACTATATAAATATTCGTATCAATCCTTCCTATTTCTTGTATTTAATTTAAGATAATAAGGAATTGAAAATTCCATTAAACTTTCATGAATTCTAAAAACATATCCTAATTCAAAAAATTCTGTACAAAAAAAAAACATTCAATTAGGATCAAAATAATAAAAAAATAAAATATCATTAATTATTCACAAAGTTACTATAAAAAAAACATGTTTGAGGACACTGACTCAACAATGAGAAAGAAACAAAATTCACGCAGCCTCAGTAAAATGGAGTTATTTCATATTTTAGGGGGTTTTAAAGGACGAAAGTCTTTTTTATCATATAGTTTGTCAGACATTTGTATTAGAGATTTCAAAAATCAACAAAGAAATTAAGAATTGTTTATGCTAAAAATAAATATTAAAATGATTGAAATTTTTAATCACGTAATTTATAATATTATCTTATATCATTTTACCAGTTCAATTTAAGTGTACAGTGGGACACACAATAGGCAAAAGGTACCCAAAAGTTGCCATATATACCATTTCGAAATTTAATTAATTAAAAATAATTAATTTTATTGCTAAAAAATATGCTAAAATCGTCTTTAAGGATGTTCCATTAAATGTTTACACTTATAAACATTAAACTATAAAATTTCTCTGGAATATTTCAATTTAAAAAAAAGTGTGTATTTAATAGACAGATATTTTTGTTTCATTGGATTAATTATCTACTAATATTTTTTTAGTATTACCATTCAAAATTTTAAATATACTGAAAATAAGCTTTTTCACTATCAAAACTTATATCCTTAAGCCCCCTCTGCGTTACTTTACATTCTCATAAATATATTTTTATGTGAGTTAAATATAAATACCGTACATATGCAGTCGTATATACTAAAGGACTTTTAAAGGATATTTCGTAAATACAAAATTCAGTATATTCTCAACTCTCGTACAGTGTCTACAATTTCATATTTTAGTATATTTGTTTTTTTAACGTATAGTTGGAAAATTAGTTATGTAGTTTTTTTAATTTTTCATCAAAAAAAGTAATCCCACTGACTTTATAATTAACATTTTTGTAATTTATATTTTTGCTAAAAGCAATTGACTGATTTTTAATTGAAAAATTGAATAAATGTCCTTTAAAATTAATATGAAAAGGAGAGTGAAATTATTATATGAACAAAGAAAATTTTCATGAATTCTTTTTGTTTTGTATATGTGTATACTTAATACGTTTCAGTGAAATTAAGTACAGTGATAAAAATAAATTTTTCATTAAATAAGTGATAATAGAAGGAGACCATTTACAATTTTTTTTATATAATATATAAATGAAAATTCATTAAACAAAATTCGATTTTATGTTGTGAATTTATTTATGGTATCTATAGAAAAAATTATTCAGCAAAATTAACAAGAAATTAATTAACTTAATTGGATATAAAACTAATAAATATACTAAATTTAATTATAAATGGGTCGTAAACATATGAAACCACGTTTAATACCTGAACAGGATCAAAGAATATGTGGTTCAATATGTTTCTGTCAATTAACAATGATTTTATCATGTGTTTCAATTGTTTATTTAAGTGTTGCTGTTTATAGTCCATCATTTAAGTATGAAAAATCTCATTTGAAAATAAATAATTAAATTTATGAAATATAATTTTTTTTTATATATTTTAAAAAGGGCATTTAAATCTGGATTTGAACCTGAACCAGTTATGTGCCAGACAATTGGTATGTTAATGCCAAATAATTGTCCATGGGCATCATGTGGTGAATGGTGTTTAACAAAAACAAGTGGTTTTTGTCCACAAATACATTCAACAGCACGACGTAATGGTACCGATATACAATTTAATAATTGTACAAGAATAAATACAACACAATGTCCATTGGTAATATAATATTATTAATTAAATATTTATATATACAGTATACGATACGAGTATATATTTAATTTATGCTTCTATATAAAATTTAGTATAATAATCGCGTGCTAAATACTATAAATACTACTTTAGATATTAGATACTAAAATGATATAAAAAAAACAGAAATATTTTAGTTATTGACCATATGTATATGTACAGTAAAACTTCGTTATGTCGAATCTGTAATCGAGTTAGGGCAATTCCGAATTCAAAAAATGCCAAATTCAGTATATTACAAAAAAAATTTGATGATGGGGAATTTTGACTGGTTCTTTGACTCCGACTAAAGAACTTCATATTATCAAATTTTTACTGTAAATATTCTAACTTTTTAATAGTTCTATGACCTAATTGTGTCCTATCCTATAAATAAATTCAAACTTTATTACTAAAAAAATTAAAACTATTAAACAAAACTTACGTCTTTTAAAAAAAAGTTACATCTGAAAGTTAGATATCCTTCTAAATATAAAGTTTCGTTAAATCGGTTATTTATTACTTAAAAAAAAAGGATTTTTTCAGGAAATTTATATATTAATTAAATTAATATGACTTTGCTAAAATAATAACTTTTTTATATTAGTAAATATTTATAAATATTTAATAATTTAAAAGGTTTTTTATTTTTAGTATACAATTACATAATTTTGTTATCGCGTAGGTTGTTAAGGACTATATGCTTTTTTTATATAATATCAGTCTATTTATATTTTCAGGTTGATACAACAAAATTTAATATATTTAATTGTAACAATGGTTCAATTTGTTCCAATCTTCGTGGTGTATTCACTTGTAAAAATGGTAATTTCTAATTAAAAATTAATAATTTATATAGAAATCAAATTTAAATCATTTCAAATAATTATAGGACATTGTTCAAATATTTCTGAATTTTTGGAATGTAATCATAAAGCTGATGGTCAATGTTATGATCCCGAAAAAGAAAATCGAAAATTAAATGGACATTTTGAATGTTATGGTATACAGAATTAGATTTTAATATCAATTTTTAATATAAAAATATTTCTCTTATCTTTTTATCAGGCACAAAATGTCGAAATATAACTAAAAAATTTAAATGTGATCGATATTGTCCAAAAATAACTACAAATTCTATAAATGTTTTCATTATGCATGTAAGCGCATAAATTACAAATTTTAAATTTACTAAGATACAAAAAAAATAAATTATGGATATTTATTACATTTAGGAAAATAGTTTAACAACAGCAGATTGTGAAGTTGGAATTGCGTTTAATGAGGCAAGAGGTTCAGATCCAAATGTTAATATACCACCAACACAATTTTGGCAAGAAAATGATGGTATGCTTATTGCCAATTGTATGACATTAGATAGAGATTTAGATAAATTTAAGTATATAAATTATAAATGAATATTGATAAGATAAAAAATAATACTCCTAATATATTTTTTAGTGCTACTGATTGTTTAAATGGAACTATTATTGATCCAAGTATAATACCACAGCCATTTATGAATTTTTCACAATTTTGGAAGATTTATGAAGAAAGTGATGTTGTATTAGATCCAAATCAAAGGTAAAAGTAATTTTTTTTTTCAACAATTTTGATATTTATTCAATATTTTTTTAATTTACTTATAGATTTCTTCCAAAACAATCAAATGTAACTATGATAAATTCAACGAAATTATTTATAAATTTAGAAGGTTGTGTTAATACATTGAGAGGTGAATGCAAAGATTTTGTTGATAGATATGGGGTTTGGGGTGATAATAATACAGCACAATCACGTTATCAATGTTATTACAATAAGGTAACAAAATTTTGTTGATAAAACTAAAATGATCTAATTTTTATAATTATTTACTTACAAAAGCATGATCCTGCATCTGTAATTGCTCGTTTTGATTTGGATTCAACTTATCGACAACTAATGGTAGCATTATTATTACCAACTATTGTTTTTGTTATATCATCAATTGCACTATGTATCATTACAAAATCAGTTAAAGTAATTAAATACAAATTAAATTTTACATAATTATGTAAATCATAATTTTTTTTTATAGGTTGGTGATGATTCTAAAATGCGTTGTGTATGCTGTGGTAGTAGTAATTCAGATCAAGATGGTACATTTCATACAAGTCGATCAAAATCAAGATATGAAATAGAAAATTTACCAGATGATAATGGAGATCAAATGGTATTTAAAATATATACTTAAGAAAATAAATTTTTAGATATAAAAATTTAATTTTTATTTGTAGGAAGAGCAAACAAATCGTATGGATACACACGAAATGATTGGAAGTACAAAATCATTAATACCATTAAGTCCATGTGATGAAGCATCAAATGAAAAATCATTTTTAGATGAAAAAAATGATCCCACCAAAAGTAATTTTGATAAAAGAGATGAAAAATCTTTACCATTAGTTGTGATTTAAACAAACAAAAAAAATACGTGAATAAAAATGAACTACTAGAAAATTATATATACATATATTAGCTAGGATGAATATGTTTAGTTCTATTTTTGACCGAATATATACTAAAACTTCTAAAACAGATTCATTCTAAATAAGAAATAGCTTACTGATGACAACTAAACTAAGGTTTAAATATTTTACCTTAAATTTCGTATAACTAAAATTATTGAAGCTTTCTTATACAAAAAATATATTTACATATAGTAAATGTTTATATAAACTTATTATATTCTATTTAAACAGAATTTGTGGAAAAAATATTTGCAATTTAATTGTATTTATATCTGCCTTAATATTGTCTTTAATATTTAAAATTTCATATTATAAATAATTAATTTACCAATTATATAAGTAAATAATTCTTTATTCAATAACTTTTTCTTCTCAAAAGTTTCTATAAAAAATATTTCCATTAAAAAAATCTTATAATTAAAATTTAAAACAAAATGGGAATTTATTAAATTAAATTAAAATATTATTAAAACCATAACGTGCCAAAAGGGTGAGAAATAATTTTTAAATAATCTCCCTTTTGTGCAATTTACGTTTAACAATTTTTGTAAATGCATTTAATATTTAAACAGAATTATGTTGAATATTTATAAATAAATGAAAATCAATAAATAAATAAATTATGATAATATTTGGAAAGCTCCATTAACCTACTGAGGGTACCAGGAGTCTCTGATTGGAACACGATCGAACAATTTTAACGATAGATGATAATTTTTGTAATATAAATGTTTCAATTTTATAATTTATTTATTTTTTAAATTTATTTTAATTTTTTTAATAATTAAATCATTAAATGCATCTTAATGACATAACAAAATGGGCCACCAATGTGTTGGTCCATGAATTAACAAAATGGACCACCAAAATAAATTTATTTTACCCTACAATTTTTATTTTTTATACCAAAAAAATAAGTAGGTATCTAAGTTTTGAAGCTTTATATTACTATTTTTTGGACTTCTTTTGGATGTTCATTTTTCTGAACCTTCAAAAAGCTTATAATAATTAAAAAAGACGTCAAGTTTTAGAAAATATACATGTAATTAATAGTAATAAACATTTTTAAATTTAAATCAATATTTTCTTTTTAAATATAAATATGAATTTGTTAGCTAAATTGCACCAATAAATTATAAATCTATAATTTTAAATTAATAAATTTTTAAATGCACCTTAAACCTTTCTTATAATAATAAAATTTACAATTTAAATTAAGATTTTTACGAAATAAAATATTTAAATAAAATAGAATCAATATGAATATAGGAGGAAATAGTAATACAAATGGAAACATAACGAAACAAAATCATTTTTTTCTTCAATTTCTGAAATAAATAAAATCAATTACTTTTTATAAGGTAAAAAATATTAAAAAACAATTTTAAGTTTTTGAACTATAAAAATGTGCCTTTATACACACAAAAAAAAAACTTTCAACTGATATAACGAAATATATTGCAATCAATTATGAAATAATTAAGTCTTTTGCTTCTCACAATTTAATAATATAATTATTTATATAAATTCTAAAATATTTTGAAAATTCATTTACTTATAAATTAGTTAAAATTTCAAAATATAAAAGAATTGATAGTAAATATATATTGTATAGTAAATTTAACAGAAATTTCACAGAAATGTTACAGAAATTTTACAGAACCAAGATATAAATATACTGTACAAGAAATTAAAAAAATGAAGGATAAAAATTTGTTTATAAATGTATAAAAATTAATTATAATATGAAAATATAAAATAAATATTTAAAAGTTAATTTAATTAATTATAAAAAATTATAATGGATAAATTTTTAATAAATGTTATTTATTCTAATTATTATCAATCTAATATTTTTTTTAATTTTGTAAGGTACTAAGTTAAATCAATTCAATTGGAATTTTAATTTTTGAAGGTATACATTTTCAAGATAGTGAGATTAGGCAATAAGAATGTCCACGTCGCGCCTAAAAGTACTCAATCTGTTGAAGAATTATGGAAAGGACTTTAGAGAATATTTAGTTACTATTATATTCAAACGTTTGGTTCGTATATTGTAACTATCCTATTTAATAATAAATATGATTACTATGATGATTAAAAATATTTTGTTTATTTATAAATATAAATAAATATTATATATATTTCCGTCATTTTGTTTGATCAATATTATTATTTTTATATTTATCGCAAATAATAATAAGTTAAATTCTATAATAAACGAAAATAATCAGTAATTCAATCATTAAACAGTGCAGAATTCATCCATAATTTAATAAAGACAAAATAGTGTAAAATATAGTAGGTCTTTTTATATAATTTTGTATTTGTGATGTTAAAATAGAAAATTAATATATAATATTATATATACTGTGCTACCCACTATCACACTCTAATCCATCATTGATTGTTCATTATTAAAAAAAACTCTAGAAATGCCACATTTTAATATCAAATTAAAGATATTTCAAATATTATAATAGTAGCACGCAAATTATAGTAATTTGTAGAATTTGATATAAATATAATCCTTTAATTTATAAGAACAATAATATAGTATGTATAGACAAATAAAATTCAAAGAAATGATTTAATAAAATTTAAACTAGTTATATATTTATTCCGTCAGGTAGCGCTTTCAAAAAATTAAATTTTATTATTTAGTTTTTTTGTAAACTAATATAAAATTTGTTGATTCTAAAAAGATTTTTGTTACCCAATTACGATACGAATTTTTATTATTAAAACTATTATTAAACATTTTTTTTGGCACACATCTAACTTTACACACCCCTTACATCTTTATAAAATAATATGACATCACGAAACAGTCATATTTGACTCAACCGATAATATCTATATATAAAAATTGTCTGGGTAAATTGTTGTAAACGTCATAACGTCAGTTGCGGAAAAAAATTTTTTGTTGATAAAGTGGTCGGTCGTTTGTTCGTTTTGTTGTATAGTCGTCGCAAAACAAAAATAAGGAAATAATAGTTTTGTTTATTTGAATTTATAGTTTGTTATTTAAATATACCAAATTTTTTTAATAAACTAATTGAATATTTATTATAAATTCAATCTTAAATAAAATTACTAATAAGAATAGTATCGATTGTAATACGTGTTGACTTTTTGAATTGTTTTTTTTTTTGTGGGGCGCAAAGAGGTAATGAAAAAATAACTTGATGTGCTACTAAAATACTCAATACAACATATAAGAAAAAATTTATCTTAATTTTGTTTTTTTTTTCTTCTTCTTTTCACTGCTATTTGGTTTTTGCTGTAAAATATTATTAAAACTGTTCTTTGCAACCAACAAATCTGCACATACAATTACATATATATTATAAAAAAAAACCAGAAAAATGCCATCAGCCCGACTTGCATTACGTGAAGAAGATGTTGTACGATTAACATTAGAATTTCTTGATAATCGTGAATTACATATAACACAATTATCATTAGAACGTGAAACTGGTGTTATAAATGGACAATATTCAGATGATGTATTATTTTTACGTCAATTAATATTAGATGGTCAATGGGATGATGTTATTGAATTTATACAACCATTGGAAGCATTACAAGCATTTGATATGAAAAAATTTTGTTATACAATATTACGTCATAAATATGTTGAATTATTATGTATTAAATCAGAAGCTGGTGGTTCAATAACAGCACCAGGACAAGGTGTTAATTCAATGGAAGGTGCTGTTGAAGAAGTTGTTCAAGTATTAGAACAATTAGATAAATTAGCACCAACAAAAGATGATTATTCAAATTTATGTTTATTATTAACATTTCCACGATTAGCTGATCATTTACAATTTCGTGATTGGAATCCAAGTAAAGCAAGAGTACAATGTTTTCGTGAAATATTTCCATTAGTTGAAAAATATTTACCACATGATCCAAAAATTGATTTTGTACCATCTGCTAAAAATGATCGTTTAATACAATTATTAATAAAAGGTGTATTATATGAATCATGTGTTAGTTATTGTCAAGGTAAAGCAACTGGTACAGCTGGTGAAAATATTAAAAAAAATATGTGCTTTTCAAAATTATTAGATGGTTCTGTTGGTTTTAGTGATTCCGATTTATCATTATTAAGTTGGTTACAATCAATACCATCTGAAACATTTTCAGTACCATTTGAACAAAAAACATTAAATGTTGATGTTGAACGTTTAGAAAGACCATCATTAGAAACATCATGGACAGAACATATGATGATAACACCAATAAAACCAAAAACATTTCCACATTCAGTAATGCCATTTACTAGACCACGAAGTGCTGCTGATATTATGACTAGATCCTTAATACCAAATTTAGAATGTTTACCATTTGGTTTAAATGCAAGTAAATTATCTGAAACAATTGAAAAATCATCTATGTCTAGATCAAGTTTTGCTAGTTTTCATTTAACTGGTATTAAACCAATTAATCGCAATGTTATGGTATCTAGTGTTGATAGATTATTTACAAATGATTTAACAAATTCTGGTATAAATAATCACAATAATGAATTTGAAAGTTTACCATCAATACAAGAAATACCAATACAAAAATTAAATGAAATGAGAATAATAAATGATAAAACAGATAAACCAATTAATAGTTCTGGTAGAAATAGTCCTGGTACAGCAACATCAACAGCAAAAAGTTCACGTCGTGATTCATTAAGTGAAAGAATTTGTTTACCAACAAATTCGACAATAAGTGGTGGTGGCAGTATAGATTCAGCAGCTGTTCACAATCCCGAAAATATAATTAAAATTGAACAACCACAAGAACAAATTAAAATACCAGAATCATCTAATGATTTTGGTATAAACAATGACCAACAATTACAACAACAAGAAAAATTTATTGATACACAATTTTCAACACGTATGAAAGGTGAATTATTTGAAAAATTTCATCAACAAAAATTAAATATGAAAGTTGAACCATTAATAGATAATAACAATCAAAATGTTAATAAAAATCTTTCATTACCATTAGAAAAAAACGAATCTACATCATCACTTCAAAATAAAAATGATGTAGTAAATAATCAAACGCTTCCAATTAAAAATCATAATGATAATAATGAAAATGATGATCCAGCACGACCACAATTTGTTGCTGTAACAACATTAGAAGATGTTCAAGCTGTACGATGTGCTGAATTTCATCCAAGCGGTAAAGTATATTCAGTTGGTTCAAATTCAAAAACATTTCGAATATGTGAATATCCATCATTATCTGATGTTACTGAACATCATGTTACTTATCAACCAACGGTATTATTTAAACGTACAAAACATCATAAAGGCTCAATTTATTGTATGGGTTGGTCACCAGATGGTGAATTAGTTGCAACCGGTTCAAATGATAAAACCATTAAATTAATGCGTTATAATGAAATGAAAAAACAGCTTGAAGGTCGTGAAATTGAATTAACAATGCACGATGGTACTATAAGAGATTTATGCTTTTTAGAGGATACAACAAATAAAACAAGTTTATTGATAAGCGGTGGCGCTGGTGATTGTAAAATTTATGTTACTGATTGTGTTACAGCAACACCATATCAAGCATTAAGCGGTCATGGTGGACATATATTGTCATTATATAATTGGGGTGGTGCAATGTTTGTATCTGGTTCACAAGATAAAACAATACGATTTTGGGATTTACGTACACGCGGTTGTGTTAATACAATTACACCAGCAACATCACCAACAACACGACAAGGTTCACCAGTTGCTGGTGTTTGTGTTGATCCATCTGGACGTTTATTAGTATCTGGTCATGAGGATAGTTCATGTGTATTATATGATATACGTGGTAATAGACCAATACAATGTTTTAAACCACATTCATCTGATATTAGATCAATACGTTTCTCACCATCTGCTTATTATTTATTAACTTCCGGTTATGACAATAAATTGGTATTAACAGATTTACAAGGTGATTTAACATTACCATTACCATCGGTAGTTGTTGCCCATCATTCAGATAAAGCAATATCTGGTCGTTGGCATCCAACTGATTTTTCATTTGTATCAACATCAGCTGATAAAACCGCAACATTATGGGCATTACCACCATTATAATTTGATATTATATAACCGAAATATTAGAGGCATTTGCCACTTTTATAATTTGATATTATAACAGACAAAAAGAAATGAAATTCTTTAATAAGTTTATATTGATATTAACAAAAAAAAATGAACAAAATTAATTATTCGTTGAACATTTATATTAATATTATTACATTTATATTTAATTCATCAAAGTACTCATATATTATATATTATATTATTACCTATTATTATTATCTTAATAAATAAAGAATTTAAGCACAAATATGAATTAATTTGATTTCCAAATATTTTTTTAGATAGAAAAACGGATTGATAAATATTTTCTATTACACAAATTTTAAAAAACGTATTCAATTCATTAAAAATAGAGGAAAGATCATTTCGAAATTCTATTAAAATATTGTTTTTTAGGATGGTACTTACCTTTAATTCCTCCTGACGACGAAAAGCATCAGCCATTAATCTCTTTCTAATATCTTCATTTATTGCCATTTCACGTGCTGGTGGTCCTTCTTCAGATTTTGTAATTTTTATCAATAATTTACATTTATTATTTTTACCACTATAATCTTTTAAAAATTTATCAGGTAACATTTGATGTCCAGCAAACCATAATTGTGCTTTGGCCACTTCAATTACATCTTTAGAAGCCTGAATGTATTTACAAAAAAAATCAAATCTAAACAATGTGATATAAATTTATTTTAATATATTTACTTGAGTTCCTTCAAGTTCTTCAGTATTTGTAAATTCCATACGAATTGGATCATGTGGTGGTAATTGCATTGGATAAACAATTGTAACAGCACCACGTAATATATTCAATGCTTCTTCAACCATTTTTAATGTTAATGGTTGATTATTTAAAATAAGTTTCTGTATAGAAAAATTAATCGATTTGATTTTAATTATTTAATTTAAGATAATAAAAGAGATTTTTTATACTTTATCAATTCGTTGTCTTGCATCTTCCATAGCATTTTTCAATACATCTTGCATATTTTTTTGTGGTTGTCTACCATTACGTCTACCAACTTCATCCTTTAAAGTAAAGAAAAATATCGATTTGATTTTTTTATTAGACATTTATTAGAAAATCTTAAAAAATTACAAACCACATTTATTATATAGCCACCAGATGGTATACATTTATCAGCCCAGCTATCAGTTAATTTTAATTCACTAATTTGTTCATCAGTTAAACCAATCATATCTGCTGGTAATGTAATACCATGATTAGCTAATTCTTCCATTTCATAACAAATTCTTTGAATTTTTAACCGTCCATTAAATATAGCACAAATATCTTGAATTATTTTTTGTATTGAATCTTCCATATTTGCTTCAATTAGAAATTGATTTTCATCACCACGTTTGATATGTAAACGAACCATTTTTTTTTTTAAATCAAATCTTATTAATGTATATAGATGAAAAAAATAAGTATATATTTTAATTAAATTCAAATGAATAATAAATGAAATTTAAGTTGTTTGATATTTTATATTGTAAACTTTTCTGGAAAAAAAACTATAATATGGGCAAACTGTTGCTTAGGTAATTTCAAAATCATTTACATAATAATATTTTGTTTATTCCATATAAACAAAATATTTGTTTTTGCATTATAAATAAATGTCGGTTTTTTTTTAAATGTTTGTACAGAGATCTTATTACGAAAAGGAAATGTTTGGATTAGAAATAGAAATTGTAATAATAACTGAAAAAGTGATTTGTATAAATTTTACTTAACAATTTCATCCTTCATTGTTGATGTTAAATTAATCAACTAAATATCACCTAACAACCAACCAAATCTTATTAATAAAAATTAATTTTACACTAAAAAATTTCAATTTCAATTATAAACTATATACAGTGGCGGTTAAATATAAAAAAAAAATTAGCCCAAATTTATTTCCAGAATCAAATTTCAAAAATCTATCAAATTTAAAAGTTGACTATTTAAAATTTCATAATAAAACAGACAAATTTTTATTTTTATTATTTAAAAATATTGGTTTTGTTTACCTTTTAATTTTTCACATAAATTAAAATTATTAACACTTATTAAGTCATTCTGTTTAAATATTGAAAAAAAAATATTATTATTTTCTTTAAGAATACAAAAAAATATTTGTTATTTTTCTATTATTTTTTTTTCTTAAACCACACAAAATAAATAACTTAAAATTTAAAAAAAAATAATAAAAAATTGTTGATTCTTAATAGCTATATTTATATATCTAAGAATATAAAAAATGATGAACAAACAGGAATAAATTATATATATATATATATATAAAAATAAAACTACCAAAATCAAAATTTCAATAAAAATAATGAGAGAAAAAAGTTCACTTAATTTTCTGTTTTTGTATAAATAAATAAAATATTTTACAAATTGTATTTTATCAGTGAATACAAAGTTAAAACAAAATATATAAAATATTTTTTTTATATAACAAAATAATTATCGTTTATTATTATTTTTTTTTACGCTATGCGTTTACACTGGTACTACACAAAAATAATTTTTTTTTTTTTTTAGTTTATTTAAAAGCTAAAATTAATTAATATAAATTTTTACTTTTATATATATGTATATATATATATATATATTTTTTTTTTAAATAATTAGCTAATAAACAACACAAAATTTTGGAATCTAAAAAGGCTAGTTTCTTTTTTTTCTATATATAAAACATCGAAATTAATAAATTAAATAAACACTATAATAATAATATTATACATTAAGTTTTTTTCATTTTTTTTTTTGTTTTTTGTTTTGTTGTATAAAGAATTCAAGTGGTGTATAAGGGATAGAAAAAATATGGAAATCACATTATATTAAAAAAGTTCGGTTTTTGTTTGGAAAATATTGTCTATATAAAATTTAAGTTAATATATTTCTTTTTTTCTGTTATCTTAAATATTTTCGGAAATTTTCCAATTCATGTATACTGTTTGATAATCTGTAAATAAAAAAAAACCATAATTTTAAAATTAATTAATATGAATTTTAATTAAATTTCTGTTTTTTGTCTAACCTTCCGAATGCATTAAATAATGATACAATTTCCGTTCTTGTTAAATGAAAAAATATTTGATTATCTGATTTATTATTCCATATACCATTTTTGGCAGCATAATTTAATTTTTCAGAAAATAATATTTTTAATGCAGTACCAAGTCCTTGTGTTTGTAATTTACCCCACAATCGACATTTATCACAACCAACACAATCCATAATTCTAGATATATTACGGAATTTCTCACGAAAATCATTTTTTAATTTAATTGACTCAATACCACTTGAAAACATTTGACCTTCATCAAAATGTGATGGAAATGATCTATTCGAAAAGAAAGAAAATTTAATTAAATAGAAGATTTTATTTGAATAAAAAATATCAATTTACTCGATAACATTTAGAAGATCATTAATAGCTAATTTAACTTCATGATCTTCTTCAGCAAAACCTGTATAATATTCTTCATTTCGTAAATATGGTGCTGCTTTTGCTAATGCCCGCAATTCAACCAAATATATAAAATATAAATTTTTTAACCAATATGGTCCTTGATTATGTGTTATTTCAGGACTAAATCTACGTTCAAATTCTTCAATATTTTGTCCCCAAATACCTTTTGGCTGTGATAAATAATCATTACTTTCAGCCAATAAATATTTTGAGCATAAATGTATATTAATGCTTGTATGTAAACCAGATATTAAACGATAAAATGCTCTTTGTTCCATACATACATTCAACATATCCAAATATGGTATATATGTTAATGATTTACTACGATTATTTGTTGCAAAACAATTTTCTAAATATATACTATTCCATATACGATGTGCTGATTTCCCTTTATAACCAGTAAAACGTTCTGGATTTAATGTTAAATCAACATATTCAGCATCATTTTGTATATCATCTAATATACAAAAATCATCTTCAGCTTCATCATGATCTGCCCATTTTTGAAAACCTTCATGTGCTTGTTCACTAATACTAGTATTTAAATAACTAAGTTCTTGATTTAAATCAACGCAACCTTTTTCGTTACCACGTACTGTATACTATAGATTATTTTAAGTAAATAGAAAACAATTATACACAATTAATAATATTATCATTTATATTGAAAATTATTTCATTTAATCAATTTGATAATTTAAAACTAATCTATATTTAATATTTTTAAACAAATAATGCATATTATTTTGTATAAATATTATTTCAAATTTGACTTTTTTATATAATTATATTGACGTCAGCTAAAAAATATGAACCACGTAGGAAATTTCTATGAGTCAATTTAAGCCATATAAGATTTATCATTTTCGTGTTTACAAAAATGTTAAATAGTAAAAACTCTTTTAAATTAATTATACTGATAACAATACCCATGTAAATATAATTTTATCACTTAAAAATAATACAATTTTTGATATCAATTTACTATAATTAGAATTTTGGCAACAAAAATTTTCATATAATTTTTTTTCAACAAAAATTTTCATATAATGAAATTGGAAATATCAATTCTAATCTAAATTAGAATTCTAAATTTCCCGTTAAATTTTTAGATGATGTAATTAAAAACTAAATTTTGTAATAAATATTATATGTATTAATATACCTTATATGATGGTACTTCTTGATGTCCTTTTATACCTTCTGGTATATCTTTTTCTTCACATGATTCAATATGACAAAATCTCATTGCACATTTACTATCATCTTCCCAAAATGGACAATCTAGCCGTAAATTTGTTTTATAAAAACGAAAATAATCCTTAATTAATAAACTTTGAAGTCTTGGAAATATTTTAACATTATTGAAATGATCAACTGTATCAACATTACAACTACAATCATTTATGGATCCTTGTAACTAGAAAAGTAATAAAGTTAATAATTATATTTTTTTAGGTGAATTATATTACTATACCTCACAGAAACAACTTTTATTTATATCATTATTTGACATAGAAAAGTATCCACTAGTTTTACATATGAATAATAAAATTAGAAATATTGTTAGAACTTTTATTTGCCTTGACAATGACATATTTTGGTTTTCCTTTAGTTATCTGAAATTTAACATTTAAAAAAATAATATAGTAAATAAATATGAAATAATAATAATATTTATGAATAAGTGAATATAAATATTTAATTACATTTTTTGTTTGTTTTTGTTTTGGTTATTTTTAATTGTTATTTAATACCGTGAAACGTAAAAATTTTGTTTTTGATTGGCCGAAATTAAAAAATTGAATGAATTTAAAAAATATAATAGAAAATGAGCCAAAGGTGTCACTGAACTGTCGAATTTTGTTTTGATAATTTTGATAAGTATCAAAAAAAAAATTGTTTCTATTTTTTAACTTAAGTTAATTTTATGAATTTGGGAAATAGTTTTAATTGGTTTTTAGTCACTATTTTATACATTGTTATTAGACGATAGACTATAGTTTTCTCTTGGTTAAATGCCAATGCCACTAATATTTTTGTAGGTGGATTCGTGAATTTTAATTAGAGACACGTATATCTTCTCAGTAGAATACAAAAATACTATAAAAAAATAAACATCTGGCGGCGGCAGTTTTGCATTTGTATATATATATATATATATATATAAGTTTGACAAAGTTATATATAGATAGAAGAATTCTTAAATATATGGACGTTTTGACATTATTTCAGCTGTTTTTGTGCTTCAATTTCAGAACGCGACATACTTAGTTTTGATTTGTAGCATTGCAGCTGGAAAAATATAAGAGTTGTCACTTTTTAGTCACAATTTTTCAAATTACGAAAAATATGGTTCCAGAATCGGTGGAATTGAATTGGATCATTACCAATCATAATTGTATTATATATAGCTCATTTACTGTGAAATAAAATATTTTATAATTTTTCTTCAGTTGAAAGGGAAATGAATTTGTTCATGGTAAGAAAATATTGCAATTAGAAATATTTATTCAATTATCTTCTTAATAAGTAAAAAAATGAAACTAATTTTGTTCAACATAAAATTTTTTATATTCTTTATGATTTTTAGTAAGCGTTAAAAAAATGAACACAATAAAAAAATATTTTGTTTCAGTTTCATTATTTTTTTTTTTTTTTACCAGATTTAGCACATATATCAATTCTTGCAGCTTCCAATGTTGCTTCATCAATTTGTGTTTCCTTATCAGCTGGAATATGATTTTGAAAAACTTTACATTGCGGTATTAATTCAACTTCAAAAATATTTTGTTTATATTTGCATTTATTTTTACGAAAACAATAAACGTCTGAATCGTTTCTTTGACATTTCTCATGACAAATCTAAAAATTTATATTAATAAATAACTATTTAATATAAAAAAATAAAAAATATTACATTAAATAATTCATTTTTCTTAGTCCTTCTTGAATTAGACATTGTTTAAAATTTGAAAAACAAAATTCAGTCACTAACAATTTAATACATTCATCACCAAGAAAATATTTAAAATGAGTTTAATTATTTTTTTTTAAATAAATTGCTGGAATTCCCAAAGAATAATTGATTCTCTTAAATAAAATATAAACGAGGTTTTGTATTTGATTGTCATATTTTTTCAATATTCAATTAATAATTAATAATCTATTCAATCGAATTGGCATTTGTCAACAAACCTCTATTTCAACTTGGTTGAATATATAAAAATGGAAGTAAATTTACAAGAAATTTATTAAAATGTCAGTAACACATAATACTAAAAGTAGTTGGAATTACTTTTATTTATTACTTTATTGGAAGAAATTTCAATAAGTTGAAACGCAAGTTGAATTGGTGACATTCAACAAACAACAAATATAACCAATTATTGTAAGCGCAGTGTTGCTTTGCCGCGATTGTGGGAGTAAACCTTTTTTTGTCATTCGTTCTTTCAAATTTTGACATTTCGATTCGACAGCCAAATTGAAAATCGCAAAACAATTATTTTTATTGCAAAAAAATGGCTAAAATTAATCAAAAAGATAAAAAACAATTAATAAATGAACGGAAGATGGAAACTAGAGAATTAAATACAAAGAAAAGACCTTTGAGAGGAATAAGCAAAGATAAAAAAGTAACATTTTCATACATTTTACCATTTGTATAAAATTTGGAAACAAAAATTACATTTCTTTATTTTTTATTTAGGATACAATTAATTCGACAATTAAAAGAGTAACTGCAAGAAAACAACCCTTCTCAGTTGCTAAACAAGCTGAATATGCTGCAAAAGCAGAAGCAAAAGCATTACGAATAAAACAACAGAAAGCTAAAAGATTAGAAAAAACAATAATTATAAGTAAAAAAACTAAACGTGGTCAACCATTAATGAAAGATAGAATCAATTATCTACTTAAGCAAATTCAAGAATCTAAAAAATAAAAATAGTTTCGATTTAAAAAAAAAATACTATTTTTTATTTCCAAAAGAAAATTATTATATACACATTTTTTTTTTGTTATCTAGAATTCTTTTTGCCTTACATATTTCTTTTTTGGAAAAATTGAATATACAATATATCAAAATACAAAACGAACAAATAATAATTTTTTTTTTAAGATATAAAAGAAAAAATACGTCATAATTATTTTTTTACTACTTCTTTTTGCCTTTTTTCTTTTTACCACAAACATTCTTTAATTCCGAATCTAATTCAACTTCATCAATTTGACTTTCTCTTGTACATTTTGGACGATTTATAATTACTGGACATTTTGGTGTTTTTAATTCAATTTCAATAACATTTTGTTTATTTTTACATTTTTGTTTTTTACCCAATTTTAATATAAATACATCTGAATCAGTTTCTTGGCATTTTTCATGACATATTTCAATACCATTTTTATTTGTAGTATTAATACCTCTTAATGCTTTATCAATATCTGGTCCAATAACTTGCATACAAATATTACGATTATCTGGACAACATTTTCTATATTTATCAATTTTATCAGTTGTACCATCACATTCTTTTATAACTGGCATTGGTAATTCAAAATTTTGACATAATTCACTACTTGGATATTTAACATTACCACGAATTTTTGGTAAATCTTTTTCATTTAAATATTTACCACCAGTACTTTTTTTAATTGATGTTGATAAAAAATGACTTTTTTGAAAACTTTTACCACAACAAACTTGATTACTATCACCTATATTATCTCTCTGTAATTTTGTGAATATTAAATGAATTAATTTACATTTATTAATTATTTAACATAATTGAGTTAAATGTTAAACTCTTTTAATTATTTAACATAATTGAGTGATTTTACATTTTCAAATTTGATACTTTTCCAAACTTAAATTTACACTTCTTGTACTAAAGCTCTTTTATTTTGGAAAAAGCCAATTTGAATTGTAAAATGATCAATTTTAACTGAAAATGTTATATATACATATGTATTCTATATACTTACTTTATTACCACAGCATTCATCGCCATCGCTTTCATAATCACTATCAGCAATATTTTGTATATAATGGGAATTTTTTAGTACACGTACAACCATACCACTACCATTTAAATTAGCTTCAAATTCATCATATTCATCGACTGTTGCTGGTTTTGGTGTTGGATTAACAACACATGGATAATAACATGGTGCTTCAGAACATGATGTGCATTCTCCTAAAAAAACATAAATCACGTATTTTTTACGGTTACATAAATTTCTTTTTTGAGTTTTTCGAATTTTTTTTTTAGGGGAATAAGAAAAATTTTGAATTTTGAATTTTTGTTTTTGTATTTATTTATTCGACTGATTTTTTTTTAATCAATTTTGGTATTTTTATTAGATTATTTTTTTTTTCAAATCTTTTCAGCAACTATTTGCAATTTTGTCCATAACGTTTTATAAATCTGCGTATTACTGCAAAAATAAATAATTTTATTAATTTTCATTATAAAAATTATAAATGGATTTTAAGAGAAAAGTTTTCGGATTTTGGTCGATAAAATTTTATGAATGGAAAATTTTATTTTTAAATTAAAATCGACCATATTTCATTATTTATAGTTTCATTAAAATTATTTCCTTATAATTTATTGACCATTTATAATTTTTTATCAACCAAAAATTAATAAAATTATTTAAATATATTTATGCAAATTTTTATAATTTTCTAAGGAATATTTTTATTGTTATATAAGTTAAATATTATATAAGTGAAATAGTATAATAAATTTACCTTCGCCTTCTTCTTCCTCTTCATAATCATCACCAGGACACGGTGCTAAACCACCACCTCCACAACGTTGAGTTGCTGGACATGGTGGTGGGCATGGTTTTGGTGGACATGGACATGGTTTACATCTTGGTGAATATTGACAATTTTTTGAATTTGGATCACAACAATCAACTGGTGGTTTTGGACATGGTTTATATGTAGTTGATTTACAAAATGGAAATGGTGATACAATTGTTGGTCCCATACATGATAATCGTATAATTAATACTAAATTACCAGTTTGACGACCTCTCAAATCAAATAATGATAATAATTTCTTTTCAATTGTTGATGATGGACAAAATTCTTCAGTTCTTGGTATTTTATCATTATTACCACTACTATCATATACATTTTTATTTTTACTACCACTACTTTTTTTTGATGTATCTGATGGTATTTTACTTAATTGTTTTTCAAATGCAACTAAACATGGATTATCTTCTAAAAAATCAGCTGTAGTTTTTTCAAATATATTTTTAACTGGTACTTCAGTTGTACCAAGTAAAAATTTACATCTTTCAATTTTCTTTTTATAAATATGTACAAATAGTTTATCATCTTTTGTAATTGGTGTTTCTAAACCAAATAAACAACATTTACCACTTTTTGTTGGTGTACATGAATCTAAACAACCACCAAATTCTGGATCACAAATATTTACAAATACACTTGAACGAAATGTTAATTCACAACATGTTAAATATTCATCTGGCGCACATTCATTTGGATGTGTTATTAATAAATCATCAACAACAAATTCAAACATATATAAGAAATTTTGTGCCATTATTATTTATATATATTGTGATATATATTTAATTTTTAATTTATTATATATAATAATTAATAAAATTTTGTTCAAAAAATTGTTTGTAACCAATCTAACCAATCTAAAGTAATGTTAATATATTGTTGAAAAGATAGAAAAAAAAATTTTTTACGATTATTTTTAGTAAATCAATTATTTTAATCGTCGAATAGAATTTTTTTTTATAAAATATTTTATTAGGAAAATTTGAAATAAAATAAAATAAAAACAAAATTATTTTTTTTAAATGTTTCAGAAAATATCTTAGCTTATGATGATTTAAAAAAAAAATTTTTTTCTATAAATATTTTATTTAAAAAAACTCAAAACTTTTTCAAAGTGTAATTTTTATCAATAGTCAGGGATGAAATGAGTTATCACGTTGACCTGAAGGATTTTTAAACAAATATTGGATATAACTACAAAATAGACTTCTATTTTACAAAGCATCATATCTCTATTAGTTAAATAGGAAAATATCCTTTAAAATTATATAAATTTCTCTCTGTCAATTCAGGATCAAAGCTCCTCTTATTTTGAAGAGTTTCCATCAGATATAGCAACAAAATAGTTCCACTCAATACACAGTATGCTCATATTGTTTACCATCCAATGTACTGCTACGACTGTCAAAGAGTAAAATCATCAGAAAATAAACATATGCTTTAAAAAATTCTATAATCTCTTCGGCACACTGCCCACCTAGGATTTCCTCGATAATTTGGTTGGTCAATTCTTACAAAATGTTCAAATATTATTCTAAAAAAAAGAATTAATAA
The DNA here is from genome assembly GCA_949752835.1 of Empis stercorea. Classification (NCBI taxonomy): domain Eukaryota; kingdom Metazoa; phylum Arthropoda; class Insecta; order Diptera; family Empididae; genus Empis; species Empis stercorea. Next base: position 3,976,067 of record OX457085.1, read on the forward strand.
TATCGTAAATATCTAATGCAACACAACATAGTTTTTATGTAATGTAAAATTTAATTATTAATATAATATGAAAAAATTGTTCATATACTTTGTCGAGATAAATGAACGTTTCTGGTATCTGTGAATAAACATAGAAAAGCTATTAAAAGATAAAATTTTAACATTGTTAAGTGGAGAAAAAGTTTTCAATGAGATCGGACGTGTCTTATTCTTATAAATATTTTAATATAATTTGAAATATTTTTTTAAATATAATTTAATAACTTTTAAAATTTATTGCAATAAATTAATTAATAATTATAATTACTAATAATTATTTTAGAATTGGCTATTGAGTGCGGTGTGGTGTTAGTGTTACAGACTGTTTTGTGTAAATCTTCATAATAAATTGAGAATATTTATAAATTATGCGAATTTAAATAATTAAATATTATATCAAATTTTAATCTAGTAAGAAACATAATTAATTAATTGGACTATGCATAATTTTAGTACATTGATTATTGATTGTAGTTATATATATAAAATAATAACTTGAATAATTTTTGAACGTCGTACTGATTATTATTATTATTATTATTGATATTTAAATTTTAAAATTCCAATAGTACTTATAATTTTTAAAATCGCTTTTATTATTATTTTCTTAGTTTTCATTCAATTTTAACAGTTTTTTTTATTACTTAATTAAATATTCATTGTTGAGCTTTAGAATCTGGGATCATCCAAAGTAAATGTTAAATTATTTTTATATTCTTTGCGTATATCTAAAAATTATGTGATGTTCTACTCTATGTTGAATATTTAATTTATGGCTGTATTGTTGTATAATTTCACTATTGTAGAAGAAAAAGGTTTTTAGTGATGGTCTATTTTGAATTTTGGAAAATGGAAAAAGGTAAATAGAATGATTCTATATGTATTTCATGTAAAAATATGCTCTTCATTCCTTTACTGAAGAATTTTGTTAAGGAGTATTTTTAAACTTAACTTTAACTTTACTTATATAATCTTAACTTTAAATTTCACTTATATAATCAATAAATTATGAAATGTGGGACTAAGGGATTTACAACGACGACAGTTTGCTACTGACAAGATATTCGGTTTTCTTTCACTAGAACCTGAAGGTGAAAAATCTTTTCTCTTAATCTGAACTTTAATACAGTGTTTAATGCAAAATTTTGCTGAGAAATATAAATACATTTTCTTGATAACTATTATCTTTGGTCACGAATGAACCTATACAAAATTTATTTTTCCATATTTACTAAATCTGATTTTGTAATAATTATTTGTTATTCTAATTTTTATTATTTATTTGTTTTGTTTATTTAATTTTAATTATTTTCCTTTGATTTTATGTTAAATTTCATTTTAAATATTTAGTTTTATTAGGATTATGCCAATCGTCCCTAAATCTTTTAGCTTGTGCATTTCTATTGTTTTAACTCTTCATTAAATTCTACATTACTTAAATTAATTTATTATGTTAATTTATTATTTTTTTACATGCTTTCTAAGCTAATAAATTGAATAAATATCATAAGTTTCATAAATTGGGGAGGTGAAAAGTGTCGAACAGTTGTTACTATTTGGAAAATTTAAGTGTTAAATTGATTATGATTACATAAAAAAAGTGAATACAAATGTGAAGTTATAATGAACCATTAGAAAAATCTATTAAAAGATATAAATTTTATGATAAACTTTGATTTTTTTTATCTTGTTAAAAACAAACTATTATAATTACCATGTAAAAAATATTAATTGTATCAGTGTTTTTCATCTAATTATACGTACAGAGTGACAGCGAATATTTTATACATTTTTAAAATTTTCAATTAATTATATCTACAATAATACATAATTTATGCTATTTTTAAGATATATTTTAACATAAGTCTAAATTGTTTGGTATAACTACTTCAACTCTTGGAATACTTGCAAAATAAATTTGTAATTTACTTTCAAATTTATGTTTGACTTGATTATAATAGAAATTAAAAATTTGCTCTGATAATCATATGTTGCAATAAATAAAACTGTTAGTGTATAAATGTTTCTCAACATTTTTGATTCTATAAAATTATTTTTGTTATGCTTTTATTCCTAAGTATACACACACAACATACAAAATAAAACTTTCAGATCACCTGGTTTGTTTTCTATTTGTGACGTATGAGAAAAAAGTAACCACTTCAGTTGTAAAATGATAAGTAAAAACATGATAAATTAATCTAAATAACCAATATATTATTATTATTATTATATCAATTTAATGGAATATCAAATTTTTAATATACTGATAAAAATATATATATAAATAATATTAATATAATATAATTGTTTTAATGATAAACACAGAGGTCTAGTTGTCGAAATATAATATATAAATTATTCAGTATTATTTAAACTGTTGGCATTTTAAGATCGAAAAAGAAATTATAGTAAAATAATTTGAAAATAGTAATTGCAAAAATTTATTGTATTTCTTAGAATTTTAATGTTAAATATAGTGACATATGATAAATAATCTGTAATATTAATCCAAGTGGTTATAACTTTGAAATAATAATCTTTTTTTTATATAATAATTATAAATGATTTTCGTTATTTATTTAATTTCAATTTTTTTAAAATATTTATTTAATTTTTGGTTTTCTCCATATCGTTTTTTAACATTAATTTTACACTTTCTTTACATTATTAAAAAATTTCTATAATGTATATTAAATATTGGTATAATTAATATATTTTTTGATAAAAGTATGTACTATACAATATAATTTAGTTATTGGAAACAGTAAAAATATATATACATAACAAAAAATCTTATCACAAATTATATAATCTTTTTTTTTTATAAGTTTAATTTATTAGTGTTTTACCTGAAAAAAAAAAATGATTTTTATTATATTGGTTATCGATAATAATATAAATATAAAATTTAAAACATAAAAAAAAATGAGTTGATAAGCATAAAAAATATAAAAAAAAAAGTTCAAGAAAAAAAGTGTGTATAATTTCTAAAGGATAATCCAGCTTATTAAAGGATAAATTGGATAAAATTTGACAGAAAATCATTTTAATGGTAAAGTATATATAGAAGAGCTAAAATTTAATAATTAAAATGGTACAAAAAATTAAAAGAAATTTTTTTATTGAATTTTTAAAATATTTTTTTATTTTATGATTAGATAACAAAAATATTTTAAATTATAAATAATTAAAGAAATAAAAATATATAGCTACTTATATTTTTCAGAAAAATTTAATATTTTAGTATTTGAATTGAATTGTTTAATAATGGAATTAAAAGGATTTTAATATTACTAATAATATAGATTATGTTGTATTAAGTTTGACACATCATTGTATATAGAAGAATTTAATTATACTTTAATAATGATATTAAATATGAAATTAACGAAAATAATAATTGAACTATTATAGTGATTAAAATTTTAATGCCATTATTTTGATTATGATTTTTATTTATAAATTTTTAGATCTGATTCAGTAATTAGAGGAATATCCTTAAAATTTATTTAGATATTTTGAATAAAACAGGGATCTTAAAAATTTACGTACTTTGAAGATTCGACATTATTTATTTTCATATAAAATTACAAAAAAAACCTTTTTTGTTGCTTCATTGTAATTACATTTAATTGAAAGTGGATCAGAGTATGATCTTTATTTAATTATTTTTATACATATCTGTGAAACAGCAGAAATATTACATGCATTTAGTTACTTTAAATTGAATTAATTAAATGTATTCTAGATAAATTTAATTATTTTACAATATCAAATAGATCTTTGACAAAAATGAAGACGAACATTAGAAAACTGATTTGGAAAATGACAAATTTAATTTGAAAAATTTAGTTAAATTAAAGACTAATTTTAATATAAGAGAAATTTGTCTGTGAAATACAAATTTTGTATGCACTTTTAAATTATTCTATAATCAAATTAAATAAGAACAACTTTGATATATTTAAGTGCCCAAAGTATTTGAATAAAATTAATTTATTTAAGAATTATATAGAATTATATTTTTTTTAGAATTTGAATTAATTAAAATTTTATTTCGATTAATATTTCCAGACCACAAATAAAAATTATTGAATATAAAAATAAAAATGGAAATCGTTATAAGAAGGCAATCTGAACAATTTCAAAGTAAAATTGAAGATGATAATAATAATAGTGTGTTCCATGATAAAAAATGGGAATGGGGTTTCCTAAGAGTATGAATTTCATAAATTTTATAAAATATTAAATAAATTATAATTAAATTTTATAAAATTTTTAGAAACAATGTCAAAATTTAGAATTGGAACCATTTTATAAAACATATATGCAACGATTACAACGAAGCTATTTATCAATATTTATTGTACTACAAGCATTAATTGGTGGTATTCATATAATTTTATTATTAACAGTAGTTAAAGTAATTTTATTTTAAATATACGTATTTCTAATTAATATAAAATAATTATTTCTATTAAAAAAATATAAAATTTTAGGATACAAGTGGTATATTTCCCGAAATTTTTATATATTTAGCATCAATTTTATTTGTATGGGCATCATTATTTATAACATTTCGTGAAGATTTCATTAAACGTCATCCTTATGTTGCATATATATCATCATTTGTAGCTGTTTTAATATTGGTTGTATCAGGTACAAGAATTCATTTTGATTTCAAAGTGAAATTTTAATTGTATACATCATATACATTTATATCAATTGAATTTTCTTTCAGATTTAGTAGTTCCATTATTTCATGCTGTTAATAATTTTCCAAAAATACCATTACGACCAGCATATTCTAGTTATGTATTAAATGCAATTTATATATTTATACCATTAACTGAAAATTGGCATGCATTTATATTAGGAATATCTGTAACAATTTGTTATTTAATTAATTTTGTATTAGTAACATATCGATTGGATGAATATTTAATTGTAAAAACATGCACAGAAGGAATATTTTTATTAAGTGTAAATTTTTTTGGTATATATTTTCGTTTAATGAAAGAAATTGCAATAAGGACAACATTTTTGGATCGGAGAGAATGTGTTGAAGAAAATTTATTACTAGGATATGCCAGAGATCAAGAAGTAAAATTTGAAACAAAAAACTTTAAGTTATATACCTACTTTTTTATTTATTTATATGAAATTTTTAATAATTATTATAGCAAAGTCTTCTGTTAAGTATTATACCAGCAAATACAGCTGATGAATTGGTACGTGATATTAGAGGAAGAATAGAAGTTATAAAAGCTGGTAATATACAGAAAAATCGAAATATAGAATTAAATAGAAGGTTTTTAATATTTAAATTTTATAATTAAATTAATTTTACTAATTTATATAAATTTCATGTCTTAGTATATCAACACAGTCCTTAAAAAAATGGAGACGACCAGATACAGAGTAAATATATTTTAATAAGATTTTATAATTTTAATTAACTATTAATAATAGCTGAAGAATATTCACAATGGTTAATTACTTGTATGATTAAATATAAATTTAAATTTGGTATAAAATAATTTGAATCATTTTACTTAAGCTATTCGAACCAAGACTTTTTGCCATTTTACTTTAAGGAATTGTGACTGAACCAAAATTATTAGTCGACAAATTACTAGCCCAAAAAAAATGTTTTCTTCTGATTAATTTATAAATATACTTTCGTTTTTTTTTTTAGAAAACTTTTTATAGATGCTCACGAAGATGTTTCGATTTTATATGCTGATGTTGTTAATTACACCTATTTAACAACAACTTTAGATGTTGAACCATTAGTAGAAACTTTACATGAACTTTTTGTTAAATTTGATCAAGCTTCTGAGGTAAATAATTTTTTATTTCTTTTTAATTTCTAATTAGTACTATTAATTATTTTCCTACAGGAATATAATTGTTTGAGAATAAAATTTTTAGGTGATTGTTATTATTGTGTATCTGGTATACCAGAGAAAAATGATCATCATGCTAAAAGTTGTGTTGATCTTGGTTTAAGAATAATTCGTGATATACGTGAAGTTCGAATTCGTCGTAAATTAAATATAGATATGAGAATTGGTGTACATTCTGGTAGTGTGTTATCTGGTGTTATTGGTGCATGTAAATGGCAATATGATATTTGGTCAAAAGATGTTGATATTGCAAATAGATTAGAATCAACTGGTGTTTCTGGGTATAATATTAATATTAAATTTAATTATAAAATATCAAAGCTAAAAATTTAATTATATATATAGTCGTGTACATGTTAGTAAAACAACATTAGATATGCTAGAAAATGAATATTTATATGAGGATGGAACACAAGCAGCTAAAAAAGATGAAGTTCTTCAAAAATATGGAATTCAAACATATTTAATAAAACCACAGAAAGTATATAAATATATTTTAAAATAAAAAATATTTCATTAATATATTATATAATATTTTAAATTTCAGTTTTATATAAATGATGATAATCCAAGACATTCAATTGGTGTAAGAAAAAAACTTGAACAAAGTAAGGTAAATATTATTAATTTACTATTTTTTTTTTAATAAATTAATAATTATTTCATTTTAATAAATATAAAAAAATTATTTTTTTTTTAAAAGGGACCAAAAGCTAAAGATACAAGTAAAAATTTTATGCAAAATACAATTGAACAATATAATCAAATACGAATTCAAGCAAAATTAGAAATGTCTAGGGAATTAGATAAAATGCCAATTGGTAAATTTCAGTAGGTATACAAAAATATAAATTTAATGAATTTAAGTAATTAACAATTTTTCAACTTCTTTTTAGTTTAAGTAGAATATGTTTAGGATCTGAAAAACGTTTAACAAATGATGAAATTGAAGAACAAAAATTTCGTAGTAATGTATCAACATGTTTTTTATTTTTTAAAGAAATACGTTGGGAATTTTTATTTTTAAATGAACCAGATGTAATGCTTAAATACAGTTGTTTAACTGGTCTATTAACATTTTTTGGTATTTTACTTATACAAGGAATAAATAATCCGTAAATATAGAAAAAAATTTTTTTTTTAGTTCATTTTAATCATATTTTTAATTTATTTTTTAGTGTTGGTAATCTGATTTGGATTGTAAATGGTATAGCTGGTTTTATTTTATTATCATTTATACCATTAACATGGTATAAAAAATTATGGATAATATTTAGTAGTAGTAATAGTACAGAAAATGATAATGATGCTGATCGTGGTATACCAAAAAATAAAATATCTAAATTTATGTATAATTGTTCTGATCAAATAATGAATAATCCATTTTTAAGAGCATTAATTTATATAATAATTGTTTTCACATTATGTACATGTTCTCTATTACAATTGGTAAATTTTATAATATAATATAGAAATTTTGCAGAAGTTTTAAGTATAAAGTAGAATTAAAGATTTTATTTTTAGTGAATTATTAAAGGACATTTTGATAGTCCTATTTTGAGCTCGAATTCATTTTCCTAAATTTTTATGTTTATAATTGCGAAAGCTGCTGTAATTTTCTATAATGTTTTATTAAACTGCTCGAATTTTCTGTCATTTACAATTTGTGAGCCATATTATTTAAACTCTTCTGGTTAAACTTATGGTTATAATTTGTTAGCAAAATATTTGGCCTTAGAATTTCTGCAAATTTTTATGAAAATAAGATAATAAAATAAAATAATTGAATCTATATTTAGATTGATTGCCAAGAATATGATGAAGAATTTAATCATACATCAAGTTCAAAGAATTTAAATGAAACTTTTATAATAAATAAAAAACATCGCCTATGCTATAATACATGGGTAAATTATTATTGATAATTTTTCAAATAAATTAAATTATTTAAATTAACTAATTAATTTTTAATAATATTATTTTTTTCTAGGCAATAACAGAAAGTTTGGTATTAACAATTTGTATGAGTTTTTTATTTGTCCGTATACCATTTTTATTTAAATTTTTGGTTGGTGTTATAATTGTAATATTTTATGGATGGATTGTTTTAAATAAATATTCAAATATTTATCATGAAAGTAATTCAACAAATCTTGGTTTAAATTCAGAATTTTCACATTTATTAATAGTAATTATTAGTTTTGGTATATTTCATTTAATGGATCGACAAAATGAATATATATCTAAAGTTGATTATAAGTAAAGTTTTAAATTTATATATATACAATTATAATTATTTTTAACATAATTTTTTTTATTTTAATTTTTAACATTTTATCCATTTTTGTATTTTTTTTTACTATGGTAGCTGGAAAAGACAATTACAAAAGAAACAAGAAGATGCTGAATTTACAAAAGAAACGATTAAAATTTTAGTTGAAAATATATTACCAGCTCATGTTGGTAAATCATATACCGTATTTAATTTTTTATAAAGTTTTATAAAATTATTTTGATCCATTTTTTTTTTATATAGCTAATATTTATATGGCAAAAAAAATGAAAGATGAACTTTATACAGAAAAATATGAAAATGTTGCTATTATGTTTGCATCAATTAAAAATTATGATATCGAAAATGTTGGTTTAAATGTATTAAATAAAATTATTTGTGATTTTGATGAAAAATTATCATATTATGATGGTCCATTAAAAATAGAAAAAATTAAAGTTTGTGGTTGGACATATATGGCTGCTTGTGGTTTAGATCCAGGACGTTGTGATGAATCAGCTATTTCAGTTATAGGTAGAAGTGCAATAATACCAGGTGAAAGATCATCAACAATTATAAATAATAGAAGATCATTTTATAATAGTGGTATAAGAAGAAAATTTGATAATTTTTTGTAAAATTTAATAATTTTATGTTTAAATTTTCTATTTTTTTTGTTATATAGTATCGCAACGATTAAGTTTAGATGTTTTAGAAAATTATAATAATCAACAAACAATAAAATCAAATCAACATAAAAAAATATCAAAGAATTCTCACAATGTTGTTTATTTAATGACCGAATTTGCATTAGAATTAATGAAAACATTACATAATTTTAATACAGACAATTGTTATAGTATTACTAGTCCATCAAAAGATGATGTTGGTATGCTAAGAATTGGTTAGTACATATATATATATATATATATATATATATATATAATTATTTTAGTATAAAATATAGATAAAAATTAATTAATTCTATAAGGAATTTCACATGGTCAAGTGATGGGTGGTGTTGTTGGTTCAAGTAAACCACTTTATGATGTATGGGGGAATGCTGTTAATATGGCATCACGTATGGACACAACTGGAGTTGTTGGCAAAATTCAAGTATTTATTTATATTATATTTATAAATTTTGAACCTATTTTTTTATAATATTTATATTATTATAGGTAACTGAAGAAACTGCAACAGTTTTAAAATCATATAATATTAAATGTGATCGTCGTGGTTTAACATTTGTAAAAGGTAGAAAAGATTTAATTCCAACATATTTTGTTGGAATTGATGAGAATTTTAAATTTATTAAAGAAATACCTGAATCATCAATGTTTACAACATATGCTGATGATGAATGTGAGGATAATGTTTCAGTAAAAACAAAGCTTTAAAAAATATATATTTTATATTATAATATCTTTTAATAATAATTATAAATTATTTAATATAATTTTTATTTTGAATTTTTTTAATTTATATTGTATAGCATTTATTTTATTTAATCATTAAATAATTTTTTTATTTTTTAAATATTATGACATTTAATTTTGTGAAATTAAGTTAGAAATAAGCTATATTTTATAATTAAATAATAAATTAAGTAAATTGCGGATCTTAGTCCATGTAACTATAGGAAAAAATAAAGTATATATTAATTTAAATAGAAATTCACTTCGAAAATTTATTATGTTTCGCCAAGTAGGAATAATAAATATACTTTAATGGACCACTATTTGTTAATTTAGTAATCTTGGAGCAATAATTAATTAAAATTAATACCATGTCATTATATACCATCAATATATAAGGCTCAATAAATATTATTGCATCAAGCTATTATAGTAAATAAATATCACCAACATTCAGAATTTTTTTCAATCTTACGAATTCATTAAAAGCTAAATAAGATTATTACAACATTAATGCAGCAGCTGGGAAATTGGAATTGAGGATCAGGACACTCCTTTGCATTATTAAAAAATTTAAATTTATTAAACAAACACACTTAGTCCTTAGTCCTTTGGTTATTATATATTTGATCAGAAATTAAATTATATAAAACATATTTTGTTTGAAATTTACTCAAAATTATAATTCTCAAGCTTTTTCTTAAAAGGTACTATAATGTATAATGCATATATATATGTAATAGACAATGAAATATTTCAGATTATTTCATTTTTATACAGAATCTTTAAATAACGATATAACTATATAATTTTTCATATAGGATAAGCTAAATTTTCGAAATTATTGATATATTTTATATTGAAATATTCAAATATTGAATATATTTTTAAAACATCTCATCATAGATTTTATAGTTCAAAATTATTGTAAATCTATCAAATTTATATTGATATATTCTACAAGTTTTTTTAAGTTATGTAAATAAACATTAAACTAATATTATTAATATTTATTTATTTACTGGTTAATATGGAATTAGATTGTGATGATAATAGTAGTACATCTTTTTTACCTGGTAAAGCAACAAGTAGAAGTAATCAATTAAAAATATTAGGATTAGAAGAATATTATAAAGAATATTTAAATCGAATATATCGTGGCTATATACATACATTTAGTCTAGTTCATGTATCAGTAACTCTAATGCATATACTGTTATTGGTTTTATTCGTGCAAGTATATAAAAATATTTTCTAATTTTTTTTTTGTATAGATACAATAATAATAATATAATTTTTATGTTTTTTTTTCTATATATATAAATAGAAAATTCATTATGTTACAATTATTGATATAGTAACTCATGTAGTATCACTTATATTAGTATTTATACCATTATATTTAATATATAAAAAGGATTTAAATGAATTTCATACTAGTATAGTGATAGCATCATTATGTCCAATTGCAATATGTTTAATTATGGGTATGACAAATTTGTTTTTTTTTTGTTTTTTAAATTAATAATAATAATAATTTTCTTCTTCTTTTTTTTTTTTTAAAGATTTACTAATGCCATTATTTCATTATGATTCAATGATACGTCCTTGCCATAATAGTTATATACTAAATGCAATTTATATATTTATGCCATTTTTTACACTTATGCAATGTATATGTTTATCAATGTTTATAACAATGTTATATATGGTATCAAATATATTTATTGTATTTAATGATGATGGATATCACATAATTAGAATATTATCAGAATTCATATTTTTATTAACAATAAATTTATTTGGTATATTTTTTCATTTAATGAGAGATTATATTGTAATGGAAATATTTTTTGATCGATGGGAAGTAGTTAAACAAACTGTTATGTTTAAATATGAAAGAGATAAAGAAGTAATGTATATACATAAATTTATAATTTTGTGCATTTTTTTCGGGATATATAAAAAATTTAATAAATTTTATTTTCATTTTTTGTTTTTTTGTAGAAAAATTTATTATTAAGTATTATACCAGCTAATACAGCTAAAGATTTGGTCAATTATATTATGCGAAAAATGAAAGATATTGGAAATAGTGAAAATCCAGATGAGTTGATGAATAAATTTAAATTAAATCCGGAGTTAAAAATAATAATTTAATAATAAATAATATTTTGAATTCATCATTTTATTTTTTTTTTGCAGTAAACTTTATATAAATTTTTATACACATGTTTCAATTTTATATGCTGATATTGTTAATTTTACATATTTAACAACAACTTTAGATGTTAAACCATTAGTAGAAACTTTACATGAACTTTATGTTAAATTTGATGAAGCAGCAATGGTAAAACTATTTTTTTTTCGTTATCAATTATTAAATTATTAAAAATTTTTATAATTTGTATGTAAGGAATATCATTGTTTGAGAATAAAATTCTTAGGTGATTGTTATTATTGTGTATCTGGTATACCAGAAAAAAATCCAGATCATGCTAAAAGTTGTGTTAATCTTGGACTAAAAATGATTGAAATTATACGAGATGTAAGGTAATTATTTGAAATGTTTTTGAATATATATATTTTTTTTTAAGTAAATTATAAAGAGTTGGCGGAGATAAAGCATGAAATTCTTATGAACAATATTCTATGTCTTCCAGTACATGTCATTTTGTATTTGTATCACAGTTTTCAATTAGATAAGTGATAAGAATATTCAGGATTATCATTATTATTTAAAGTCCTATCCATAATTATAATTGTCTCTAAACATCCTGCCGAAAGAATCCTTTTATAAATTTAACTTTAGTTTTGAAATTTGTGCCCTAAATTGTTAAGATTTTTTATTACAATTTTTTTGTATTGTAATTCCATTATAGAGACCGTCGGCAATTAAATATTGACATGAGAATTGGTGTACATTCTGGTAGTGTTTTTGCTGGTATTATTGGTTCAACTAAATGGCAATATGATATTTGGTCAAAAGATGTTGATATTGCAAATCGATTAGAATCAACTGGTGTTGCTGGGTGAGATAATTTAAAAATTATATTATTTATACTAAATTATATTTTATACTAATATAATAAATAAATATAAAATAATATTAATTATTAGTAGAGTACATGTTAGTAAAACGACATTAAATTATGTTCATGATTATTACGATTACGATGAAGGACCAGAAGGAGCAAAAAATGATAAAGTTCTTAGAAATAATGATATTAATGAAACATTTTTAATAATACCACCAAAAGTAGTATTAAAAGATTATTTCTATTATTCTAAATTTATATATATGTAATTAAAATTTAAATTAAATTTAGACAATGCCAGATTTCACATCAGAATCTTCATATGAATCATTACATAGAAGAAATGTAACATTTTTCTTAATAAATAAATACAATAAAATCCAAGATGAAGCAAAAAAAGAAATGTCAAAACAATTTCAAAAAATGCCAGCTACAACAAAGTTATTAAAAAAAAATTTTTTTTTAAATTTTAATTAAAAAATTTAATTACATAATTATTATAATAATTTTTTCCAGTATAGTAAAATATATTCCACATTTTTGTAAACATAGTGAATATTATGCAAAAGATTTTCAATTAGAACCAATATTTTTATTTATGCCAAATTTTAAAGATGAATTATCATTTTGGAAACAACCCGATTTAATATTAAAATATAGTTGTTTAGTAACATTTATATCATATATGGGTATATCAGCATTACAAACAATGAATTTTCAGTAAAATATTATAATAATAATTTTATTTTTATTTTATTTAATTAATTTATTAATTTTTTATGTTTTCTCAATTTCTAGTTTGCGTGAAATTTATTTAATTGAAGTAATTTTAGGATTTGTAATATTAACAATTTGGTTAATACTATTATGGTATAAAACAATATGGAATAATATATGGTATTTTACACATAGAAAATATGGTGAATGTGAATATATTAAACCATCTAGAAATAAATTATCAAATTTTTTTTATGAATGTCATGATAAAATTATTCAATCATCATTTTGCAGAATATTTATGTATACAACAATAATAATTGGAATATTTATTGAATCATTAATTGGAATGGTAATCAAGACAATATTTGTTTTAATTGCAAAGAAAAATTAATTAATTAATATACTTTATAATTTTATTTTGAAGATCGAATGTAGTAAACAGAAAACATTTGAAAATTCATTTAATAATCCCGATTGTTTTAATTCATGGGTAAAATTAATTTTAATTATATATTTTATATGTTTTTTTTATACTTTATATCATTTTCAGTTTAATTAGATATATCCTTTTTCAAATTCAATTTCAAACGAAAATTTTCTCTTAAAATTAAATTAATATTATTTTTTTAAATTATTTAAAAATTCAATAAATATATAAATAAATATCATAAAAAAATTAATTGAAATTTATTGATATGATAAATGATTAATTAAATATGAAATTTCTATTGAAAAATTAAATTTTTTACAAATTACTTTATATAGTTTTTATGTCAATTCAGTCTTTTTCTAATTAAAATTGGAGAAGAGGATAAATTTACGTTTTTGGGAAAATACCAACAAAATTTCATTTGAAAAAAGTCTCAATTTATTCTTAAATAAATTTTTAAAAATAAATTTATTAATTAATTACATATAATATTATACATTTAATTTTTTTTACAGTCAATAACAGAAGCTGTTGTTTTAACGAGATGTATAAATTTCTTATTTCTACAAATACCATATATTTGTAAATTATTTTTTGGTACAATAATAACACTTACTTATGGCTGGTTATTATGCTACAAATATGAGTACATTTATCAATTTAGCTATTCAATTAATTATTATTTAGATTCAAAATATTCACATATATATTTATTATGTATACATTTTATATTATTAACATTAATGGATAGGCAAACTGAAATATTTTTTAAAGCTAATTTTATGTAAGTTTTAAAAAATAAAAAAATCATTTATAAAATTTTTAATTACTTTTCAATATTTAATAATAAATTGTATGATTTAATTTAATTTGTGAAAAGTAATAAAAAAATATTATTGAAAAATTACTTAATTTTTTATCTACCGAATAAAATATGTAAATTTTGAAAACTATATATATTATTATTTTTATTTAGTTGGAAACAGAGATTAGAAAAAAAGAAAAAAGATACTGAAAATAGTAAAAGAACTGCACGATTATTAATTGAAAATATATTACCAGTTCATGTTGGTAAAAGTTGAAATATATATTTTAATTAATTTTAAATAAATTTTGATATATGTATATATATATTTTAAAGCTGAAATTTATTTGGGTAAAAAAATGAAAGATGAACTTTATACAGAAAAATATACAAATGTTGCAATTATGTTTGCAACAATACAAAATTATGATATTGCAATTGATGGATTACGAAGATTAAATCAATTAATCAGTGATTTTGATGATCAGGTAAAATAAATAAGAAATCATATTTAGATTAATTAAACAATTTTTAAAATTTAACCTGATCTATATCTTTAAAATAAAAAAACTGATCTTTGTTGATAAAAATTAATTTACTTTCTTAAAAACACAAAATTTAAATTATAAAAAGATTAATTTAATCTGTAAATTATTCTACATATAAAAATATTTACAAAAAAAAAATGTTTATTATATCTTTTAAAAGCTTCAATCATTTCGTGTACCAATAAGAATTGAGAAAATTAAAGTTGTTGGTTTAACATATATGGCTGCTTGTGGTTTATATCCTGGATATTCAGCAACATCAGTTACACATAGAGGTCATACTCCTGTACAATTTTCACATTGGATGAAAGTACGTCACTATGTTATGAAAGAGAGTAATAAAAATTTATAATTTAAATAAATAATTTTCAAAATTTCTTTTTTTTTTTTTATAGAATTAAAAAGTACAATTAATAAAGAACCATTTTTAAATGTTGTGATAATGACAAAATTTGCATTAGAACTTATGAAAACACTTGATAAATACTCTATGGATATGAATGGCCGAGAAAAAAATGATATTTGTGTTCTCAGAATTGGTTAAATATAATTTAATTTAATTTTAAAAAATATAATTAAATTTTTTATTTTAATTATTATATTGTATAGGAATTTCACATGGTGAAGTAATGGGTGGTGTTGTTGGTTCAAGTAAACCATTTTATGATGTTTGGGGTAATACAACAAATATGGCATCACGAATGGATACAACTGGTGAAAATGGTCGAATTCAGGTAATAAAAAATAGATTAAATTTGAAAAAAAAATTAATAAATGATTAAAGAAATTATCAATTTAATTTTTCTATGTATAGGTGACTGAAGAAACGGCATTAGTATTAAAATCATATAATATTCATTGTGATTATCGTGGTTTAACATATGTTAAAGGTAGAGATTATATACCAACATACTTTGTTGGCATTGATGACAATTTTAATTATATTGTAGACCCATCACCTTTGCCAGATACATAGAAATTCCAATGGCCATAGATCACATTTTAATTTAATCACATAAGAAAATGTATATTTATTTAATAAGTAATAAAAAAAACTCAGAATAGAAATAACTTTATTTTAGCTTTTAAATATTTTTTTATAAAATTCCATATTTCATTTTTTTCCAAATAAATTGTATAAGATTTAAAAAATGTTAATGGTAATTTTCTCCAATATAGACAAATTTGGTATCTATAGACGCGAAATTTTTAATATAACAAAACTATCTCTAAAGAAATCTGAAAAATCTTTTAATTTGCCCAAAATTATAGCAAAAAAACCTAAAAACAAAAATTTGTTTTTATTTTCACAAGGATCCTTTTTTTTATTATGTTGCTTAAAAATATAGAAATCTTTGTCTGATATTTTTGTACTATATACGAAATTAAAGATTGCAATCTCTATTTTCAGAATCTGTATGGTTTTTTATTTTATTATCGTACATTGGATCACTCAAAAGGTGGCTCCCTAATTGCAGACTTTTTTTCAAGTTTTTTTGCTTTAAATTTAAATATTTGAAATTGGTTTGGATATTTTTATTATAATTAAAATTCTCTGTCCCATAGACTCCATATTTACATATATATTGAAGAATGTGGATATTTTACGCTAAAAACTCTCGTTTAGATTAAATTTTTTTTTAAATTTTTAAATTTAAATTTAAATTGTTTAGAGTAATTCAATAGAATGATAAGAAATTAATGAATAAACTTAGTTATCATATCTGAAATTTGCTTTAAAAAACCGTAAACGAAAAAAATTAATTGGAAAAATTTATACAACGAAATGGTAGCTTTAAGAATTGTCTGTTTCAGTGTTTCCCTTCATTTATTTCTATATTAAATCAAAAATTTACTTTATTAATAAATTCAAATAAATAAAAATTATTTCCTTGCTATTACATAAATTTTAAACATAACATCATAGATTTATTCAATTTCATTATTTACAATATTTTTTTTTTGTTGGTTGTAAAAAAATAATAAATTTATATTAAATTTTGAAGTATTTCTTTTTTTTTTTATTGGTTTTTTTTGGAGTTTATATAAAATTATTTGTATCTAAATGTCCAATTAGAGTTTTTTTTCTGGTTAATTTTATTTCTTGTTTTATTGAGTCGAAAAAAAAATGCCGTTGGAATCATCAGATAATTTATTTTATTTGTGGAAATCACCAAAACGACGACTACAATTAAAAGTTTTGGGATTAGAAGAATATTATAAAAATTTTTTATATCACTTATTGGAAGGATATATAAGTACATTTATTGGTGTTCATATATTAGTAATGTTATTTCATATATCATTATTAATATTCTTCGTACATGTAAAACAAATCAAATTTATATGTAAAAATATTTAATTTAATGTTTCTTTTTCTCTCTAAAGGATAAAGATTACGTACATGTGGATATTGGATTATATATAATTTCACTTTTATTAGTATTTTTACCATTATATTGTTTATATCGAAAATATCAATTAGTATATCATAAACATATGCGTTTTACCTCAATGTTGCCACTTCTTGTATTGGGAATAGCTGGTAAATGAATTTATTATTATTTTTTACATATAATAATTATTTTCTTAATTTTGTAAAGATATTGGAATATGTATATATATGTCTAAAATACAATATATACAACCTAATCATGCTAGCTATATAATTTATTCAATTTATTTATTTATGCCAATATTTGAATTATGGATTTGTGTTTGTTATGGATTACTTGTAACTATTTGTTATTTATCAACTGCAGCATATTATAGATATGAAAATGATGATTTTGTATTAATTAAATTATGTAGTGAATGTATATATTTATTAAATATAAATTTATTTGGTACATTTTTACGTTTATTGAGAGAAATTGCTATAATTGAAATATTTTTTGGTCGATGGGAATTAGTTAAACAAACTATTATGTATAAATATGAATCAGAACAAGAAGTAATAATAATAATTATCATTTTTAAATTATAAACTTTTATAAATATTTATTTATGTTTTCTTATGTTTAGAAAAATCTTTTATTAAGTGTAATACCAGCTAATGCAGCTAATGATTTAGTAAATGATATTATGACTAAAAGAAAAATTTTATATGCTAGTAAACATCCGGAGGATTTAATAGATAATTTCGTAATAAAACCAGAGTAAGTATTTTAATTTATAGTTTCAATAATGTATATATATATAGCGAAATATAGTATACTTGTAATTTGAAATTTTTTATTTAAAGGAAACTTTATATCAAATTTCATACAGATGTTTCAATTTTATATGCTGATATTGTTAATTATACATATTTAACAACAACACTTGATGTTAAACCATTAGTGAAAACTTTACATGAACTTTTTGTTAGTTTTGATAATGCAGCTGTGGTAAGTATACATTTCTATATTATACATATATAATTTCAAATTTATTATAATAATAATATAATTTTTTATAAGGAATATCATTGTTTGAGAATAAAATTCTTAGGTGATTGTTATTATTGTGTATCTGGTATACCAGAAAAAAATCCAGATCATGCTAAAAGTTGTGTTAATCTTGGACTAAAAATGATTGAAATTATACGAGATGTAAGGTAATTATTTGAAATGTTTTTGAATATATATATTTTTTTTTAAGTAAATTATAAAGAGTTGGCGGAGATAAAGCATGAAATTCTTATGAACAATTCTATGTCTTCCAGTACATGTCATTTTGAATTTGTATCACAGTTTTCAATTAGATAAGTGATAAGAATATTCAGGATTATCATTATTATTTAAAGTCCTATCCATAATTATAATTGTCTCTAAACATCCTGCCGAAAGAATCCTTTTATAAATTTAACTTTAGTTTTGAAATTTGTGCCCTAAATTGTTAAGATTTTTTATTACAATTTTTTTGTATTGTAATTCCATTATAGAGACCGTCTACAATTAAATATTGACATGAGAATTGGTATACATTCTGGTAATGTTTTTGCTGGTATTATTGGTTCAGCTAAATGGCAATATGATATTTGGTCAAATGATGTTGATATTGCAAATCAATTAGAAGTAACTGGTGTTCCTGGGTAAATGAATTGAATTTTAAACAGTTTTAATTAATAAAATAATATTTTAATGTTTAGTAGAGTGCATGTTAGTACCTACACATTAACTTTACTTCATGATCTATATGAGTATGAGAAAGGACCAAACGAAGCTTTTGAAAATCAATTACTTATTAAACATAATTGCCGTGAAACGTTTTTAATAATTTCACTTAAAAAAAAGGTAATTATATTTATTATTTTATTACTGTATTATATTGATTATAAATTATAAAATTATTATTTTTTTAGAGTGTTGTTGATTTAACTGTAAGTAAGACCAGATCAAGTGAAAATTTAACTACATTTAGTTTAGCAACGTTAATTCGGCAATATGCAAATATTCGAGAAAAGGCTAAAAGTGAAATGGCACAACAATTTATTAATCATGTTCCAATTGGAGGGTTAGTATTATTTTAATTTAGTATATTTGAAATCATATTTAATAATGTCTTAATCATTATATCAAATAAAATGACAATTTGTAATGAATTTAGCCAGTCAAATAATTAATTATAAATTTTGGTTTTGTTTTGTTTTTTTTTTTTTTTTTTGCAAAAAAGATGGCTTCTATGTTCTCTTTTTCGAAAAAGAGATAGTGGACAAGATCTTGTAGAAAATTCATTATTTTTGAATAGTTTTAAAGATGAAATGTTATTTTGGCATCAACCAGATCTATTATTGAAATATAGTTGTTTAACAGCATTATTAACATATTTTGGTATTACATTTATGGAAGCAATTAATAATCCGTAAATATATAATTTAATTTTTATTTAAATTTCAAATTTAAATTTGATTCATTTCCAAAAAAAAAAAAAAATTAATAATTTTTAGTGCAATAGCACGGGAAATAATATCAATTGAAATAAGTATAGGATATGGTGTAATAATGTTTTGGATAATAATATTATGGTATCAACCAATATGGAATAAAATATGGCAAGATGGTGCATCAATTAGTGAAGTTGAATATAATCAACAAACTCGAAATAAATTATCAAATTTTATTTATAATAGTTATAATCATATTATATGTTCATTATTTTGGCGTATTATTATCTATATATCAGTAGTAATATCAAATTTAATTGTAATATTAGTTGGATTGGTAATTAATAGTACGAAAATATATTTAATATTACTAATAAAATTTAATATAAATAATTTTTATATTTTTATGTATATGGTATAGTCATATTGTAATGTATATGAACGTCATCATAAATTAGAGGAAAGAAGAAAATTAGAAAAATATTATAAAGTTTGTTTTAATCCATGGGTAAATAAATAAAATTTGAATATTTAAATTTATTATAATAATATTTTTATCTTTTTTTTTTTAGTTTGTAACAGAAGCTTTAGTATTAACAAGATCGACAAATTTTTTATTTGTTCAAATACCATATATTTGTAAATTATTAATTGATGGTTTAATAACATTATTTTATTTATGGATAATGTTTACAAAATATGATTATATTTATGAATTTAGTGAAACAAGTAATTATGGTTTAAGTCCATTATATGCACATTTTTATGTACTAATTGTATTATTTATATTATTAAATTTAATGGAACGACAAACTGAAATATTCTTCAAAACGGATTTTAAGTAAATATATATAGATAAATGAAATATTATGCTTTTTAAATTAAATCCTTTCTGATTAAATGTGGTAACATTTTTTAATTCAGTCCGAAAGGATTTTAAATTAATTATATATTACATTTATATATTTTTTTTCCATACTTCTGTTGATTTAGATGGAAGAAACGATTACAAAAGAAACGAGAACAAACTTTAGTTAGTAAAGCAACAGCTAAATTATTAATTGAAAATATATTACCAGCTCATGTTGGTAAATATTTATTTTTATATATTATGTAAAATACTCTTTTATTTTTTTTTTTTTTTGTTATTAAAATTTTGTCATTTTGATTAAAAAATTACTATTACGAAAATTAAAATTTCTATACCAAAATTTAATTATAATTTAATTGATTTTTATTTATATATTTTTATGAAAAAGCTACAATATATTTGGGTAGAAAAATGACTAATGAACTTTATACAGAAAAATATGATAATGTTGCTATTATGTTTGCAACACTTAAAAATTATGAAATTGGAATGGTTGGTTTAAGAGTATTGAATAAAATTTTTTGTGATTTTGATGAAAAAGTAATTGAATAAAATAATGTGGATGGGATTTTTATCCAGTTTAAATTGTTTAATTTTTTTTTTTTTTTTTTTTTAGCTTCCAATATTTAATGTATCTGGACGATTAAGAGTTGAAAAAATTAAAGTTGTTGGTTTAACATATATGGCTGCTTGTGGTTTATCTCCTGGTTATGCTGATAATAAAAGGAAAAGACATGCTGGTATGTCCGGATGGAATACACTACGTCAAGAAATTGTGGGAAGAGGTAAATATTTTGGTTATAAATATTAATATAATTATTATTAGTATTATGTAATATATTTAGATGCAATTAATTCACAATATGAAGAGCATCCTTATTTAAATGTTTTTGTGCTGACTGAATTTGCCTTAGAACTTATGAAAACACTACGAAAATTTAATATGGATTATTTAAGTAGCTCACATGAGACACAAGAAGATGTTATTCTCAGAATTGGTAAAAAAAAAATATTCTTCTTCTTTTTCAATATTTAATATTTTAATATATAAAAAAAATAAATATTGATTTGTAGGAATTTCACATGGTGAAGTGATGGGTGGTGTTGTTGGTTCAAGTAAACCATTTTATGATGTTTGGGGTAATACTATTAATATGGCATCACGAATGGATTCAACTGGTATAGAGGGTCGAATGCAGGTAAAAATATATATTTATATACTGTATAATTAATTTTATTCAATATAATTTAAATTATAATTCGTCTATATTTTTTAGGTTACCGAAGAAACAGCTGTAGTCTTGAAATCTTTTAATATTCGTTGTGATTATCGTGGTTTAACATATGTTAAAGGTAGAGAATATATACCAACATATTTTGTTGGTATCGATCAAAAACTTAAATTTATCCCAAGAGCAACGAATATACCAATAGCTAAATTTAAACCAAGAAAAATATACTATGAAAAATTTGATTAATTTTTTTGTAATTATTTGGGTGGGGGGGACATCATCGAATTTGGAATCGGGAAATTTTTTAATCAAATTTATATTATATACCCATAAAGTTTTTAAATTCATTTTATATGTAAATTTGATTGATAAATTTCTCTGGTCTTTTTTCGATATTGTCCATTTTGCTAAATGTGGTTTTTTTTTTTATTTCTTATGTCAAATTGAATATGTTTTTATAATAAAGTGATAAAATTTTAGAAGAAATTCAAATATTTAATTATTATTTAATTTCCATCCCCGCGAGTTATAGATTTTTCTATTAAATTTAAAATAAGTAATAAAGGTAGTAGTATAATTTTAGGTTCTAGGATTGAGTAACAATCACTCTAACAATTTATTATTATTGTTAAAATATTGATATAGTTTCATTACAATAATGAAATTTATGCTTTGTGATTCATATAAAATTAATTGGTATCAATTTCCAATAAAATGTGATCGAGAAATCTATGAGATAGTCGTTGGTTTCGTTTACAATTGGTGTATTAAAGGGGGTGTTGAAAGGTCAATCTTATGTAGAGTTATTAATCATTTTTCAAACTATTTTCCAATAAAATTTCCATTTTATCACACACAGAAAATTCTTTAAAAAAAAAAAAATTAGCATATTTTCTCTTTATTTTGTTTTTTTATTAATATTTTTCATATTTATTACATTTACATAAATTACATATACATTAATATGATTTAAAAAATATTCTTCTTCTTCTTTATTTTTTAGTAACTTTTCATTTATTTTCAAACTTAACTTAAATAAAATTTAAAAAAAAAAAAAACATTTGTGTTCCAGTTTTCTTTGAATATTTGAAAAATTATTGAAAATATGTTTTTTGCCTTCATTTTTTGTTAAATTCTATTTTTTTTTTTATGTAATATATTTTTAGTTAAAATTTAATTTAAAAAAAAACAAACTAAAAAAAAAAATGCATTAAAAATATTTTTTTTTTTTTTAAGTAACAATTTTAAAAAATAAAATTGAAATAATAAAAAAAAAAATCAAATCTAAAAACTACAAATTATAAAACATAATTAAAAATTAAACACAGAAAGGATTTAAAATATTAAATGGCAATTTTTTTTGTTTAAGTTTAGTTTTAAAATTAAAAAAACTAAAATAATATTTTGTGTTAAAAAGTTATGTAATTCTAAAATTATTATATGATTTTTTGTTTTTAAGATTCTTATTTTGTATATTAAGTAAATGGAATTTCTTAAAAAAAAAAAAAAAAATTTGGTTTATAAATTTTTCTGTATCTTTTATGGTTCTAATCTATTACGTTTAAAACATCCATCTGGTAATGCATCAGATATTAATTTAATAACATTTACTTCATCAATTAAATTTTTAACTTCTTTTTCATATTTATCTATCCATTTATTTTGCATACTACGATTTTCACTTAATTTATCTATACGAGATGTTAAATTTGCTTGATTTAATTTCTTTTCAGCTGTATCTAAACGTTTTTCTAAAAATTATATAACATTTATTATTATTGAAAAAAAAAAATAAAATTGATTTTAAATTTGATTTCAAAAAAATTTTACCAAGTGCATCTAAATCGGAAATATTAATATCTCTTAAATTTTGTAATTCATCCATAATTGAATCAATTTCGGTCATTGCTTTTTTAACTTGACTTTGAGCTTCGTCAGTATCAAATTTAGCTTGATCCACCTAACAGAGACAAAGACGGAGAGAGAATGACAGAGAGAAATGATATTATAGTGAAAAATAAAAGAATATAATTTTACTTTTCGTTTAGCTTCATCAACTAATGTATCATCACTGCTAGATGAATCTTCTAATTTTTTAATATTCATTTCAGTTATTTCAACTCTATGATTTAGCTGATCAGCTTCACCACTTAATTTTCTAGCCATTACTTTAGTATCATTTGCTTTTTTACGAATTGTTTCAGCATCCTAGCAAAAAAAAACTATTTGTAATTAAAAATTATATATAGATTTTTTTTTGATTTCATATACTTTTGATGCTTGTTCAGCATATTTTTCTTGTGCTTCCTGAGCATTGTTACGAGCAGCATTAGCATTTTCATTAGCTCCAGATAATGCCTTTAAAAAAAAATTTAAATTATTTTTATATAATAATTATAAAACTCTGTTTAATTACATTTTCAGCTTCACTTATCATTTTTTCAGCATTTTGAATTTCATTCTCAATTCCAGGTACTGTACTTAAAGCAACTCTAGCTTTTTCTGACGATCGTTTTACATCAGATTGAAATCCTGAAAGTGTATGGTATGTAGCATTTGCTTCAGCAAGTGTACTATCTCCTTGTTTAACAGCTTTTAATGCTTTTTCAAAAGCATTTTGTGCTTTCTGAAGTAAAATAATATCGTCTTGTTTTTGTTCATGACCCCTAAAATTATACGATTTAATAATATTTATCATCAGTAACAAAAGTACATAGAACACAAACGCATATTCTACCTATTAACTAAAACTTCTGCTAGTGCTTGTTCTTCTATAAAATCAGCAATTTCTTCATCATGCTTACTACCAGCATTTTCGACTTTTTCTATTAATGCATTTGCCTATGTTGAAAAATTATTAAAATTTTGTAATTTTTATAATTTTTTGTAATAAAATTTTATTTATTTACTTGTTCATTTGCATCAGCTGCTTTATTTTTAAGTGCAACAATATCAATTTCTGGTGTTGTTAAACTATTAACATTTGTAAATAGTGTTAATGCAGCATCATATGATTCATTTGCTTTTTCTAAAGCAGATTTTGTTGCTTGCGAAACTGTACCAAGAGAATTTTTAATAGAATCAATTTCCAATCTTACATCAGTTCGTAATTCATCACTATTTAAATAAAATTATACCAATAAAAAATTAGTAATTAAACTTTTCCAATAATTATTTACCTAATATTTTTCTGTAAATTAATTGCATTCTTAGCTAAATCATAGGCTTTTCCTGCTGCATCATTTGCATCTTTGGCTTGTTTTAAATAATGTTCAGCTTTTGCTTCTAAATCATCAGCTAATCCTCTTGCTTCTCTAGATATTCCACTAATTTGTTCTGATTGTACACCAAATTCATCTGATTTATCTTTGGCTAAAGCTAAAGCTTGTGCTCCTTCATTTTTAAGTAAATCTAAGGCAGCCTGAAATAAAATGAACCATTATTAAATAAAGTAATAGCAATTAATATTTAAGTTATTATACCGATAATTCATTTTTAGCTTCTTGTATAATTTTATCAGCAATAGTGAAATTTTTACGTGCCGTATCAATTTCATCATTAGCTGAGCTTTGGATATTTTGTGATTTATCTAAAAGTGTTCCAACATTATTTAAACGTTTATGTAAATCATTTAAACGTTCCACTAAAGTTGTATCTCCTCCACCAGCTCCAGACTTTGCATCAGATAAAAGAATATTAATTTTTTCTTGTACTGCTTTCATTTTCGCTTCAAATTCATCATCATTAACAACTGGTGTCTTAGCAATATTTTCAAGAGTTTGACTTAAATTCTTTAATTTGGCACGATGTTCATTTGCTGCATCCTGTACTAAATTATAACAAGCTGGACAATCAAGACAACCTTGATGTCTATCATATTTATTTTCTTTACAACGATCACAACGACGACCTTCAACATTATCATTACATGGACATTGACCAAATTGATCACATTGATATCCTTTTGATCCACTTTCATCACAATCACAATATTTACAACCTTCAGTTGAGAAACCATAATAATATGTTGTACATTGATCACAATATTGCCTAAAAAAGATAATTAAATTTTCAATTATAGTGAATTCATTTATAATATAATGAAAATTACCCAGTTACTCCTGGTTTACAATAACATTGACCCAAAAAACGATCACATGTTGCATTATAACTACCAATTAAATTACATTTACAGCTTTCACATCCATTACCCGAAACAATATTAAAATAGCCTGGTTCACATTCATTACAATCACGTCCAGTTACATTTGATTTACATCTACATTTACCAGATATTTGATCACATTGTGATGCACCATCATCAGTTTGTTCAGTACCAGGTGGATAACATTTACATTGTTCACATTGTCCATGTGGTATAGCTAATGGATCACCAAAATGACCAGCTAAACATTGATCACAATGCATACCACCAGTATTATAGATACATTTCAAACATTCGCCAGTTGTTCTATTACAATTACCAACTGCATTTGGATCAACATTTCCATTACAATCACATGGTTTACAAGGTCTTACTTCACCATTTAAACCAGTTGGATCACCATAATAACCATCTGAACATTGTTCACAACGGGCACCAAAATAACCAATTGGACATTCTAAACAAATTACAGAATCATCGGGCATTTGTAAACATGCACCATCATTTGGACATGGACAACGTTTACAATCATATGGTGTACCACTTAAAGCATTACCAAAATAACCACGTGCACATTGATCACATGTCTCACCAGCGGTATTATGTTGGCAAATACATTTTCCTGTCTCAGAATCACAAATTTCTGCATGTTTATTACAATCACATGGTATGCATGGCATAAATGGACCACCACGTGCTGGACTATGTCGAAAACCTGGTGCACATGATTCACAAAATTGTCCTAAATATCCTTCCGGACAACTACATTGTTCAATCCATGTAGCTGGTTTACCAGCTGCACCACGATGTGCTGTCTCTAATTCAAATTCATCTAATATTGCTTCACCTTGAATTGAATAACTAGCACGAATTTTTATTGCTGTTAAATTACTTAAAATTGACATAAAACCACGTGCTGATTGACTTGGCTGCCATTGATAATCAGGATGTTCATGTAATCTAAATGAATAATCTTTCATATTTTGATCTGGCATACCATTACCTTGTGCAAAAATTGGTAATGATATTTTTGTACCAGAACCTTCAAGTATAACATCTAATGATGATGGACTTGGTCCAACTTGTCCAACTAATTGTAAACGGAATTTTATAAGTCTATTATATGATGCTCTTTGATCACCTAAAAATCGATCTGATGCTATAAAATATACATATTCATTGCCATTGGCATTTGTACCAATACTTTGGCTATATTGATTATATCTTAAATCAACTTTACGATCATTATTATCTAATGCTAACCAACGTTCTTGATGTTTATTAAAACTAGATAAAACTGATACAATTGAATAACCATTTGCACTTTGACAAGCTGATGTATGACCATAACAAAAACATGGTGTACAACCAAAACGATTAATACTATCCAAATTGAAGAAACCTGGTTTACATTCTTTACAACGTCTACCCTCAACATTTTCCTTACAATAACAAATTCCTGATTCAGGATCACAAGATGGTGTATTATCAAATGAACCACGTGGATCACAACCACACGGTTGACAACCATGTGAACTAAATTGATAATAATTAGCTTCACAACGATCACATTTTAATCCAGTAACACCAGGTTTACATTGACATTTACCTTCAGTGTTACATTGTAATGAACGTGAACCTAAAAATAAATTTCAAAAATTAAATATTTAATTACAACTCTTATCAATTTAATATTACCAATTGGATCACAACCACAATGAATACAATAACCATCATCACGCATATAAAAGTTTTCTTTACATCTTTCACAATTTGGTCCATCACGATTTTCTTTACAATCTAAACAATGTCCACCATGACCAGTTACATTAAATAGATGACGATCAAAGAAACATTTTTCAGAATATCCATTACAATTGCATGCTGTAAGAGATTGTTAAAAACAATTTATTAAATAAAACTTGTTTTGAAGAATATTGGATCAGTATGTATGTATGTATGTAAGGATGAACAACATCACTTATATGGTCACTGGTACAAAATTTTGAATTAAATTATTATGATCTATAAAGCCATTTACATTGTCGATATATTCAATCAAAATTTTTTCTGTAAAAGGATTTCCCATTTAATCTAAAAGTAAGAGCAAGAAAATTTGTAATAAGACAATTTTCCTTGGGACATCATAACACTATTTTTTCACTTGAGATTGAAAATTACTGAGAGAAAAATGTTAATTGAAAAATTATCGATAATGTAAAATGGCTTTCTGTAATTTTAATTTAATAAAATTGCAAAATTTATTAACAGATATTTACAAACAACAGAATACCATGGTGAATATGGTAAAATTTTATTTGTTTCATAATTCCAATATTGACTATATCCATAATTGATTAAGGTAATTATGAATATATGAAATTTTACTAATAACATGATTTAATTGAATTTATTTTATTGCAACACTTCTTTCTAACTTCACGTTTAATTGATGACTAAAGCTATCCAATTGCAAAACTAAGTATATAAAATCATTGTTATCAAATCTTCCTATTTTCAAGTTTTCCCTTTTTTGGAAAAGAAAAAACATTCAATCTATCATAATCTCTTCACAGAAATGGTAAAGTTAACTTGAAATTATAGCATAAACAATAAGTAGTTTTTCTTATTAAATAACTGGTTGATTTATTTAAAGAATGTTGTACATTAAATTGTTACAACATTTTTTCTAGTATATACATATATGTATGTATACATCTCTTTATACTTACGTCGACATTCATTAACATTTTTTGATGTTGCTCTGCGCCATTCAACATCATTAAATAATGGTAAACATTTTTCACAATCTGGACCATCAGTATTATGTTTACATTCACAAACTTGTGATCTTTCACCATTTAATCCAGTACTTGGTACACATTTACTAGCATGTCCATTACATTTACAACGGGCACCAACAGCAATATCAGATATTGCATAAAAATATGATTTTAATACTTGTGCATCACCAAATACTTCATCACCAAATGTATTTAAACGATCTAATGTTATTTTAATATCAGTTGCTGTTACCCAACTCTATAATAAATTTTAAATCATTCGAAATAATTTTATTTATATAAAATATAATTTTTACCTGTAATGGTGGACTATTTTCAAAATTTATTGCACTTGGTCTACCTTCAAGTGATGAAAATGCAATATTACCATCACGTAATGGTGATATATCACTATATTCACTAGTACATAATGCACGTGATTCATCTTCACTTTTTTTAACAGATAATGAATCTGGTAAACCATATGTATCACGACATGTTGCACTATAAAATTGATATGGTACCCATGGACCATTCTGCATTAAACGTTTATATATTGCAAATGATTCTGGTCTTGGTGAACGAAATACAATACGTATATATGTGATATCAAATGATTTATCTTAAAAAAAAAAAATGAAATAAAATAAAAATATTTACACGCCAGTTAATTTTTATGGTCATTGAAAAAAAATATATTTATGTATAATAACATTGAAAGTTAAATTGAATCATATAGGTTACAACTAAGCAAAAGTATATATTTTTAGCTTTAAATGATTTTACTTTTTATGATTCTATTTTAAAATTCTTACCAAAATGTAAAGTTAAATTAACTTGATTTGGATTTTGAATTCCTTCAAACATTGTTTCTGATTGCCACCATGATGGATTTTGTGGATCATGTAAATCAGTTAATGATGTTGCATCATGTTCTCTATATCTATAATGGCATATGTATTTTATTATTTCAAATTAAAGAATATTACAAAAGTTTATATTACCTGCAAAAATCACAACTTTTCTTATTTGAATATCCTGTTTGGACACAATAATCCTTTTCACCATGTTCACCACATGTATTTGTTGCATCAATACGACGGCCATAAGCAGCATTTACGAATTCTGGTAAACATTTCTGAAAATTAATTAATTATTAATTAATTGTAATGAATATGTAATGAAAAAATGCCGGTAATTTTATGGTGTTTTTTGGAAATCCAATTTTAGTGGCGCAATTTTAAAGTTGAAAATTTTTTTTGAAGATTTTTATTCGTGTTTCTATTCTTTTAATCACATTTTCCACAAAAAAAAATTAATTAGAATTAGAAACATAATATAATCATTATACGGGGACGGGGATATAGTATTTAATATAGTATTTAAGTTAAGTTTAAGTTTTTTAATATTTTTCTAATTTTTATTCACGTTTTTTTTTTTAAACATAAAACCTTCGTTCGCATAAAGTCTTCTATGGCATATTAAGTATTATAATAATAAAAAAATAGTCATATTATGAAATTTATGCAAGTTATTGATAAAAATAAATTATCATATATAATTTAAATTAAATTTGCCGATACAGTGATAAATTTTTCCCGACTTAGAAATAATATATAGTGGGAAGGAAAACAATTTTTTTTATGTTTGGTTTTTATAAGTCAACAAAATAAAAAATATTATTATGTAAATATTTAGTTTAGTGAAAATTAATACTTTTGTATATTTTGTTACCATATCGTTTAAAAAATAATTAAAATTTTAGACTTAAATTTATAGTTTGTAGAAGAGTTAATGTTGAATTTTGGTCGAGTTTAATATAATAAAATATATTAAAGAAGAAAATTACACATCATTTTTGGCGCAATGGCGCTTGTTAGATTATAAATGGCGCTTCATTTAATCAAATATTTAAATTTATACAATATGATTGGGTAACTAAATACTATATTTCAATCATTTATGACAAGATTTATATGACAAAACACAGAATTGATTATATAGCTTACTTGATTATCGAACAATTTAACATTGAGCAATTATTTGCTAAACACAAATATGCATAACAAAATGTATACAACTTTGGTTTTATTAATTATACTACAAAATTATACTACATTCAAATATTTACTGAATCAATTCAATGTGTACCCCTTTATTATGTGTACATAATTTATAATGTTTATTTCGTCCTTATACGAGCAAATACCATAATGACTTATATAAGCTTCTATCAAATACAATCAATGAATTTAATTCAAAAATTTATTTAATGCCACTAAGTAAATTGATATTTATATAAAATTTAAGCATAAATCAACCAAATATAATTTTATTCAAAAATTCAAAAATAAAGCTTCAAATTCAACTAAAAAATATTTCAAGGTCATTTAATTTTAAAAAGCTTTTTGATTGGTAAACTGGACAATATGTAAAATGAAACAAAATTTCATTAAAGGGAAATACATACTTATGTTGAAATTCATTAATCAATTCATTTTTAATTATGAAATTTATTAAATAAAAAAGTAATTAACGAAATTAGAAATTCTTTAAATACTATAATAAAAATTTGAATTAATTTTAATGTATAACTTAATAATGTAGAAATGTGGGCTTAAAAATTTGATAATATCAAAAAAAAAAAAATATATAAATAAAATCCTTTCCAGCATCCTTATGTCAACAATTATGAATATAAATAATCAAAACGTGTCTAATATCATATACAATTATTTTTCCATAACATTTTGTAAAGTCCAAAAAGTAATAATTTATAATGTTTATTCTTAACTTTAATTAGAGAACGGGTTATAAGAATTTCTTGTACAAGTATCAAGAGTTCAACAAAACTCTTATCAGTTCAATATATGTATATGAAATATATACATACATATCTATATGTATATAATTTTTTATTCGTACTTTATGATTATAAACTTCCGGTCAAAATGAAAAGATAATTACGAAATTTTATACAAATATTTTTATACATATAGTTTTAAAAAATTTTCAATTTAATTAAAATTATGGTTAAAATTATAATATTAAAAAAAAAGAAAAGATATTTAAGGAAAAATGATTTATTATTTTATATGTTTGTCCATATTTTATCTTTCGTGCAATTTAAATTTACTATATTAAAAAATCTGAAAAATATGTTGTAATAAAACAAAAAATTCGAATTGAAAGAAGAAAAGAACATCAAAAGTGAATAATTTAATCAAATTAAGAATGCATTAATCAAAATCTTGAAAATGAATAATTGAAATAGTTAAATGAAATTGTAGATGTTTTATTTAATTAATTTGATTTAAGAAAATATTTTATACTTTGAAATTATAAATTGAATTTATGTAGATTAGATACAATGTTGCAGATAAAATATTTAAAAATATGTTATTTATGGAAATTGATTCATTCAAAATTAAAAAAAAGTATTCGAAATAAACACGTTTCTTGCAATTTAAATCATTTTTACTGAATGAGAAAAATGAAATTGCATTGAAATTTCCATTATTAACTTAATTTGTTTTGAAATTATAGAATCAATTCGTGAGGCATTGTAAATTTAGGTGAAATATCGAATTAATAAGAATAAAATTTTATTTTCTAAAATTTATTATTGAAAATTGAATTCTGAGAATTATAGAACTAGAAAAACTCTTGATTCAGGTATAGACTTCTAATAGGCTTTACTAAGTTTATCTCGAAATATTCTAATACAGAACTCATTATGAGTAAAATTTAAAGTATATACTTAGGGTACACAAAAATCGGATTATAATTTGGATAAACGTAAATAATCTCAATTTACTGAGTAATATTCATTTAGCTCATTGGCCTAAGCTAGATTAACTATAACATAATGTACGATCTCGACAATTATCTGAAGTATACAGAGTGACCTAATATACCTAGAAATATCTCTGCATGTACTAAAAAATTTCACAAATAAGAAATAATAATTTACCTGCGGACGACCATAAGGATCATAACATTCTAAAGCTGGCATAAAATGTGTTCCTTCATTTGCATTTATTCCATTATTTTTTAATGAACAACTAAACAATATTAATATAATAAATATTAAATTTTTTTTGGTCCAATTTAATTTAAT
This sequence comes from Empis stercorea, assembly GCA_949752835.1. Taxonomy (NCBI): domain Eukaryota; kingdom Metazoa; phylum Arthropoda; class Insecta; order Diptera; family Empididae; genus Empis; species Empis stercorea. The sequence continues at coordinate 4,009,287 of OX457085.1, forward strand.
CATAATTTTTTTTATTTTTTTTTATTTTCTAAAAAGTACAAAATTAATTTTTAAATTTTTAATTATTTTCGATAAACACTTAAATATTATTTTTTTTTTTTATATAATTTAAATTAATTTTCGAATTTCTTTATAATTTATGCCAACTATTAAATTGTTGGCCACCAGTTAAAATTATTGCACATTAACACAACGAACATAATCTAATATAGAAAATAGAAAAAAAAATATTTTGTTATAATAATTAACACTTTTATTTATGAAAAAAACATGTAAAAGATATTTTTATGCTCCTTTTTTATATATTGAATTTTTGAATAATTTTCGTATGTATATAATGCTTTGGAATTAAATGAACATATCAACATAAAACTAAATTTAATATTGGTCATAGTCAAAGTATATGGTGTAAACCACAGTGTTTTTCGGTTAGCATAGAATTTAAATTGGATTTCTATTAAAAACAATTTTTTTTTTTGGTTTTATTATTAAAATATGATAAATTTATGTTTGTATATAAGTTTTTCTTTTATACACATATTCAAAAAGTTTGAAAAAACTAACAAAACTAAAAGTGTGATTATTTTATTACATATACATAAAAGTATCTATAAAAAATAATTTCGTATAAAAATTTTTCTAGGCGGAATACGGAATTAATCTACTATAGTTTTTTTTATTTAATGTTTAGATAAAAAAAAAAAATTAAAAAAAAAAATTGTTTTTGCTTTATATTTTATGGTATACTATGTACAAATACTTCCATGAACGCATTATTCTAAAAATAGATTAGAAAAAAAAAAAACAAAATATTGTAAACATTTTTAAAATCATATAAAAGAATTTTTTTTGAACTACAAACTCGAAAAATTAAGCTACATAAAAAAAAATGTAATTTCTTATTTTACTTTTCCAGTTCAAAAAAAAAAAAAATTCAAATAAAATGATATTCTTTTTCCAATAAAAGGTCAGCATAAAATAAACTCCCACATGTTTTTCATTTCTTTCATTTTAAATTTATAATTTTTATGTTTTTTTTTTGTATGTTTCAAAAAAAAAAAAAACAAGCTGATATAAGGAAATTTCTAGGAAGAAACTTCCGTTGCAATTTTTCTTTCTGTCATAAATAATTTTTTTTAAATATTTTTTTTGTTGTTTTTGAAATAATGTCACAATAATAATTAGTTTTTTCTTATCACAAAATTGCAGTAAAATTGAATTTCTTCTTGTACTTTTGTACTTTATATCTTAAACTTTTGCATTTGGTTTTTTATGCTATAGAAAAATATTTTCTTATATAGACAATCTTAAAGATTCTTTTCATTTTAATCAAAATTTAGTTACACAAACACATTCATATTTTTATCATATAACCAAAAATTTAATATACAAAAATATATACATATATGTATATATAAAAATTCCTTTTATTTATATTTATAAGATCATTGCACTTCCTCGTGGTTTAATCACGTAATGCAACATAAATAAATTTAATATTTTTTTTTTAAAAGATTTTTTCAAAATTATAAACAAAATTGAAACACACAAATTTAATTTTTTTTTTGTTTATGATTTAAATCAAAATTATTATCACTTTTTTTCTAACTGAATAATATATATATAGATAATTTTTTTTGTATCTGTAAGATACTTTTATGCTATAGATTTGTAAGATATTTTTTTTTTTATGTTTTTCACTGGATTTTGCTTAAATATTTATTAATTAAAATTATATATATGTATATTTTTCTTTTTGTAAAATTTAGTTAAAACCAAAATAAAATACCCTTTATTTTTCTATGCTTGCAAAATGAAATTCGAAAAAACAGATTTTCTTAGAAAAGAGAATGGTATTTTTCATAAAATTATGAACCAAAAAAAAAAAAAAACAAAAAAAAAACAAAGATAAAATAAAAACAAAAACCGAAAGAAGAATAAAACTAAAAAAAAATAATTATTATTATTTAGTATCTACTCGCTACCGCAGTTAATCTTTTCATAAAATTCATATATATATATATGAAATAAAAGAAACTCCGATCCGAATGGAAGACTGCGGGAAGACTGACTGAATTTCATTATGCTCAGGAATTTCTTTTTCGGTCACAAAGAGGCATATATTTTATCATTATTTATGATCACTTACAATTACAACTATACCTACATAATATTTATGTTTGTTTTGGAGAGCATAAATATATGTAGTAAATTTACTTGAAGGTCATTAAATCGAATACAATTTGTTCGATTTTTTTTTGTTAGGTAAATTGTAATATTTTGATATAGTAATAATTAACAGAAGGAAAGGATCTTAAAAGGATATTAGAAGATTTGGAATAAAATTTATTGAAATAGAAAGGATTTAATTCTACTTTTTTTTGTTGTTGGAAATTTTGATATTTTATCAGTACTCTGTCATTTTAGTTTATGTAGGTGACATATTAGGAGCACATCTACTTCGATCAAACGATCGTACTGATCGTCTCTTCTTTGGTGTGATCTATAGTTGATACAAGGCTTTTTCCTATCCATGAAATTTTAGTCTAATAAACTATAATTAGTAATGATTTAAATATTTCGGAGAATATTTTAATAACTGCTACGATCTGTGGCAAGATCTTCGACAAATTTGTTGTAAGTTTGATCCCCGATGCCTCCTCCTTCTCTTCATATGCCTGATAATGTTTGTTCTGTCAATGTATGGAGTAAAGTAGAGTTGATTGTCTCTGGTCTCTCCATTCCTGATTAATTTATTCCAGTCACTCAAAAGTACAATTAACCAAAATAAAGCAAAAAAAAAAACCATAAGATCACTAAAAAAAATTATTTTAGACAGAAATTTATGTTTCTCTCTCTTTATGTTCCAGCCAAAAATTCTTCATTTTTGTGGCCCAACATAGATATAATATCTTTTATGAATGATCAGTTTTTTCACCATAAAAACATAAGACAAAAATCATATTAAATCTTTTATAGTTTTTTTCTTCAGTCTCCTTTTTCTCTGAACTGAACATAATATTTTTAATGTTTGCATTTTTATGATTTCACAACAATATAAATATGTTTATGTTTTTTTTTTTCAATTGTGGTGAGCATAAATTTATCTTTTTTCGTTTGAATATGTTTTGGTTTTTCAATTTTCTCTTCTCTTTTTGTAATTTTGGTTTATTTTAATTTTTAAAAATGTATTTAAAAATTTTTTTTATACATTTTAATGATCTTCAGACTGGAAATATGGGAAACATATGGGAAATTTTTCAATATTGTGGAGATATGCTTGTAAAAATAGAAGAAATTATTTTCAAAACAGATTATTTTTTCCCTTCCTGCTGGTTACAAATTTTTTTATATGAATAATAATTGGGCCTTTGGTCCAAAACTTTTTTATTGTTCATGGGGTCTAATAGAGGGCAAACAGAATGATAAAAAGAAGTGATAACAAAAATAAGAAAAATTGTTCTAGTTTCTACAAGTATTAATAAAAGTGTAAATTGTAAAATGGTATTTGGTAATATTAAAAATTTTAGTCAAATATTAAATTATTTAAAAGTTAAATTAAAAAATTTCTCAAAGATAATTTTAAAAAATATTCTTAAAGAAATTATTTAATCAATGAATTGACTTTGGAAAACAGAAATATTTTTTTTTACATCATTTCAAAATATTTCCTAACAATAATTATCATTGAAGTTATCATTAAATGACTAACCAGGTCGGTCATCGCTACTTAATTTATTTATAATCTTCACAACCAAATTTTGTATTGTTTTTTTTAGACTGAATTTGCTTTGATTAAAAAACAAGTAATCGTACTAGTTTTTTTGTGCTTTTTTAGAAACATAAATAAAATAGCAGAAGCAGAGTAATCTAAAATGTAATTTTGTGGTAATATTGTCTTACATTTAGACAGTTCATTGACAAATTAAATTTTAATTAATAAATAATTAGCTTTTAATATTATTTCATTAGAAATATAACTTTTTAGTAGAATTATCACAATATTTTCAATTGTTTTTAAAGAATTTAAATTAATTAATAAATTCATAACGATAACTGACAGTTTTTTTTAAATAAATTTCCACAATTGTCTATTATTAATTTTATTAGTAACAAAATTGAAATTTGAATTGCATATACATAGGTGTTATAAAAATTATGCTCCAAATGTGTCGTCATCTATTAGTCATTAGTAACGTAATAATATATTACATTGCCCGTCATCTAATAGTGCATAGTTAAAATGTTTGTAGCATACACTTAGGTGTTGTAAAAAAATTATTTTGCAAATGTGTCAGCTATTAGTCAGTAGTAACGTAATTAGATATATTACATTGCCTGCCCATCTATTAGCGTATAGTTAAAATTTTTGTAGCATACACTTAGGCGTTATAAAAATTACTAATAATTTAATTTAAATTTAAAGAAGTAAAGTAAGAATTTGTTCGTTTAGAAGAGGGAAACTGTTCGTTAATTAGGGAAATTACTTCATATTTTGGAAATTGCAATTAAGAGAATTAATTTAGGGAAATGTTTCGGGTTTCCTGTAATGTAGAGTTGCTCGTGCCTGGTAAGTATTTCTAATTATATAATTGAAAAAAAAAGGTTCTTCATTTTGGGTACATGCACTTTTAAGTGTTATATATTTATTGTAACATTTTTCTATTATATTTAAATTCCAAACATATTTTATTAAAATTGTCATTATATAAATTATATATTTAATTCTTGTAACTACAAATAACAAAACAAAAACGGGAAATTCGTAAATTTATTTGTCATCAATATCCTTGTCGCTATATTCCAAAATGCATTCTTCACTTCCAGTTTTACTAATAGTTATTACCGGAATTGATGTTTGGGAATCTTGGCGTTTTGGAGGCAAACGTTCTTTATGTGGTTTCTTTTCGGTACCATTTCGAGTTGATGTCGATGCTGATGCTGGTAATGGTTCTTTACTTCGTGCAGTAATATTTGTCGTTTCCTGGGCAGATTTTTGTTTTTGCTCTGGTTTGCTAACATGAGCTGGAAGTGGTGTTACAGTTGGGGCAGTTGTTGTCTGTTTAAGTATTGGCGGTATAATAGTTTCTGGTGTATCACATGGACTAGGATTTTGACTTTCGTCAGACTGACTTCCACTACTGTCAGACTTTTTATTTACTGCTTCTTTAACTAATGCTAAAAATGAACCAATACGTTTTTTACCTTGCCGAGAAAGTGCAGCTAATTTCTCACCACCACCACTACCAACACCAAAACTACTACCAGTTAACGGTTTATCTATTATATTTGGTGAACTTGGTCCAGATGTATTTTCTGATTGATGTGAATGTGGTTTGAAAAATACATCTGTAAGTGATTTCTTTTGTTGTATTCCATCGTGTTTACTCTCAAATTTGAATACATTTGGTTCTTTTGGTGAATTTGCTTTTTGTTTTGATTTCATTTCGACTTCTTTATTTTTCTCATTAACAATTTCATAATTAGCATTTGGATCTTCTGAAGTTTGTTGATTGCCATTACTTCCTTGTGTTTCACCAAATTTCGGTTGTCGTCTTAATAAACTTTTTCGACGTTCCGAAACAATTCGTGAATTATCTTCTGGATCATTATCATTTGGTTTAGCATCGACAATATTCCGATTTATTTTGTATTGATCTTTTGGATGTGGTTCATTTGTTGGTGTTGTACTATCTTTTCTAGCCATTGCTACAATATCAATTAAAGATGGTTTACGTGCTCTTCGATTCCCGTGCAATTTTGGGAATCTAGAACCATGACGTTTTTTATGCTCTTCATCGTACGGCAATGGATCATGATGTTCGGTATCAGTTTCATCACCTTCATTCCCATGAATTGGTAAACTTTCATCATCAGATGTTACAGATGCTTTACGTAAAGCTTTTCTCATTATACGCGATAGTAATTCTAAAATTTGTTAAAAGGATTTTATTGTATTAGTAACAAAAGAAATTAATTAAATTATTTACCTTTACGTGCTAACATTTTTGTTTCTTCTGGATCTGGTGGTAATGGTGGACCAGTTGGTGTTAATGGTGATGATGCTTCTAGTACTCTCTTCCAACGTGATGTTATTGATGCTGCTGTAGTTTCAGCTGGTTTATCTTCTGGTATTTTAAAGATTTTCTTACGTTCTTCCATACGTTCTTTTTGTAATTGTGTACGTAAATCTTGATTAGCTTCACGTAATGCTCCAGTCAAAGATACCAAATAATAAATAATTAATATTAATAATAAAAGTAATGGAATAATTGTACTTGACGATGTCATATATTCTAATGGTTTATGTAATGATCTGAAACAAAAGATACAATAATAATGGATCAAAAATATATTGAAAAAAAATAATTTATATTCACTCTGGAAGCGCATTTCTTGTAGTATTTGTAAAAAATTCTGAAATTCTTGTATATTTTGAAAATGGTCCACAATGCCATGATGGTCTTAACCAAACAATTGCATAACCAACCGGTAATACACATAAAAATAACATCGTCAATAGTAATGATAAATAAAAATTATTTGATTTTGATGCTCTGCAAATTAGAGAAATTATTTAAAGAAAACATTGATTTTCTGGATTAAATCAAAACTTACTTGAAAACAACTTCATGTGGCACATTACATGTTAAAACAATCCATGATCGTAAATACATTAATATTATTAATTTAACTAAATTAATTATAACTAAACCAGGTGAAAAAAATATTCCCATCCATACTTGTCCTTGATTATAAACTAAATTTAATATACTTTCGGCTATTTTAAAATCACCATACTAAAGGAATTAATATCCATTAGTATATTTAAACATAACCAAATCATAATATTTCAATTAAACATACCTGAGGGAATGTCTTCTCCATATCCCAACACCAATAATCATTTATATATCGTACAAATAAAGCACGTATAAAATCAATAAATAAAGGAGCAGCAATTGACATTATCTGGAAAATTTATTTGTATTTAAAAGGATTTAAATTACAAAATGATTTTGGGAATTTTTCTAATGGATCAAATTTGTTCAGGTGGAAATAGATTTTCTTAATCAAACAAATACATTTTTTAAGGAAATGAAAAAATTTAAAATATAATTGAAACTTAAAACAATTTTCATTTAAACTTACCGCATCAAATACTATGACTTTTGATAATTCTTGACCCAATGATGTCTCCCAACACATTGTTGATAAATTTTTCCGTACACTTAATAATGTCCGATCTAATCTTTTATATTCTTCATCATAATATTTTTCATCTTTAATAATTGGATATTTTGTTATTAAAATACCATTTGAATCATAATAATCCATTGGTTGTGTTGGTATAATTGTAGTTATTGGTCCACATACCCATTTTGTACAATTTTCACCATTACCATTATTATTATCATCATAATCTGGATATATTGTTGATGTAATCATATCATCATAATTATCTGTAATTGTTGTTGTTACATTATTTATATATTCTTGTATTTTATCACGTATAATATTTTCATTATCAATTGAATATTCAAAACGTTGACTATTATTATTAATATTATTATTATTATTTTTATCCAAAATCATTGTAATATTATCAATAAATGTTGATAATGTTGTATGAAATATATGATTTAATTCTAAATTATTATCATTAATATTAAAACCATATTCATTTGATAAACTTTTTGATAAACTATCATAAACATTTGTTATTTGTTTATATAATTGATCAATATTAATAGATGATTTTGTTGTTGTTATTGTTTGATCATTAGATGATGATTCATTATTATTTTCTTCTTCTTCTTCAGATGATGATGATAAATTTTTTATATTCACATTATTATTTCTTTTAAATCGATTACCATCAATACTATTATCAAAATCTTCATCAATTTCAGATGAATCAATATTATCAAAATAATCTGAATAAAAAAAAAATGAATCATTTACATTATTCATATAATTATCATAATCTGGTGTTGTTGGTTCATTTGTTGTTAAATCATCATAATCATTTCTAGTTGTATAATCAAATATTGTTGTACTTGGATATTCTTTAATTGTTGATGTTGTAATTAGTTCACTTGTTGTTGTTGGTGTTGTTAATTCTGTAGTTGATGTTGTTAATATTGGTGTAGTAGTACTTAATGTTGTTAAAATTTCTGGTAAAATTGTTGTACTTAAATTTAATAATAATAATGTTGTTGTTAATGTTAAATTGCTATTTAATTTTGGTGGTTTTGAGCAATTAACTGGTACTAAATAACATTGTGTTTGATTATATATATCCATAATTGTTGTTGGACTATCAATTAATGTTGTTATTGAATTTGATATTGTTGTTGATGATATTGTATTTGATATTAATGATGTTAAATTATCACCAATTGATGATAATTCATTTGTTGTCCAATCAATTGAATTCATTACAGTTGTTGTTATATTATCTAATTGAAAATTATCTAAAATTTCTTTAATACGATCTTTTTGTTCGGTAGCATTTTTAAACATATTACGTAATAATTGTAAACTTTCATCTTTACCAGTTATTTTATATATAAACGAAAACATTAATGAATATAAATTCAATAAATTTAATATCATAATTCTGTAATTAAATATAGAAAACATTTTAAAAGGAATTTATAAGATTATTGCAAAAATTTATTATAATATACCTTGCTAATTGTAATCGTAATTGTTGACGTGGATGCCAATTTTCAAATAAACCTAAAGCATCAAACATCATTGGTAATACAAATGATAATAATGTCATTATAACATTAACTTCATTACGACGAAACCAAGTATCATTTGCTCCTGCCATTTCAGATCTAATTTAAATTATAATTATTAGTATAAATGAAAATAAATTTGATTATTATTATTATTTAACAAACCTATCAACTGCTAAAACGACTGTATAACCAGAAGCAGCTAATAATCCTGTCACTAAAATATTTACTAAAATTCTTTGTAAAATTATTCTCCAACTTTAAATATATATATATAAAAGACAAGATAAAGAAATTTGATAAATTTGATTAAATATTATTATTGTTAGATATACTTCCGATTATCCTTTCTCTTTTCCGCTTCTTCTAATAGGGCTTCCTTAAAACCAACAACAACGGAAGCAATTCTATTATGGGCAGTTTCCGCATGACCTGTAGAAAAAAAATTATTGATTGAATATTTTGTTGGTATATTATTTGTTATGCTGTCAATAATACAAACCAATCATAAAATCCCATCCTGTAAATAGTTTCCACGAAAAAACACATTCGTCATCCTTTAATGAAAGTTTTGAGGTTCTTGAGTTTTCTGCCATTCTGAAAAGTAAACAAATATGTCTTTTTGGTATATGAATTGTTAAATTATTTGATAATTTCGAATTATTTCTGCTAAATTTTGACCAAATCTTGTTGTTCAAAGTTTAAAATGACAAACTTATAAAGAAAGCTTAACAAATATTTTTCATTTTTCTAATGAAATATTTTGGGTTATATTAACTTACTTTCTTAATGTTGCTACAAAACTATAAATATAGACACCAACTGATGTTAAAAAATATGCCAATGGTAAATTATAGCCCCATTGTATAGCTCCCGATTCATTCGAATAAAATCTTTAACGAAAAAAAATTGTGAAATTCTTTGGTAGTCCATTAATATTATAATTTGAATTTTTCTTACCCATAAAATAATGGTGAATATTTAAGATAACCCTCAAATTCCCATATCGTTACTACATTACCAGCTTTTTTCATTTCACCTGGTGTCATAATTTTTCTATTATCCTTAATTGAATGATCTAAATTAGACGCCAGAAGCTTAATAAACAAATATAGTTAATAAATTATTATAATTAAAATAATTCTAAAATGAAAATTTCTTACCTCTGGTATAATAACAAATGTTAATAATGGTATTGCAATCATAATATTAACCCATAAAAGCCAACGTAAAAATGTAAAATATGATGCAACACCAGAACCAAAATGTGATTCAATTTCTTTAATTCGTAATTCCCATGGTATTAAGACAGTTAAAAAGCTTGCAATTTCTCGTTTCCAATGTCGCCAACGCTATGCAAAAAAAAATGAATAAAATGTTGAGAATAAAGTTTAATAAATTTGATAATAAATAAACTTACAGCTGCCATTAAAATTTTAAATCTGGCCCATAAATCTTTTGTACTTCTTGACATTGCAAATCTTTCCTGAAGTGCACCTTCGTGACGAGCAACATAAGTTTTTGCCTATAAACAATACAATAAAAAGGATATAACTTATAGTATATAGTAATGTTTTATAAAACATGAAATTTACATTATTATTGTTCCCTAAAGGATAATATAAAGACAAAAAAAAACAAAATTCTATTTACTTGTCTGACTAATTTTAATTTTCGCCGGATACTCCATGGTTGATATTTAACAGATTGTATTACTTCCTTATGCAGTCGTATATTCTCATATATTTGCTCTTGTGTTGAATCCTGATTTGTTCCATCATCAAATGAAATTGCGGTACTTTAAACATTATCATTATGGTTTAACAAAATAATGTGATGTAATTTTTGTTGTTGTAGAAAGTGAAATTTTAGAGAGTAAGTAATTCAATTAGATTTAATATAGATTTTTTTTATATATAATCATATCTTACTCTCCCGAACTTGTTGTATAGACACTTGAACGTCGTCTATCACCTAAATGACTACCAGGTTCCAAGACATTATCTAATGGGCTTGATGTTCTTCTTGAACCGCGACCCTTTTTACGATGACCACGTAAACTAGCACGTCTTTGTATTATTGCGTTTACGGATAACGAATAATCTTCTTCTTCCGAATTGTGTTCATCTAAAAGTATAAATATTGAAATTATTTCTTGTAGAATTCAAGAAAATTCCATAGTTAATTATTTCCATCTTACCGGAAACATTTGTTGGACTAGTAAGTTCCGGTGATAATTCATTAGGTCTTTCATCTTGTGGCCTTTTTTTATGGGATAAAGAAAATAATTATAATTTTGCCTTTTTTTACATTGCCACTGTAATTTTTAAGTACAATTAAAAAGGCTATTTAATTAAAATTCACCTTTTGGCTCTTTCCTGTGCAAGCTTAATAATATTCTGCATTTGTCGTGAATTATTAGAACGTTCATTAATATCACACTGAGTTGCCCATGTTACTGATAATTGTGGTGGAGATGTTGTACCTGATACAGACGGTGATACCTGAAATATATAAATAATATGGAAATCAAAATCTAATTAGGAATTGTAACTAAAATCTTGTAGTATATGGTCTATGGATAGAAAGAATATATAGTTTTATTTTGGAATTTACTAATATCCTTAATAGAATTACTTAGAAAATTCATAAGAAATGGAAGTGTTAAATATGATTTTATTTAATTAATATTTAAAAGTATAATTTATGATTAGAAATATGCTCTTCGAAATTTTGTTTGAAAGTTTGTTGGTTTTAAAAGAAAAAATTAAAACAATTTTATTAATATAATTAAAAATATTAACGATTTGTATAATAATAAGAAAAAAAATGAAATTTCCCTTTTCAATTTTAGATATTTCAATTGTAGAGTAGTAGATTTTTATGCAAAATCAGTGACGAAATTATTATTAGATTATAGTTTATATTTATTATATAAAAAAAAACAGAAATTAATTGTTGAATGTAAAGAATGGAATTATTTGAAAAATATAAAAATAATCATACAGACATGATCACATTACACTTTGAAGCACAAAATTTATTTAGTGTAAGTGAATTTTGATATTAGCTTAAAAATATATTTAAATAAATTTATTATAAAATATTTTACAAAATTACTTTACTATACTTTTAAAATAATTTAAATATTTCAGAAGTTAAGATACATTATAATATTTATTCTCAACATTTGTTAATTAAACTGCACAAACTTTTCAGCAAAGAAAAGTTATTTAAGCAATAATTTGAAAATGATTACCAATCAATTTAAACTTTTTTTTAATAAAATTATTAAATTAAATATTTATTTATTGATTTGATTATATTAAAAATTTAAATTTAAATATTTCGTAATCTTAGCGAAAGGTTTAATTACAGATTTAAAATATTATTGATGCATAGACAATATTAAAATCAATTTTATTATTCAAAATGTAATTAAAATTTGAGGTTTATAATTTGTAGAAATTGTGTTACAACAAAATATAGTAAAATATTAAAGCAATGATAGTTTTTAATCAATCAGAGACAGTTTGTAGTATTAGAATGAATTTTGGCAATTAGTTTTAAAATAAAAATTAAATTAATTTGATTCAAATATTAAGTTTTTGAAGCGAACCGAATATAAATATGGAAAAAGATTTTGCCTGATGACAATATTTTTAAAATCTTAGACACTATCTTTAAACTTAAAAACTATTGTAAATAGTTTAAATATTATTTTGAATATTGTGCCATTTTAGATAATATTGTTTAGGAAATTTAGTCATTTATAAATTTTTGTCTCTTTTTTTTTTTTGTTTGGGATTTAATTGTCCCAAACACTATTTTTCTCACTATTGTGAGTTACAGTCTAATTTTATCTTTGCCTTATAACAGGGTTACTTTTTGGAAAAATATTGAAGTATAGGTCAATATTTTATATCAATTCAAATTGATATTAAGTGTACAAATCAGAATATAATTTAATTCGATTATTAAAATTTTTTAATAAATTTTTCACAACCTCAAATTTAATTTAATTCAAAGAATTGTTTCAAAACTTTTTTAATTAATTACTAAATTACATTGCAATAAAGTTCGTCGACTTATAACAAAAAAATAATATTAATAATAAATATACATAATTAATTTTGTAACACATAAAAACATGAATTTTATTAACATAAAAAAAATATAATAATTATTAAATTCATTTAAATTTAATTCTCTTATATAATTATCCACGAAATATAATTAATGACAAAAATTCTTTTATATAGTATTATAATTTTTTTTTTGTCTGTTTTACATAAATCATAAATGGATAATTAAAAGCTTATTTCATGCTATCAAGAAAACCTCAAAAAACAAAAAAGACGACTAATATTATAATGAGGCTTTAAAGCTTTGTTGAATAAATAAATATAAAAAAAAAAAAAATACTAACTACTTTGATTACGGTCTGCAAGGAATCCTTGGCAACGATGTAGAAAAATTAAATTGTAATGAATATTAGCGCGAGGTGTGTAAAAATTATAATAACAATAATTAACTATATTTCATTAATCCCAAAAGGTTTAAGTTTCACAGAATAAAATAATTTAATCCAGCTTGTGTTGTGTTGATCCTTTTTTCGCCCAAATTTTTTTTTTTTTTGGTTTCAATTCATAATAATTTTTTCATTGAGGCATTTTATTTTTTGTAATAACAAAAATATTATGTATTTTTTATGTATAAATTATATAACAACAAACACACACAATAATATGAAGATTTTTTTTTTTGGTTAAACAAACATGTATGTATATAAAAAAAAGGATATTATAAATATTTTAATTTTATTGAATTTAAATTAATTTACATTTTTATATTTATTATAAATTTTTTTTATTAATTTTCATATTTTTTAATTATTTTTTAATTTAATTTAAATTTTAACAACAAAATTGTTTTTTCTTTTGAATTTTTAGAATTTTATTTTTTAAGGAACTATAAATTTAATTTTTTTAATACTTAAATTTCTAATTAATTTTATTTTTTTGACGAATTTATTACAAATAATATTTTTTTTATGAAATTATTTCCGAATTTCATTTTCTCAATAATTAAAAAAAATTAAGAATTTTTAATCAAATTTTTAATATTTAAAAAAAAAATATACAACAAAAAACTTATTGACTTATTTTAGAAATGATGATGCGTCTTCAAAGAGTGTTAAAAAAGGACTAAGCCAGCAAGACAGTGAACACCTAAGGATGTTCCAGTTTTTTTTTTATATATCTATATATATATATATATATATATTTTCATTTCCATATTAGTTTTGTTCGTTTTCTGTTTTATTGCTCTTTATACTTTACATACATAATTTAATAATAATTTTTCCTAAAATATAAAAAAAAAAAATCTAATCAGAAAGAAAAAATCAGTCCAGTGGGTGGTCGAAGCGAAATATAAAATAATATAAAATAAAAATTATGAAGTATATATAAACTATATGAAAATATATCGGGCCCTTTGAAGGACTTCTTCTATATATGGTAATACACTACGCTACGTATATAATATATATATATGTAAAGAAAATTTATGAAATAATAAAAAATATATCCTTTAGATATGAGATTGTGTTTAGGTATCCAAAAAAAAAAACGAAATAAGTATATATGTAAATGAAAATCAAACATGCAAGGTGGTGGTGGCGCGAATTGGTGATTGTCTATGTTAATAACAATAATAATATTATTATTATTATTATTATGAACAAAAAACTTTATATATATATATAAGTAAAAAGGATAATCAAAAAGGAGCAGAGTACCATATAAAAAGGAGAAAGTATATAAAAAAAAATAATATGAAAAGTGGGCAAGGTATTCGCCGCTTTCAAAAGGTATAAAATTTAAAAAAAAATTCGCCATGGTTGTAAAAAAAAAATGTCAAAAAAAAAGAGGATATTTTAAGGATATAGTAAATAATAACAATAATATAATAATAATAATAATGTAATGGTGGTTATAATCTGTCGTTTATGACGAAAAAAAAAAACCAAAAATATGATAATAATTTTTTGCTTGCAATTTAATATTTTACACTCTCCCCCAAAAAAAAAATAGGATTATTATATAAGGATTTTGGGTTTTTGGGGTTTTTTTTTGTTTTTGGTTTCATTGGTTTAGTAATTTTGCTTTTCTTGCTTATAGAATTATTTAAGTATTTTAGAGGTTATGGGACTTTTTTTATTCTTCGGAAAATGGAGAGTTTTTTAATTTTTAAAAGGAATGCAACCATGAATAATAGTTGGTTTTTTTTTCTGTTCTTGGAAGATTAATAGAATTTCATATAATATTATGGGTGCAGTAAAAAAAATTTATTATACTATGAAATAATAAATAATTTAACTTTGAAATGAAGAAGAGAATAAATTTGTTTTTTTGCACTGTAATTTTTTTTTCTGTATGTGGAAAAATTTTAAGTTAATTGATATTTGGTAAGTTAGAAAAATGCTAGGAAAATCTATCATAAAATAATTTAATTTTGATCAAAAAAAGGATCAAAATGTCTTAAAATTATTTACTTAATTATTAATTTTTGACTATAAATATTATTGCATTTCGGATTTAAAATCAAAGTAAATTATAGTCGCAAGCTAGACATAATTAAATTAACTTGAGTCTGCAATAACCAAAGAATTTCAAGTTAAAATTTGTGTATAAATAATTGTAAATAAATCAAATTTTTTCCAGCAAAACCAAATTTACTGAAGGAACCAATATTTTTTTTTTGAAAAATTTTGAACAGTGAAAATATTTCTGATCAGAAATTTTCATTTAAAAATATTTACATACAAATTTTTGTTAGAAAAAGGACTGACTATCCTTTATACATATATGACAGTCTTCATTAATTCATTCACAATTGTGTGCATGCTTGAATAATAAGTGAAATAAACAAAACACTTTAGCTTAGATATTCTGAAAAATAAAAAAGTAATTGATTATGCAATATTTTTCCCAGAAAGTGTGAAAAAAAAATGAATATAAAATCATAAATTAAATAGATATTCAACAGTCACGAAAACTCTTTGTGGCATCAATTTATAAAAGCACATCAAACTATTTTATTTATGACTTCTCCTTTATTTTAATCTTGAACAACACTTAAAAATTATATTCATTAAAAAAAATAATATTTGCAATTGCAATAAATAAATTGTCGATAAAAATGTTTATATACATAAATTTTGTTTATTATTTTCAAAATTATTCAATCCTGCTGTGAAAAGTGCAAATTTAAAGTGCAGGCGTATAAATAATGAAATGAAAATGTCTTGCTGCTTTTTTTATCAGTTAAGATGATCACAGGAGGAATTGGAAAAATTCTAGTTAAATGAGAAATAATATTTATAAAGAAAACTTAATGGAAATTCGAATTTAATAATCAGAAATTAAAATTATATAATGAAAATTTGCCTTTCACATTATTATTGGGGTTAAATAGTAAAGTAGAGTTAATTTTTTTTTGAAAAATTAATGATTTCATTTAGAAAGAATATGAAATTCAATAAATGAACCCAAAGGCAAGATTAAATTGCAATCTGATGGTAAAATTTTAAAATATTTTTTAAAAAAGGAAAACTAATATTAAAAATTTTCTGATACAAAAATTGGTCACCAAAAAACTAAAATTTCCTTTTTTCCATTACTCATATAATTTTAATGATTTCGTGACTGACACTCTATGGTATATAATATTATAATATTCGAAAATAACAATATGATTTTTATTATAAAATGTATTAGAAAAATATCTTATATATTTGGGGTGTGGTGTTAAATTTTTTTTGTATTATTGTGGTGGGCAACATGTTTAACATATTTTTAATTAAGGAATTTGAAAAAAAAACAACAACAAAAGCAAAATTCCAGCCCAGTCGCAAGGAATTTTTTTTTTATAATATATATCCGAATATCATAAAGAGATCCTTTGCCTTGCCAACTATACATTTACTTATATAGTTTATTGATTTTGGATATAGAGAGAAGGTTATTAGCTATTAAATATGATAATGTATAAGGCCAACAAACCATTTATGATTGGGAGTGATTCGTAATATCATTTTCATAATATTCGATATTATATACTATTTTTAACATTTTAGATTTCCGTTTCGTTTGGTTTTGGCTAATATAGTAACTTTAATTATTTAGGTCAATCAATTTTTATATATTTTGTAATTTTTGCATACCTTTAAGTATTATCTTTTTCATGGAGATATAATTCAGTTCGCATAGGTGAGTATACCAATAAAAATCGTTAAAAAGAAAAGTTATGTGAAAAATGGGGTCAACGGATTAACAATTAATTTCACGATACATAAAAATATATTTTTATAGCATATATTTATAATGAAATAAAATAAAAATGAATTATTGGTTATATAAATGGAAATATTATATTTATTTGAAGTCTTTAGTGGTACAAGTATTAAATTTTTTTTGGTGAATTTTAATTATAATAAAAATATTACCTAGTATACACGTCCATCATGGGACATACCACTATATACTCTATAAAAATTTCCAAACAAAAAATCATACAGATTCTTAAAATATAGATTTCAATCTTTTTAAAAAGGATTTAAAATACTCCTTCTTATAATTAATTTTCTTTCTTAATCTGTTATTCAATTACATAGTAGCTGTATTTTCTTATTCATAATTAAATTATTATTTTCTGATAAATTTGCATTATAATTTCATTATATTTTCCATCAATTCATAACAATTTTATCTAGATTGCAAAATATATCAAAGAATTCACATCTTGGCTCCAACAAAATATCACTAGTGGTTTATTGTATTCTAATTTTTGGGAACATGTTTGAATAATTCAGTTTATATTTTAATTAATATAAATTTTAAGTATAAAATGAAATAATTACAAAACCAAATATAATTTAATGCCATAACGAATTAGCATTAATTTAACTTTATATTAAAAATTAAGCTGACAAATACTTTAAGCTTAATCTTCTAAGAATAATAATGGATAATGCATGCAACATTTTTTTTTCATAATTTATAATTATTTTCCCATTTAGAAACCCCAGAGAATATTATCGTATTTTAACTTTTTTGACAATATGGAAATTGTGAAATGATTTTAAAAACAATTTAGGTGTTTGGACATTAAAAAATCTGTAAAAAATGAGAAAAATTTATAAATTAGAATTGGGTTCTGAAATTAGATAAATTTTAGAATTGGGTAAAATAGAAAAATATTTCCTTGCATAATTAAAAAAAAATTCAATTTATATTTTATATTATTAATTTCTTTATGATGTCATAACTATTTTCAATTATAAAAAATTAAATATATAAAGTAAGAATATTTTTTTATTTGCTTTGCATTCATAATTAATCTTAAATAGTCATCATTATTGAGCATATTTTCTATCTGTTTTCACTTACCTCACCCAAAAGTTCTGGTTGAGTACGAAATTCAACAGAACCACCTGATGAACGACGTGGTTTTGATATATCTAATCGAAGTATACCAGGTTTTGTACGTTTTTTATCACCATTATTTTGAACAAGATTTTCACCTACACCACCACCACTTGCACCACCATCACTAATAGCACCAATACTTTCACTATTTTCATTATTACCAATTTGTGGTATATTAGTTAAGCTACAATCACCACTTGTTGATTGATAGTCTGACATTTCACGAAATTACAGAAATTCGTTTACACTTTCCAATATAAAATTTTAGTGGGTGGGAAATTTTTTTTTAAAATATTTAATTAATTTCCATTATTATTATTTTTTTGCAATTATTAAAATATCTAGAATAAAAAAAATCATGCAATAATTTTCAAAATAGAAAAATTTAAACAGGATAAAAACATAATTACAGTAAAAATAATATATAATAATTTCACGTTTACGCTATTATACTTGCTAGTCGACTGATTTTTTTCCAAGGATCCAAAACTATTTTATATTTACTTTTTTGTTTTTGTGAACATTGGATTATATTTTGTTAAAAAAAAAATTGTTATAATATTGCAAAACTTTTATTATATATAAAAATATTCTCCAATAAACAGTTATTATGATAATGTCCTGTGAATGGACAAATTATATACAATTATCATCATCAATGTGGTAAAATTTTATTCACTGAAAGTAAATTTTATGTAAAATTTCATTGTAAGTTGTACAAGATAGAAGGATTTCTCTCATTTTTAGAAATTGTATAAAAGGACAAAATGAAATGGTAACTTGGTAACTTAAAATTAAATCTATTAATCATATAGAGAACTTAAAAAATACAAAAAGGATCCTCATAGTTTAAGTATTTATTAGGTGATTGCATTTGGAAATTTAAAATTAAAAGGATCATTTCGAGCTCTCTGAAAAATTGTTACTTTAGTTCAAGCAAGCTTCTTCGTTCAATATTTTACAGAACCCAGGATGAACAAGTTTTGCCTGAATACTTTTGCAATCCTACTTCGGAAAAATATTAAACTGAGAATCCTAATTAACCTAACAAATATTTTTCAGTGTAATATATTCTATTATATACCTAAAGCAATTACACTTCTACAAACATTGATTCTCCTTAGACACTAAAAAGGACATTATATGACTATTTCTTTTTTTTTTTTGTGTGTCATAATATAATATAAAATAAATATTAAACCTAAAACATGACCATATTACACTATATACTTAGACATTATAAAAAGGATATATAATATTTTTCACGCAGGATATTCATATATAATAACAACACGTGGAGAAAATTCTTAGTACTGTCTACTTTTCTGACTGCTCCCACAGGTGTGTGCAAACAACAAACAATATTTTACCCATAGAGTAAAAAATTTTTATATATACTTGTGTCAAAATTGCGTGTGGAAATAATTTTTCACCAAAAAACAAATTATGTTATTGTCTAATAATGCTTAAAAAAAAATGTATAAAATTGTGGTTGTAGTTTTTGCACGTGAATTAAAAAAAATTCTATATCCTAATTTTTGTTTGTTTGTATCTATACATTATGCCATTAGTTAATCTTCAAAAATTTTTCCTTAAAAGTTTGATGGTGTAACATAGAAATTTATATAGAAAAGACTTAGCACTTTACCACTTTTACTATAAATATTTTACATGTACCTTCTTTGTTGTTAATGATGTTTAAAGGTTAGTTACGTTTAGGTTACTCAAAAAAAAAGCGCATTTTTCAATTAAACAGTATTATATACAATTAGATACCATATAGAAAGAAAAACTGGTTGTGTTTATTTGCACCCTAAAATTAAAAGGATTGGTGTAAATTTTTATAATATTTTTCATATTTATTTACATACATATATATATGTACTTATTAGGTAGGATGAATGAATATACTGAAAAAAAAAATGTACATATATTTTATTAATGCATAAATTAATGAACAATTTGTATTAAATTTTATTTTTTTTTTCATTTTCCAAGAAGAAAAATGTGAGTTGGTTAAATTGTTGTACATATAAATGTGTAATATAAAAAAAGGCTCGTTTTATAATTATACCATTTATATGGCGTTTTTTTTATGATACTATAAAATAATAATTATCATTATCATCATGTTTAATTAAATTCAATTAAAGAATTCATTTATTTTTTGTTCATATTTATGGAAACTAATGAGTTTTCAAAATTCATAATAATAATAATTATTTTTATTTTTATAGATGGTAAATAAAAATTTTTAAGGTAATTGTCATAATTTAATTAGGAAGGATAATAATTATAATAATAATCATAAAATATTAAAGTTTTAGATTCATAGTTGGTAAGATGTTGGTAATAATTGTATATTTGAGCTAATTTGTCAAGTACATTTCTTAAATAATTTCCTTTTGGTGTCTAATAAAATCAAATTTGAATTGATAGAGTCAGTGAATATTACGATTTTCTATCAAATAATTTAAATTTTAAATTGATTGTCCACTTAATTTCCGTTTAAAATTGTATAAATTATAGTTAGGATTCAAATTTCTGTCAGTAACGAATTAACTGAATGAAATTTGAATTTACTGCTAATAGTATTTTATTTTACCATTTTCCAACTCTATAGTGTAGAATCTTGGATAATTTTCTAAGAAATACATTCTACTATGAATTCATCTCATATAAGGCTGACGATTTCTCGGCAAATTGTCTTCTACATTCTAAAATTCAATTGTTTACTAATATTATTCGAAAATGGTATCGTCACAAAATCATCAATTTATCTCATATTTTCATCAATTATTATTCATTTACTATATTTACATATTACTTAAGGTCCTCAGAGGAAAATCAAGTCAAAAGGAGTTGTAATAAATCACGTGGATCGCATGAGAAAATTTAACAATAATTTTTTGGCAATGATTTATTTAAAATTTATAAATGTCCTTCGGATTTAAATAAACAAATTATTACTCTTATAATTTCTTTTGCTGAAATTGGGAAAATTTAATTAAAAACTCTTCAAATTAAGATAAATATTTTTGTTTTTATTTCACTATATTTTACATAATATTTTTCTTCTTATTTTTATAGTTTTTTTTTGTTTGTTCTAATGATTTTTATTTTGTTGATTTTTTTTTTAATTTAATTTTTAATTACATTTACATTTTTTTTTTAACTTATCAAAGAAGTTTTTCTTCTTTATTTAAATTTCTTTTTTTGTCCTTCTTTTAAATATTTTATGTTTTTTTAAGATGGTTTTTTTTAAATAATTTTTTTTTTAATGTTTTTAAAGAGAATGAAACCACTACTCATATTTTTTTATTTATTATAATTTTTAAATTCCATTATTTTATTTATTTTTTTTGTGTTTTAAATATTTTTAATTCATTTTTTTGATTTTATATTTTTAACTTATCATTTATTTATTTTACGTATTTTAAAAGTCTGATGATATACTGATAAATTTATTTTTATTTTAATTAAATTCAAGAAATTTCAATTCTACATTTTTTATTTTTAAATTTTTATATTTTAGAATTTTTTTTTTTATTATTATTTTTAATTAATTAACTAAATTTTTTTTTAAGCTGAATTTTTTTACTCCATTTTTGTTTAATTTAATTTAATTTTGTGACATAAAAGAAGCGAATTTTTGACAAAAATTTATTGGATTTTGTGTACATATATGGAATTTTAATTTAATTTTATATAGAAATTTTTTTTTAATTTTCTCAATTTAAAAAGTGATTATTTTTTAATTTATCTGAAAAAATGGTAAAAAATTGGTCCGTTTTTTTATTTTTGATTAAAAAACACAATTTTTGTTTTTATTATTTAACATAAAAAAAATGAAAACACTCGAAATAAAATTTAATAAAATGCAAAATTTTTTGTGTGATGATAATTAAATGGCAATAAAGAAAATGTTGTGCGATATTGTTGCGGGATATTGATGATAAAGAAAATGTTGGCAGAAATTTTATATTATTTTAGTTTAGGGAATTTTGACGTAGATTAGGAATATTTAAATTTTTGAATAATTTTGATTGTTTTAAGAAATTTTATATAATTATGATTAATTTTTTTTTTTTCTTTGCAATTCTCTAATCAAATTTTATTTTAAATAAAATATTAAAATAATTTTGGATTTTGTTTGATTTTCAAATTTAATTTAATTTATGACTAATCTCAAATATTTGCTTATTTTTTATTATTATTATTATTTTTAAATATTTACTCAATTTTAATATTTTTATTTGAATTAATGTTGCTGAATTTTCTTTCTCACAAACAACTCCATTTTCATAATATAACAAATTTAGCATGGCGGTTTATAAATCATTATTGAGACTTAGCTAATATTTAAATCAGTTTTTATAAATATCATAATTATTCTTTCATATCTAATGTAGCTTTTTTCAATGGCTTGATATTTAAGTCGCTCTAAAATGAGCCTTTTTGAATCAATCTAGATCTAGAGTAGAGTATTCTATTTAATCTTAGAACACGACTTTGTACTGTACCTTTTTAGATATAGTAGATCAGAGTAGTTTTTATATTTGTGAAACTTAATATTCGGTTAAAGAAATATTCAATTTTCAACTAACAGATGTCAAATCAAAGTTAGTTAAGTATTATTTTCAATGAATTCCGGAATTTGTAAAGGTAGTTTACGCTGATCTATTAAAATTCAACTATTAGATCCCTTTTCTAAGCCATTGAATAAAGCCATTAATAAATTATCGAGAATTTCATATAAATTTATCTGTAATTTGCAATGGCGAATACCCACCTTTGGAATTTTTCGTAATTTTAATCAACGTGTCAAAAAATTAATTAAAAATTAGTGAAACAAAATAATAAAAAAAACGGTTTACAACTGAATGCTAACTAAAAGCTTGGAGAATTAATTGTTTATCAAAATATTACAAAAGAATGTCAAAATATCATTGCAGAAATGTCAAAATCTCACCAAAAAAAAATTGTCAAATGTCAAAAAGTAATTGGAAAATTTGGATCATTCTAAAAATTTAATTAAGTGCAAGTTCAAAATTTGATTTAAAAAAAAAAAATTTTTACTCCATTTTTGTTTTTTTTTGTTTAATATATTTTTTTTTTAATTATTTTATTTATTTATATATTTAAATGTAGATAAATAGTAAAAATTATTAAATTTGCGTTGGTAAAATTCATGTTTTGTTTGTGTGTGTGTGTGTATATTTTACATATATAAACTACAAGTATTTAAAGAGAAGAAGAAACAAATGACAAGATGTTTTATTTTTTTTCTATACAATTAAATATTTATTTTTGTTTTTTATTTTTATTTTTAATTTTATTTTATTTTCAAAATTTAATTTTTAATTTAATTTTTGTTTGTTTGTTTTAATTTTATAATACAATTTTATTGTGTGTGTTTGTGTTGTGTAAAATGTGATTTTTTATTTAGGTTGTTTTATTTTTTTTAATCAGAAAAACATAAATCTTTGTTGTTTGTAAATTTTCTGTAAAATTTTTTTTTTTTAACTTTTTTTAATTATTTATTTAAATGAAATCATTTGTTTTTAAGATTTATATGTAAATTTAAATTTAATTATAGTTATAATAATTAAAAATTAAAAACTTTTTATATATTTTATTTATTTTTAATTAATTTTTTACTTTGTTTTTATATATTTTAATATTTAATTTTGGATTTTATTTATTTTCTACATTTAAATTGGTTGTTTTTTTTTTTTGCTGAATTTTTAATCATTTCTTAATGACAGTGTTAGATTTTTAGATCAATTAATTTTTTTCATAATTATTTTTATTTAAGATTGTTTTCAGGATTTTCAGAATTAATCCCTAATTCAATGATTAACAAATTCAGCATTTAAATTGTTTGGTTTTTTTTTTAATTTTTTTTTGTTTAATATTTTTTCCCATAATTTAGTTTTAGTTTTAGTTTTTTTTAATTTTAATATTTAAATTTTCTTTAACACCTTAAAATTTATTTATTTATATATTTATATATTTTTTTTTTACTAAATATTTAATACTTTGTACAAATTTTTGTTTTTGTTTTATATTTACTTTTTAAATTTTTTAAATTTTTTTTTTAAAAATACTTAAATTTTGTTTTTAGTTTTATTTGATTTATTTTGCAAGTTTTTTTTTTTATATTTCTTATAATATTTTTTAAGACTTAAAATTAAATAGTTTAAAAAAAAAAACAAGGAAAAACCTAAAAAAAGACAAAATTATTTTATATTTTTAATTATTTTTTGTAAATTTTAATTTATTTATAATAATAATATAAGAAATAAATATATATATATATTTTTTTTTTTGTAATTTATATTTTATTAAAAATTTATTTATTTACTTTTTTTTTTTTGAAATTATTTTGTGTTAACTTTTAAATATATAATATAATTTTTTTTTAAATTTAATTTTTTTTTAATTATTATTTTTAATTTTTTTTTATAATTAAATATAATGTACTTAAATTTTAAATTTATATTTAATAATAAAATACATTTTTTTTTTGTTTTGTAAAAATTTTTTTATTTGTTTTAAATTTTTATAATTAAAAAAAAAAAAATATTAAAAAAAATTTGTTTTTTGATTGTAGTTTTTTTGACTTAAATAAGAAAATTTAAAAAACTTTTGTAAAAAGGAAATGTTTATATAAAAAATTGTGATGTTTTGTTTTGTTTAAATTTTAAAGAAATATTTATTTAAGAAATTTTTAGTTGCTGATCAAATGTCAAAATGACATAACAAATCAAAATTAATTTTTTTTTTTAATTTATAATTTTCCCAAAATCAAATCAGTTTTTTTTAATACCTTAATTTATGATGTTTAATACTTCTTTTTTATTTATTTCAGCAAATATGCTTAGAAATTTGATCTGTCAGTCACAATGAAATTTGAATTGCTTTTAATTATTTATATAATAAAAAAAAAAATAGAAAAACAAAATTTTTTTAGCAAAATATAAATTCGAACTTTCCTTAAACCAAAAGATAATTAAAATTAATTAAAATATTTATTATATAAAATAAAACAAAAATAATGCAGCAAAAATAAATTTCATTAATTCTGAATTTTCGAAGCTCCAGGAAGTAAGTATTTATATGGTTCAAATTAATCGTTTTACAATTCACAGAGTGATCTTTGATCAAATAAAACGTTTCATTTCTCAAATCGAATTCGTCCTTTTCCAAGGGTTCGTCTTCATTTTGAATATTTAAACGACTAATTTGAATTGTATAAATACTAATTTTGAATTTAAAATAGTGTTTACATCATTTTATTGATCAGAATTTTTTTATTGATATATGAATGTCCTTTTTATGCTATTTAGTGCTTTAAGTTAAAAAAAAAAGAGGTTAAGGTAAATTAAATTTTCTTTTAAATCTGAAAAATATTAGAAATTCTGTCAAATAAAAAGATTTAAAAAAAAAAATTGTGCAATTATTTAAATAAAATTAACCTTAAAATTATTTGTAAAAATTTTTTTTTTGTTGCCACAATTAATAATTATTTTTTTTTATTAAAATTTAATGCCACATTTTTTTTTCTACTTATATAATTTTCCTTTTTTTTAACATTCCATAATTTTCATTTAATTTTTATTTTAAAACCACATTAATTAATCATTTCCCAAAAAACAAAAGAAAGAAAAATTAAAAACAAAAAAACAGAGAAAAACATAATTAAAAAAATTTCCATCACATTTCAGTTTTTTTTTTATGTTTAATGTTTAATAATTTTTTTTTTTAATTTTAATTTTTATGTTGTTTTTTTTTACTTAAATTAGTAATTTTAATATTAAATTTATATTTAATTATTTTTCAGAAGATAAAATCTTAAATTTTAATTTTGTATTTGTTTTTTTTTTATTTATTTATTTACAGGCGAAGAAAAACTTTTGTTTGTTTTTTTGTTTTGTTATTTTTTGGTGGCCATTTTTATTTTTTTTGCATAAGCGAAAGTTAAAGAGTTTTCGTTTTTTTATAAATTACATAAATTTAGGCCCCAAATTTCTAATAAATTAGGCTGCTGTTTAATTACAAATGAATTTCTTCTGTTCTCCGTATTCTAATCAAATAATGATGCTAATATTTCATCCTGATTTGGATTATTACTAGAACCACTTGATGGTGGTGTTAAATCTGGTGGATCTAAATATGATAAAATTTCCATTGGATCAACAACACTATCCGAAAGAAGCTGTAAATTTAATGTTGAAAGTTTAAATTATAAATGAAGAAGAGAAAAAATATTAACAAAGGAGACTTACATTAAGATCATGTGTTGCATCACTGTCAATAACCGTTGATGGATCAAAATTGAGATCAGCATTTAAATCGGTATCATTTAAATTGATTAAACTATCATTTTGTGAATTAATCAATGAATTTATAATTTGTTGTTGTTGTTGGGAACTTAATGAACCTGAACCAGGTGAACCAACATTTTCAATTTTTATTGGTGTTGATGCAGATGATGATGAAGATGATTGTTGTTGCTGTTGTTGTTGATTATTATTATTATTATTATTATTAACAGATCCACTAACACTTTGTGGTGATGAATTTTGTGGTGAATTATGACAGCTACTATTTTGGCTATTATTATTACCACTGCCACTACCACCGCATTCATTATGCGCTGAACTAACACTTGGTGGTCCACCAGGTGTTAATGGGTGACTAGCTGAATTTCCACCTGGTGTATGTGGTGTATGAGGTGTATGTGGCATCTATAATAGAAATTATAGACATTAACTTATTGTATAATTTAATATAAATTTAATTATACCAACCTGATCATTTAATGATTTCTCCATAGCATTTAATGGATCCAATGAATTGACTGAATCATTTAAATGCGCCAATGAGTCACCACCAGACGAATTATCATTTTGGTTATTATTACCAAAGGAATCAAATGTATTTCGAGTACCATTACAACTAAAATGTTAAAGATTTATTAGACAATCTTCTATCATCAATTTTAAATTGTATAATAGTTTTACCTTTGTCCCATCATATTGCCATTTGCTATTGAATTCATATCGTGACACATATAAGGACTCATCGCCTGCGAGTTATCCCATGTGGGTAGAGCTGTTGAACCAGGTGACATTACTTTCGATAATGATTTCATATCATCTGGATCTGGTTTTTCTGTTTTAATATGCGGTAATCCGCTATTATTGCTACCACCGCCATTATTACTATTCGTACTATTACTTAGATTGCTACTACCGGCCATACCATTTACTTGATTTGGGCCAGGAATACCTTTAACTGCTTTCCAATTAGCTGATTGATCTATCGTTACTTCATCAACATCTAATGAATTACTAAGTGTATTTAGTATTGCCCACATATATTGATCAATTTCTAGGCCTTCAGTTAGTGCAGGTTTACTAAAAATGGCAAGTAGTATAATATAAATATTTTTCTATTTAAAATTATTAATGTTTAATACTCACTTGCATTCGGGACATCGCCAACTACCTCGTTCACAATTAAGCAACAGATAACTTTCCAAATCGAAACATTGAATATGCTTACATTCATGTCCACGAGCCGGTAATCTTATTCGATTTTTCGTTATTGGGCATTTCAATGAAACTTTAACGAAATCAGCTCCTTGAACATCATTACCTGATGATGGTGGTGTTTGACCTGGTATACCAGCAGCCATACCCATTGCAAAATTACGTTTTATTTTCGCCACACTATGTTCAACGGGCAAAAGATTTCGACGATGCAGACCTTGTAGTACTTGCCGTACAGATGGTCGATGGACGAGTTGTAAGACAAATAAATGTGACTATAAATATTAAAAATAGAAAAAAATTATTAAGGGTTTCGTTTGGAATTGAACTAACTAATATGTGGTACTTACACAACAGCAAGAGCTAGCTGTCAATTGTAAAGTATTACGTCCTGGTTGACAAACTTGTTTCAAATAAAGTGGCCTTAATGCTTGTCCAGTTTTCTCAGATCGCTCTATAACAAGCGGCGTAGCATTTGCAGAAACTGTTACTGTATGTGGCCAATTTGTATTCATCTGCCTATCCTCTTGATGGAAACATTTTAATTGTAGTTCCAAGTCAGATCTGTGAATTTTATAGTTATTTATTAATTTTATAATCCAAGAAGACTAAATATTAAGTTTATGCAATTAGATTCTTACCGGCACATTAATGTGTTATAAACTGTTGATTTTAAATGGAATACATGATTACTAACAGAGAGATTATGGAGTAATCGGAAGGGTTGAAGAATAATACCATCTCGTACTGGAAAAGTTAATCGCATTTCTTCATCTTCTGGAAAAAAATTTAAGAAACGTTATTAAAATAATCAATATTTTTAACTTTTTAAAAGCTCACTGTGATCCATTTGCGGTTTAACATCTGGATTTGGACTAACATATGGAATTGAACAGGCAGGTGTAAGTGGTGGTGTAGGATTACCAGGTACTGGACTATGCTGGTAATTCATCCGCACGTCTTGTTGAAAACTAAATTTGAATGTAAAAAATATAATTAGTAAATTTGTAAAAAAATTAATTAAAGAAAAATAAATTCGTAATATTAACGAAAAATACTTACCCTTGGGCATTTGGATAATTACTAGCCATTCCATTACCACCAGCCATTGGTAAACCACCGCCAGCAACACCACTGCTATTTCCTCCACCATAAAATTGTTGTTGCTGTTGCAATGCAGCTGTATTTGTATATGGCGGTGTATTTTGTCGCTGTTGTGGCATCATTGGGGGACCAGCCCTACCATAAGGATTCATTTGTCCGGGTCTTCCATAACCTCCCGGTTGCATAGGAACTGGTACACCATTTGACTGATGATGGGGATATTGCATTTGCCCCGGATGTGGAGGAACATTTTGTGGATTCTGTGACATTGTAGGATACATACCAGCTGCTGCTGCAGCAGCAGCTGCAGCATGCCTTTTTTGTGCTGCATGCATTTGTGGATTTGGATATGGTGCAATACGTCGTTGCGGATAACCACCATTTGCCATACCTTGCATTTTAGCCATTGGATTCATAGCATTCATTTGCTGTTGCTGTTGTTGTTGTTGTTGATGATGTGCAGCAGCAGCTGCAGCAGCCATTTGTTGTTGTTGTTGCTGATGATGATGACTATTTGCCATCATACCAGAATTAGGATTAACATTATTATTACCACCAGCAACACTCATCGGATTCATACCCATGCTCATATTTTGCATTTGATTCATTGGTGACATCTGTAAAATGGAATTTTTTTTTTCTTATTAATATTCAGAAATTAATTGTCTCGCGGTTATTATTTTTAATGAGTTTTGATTGATTTTTATTATAGTAATTGGCATTACGAAAATACTAACAAACAGAGAATTTAAGAATGTAAACTATGAAATTATTATTTATTTATATATACAAATGCACCTATTATCGAAGCGGGTGTATTCTTTTGATCGGCAAAACATAAATAAAGTTATTACATCGCTTACTTAATTTTTTTTTTTTGTTATATGCTTAAATAAAATTTCAATAAATTTTCAAGGATTTTCTAATTCTAATCTGTGTATTACAAGTAAATTTTACATTCGAGCTAAAAAAAAATTTAAAATTAAATATAATAAAAGTTCTATTATAGATTTATTATTGTTTAACTGAAAAAAGTTGCCGTCATAGGCGACGTAATCGTTTGCCACGATTTGTGTAATTAGCTTTTAAATTAAATATGGTATTGAATTTTTGCATTTTTAACATTTAAAAAAAATTACATTTAAACAACAACAAAAAATGATGAAATATTAAATAAAAAATATGAAAATGTTTTTGCATATATTTTTTTAATTCAATTGCAATATAATTTTCTTTAGTATCGCTGCTACACATTGAAGCATAAAAACGATGAGTGTATTATACATGAAGCTGATTAAAAATAATAATAATAATAATATTATTTTCAATGTTATTTTGTGGCTTAAATGGTCGCGGTTTTAAGCTTTATTTTTTTTTTCAGTGAACAATTATTGTTATTGCTGTCGCATTTAAATTTTTGTTATAGGAAAAATTAATAATTGAAGGCAAAATTACAAAAAAAAAAAAAAAAAATATTTCTATTTAATTTTTATGATGATTAAAATTATTTGAAAATTGATTTGTTATTCAAATTAGACTTAAAAAAGAATTTCATTTTTTTTTTATTATCTGTTTGTAAGATATTTTCATTGGAAAAAAATTAAAAGTATAATTTGATTTATATAATCGTATATAGGAGAATGTTATGAGAGTTATGTCCTAATTTGCCAAATAAGTAATATATTAATTGATTATTATTTAAATTTTATTTTATATATAAAAAATTATCGAGGCAAATTTTTATATTTCTATTAATTTATAGTAAAATATTTTATAGATGTTGACTCTATATTATTATTATGAGTGACATCGCAATTCATTTAATTAACACAGTGTAGACATAATAATCAACTATTGTGTGTCATGTTTATAGATTATTTTATACAATATAATTTTTGTAATACATATAATTAAAAAAATATTTAAATTATTTTAGTCTGGAGAATTTAATTTGTCTAATTTGATGTAAAATAATAATTTATTATATGATCTTTGTTTGTTTTGGCTACAAATTTTACTATTATATTTTGATTGCAAAAAAAAAAGGATATTTTCAGTAAGATTATTTGATATTTTAATCTTTCGAAAGTTAGAAATTTTTATAATGAATATAGAAGATCAGAAAATTGAATTTCAAATATTAACTAGAAATTGGAGATTTACTACTTAAATAATATTCTTAATCAGTGGTTTCAATTTTCTGTTAATTTGAAATTGAAATTTTGATTCTATAGGTTAAAAACTGAATTTGTGACCAAATCTGTGACCACCCAAGTTGATTTTTTGAAATATGAATTATGCTTAAATAAAATATAATTAATATATTAATTATATAAAATTAAATTTTGTCCAGTCACTCTTATATATTTTTTGAAAATGTATCCTTAGGCAGAAATTTAGTGTAACATTTTTACAAAATAAATTAAATCAAACTAAAAATGATATAAACAATTTCAAACTGAATAAAATCGTGTTTTTTTTTTAGTTCCACACTCTATAAATATCGCGTATAGTAAAATAAAAATCTATTTTAGGAAAATTTATTTTGAAATAAATTCCAATATTAAAAATAAATATTATTCACCTAAAAATATCCACAAAAATACAAATTTCTTGTAAAAGAGCTCACACAATATGAATAGTGCCTTAAGAA
The DNA here is from genome assembly GCA_949752835.1 of Empis stercorea. NCBI lineage: Eukaryota > Metazoa > Arthropoda > Insecta > Diptera > Empididae > Empis > Empis stercorea. The sequence goes on from OX457085.1 coordinate 4,040,848, forward strand.
ATTTTATTTTAAATTTTCAAAACACGACCATAAAAATGAGTCACATATAAACTACTCCATTCTATTTATCAATCGTTATTTTTCCCCCTTTTTGCCCTATTTTTGTAACAAATACAATCAGTTTTTATTCTTCTTGGTATATGAAAAAGTTAAATAAGGTTTAAACACTTAATTTTTCCAATTTTAAGAAGGCAATAAGGAAAATTCTATACGATAAAGAAATTATTTGATATACGTATACATAGAACTGAAAAGATTCTATTCATTATAATTTTACATGCTTCGAAACGGCGAAGAAATCGATAGAAAAACAGAAAATTCGAAAGAATTTATTAAAAAAAACTTTTATGAAATAAAAACTAAACATTTTCACCCACTCATCACCTTCTTTTGATTTCAAACTTGACTACATTATGCAGTCTCAAAATCGATTCTTTTTTAGTCTAGCATATTTTTTTCTTTCTTGGTATTATTTTCACTTAAATTTTTTTCCCTTTTGCTATTCATTTTGTGAACTTTACTGGTGAAATGTGCAAAATCGCAAAAACCAAACACAAAAAAAAAAAAAAACACAGCCTTAACAGACAATATCGTAAATTTTCTAATCTTATATTGAAAATCTGTGAACATTTTTCTCTAAAAGAAATTTTATTAGTTTTTCCTCTTTTATAGAAATTTTCATTTTCCTTTTTTTTTGGATGATGCAATTTACATAAAAAGAATCTTATAGCAATATCTATACATTATTTATATTATAATATGTTATCAATATATCTTTGCAACAAAAAAACTTACATGATGATGTCTCGACATATTATAGTTCATGTTGTTCATATGTGCCATTGAGTTCATTTGCATATTACCACCATTAGTTCCACCCATCATACCAACACCACCGCCATTCATACCACCAATACTGTTGCCATTAACACCACCACTTTGCATTCCGCCAACAACATTACTATTACTTGTATTCATATTTGTCATGGGACCCATACCACCATTTTGTTGCATACCATTCATACCATTCATTGAACCAATACCATTACCACCACTGCCACCATTCATTCCGTTCATATATTGTTGTTGTTGTTGCTGATGGGTTAAATGATGTGATTGTCCAATCATGCTACCACCACTACCACCACCACTATTAACATTATTTACAGCGCCACTATTATGCATTGACATATTGGTCATCTGGAAAGATATAATAGCTATATAAGTAAAATGATATTTTGTTTGATTAGTAAGATATTTTGTTACAAGGATATTTTACATTAATTAAAAAAGGATAAGAGATTGATTACTGTTAAATATAGAATTATTGGTTTGTCAATATGTAAATTTGCATATAATTGAAATATATGTTTTGTAATCAAATCTTATGTTTTATTGGAGACTCTTAATTGATTATCAAATTTGAATATTTATGAATTAAAGTTGTTGAAATATTAATTAGAATTATTGTTGGCCTGGAATTTTTTTGATGAAATTAAGGACAAGTCAAGATTAAGAAAGATATACTTTATTTATTTTTAGAGTAATGGAAGCATCCTTTACATTTTTCTATTTAAAACTTACTTGTGAATTGAAACCCATTCCATCCATGGTTTGTTGTGTTCCAGTTGCTGCAACCATATTGTTGCTATTATGTTGATGATGATGATAACTATTATTAATACTGTTACCACCAATACCACCTCCTAAACTATTATTATTATTACTATTTATATGATCCACAGCTGTTACACAACCACCACTATTATTATTTGATGATGGTGACGATGTTCCTTGTGTTGTTCCTGCTGCTGCTGATGCTGCTGATGATTGTGTATATGAAGTAAATTCAGAATTTGGTCCAAAAGAATTTTTTAAATTATTTAAACTGTCATTATTCGTATTAGTATTTATAAAATTTGTATTATTTGTTGAGCATCCACCACTATAATTTCCGTTATAATTATTATAATGCTGTTGATCTTGATGATGATGATATTGTTGTTGTTGATGTTGATAATGTTGTTGCTGCTGCTGTTGGTGATGGAGATGCTGTTGCTGTTGTTGTTGATGTATAGTATCCAATGTTGAAGTAGATGATGATGATGATGTTGAATATGCCCCGGGTGGTGATAATTGGCCCCCTAAGGCAGGAGCCCTTGAGGAGCCCCCCTGGGCATTCATTTCGCCAACATTTCTATAATAAAAACAAATATATTAATTAAAATTTATTAATTTTTGAAATATTATTTATGAATTAAAACCAAATTAAATTCAATTAGGGTCAAACACATTTAATTAAGAATCAAAATGTTTTGTCAAATAATTTGTCTAATGAGTTACGACAAGTTCTATAAACTATTAATAGTAGTAGTATTGGTAAGAATCAGAATATACTGTCAAAATTATAATTAATTTCATTCTATTAAACTTCAAATCATTCCAATTAAAAATTCATATAATTTTTACACTGACCTTCTAAATATAAATTTACTTATTATATTTTATAGGTCATCAATTTTAACCTCTTCTTCTTCAAAAATGATTACATTTTTTTTTATTTTAATTTTCCCCATTTTCATAATTTAAATCTAATAATATTATTATGTACATATAATATTCAATTCTGTTAAAAGCCTATTTAGATATTCTAATTCATTTTAATTTCAATTAAATTTCATTAATAAACCCAACCACAAGATGGTAAACTGAAAAAAAAAATATGATTAAGCAAAAAAAATTATTATTATTATTATTATTACTATCTAATTTAACAATCTATTCTATTCTATATGTAATAAAAAGTTCCATCACTAAAGTTTTCCCTTACATCAAAAATATAAAAATAACACACCTTAAATAGGGAAATCTAAAAGCAAACTGAAAATTATTTTTTTTTTGTATTATTGAAGAAAAGCATTAAACGCTTAGATATTTATATATATATACTTTAAGTCTGACAACATGAAAAGTGGTAATTTAGAAATTATGGGTTCTCGGTAACACAACAATATTTAAAATAAAGTTTTTTTTAATCTATTTTATATACATATGTAGGGCGCGCGATATATTACGCGAATAATGAAAATTAGAAGTAAGAAGATTTTTTATATATATAAAAAAAAAACAATGTTGTTAAAACAAAGAGAGACCAAATGGCACACCTACGCATTTTCCCTATTTTTTTACTCGTAAATTGTCTATTGCTGTTATTATATAGTTTCAATTAAATTAGGGCAATCAGTAATGAAAGAATATAAATAACATATTTATACCTACAATTTTTTACATAAGTGAAAGAGGAAAATTATATTAATTGGAAAGTTAACCTCACTATTGCTTTGCTCTGTCGTTTTTGTGATAGGCTATGATAGCATAGTGAAATGAATTTTAAAAATTTATTAATTTTTCATATATATTTTTTTTTATACACTTAGGAATAGAAAATTAATTAATTAAAATAGAAGATAAATTGGAAATTTGTCTTGAAATTAAATTTATAATATGTATATCGTTTTTGTGCGAATCAATAACATTATAAAGGACTTTAATTCAACCATAAATAGAAAATTTATGTAGAAGAATGATTTCAAAATTTGAAAAATTCAATAATTTTTTTAGCTCAAAATTTAGAAAATATAAATTTATGTAAGACTTAAGAAAATTAGATCTCAAAATGATAATTTCATTAAATATTTTTTCTTAGCTAAACTATCCCCATCCCATTTTAACTATATAAAAATAAAATTATCAACAAAAACTTAAAAAATTAAATTACTTAATTCATTTTTTATTAAATTTAAAAATCGTGAAACCGTAAAACATATTTTATGGTAATAAAAAAACATATATTAAACAAACACGAATTTGTGACAAGTAATGCAATTTTTATGTCCCGGAAAAGTATCCTTTTTTTTTTATTACTATTGTTTTAAAGATGTTAAAAATATCCACGAGTATGATTTTTCATTTTACTTTTTTGTTTCGTTGTCATAAATTAAAAATTGTCATCAAAAGAATAATAATTTTTTTTTTTTAAATGATATTCGTTTTCAAAATGTTAGGGAGAAACAAGTGAACTTTTATGATGTGTTGATAATGATAATATATACATAGTTTGTGCACTTTACATAAAGTAAAGAAACGTAATATTGTAATTAATTTAATTTTTGTAGAGGTAAATTTTTCATAAATTCACCCCTTTTTTTTTGTTACATTTTAGATTTACTAAAAATTAGCATAAATATACTAAATACACTGTTAAAATTATAAGATGAAAATATTAGTAACTACCTTTATTATAATTTAATTAATTTTATATATTTAATGAATATGAAATTTTCATCAAAAATTTTATGTTTCTTTAACATTCAAAAATATAATCCTTTCTATCAATATTTGCATACCTAACCCCAATAAAATTGATTTATATGTATGTATTCATATCCTTTTTAAATAATATACAAATAGTAGTAAAGTAAATTAAATAAATCTTTTTTTTTTTGTTATTAGAATAAGCCAAAAATTATGACATGCTGGTTATTTTGGCACTTTAATTGTCATTGAGCTATATACAATTTGTTTAACAGAGTAATGTCCCCTTTTTTTTGTATTTATATTATGTACTCACTTATACGCATTAGTTTTAATTTGATTTTGCATCAAAAATATTGTAGAGAAAAGAGGAAAAAAAAATATGAAATTTCTTTTACTATAAATTTTCTTTTATAATGACAGGAATAAGGACATTAAATTTTACTGTAAATACAGTAATGAAAAAAGGGTATATATTTTGTGTAAAATTTTTGGCGAGTATTTCACCAGTTATGTATCTGTGCTATAATAGTTCTTTTCATATGTGATTCATTTGCAACCAACCGTGCATTGCACCGATTCAATTGAAACGATTTAACATTTTTTATAAAAATGCGAAAAATATTTTTTGATAGTCAATTTGTTGGTATATAAGGTATACTAAATAATGTAGGGGGAATATCTGTATAATGGTATTATAAAATCGTTTGGGGTTGAACATATTTTTGTATAAATTGACACCAAAAAGGATTTTTGTTTATATGTATATCATAGTTGGAGTTACTAAAGACTCATTTTTACTTATTACAAATATTTCATTTATATTTTAATATATAAAAATTTTAATTTTTGAGGGTTAAAAGTTTTCCTTGTTTTAAGGGTAAAATTTTTTTTTTATAATGAAAATCAATATTCATATGTGATGGAAAAATATTAATTTTTATTATAGTATTGGTTTGGTTGATGATGGTGATTGTTGGGTCAATAACGAAGTCGTACAGATAAATAATTTATTACAGAAAAAAAAAATACTATTGAATTTGAAGAAATTTTCCTTTGTTCAAATATGTTTGGAAAATTTTGAAATTGATGAAAATACAGGATGATTAATATTTTCAATATTATTTAAATGAAATTTTGTATCAATTTTTTTTGTATAACATTATCTTCTATAATTAATAGCGAGTTACTGTAGAAAGAATTTTCATCACCTCAATTTTCATTTTAAAAATTTTTGTGTATACTTTAAATCACCTTGTTTTTATTTTTTTTTAAATTTATTACTTAATTCAACAAAATTTATATTAATAATAATGATACTTTATTTGAATTTGTTACCATTTTTCTTTAAAATCTAGATTAATATTTAAATTTTGAAAGTTATATGGGTTTAGGTCAGTAAATTGTGATCATATATATTTTAATTTTTTGTTATATATCGTCAGAAGTATATATAAGGGTAGTAAAAAGGACATTGATATAAATGGCATATGTGAATGACATGTAGTAAAAAGAAAAAATCAATTTTTGGATAACTAAAGTAAAAATTCATTGCATTATTTTCTTTTTATATAAAAATTATATAAATTATTATGATCGCCTTATGTGAAAAATAAATTTGGAGTAGTCGAAAAATTCAATTTATAAATTGAGAATACAATTTATAATATACGTAAAATATTTAAAAGTATAATTTAATTATTATTGTTAAAATATAATTGTAATTTCAAATCCCTCCTATATTTAATGAAACCCAAAACGAATTTGTTGATTTCTTCATTCCCAAAACTCAATTATTATTTTAATAATCACTATAAATTGGAAAAATAATCAACCCCTTTTTTTATATACATAAAATTCATCCTAAAATTTGTGTGTGTTTGCATATTGTCAAAATCCTTGATAAAATATTTTCATTTTTTGGATAATTTTATTTTGCCACAAAATGGATTCATTTTGATCCCTTTTCTTATATGTATATATATAATATGTTGATCCTGTTGTAGATTACAAAATTATAAAACAGTCTGTGTAATAATTTTATATCCTTTAGAAAAAATAAGGACGCAACAGTTTTTTTTTGTAATCCAACAAAACCTCCCACCAAAAAAATAATATAAAATAAATAAAATTGTCTTTTGATATTTTAAAAAATCATATAAAAAAATAATATTATAAAACCTAAATCATATTTTCCATAAATCTAAATCCTCTTACTCCTTTACCACACAAAACACTCTACATATTTTTTTTTGTCCGAAATGAAAAATTCAATTTTTCTACACACAAAAAAAATATGAAAAATTATTATTTTTTATTTGTAGTTAGAGAAAAATATATTACAATTTTTCCATTACAAATCGTTATTGGATTGGAAATTCACTTTGGTTTTTTATTTGCCATCATAATATTCAAAATCAAGAAAAAGGACATTTTTATATATATAAAAAAAAAAATTTCAAGGTTTTATTGCAAACAAAATAAAAGGAAATAAGAAAAAAATTATGTTTTCTCCCGAAATAAGTAAAAAAAGTAAAAAGTTATTGTTAAATAACCACTCATAAATGTTTTATATAAATTTTTATTATCCCTTTTTTTTTATATTCAAATAATATTAAAATATTTGTTTGCTCCTCTTCCCACCTAAAAAAATATATATATATACGCATTAACGTTTTATTACCAGCCAACACACAAAAAAGGATTCAATAAAATATAAATAATATATACAAGAAAAAAGGACTCAATATTTTGTAAATATACAATAAATTTAGTTTATGTTGGAACCCTCCAATGTTATGTTCACCAGAGAATGAGTGGCAAACAAAAAACGATCAAAATAAATTCACGTAATTTAGGGTGGTTTCTTCTTCTTCTTTTTACATAATATATTTATGCTAAATTGATGTTGTATTCGTGGTTCGTTCGTTTTTTTTTTTTTTATATAAAAATATGTGAATTTCATATTGTATGCAATATGTCCTTATATCCTGAATTTCAAATAATATTATGTATAAAAAAAAAAAGCAGCAAAAAATAACCTATAAAAAATTGTTGTTTGTATAATATAAACGCACTTAAATTTTTTTAGTATATCATAACTAGGGCGACAGAAAATGTTAAATAATTCAACTATATTGTATACAACAGTTGTTAGTACAGGAAAACTAGGAGAATGAAATTTTCAAGAATCATTTTCGTTTTTTTTTTTTTTTTTTGGGATATAAAAATAGAAACATTATTATATGTAATTATATGTATATGTGTGTATTGCATATTTATAGAAAAATGTTACACTCTAAAACCAGTCAAAAAAAGAAACTAACACGTATTGCAAGGACGATGAAAATTGTTCACTGTATGATGATGATGATGCGATGACGAGAGAAAAAAACGTGCAATTTTATTTTGAAATATTAAAGATGAGACTAAACAGAAAAGAAAAATGGTATAAAAATAAAATCCAATTTACTCATTTACAGCAATGTCACTTAAATCTGACCCCTTTTTTTCCCAGTATATACGTATATAATAGTAGGGTATAAATACCAGAGTATTATGTATATAGTATTTTTGTATGTACATAGTATTATGTCCTAGAAATGAAAATTATTTTATTTTTGGTTATAACTCGTACATAATTAAAGAGTACAGTCACAGTGGTTTTTCTGTATATCGATAATAATTTAATACGGTGGCGGTCCCTTTTTCTAAGTATGAGTGATATAAAAATTGTAAAATTTTTGTTTGATTGGAAATTATATACGTACATGTAAATATTTTTCCATTAATTGTAAAATGGTTTTTCATAATTTTTCCTTTTTTTGTATATTTTATGATTTGAAATTTTTTGATTTTGAGTTTGAGGTTTTTGGTGGATGATATTTTATAAAATGATAATGTCACCATCAAAATGCATTCAGGATGAAACACAATTATTAGATGATATCGGTGAAAAAACTAATGGTAATCGATTATATATATATAGTTTTTCATTATGTCCTTTTGTTTGCTGTCTGATATGAAATTTTTATGGTAAATTAATTTATCAAAAAAAGAAAGAAAAAATTAAATTTATGATAACAAAATTTTTGATGATATTTTTTTTGTTGATGTTAATTAAATTGCAATAAATTCGAAATTATAGTTGTATACATGTTTGTTGAATTTATAAATTTTTTCGATAATTTAGGGTTGATTATAGGATTTAGATTTATGGTATTGGATAGATAATTATAAAGATATTAAAGTGTGAAAATCAATGACTTTTTGACAGACTGGGCAGTAAATTTATAGTTGTAAATGTAGACTTTTGTATGGTATTGGTAAGATAGTGATGAAATTAGCTTAGATTCTTTTATAGTCTCTGAATTAGCAATAATTTTGTTAATAGAGAAATTTATGTCTTCAAATATTTACATTATACTAAAATTTGGTAATAGAAGAGTATTAAGAAGTATGACATGATATTAGAACGGAAAATACTGTTAAATTGTAGTTTCATATTTAGAATTTATATATTTCAAAGCTTCAGTGCATCCTTAAATAAATGTCACCATCAAAATGCATGATCCAAAAAAATGCTTTACTATATAGAGATAAATCATTCATTACTATTACAATTGTAATTTAATATATTCAATCTCGAATACAATTTATTTACTATCGAATAAAGTAGTAAATTTTACACAATATATACTCGTATTGCAAAAATATCACAACTTTAAATCACAATTTATAGTGTATAAAAAAATTTCGCCAAAAAAAATCAATCATATCTTATTCCTTTTACCAAAAATTATGAAACCAACCAAAGCGACTCCATCATCCTTGTCTCTGTCATCCCCCCAAAAAAAAATTCAATAAAATTTAACGATCAATTCAGTAATAATGTCTGCCAAAATATAATAATATTTTTTTTTTGTGACTGTACTTGTGAAAATTGTGAAAATCAAGCAACAACAAAAAAAATCTATATTTCACTTTTAGTATCTATTTTTATCCAAACCCAACACAACTCAATCCACACAGTATATTTGGCATATTTGTACGATATTATAGAGTGTGAGTCCTCAAAACAATTTTCCTCTTTTTTTGGATTACATGGTTGTTATAAAGGGTGGTAAGAATGCAAAAAAAAAAAATTATCTCATATTTATACACACATCATACACAGTGAGCTTATAAATATATCTACAAACATATGGGAGGAAAAATGAAAAATTTCTTTGGAAAAACACTACGAGATGATGACTAAAAAATATGAAAATTTCATAATAAAAAAAAAAATGTAAATTTCCTATAATATTTTGTTTTTTTGTTCGTCTATTATTGATATTTCAATTTAATTTTGATTGAATCACTTGATTCAGAAATTACATTCTAAAATCACAGCAGGATATTTGGAATATTAACAAAAATCCACCCAGAGTTCAAATATATTTTTAGGATTTTTGGTCTATCGACGAAATTGATATTATTGATTTTAGTGGGAGTTTTTTTACATTCAAATAATTATTATCTTTTTTTTTATCCTATCTGCGTTCATCATTCGATAATTTTATTAATGATTCCATATTTTATTGATGGGGGGGGGGGGGATCAAATTTTCGTATTATGTGGACAATAAAAAGGATAAAAAAAATAGTTTGTAATATGTAAACACAAAAAATTTTATGTATATAAGGATATTAAAAGAATTTTTATTTTGAAAAGTGGAAATTCATGTCATTTTCCAACCATTACGCATAAAATTTTATTAATAAAAAAATATATAAAACAAGAAAAAAATTATTATTTATATATTTTCCACCCATCATAAAAAAAAATATAATGAAAATGTTTTTTACCATTTTTTGTGTGTATATTTTTATAAATTCAACAAAAAAAGGACGAATTATTTTACTATTCGAGTATTAAATAATTTCTCATGATTTCTGGCTGTTGCTTTTTTGTTTGTGTTTGTTACGCATAAAACTGTTGATTGTATGAATATTTTTATTTACATAAATTAAAAACAGAAGAAATCAGGATATGTGAAAAAAATAAGGATTTAAAAATTATATTTAATGTAAATGTTTTTTTTTTTTAATATTTTGATTAATTTTAATTATCAATTAAAAAATATATAAAAAAAAAATGTTTTCATTAATTTTCCATTTTATGTACAAGTGAAAAATGAAAATTATTTTATCATGGAATTATAGAAAAAATTTTATTTAAAATTTTATTGCTGTTGATTGGTTAAAATTCAATTAAATCAAATAAAAAATTTAATAAAATAAAATTAATTAATTGCAGATTCATGTAAAAAATCATTTTTATAGGATGAAAATTTTTTGTTTTGTAATGTGGTCCGCTAAAGGATATTCATTATAGTAATATGATATTTATATGCAAATTTGATCAATAAATTTGATGAAGTTACTTTGGACCGAAATTGTGTTTGTAACTGCCGTATTTTCGTCGGGACATTTTTGAAGTTTTTCTCTGGTAGAAAATGCCTTCAATATTATTCAATGAATCACTGATTTTTTACTAGATTAATTTTTACAGGCTTATATTTTATTACCAATAATCTTCGATTATTTATCGGTTATTATAATCAAATTGATATATGTCCGATGTCGAAGGATGTTCAATTATGATTCATTTTCAATATTCTTGTTAGATTAAGGAATTTACTAGATTACATGATAGTTTAAATATTTCAATTTTACCCTTTTCTCTATTTGAATTATTTGAGTTTAATATCCAAGGAAATAGCAGCAATAAATGCTGAATTATTTGGTATCAAAAGATTTGAAATTCGATACGAATGGACGAAAGATAAAATTAATATTAATTTGAGTAAATTATTAAATCCGCTTTACTAATTTTAATTTACAGCAAATATTTTTTCGTAGATTAGGAAATATTAACTTAAAACTGCATTTTCTGAATATTAAACTAAGCTTCTTGAATTTAACTTCATAAGGTCCTTTTTGATGATGTAATCGATTTGATCCAAAAAAAAAAATTACATGTAAATTGGGTAACTAAAATTTACACGATTTCAAATTCAAATATCACTTTAAATCTCCTCATCCAAAATAATTTTTTATTTAATTACATACAAAAATGTAAATTTATGGAAATCTATAATTAAATAAATTTTCATCCATAATTTTTTTTTTGTACAGATTTACATAAAAAATATTTCCAATTCATTGATTTTTTTAAAACATATTTTTTCCCGTCATTTTTTATGTACATACTTTTTTAATGGAATATTTGTTTTAGTAAATCCTTTTTTTCAAATAAAAACAAAAAAAAAACAAACTCATAAATTAGTAAATTCCGAATTACTTCACTGTATGATTTAATTTTATATGATTTTATGTTGTAATTACAAAAATAAAAAACATAATTTCACATATTTTTTTTTTTACAAAAATTCATTTTACCTGGTGGATTGGAAAATTTGAAATATTTTTATAAACAATTTTTTTTTTTTATTATAACGACAAAAAAGAAGGGGGAAATAACTTAAAAATCTTAAAAAAAAAATTATGATAAATTTTTATGATTTTTAATAAACAAGGATTAAAAATTTTCTATTATTATTTTGACTTTTCATTGAACTTTTAGTAATAATTTTAAGGATATAATTTTTTATTAGCTAATAATAAATAATTTTTGTGAAAAATCCCCTTTTTTATTAGGATTGAAACACGAAAAAAAAATGAATTTAATCTTTCTATTTACCAACATTAAAAAAAATCTAATAAGTATCAAATTTCTTTAATAAAATTTTTTTTATAATTTTTTTTTTGCAAAATATTATAAGACGCACTTTTTTTTTGCTATAAAAAGGATATTTAGTGAACACAAATATTATGTTTTTTTTTTGTTGTGTTCAAAATTAGTTTTATTATCCTTTTTGTTGTGTGTGCGAATTGAATAATATGCACAACATAAATAACAAAGAGAATTTGAATTGTAAAAGTTTTTAGCTTAAAATTTACTGTATACAACAATACAACTGTGCATTGACACGTGCACAATAAAAGCATCATTTTACTAAAATTTATATCCTGATGAAGATCCTGCGACAAAAAAAAAATAATATTGAAATTCTGTTTTTTTGTGCATAAACAAATTTTTGTGAAAAATGGAATACAACCCTTCGGTCGTTTTTTCAATAAATTCGACTTATGACTAAAAAAAAAAAAAAGACTAAAGTGATTTTTTTTTTGGGAACGTAAAAGGATCGAAATATAAATATTATTTTTATCCCCCTTATGAAAAGAGTTTGCTTTTTTGTCCATATTTCAAGTTTGAATGACGTTTTTTCTACTTCGTGTTTGAATATCGCAGAGATTGTTATCAATTTTGTTTAGTTAAGACGCGCGGAAGAAAATAACAAAAAAAAATGTCCTTTTTTTATGGTGAAATTAGAAAACGCGATTTATAACTCAAATTGGAGATTTTTTTTAGGGTAAATAAATTGATTTTTTTTTTTGTGTAAAAAGAAAATTTACTTTTTTATTTTGTTCTTTTTTTTTTTAATGTTTTGTCCTTTTTTCATGCAGTAATCAAGGATAAGTGGGAGTGGGGGAGGATTGAAATGATAAAAAAATTTCAAATTATTTTACAATTATTTTAATTGGCTTTGTTAAACAATTTTGATGTGAGCGACTCTAAGAATTATATTTCATAATTTTTGATAATAGAAAGGCTGAGATTGCATCCCTGAGATTGCACCCAGTGCCACGTTTATTTTGTTTACCGATCTAAATTGTTTTCTATGCATTTTTTCTTAAAGAAATAATATAATCGTAAGACTTTAAAACATTTTATTTAATAAATTTCAATTAAATTCTAATTATAAAATTTAACTTCTGCACTTCATGTTTAGGTCAGCTGACATTTAAAGCTACTTGATATTTGATTTGACATTTTTCTATACTAAAATGTAAAATAAAAAGGGAAATTTCATAATTCTTCATGATTTTGTATAGTAAATTAAAAGCATTTTCATAATTTTTTTTAATTCCACTAACAAATTTTAGTATTTCCTTATTTTTTTGACAAACAATTGAATCATAAATGGTTATATAAGATGATTATCTGTAGATAAATATGACAAGGTTTAAATAAACATAAAAAAAAGGATATCATATAACAAAACTCCTTAAAAATTAACCCCATAATTTGTTACCATAAAACCAACACAGTTCAATGAATTGGAAAATTTCAAATGAACAAATAAATAAAGTTTCGATAAAAAAACAACAACAGCAAATATACATATACAATGATTTATTTTATTAGTACATTTTATTTCATTTCAATTATACTAATTAGGTTTACTTAACAAATCATATACTCAAATATGTACTATAATTTAGGGTAAAATATTAATGCAGCAAAGGATAAAATTGTACAACTAAAAAATTCAATTTTCATTATTATTTACTATAGTTTAGCTAATTAAAATGAATTTTTCAATAAATAAATTTTCTATAAAGTTAATTTTTTGATGGTATATAAGTAAATCTTTAAAATTCAACCCAAAAATAATAATAATAATTTTCATTAACCCCATTTTTCAATTAATTTTAAAACAAATATTAAACTTCCTACAATCAAAACAAAGAACAAGAAAAATTCCAATTAAAATTTAACAGTGTATAAACATTAAATCCTTTTTAATAAAAAAAATAAATAAATATTAATCACAATACAAAAAAATATATTTAAAAGTTTTAACCCCTTACCGAAAGCGTAAAAGGAAATTATTAAAAAAAAAAACGAAATATTTTTTTTTTATTATATTTCTTTAGTTTTTTTTTGTGTTCAACACAATTTCTACACGTTGTTTTTTTTTTTCCTCTCTCTATTATGATTAATAATGTATAAACGTCCCCATTTTTATAGAAATAATAATAATAATAATAAAAAAAGGAGTAAGACATATCCTTATATTTTCCATAAAACGCGCACACAATAATTCATTCAATAATAAAACAAAAAACTATATCATTGTATTAAAATATAGTAAAATAATATCCTGTACATAAACAAAATTATTATATTATATATATCCTTCATAATAATAATCATATAAGCATAAGTTATGTTTGTCGTCATATATGTCCTTGTCAATATAATAATATTTCTTCTCTCTCATTACAAACTTTGAATAATTTTTTTTACTTTTTTTTTGTGTGTTTGAAAAAGGGATTTACAAAATAAAGCATATCCACCATCATCATTCCAACGATTTTTCCCCGACACACAAAATATTATTATAGAGACAGTTGTAGACTGAAAATAAAGTAAATATCTTTTGATTTCAGTGTGTGGTTATGATTACTGTCATTTTACTTTATAATAATATAATTTTTCTTCTCATATATCCTTTTTTTTTTTATTATTTTGGTTATTGACCATGGAAAGAATATTTCTGAATCAAACTGGAATGGATATTTCTATTAAAAGATTTTTGTTGTTGTTGGTGTTGTGTGTTTGAATTGATTTTCAACAAACATTGAATAAGAAAGGGTCAATTTACCATATCACAAGTCATTTGATTTTCTTTTCTATAATATAAATATTCAATAATTCCCCTTTTTCTATATATACATAATGTTATTTTTAAATAATACAAAAGTTACTTGAATATCCTTCAAATATCCTTTATTTATAGGGTTACATAATATCAAACAAGAATAAAAATGAGTAAATAAAATAAAGGACAATCTGATAGACTTTTTACAGTGAATATTCTAATCGAAAATTTTTTTGTGTATGTTTGGGAGTTTGTGACAAAAATTGTTTTTTTTTCTCGTCTCTTTTTTTTTTTTTGACTGTCGCCATTGCTAAAAATTGTGAAAAATTATACTTTTTTTGAAGGGCGAAAGATTTGTCTCTGTAAATAAACTAAAAGTTTTTATATTTATAATTGAAATAATATTTTGCCTTCGATTGATTCTTTAATGTCCTTTTTTTTTGGTGTGTTCCAACTGACAATATAGAGAGAAGAGAGAAGGCCTCGTAATATGTGACGATATTAAATATTGTCATTTAATTGTATGTGTATTTAATGCGTCATCAAGGGATAATATTAAATATTCAACATTTTTGTTATAAAAATTAATATCCTTTTCCATTTAGCACTATATTATAGGTTGGGTGTTAAAAAATGGTTACAAATGAAATAAAGTTTGTTATTATGATTTTTTTTTTTGCTTTTGTCATTTTTTAACATAACAAAAAAAAAAAAACTGAAGGGAATGAAAAATTATCATTATCCTTAATATAAATAAATTTATATATTGTTACTGTCGGTGAGGTGATGCTGTGTTTATATATGAATTTATCGTTGTAACATTTTGTTTGTTTGTTGGAAATTTTTGAATTTTTTCTTGTGTTTTGATAAATGGAAATAAAAAATCTTACACTGACAATAACTGAAAGTGTCGACATACCAAAAAAAAATTAATGAAATTGTTGTATAATTGCGTATACAAAATTTGAATAATTGATTAATGATAGAAATATAATTTTAAATTTCAGACAGGATTGAGACAGTCGGTAATTTAAATAGTATTAAAAAGTCAGTTTTTTTTTTTTTTGGAATTATTTTTTTATGTTATTTAATTAAATAGGATCTGAGTCCCCCAAAAGTCATAGAGGAATGCAAATATTCTTAATAGGAAATTCAATGATTATTTCCGTATCAATTCATTTTAATCGAATAATAGTTTAATTCTATTTGAGAATGTGTCTAAATGAGCATCAGGTTAGTTGAATTATTCACTTGAGAACTATAAGTCAATTTTATTGGTTAAGGTTTCAATCTAAATCAAATTATAAATTATAAATTAATTTTTAAGGAAATTCCTAGACGGATTGTTGAGATCTTTTAGAAATGGGAAGAAACAGCGTGATATGAACCCCAAATTTACCACTTAGGCTACAGAGATTTAATCATTAACGAATACTTAAAAATCGATTCGAAATAAACAAATTTTTTTTATAGAGAAAAAATCATATTATTACACAAATTTTACATAATTATTTTATATTGTAAGAAACTTGAGATTATTTTGTTTTCAAAAAAAAATTTTGCAATAGCAAAAATTTTAATATTAATTCATTTACTGGAAAATAATAAAAAAAAAAAATATAAGTATAATATTTACAAAAATCTGTTTTAGTCTATTAACGATTGTTATCAACAATAATAATAATAATAATTTTCTGTTAAAAAAAAAATATGTTGACATTATTTTAAATTCTAATTTTAACATTTAAAAAATTATGAATCATGAACAATCATATTTTTAATTAAATACATACTCTGTTTAGTATACAGTATTTCTCAATTGAATTGAAAGAATATACACATATACATTATATATATATTATTTCTAAAATCAACATAAACACCCGCATAAATAATAAATATTTTTGTTTTTAACTATAATATATTTAATAGCTGCTGATTCAGTCAATTAAATCTATAAAGACATATTCTTGGGTTGAAAACTATATACATAAAATAATAAGAAAATCATTAATTTATAGTTTCGCCCTTTTGGGAAATAAAATGAACATATAGCATATAAAACGTATATTAATTATTATTTTCAATATATGTAAACAAATTGCATAACTTGGCTGGATGCTTTTAGATGTGATTAATAATTCTATTTTACATTATTGGTAATATACAAAATTGATAAAATTATTATAGTAATGTGAAATTGTATATATGTATATACATAATAATAAACTGACCAGTAAAATTTATTAATTTAAGAAAATATCACAATTTCAATAATACTAAAAACAACATAAATATTTAATGTCTCATATACTTATGTACATACATACATAAGATTTATATTAAATTGTTAAATTAATATTAAATTTGCATAATTTTATATATTGAAATGTAGAGAAATATTTTGAAATTTAAATAAAGTTTAAGAAAATATTGGAAATAAATTTTGCATTTTGGTATACATTAAATATTATAGATTTTAGATTTTAGGAAATTTGAAAGGATAATTAATTAATTTATTTAATTTAGCTTACTTAAATTCACCAAAAAACTATATAATGTATGTATGTATAATTTCCAGTCAATCAATACTTCGATATAATTCTATTTTGTATCTTAAGAATTACATAAGTAGATTCGAACATCTATGGACTACGAGTATCGCATAGACTCGTATACTGGCTTGAATTAAAGGTAATTAAAATACCTACATTTCGATATAGTATACAAACAGATTGTAATAAGCATTTCCATACTCAACTCAAAAAATAGAAAAATATTATATTTATATTAATGTTATATTAATGCTTCATTACATGCTGACATTTTTTCAAGTTTTTTGCTATAAATTGGTCAAATTTAAAGATATTGGTTTTGATATTCTTATTATAATTAAAATTACCCGTCCATAGACACCAAATTCACATACATATATTGGAGAATATCATCGATGTTTTGAGCAAAAAAAAAAAAAGGTTAACCCCTTGCCATTTTTTTTTGGCGTAAAATATCGACATACGAAATTAAATATATTCCCAAAAAAAATATAATTTCGCAAAATCTAAAACCATTAAAATTTTATTATCTTTCACAGTGGAAAATTCTAATAATGAAATCTAACACATTTTCAAATTTATATATTTTTAATCTATATTTAAAATTTATTAAGTTTCCATTTTGAATTTCTTAATTAACTCTTTCGACAAAAAATAAATAAATTTCATAATATAAACTAAAATTATTTTCTTATTTTAATTTATATTTGGTTGTGTACAAAAGTTTTAAATAGATTTTAATAAGAAAAATAATTAAAATTTTAACATTGTAGCAAGAAATTTATATACATACATTTCGGTACATAAAATATAAGATACATGGTATATAATAAAGTTTATTAAAATCTCTAAAGATAAATAATTAATCTCGAATTCTTCGAATCAATATTCATATACACATATCTACATAATATAATATACATATACTAAAATTAATTATTGTAGCTACAAATATTTATATAAAATAATCTAATAAACCATAAGTTTTAGATCATAATTTCTATTAATCTAAAATTTACTATATCAAAACATTATTATATACAAATTACGAGAATATATCGTATATAGCTATATCACAATTTTCTATAAACAGTTGCGACGATTAGGCGTCAATATTCATTATTATACATACTATACATATATATCTCATGATATAATTTTGTAAATAGATGTATATATAAATTTATATACATTTCTAAGAATATTTCTATACCTACATAATATATAAATATTTTTGGTATATAATACATTAAAAATTGACATTTTCTAATATAAAATTTTCGAAATATATATATACATATTATACCAATAGTAAATAATATTATATAACCTAAAAACCAACGAGGGTGTCATTATCCTTAAGGGGGACATTCAAACTAAGAAGAAATATATATATATTATAATATTTATTATTATAAAAATTGGAATGAGTATTTATAAGGGTCAAGAGTTTGATTCTATTTTCTATTTTGTTATGAGTCCACTCACTTTATTAATATTATATACATATATATAAATTTGTGTACAAGAAGGATTCATGATTGTCAACTAAAATAATAATAGTAATAATAATAATAATGATAAAATGTTTATTTGTGTGGTAGCATTTTCCTATAATTTCTCTTTCTTCTCTTCAATGAATTATTTACGCTTCAAGCTTTGTCCAATTATTTGGTTAAAGATTTACTCTTTTTGATATGGCAATTGGGGTTATATTGTTAGGATGATCCTTTTGTCGATATAAAATTTAATATATATACATATTTCATATATAGATTTAATGTTGTCTTTATATTTAATATAAATAATTAAATAAATAATAATAATAATAAATTTTTTTCCTGTGTATATTTTTGGGATGCGGTTTTGTGGTGTAATTTTAATCAATAATAATTAAATGTTTAAAGTGGTTATTTTTTTTTTTAATATGTTTAAGCACTTAGATTAAACATTATAAATTATTTAAAAGTATATAAGTAAGATTGGATTACCAATTGACCGCAAGAAAGGAATAATCAAATATTTATTTATTTTTTGGTAATTTTTAGTATAAATAATAATCGTAGGACTTTTTTATGCTTTTATAGTTGTCGAAATTCAAGTAGAAAATCAGGGCACACGCACATTAAATGTGTCTAGAAAAAAAAAACTTAAAATGTAATAGAATTTTTAGGAAATTAAGTAACAAAAAAAATTTTTAGTACTTAATGGAATTAAGTAAATCAAAAATTGTATAACCAAAAATTATTATTGATTTCTCCATAAATTCGGAAAAGTTTAACGAAAACTTTAAGATAGAAATTAGAAAATAGTTTTCTTTTGAAATTTTTAATAATTTTTTTGAATATTTTAATCAAAAATATTAAATTTTTTACTAATAAAATTTTAGTATTGAAAATATCCAATAAATATAAGACTTTTTTTTGAAAAAAAAACTTAGCTTAAATCTTTAGTTAACTATCGAAATTAAAGCTTTCAAATTTGGGAAATTTTCAAATCCTTTTACAAATACAATTTTTTTTAATATAACTAAAAAATAAAATTTAATTAATTTTTTTTTTCTTTGGGATTTTTCATCATTAAATTAAAATTTTCTCCCGTCCAATTAAAAAGTTTTGTTTTCTTATATTTACGAAAATTCATTTTTTAAGAATTATTTTCAATTCAACTTTTTTATAATCTATTTTTTTTTTATCACATTTTTTTTTTGGAATCTTTCTTTACTTTTTTTCACAGCAAGAAAGAAAAATCCTTTAAAAAATATTATAAAGGGCAAAAAAAAAATAAATAATAATATTTCATTTTCCACACAAAGATTGTTGCCTTTTCTTATTTAAAAAAAAAAATTATATATAAAAAACCGCCCCAAAGACCAATACAAATTTCACCTCTAACTCTAACCACCCCCAACTATGCAGGACTTTCAAAACCAGCAAACAAAACAAAAAAAAAAATATTATTATTATTGTATAATCCTTCAAATTTATAATAATAATAAATAATAATAAAAGAAAGATTCAGGACAACGAAACAAACACAAAAAAATACATAAAAAAACTACCATCCCGAATTTCAACGCTGAATCCTGTTGAGCTACCCAAAAAAATTTTATATGTGAAAACCAAACCCGAAAATAATAAAAAAAAATATATTATAATAAATAATCTCAAACTCTGATCAAAAAAGGGAAAAATCTTCAATCCAAAAAAAAAAAACGTATACCAAAAAAAAACTTTTAATAAAATGTTGGACAAATGTCGCCAAACAGAAAAAAAAGGACGATAAACAAAAAAAAAAAAATTTTATATTTTTTTATGATGAAGAAAAATGAATTTTCATTTCCAGTGTTTTTCCCATTTAAACAAAAAAAAAATGAGGATGACCATTTTTCACCCTCATCTTTTTTTTTTTTACAGTCAAAAATAAATTTATATAAGCAAAGTTGTTGTTTTTTTTTCTATCCGTCATCCTTCAATCAAAACCCATAAAAAAGCCACCGACAACATCGTTTCATCATCTTTCATTTTGATTCTCATCCGCATTGTCCTCTGTTGTGTTGAAGTATGTGTGTACTGACATAAACTCAACACTATTTATATCCAATAACGTTTTTTATTTTCACTCCTGCACCCTTAAAAAATATTATTTTCGTTTTTTTTTTACTACTGTCATCCGTTTTTGACCTCCCCAACCGACACACTACTATATTAAAGTTGGTGGTGGAATTAAATTGAGGGTAGAATTTTTAAGGGTGATTTTTAAGGTGGTGTAAATATTTACAACACCAACACAAAAAAAAAAAAAAATTAAAGGAAAGAAAATTTTTATAAACTTAAAAGCGCGACGTAAAAAAATACAAAATTTTTGTTGTAAACAAAACAAAGGAAAAGTCTTTAAGTATACTTGGGAAAAGCTTGTTAGTAAAAAGCGGACGACAATTTAATACGTTTTTTTTCCTGTCTGTGTGTACAGGATTTTCTTTAACAAATAAAGTAATATAGATAAAAAGAAATATATTATTTTACGTGTGTATCGCAAGAAAAATAATAATAAAATTCATGGCTGATTTTCTTTCCTCCTCCTTCCGGTGTTCTACCAATTCATTTTACAGTTTATCTGGTTTGTCATTGAGTAAACTCATTCCCTCCTAACCCGCACGCTGTCGTCTATTTAAACATAAAATATACGTTAAAAAAAAATTTTATCAGAGTGTGGGGATTTTTTATTTTTCGGATTTATGTCCTTTTTTTTTCATTTTCCTCCTTTTTATGGTCTTTATATTTACCAGGCGCGTATAGTTATGATTATTTTATATTAATAAAAACAGGATGACTTAAAAAATCAAAAGGACTTCATAATAATTTTGAAAATTTGAATTAATTTTAGGAAATCCTTTTTTTTAATGTAAATTAACTTTTCTTAGAAATTCTGTCTTTAATATTGTCTTGAATTTAAAATCTAATTGAAATATTTTGTAAATATTAATTTTAAGAAATCTGTTAATCACCCTGTAAAATTATGTACAAAAATTCTATTTCAAATAAAAAGAAATTGACTATTATATATAGCAACCCACAAAATGTCCATAAATGTTAATAATAAAATTTTTTTACTTGTATAGTCCTTTCTACAAAATTACAATAGAAAAACGTTAAAGCACCAAAAATTTCAATGCTATTACGCAGAAAAGAACTATAAAAAAAGTAAATTCCAATTGAATAAAATCCAAATCTAAAATTTTCGATTAAATTCTTTCTAGAAAATTTCTGTTTACAAAAATTGCAGATTTATTTTTATAAAGAACTAAATTTTAATTTAAAAGAAAATTCACCCAACCACCACCCACCTATCATTTTCCTTCCCAAACAAGGAAAAATTGACCGAAAGATGTTGTTGTTTAGATATTAAAAAAATAAAAATTGTTTTCTATATTTTTCTTTTTATTATTTTCGTTGCTGTACGAAAGAAAAAAAAAATTGGGAAAACATTTTCCAAGAAAAAAAAATTAAAAGAAAATTTATTGAAAAAAAAAAACCAAAAAAATAGAAAAATAAAAGTTATTTTTCCCCATGGGGAATTAGGCAACATAAAAACGAATAAAAAAAAAAACAGAATTGAAAAAGAAATAAACAACCAAAAAGGATCTACAATAGAGAATAAGGATAATAAAAGCTTTAACTTCAAAGAATATATATATATAGTTTGTTTTTATATAAATGTATATTTGTAAAAAAATATAACGATTTATTATCAAGGTGGGCTAAAAGATTTTTTTTTTATTATACTTTTAGGAGCCACCAGAACAAAAAAAAAACCAAGGATCAAAAATAATATAAAAATTCAAAGCAGTCTTGGAAGTTAAATAAAAGAAACTTATTGAATTCAATGAAAAGAAAATTTGATAGTAGGTGGGAAAACTTTTATCTAAAAAAAAATTCGACCTCCTCCTAAGGTTATGCAATTAGCATTTGTGTAGGGAATTTTTATTAATAATATTAATAAGTGTAGGTGTTTTTTTTATTTGTTTGAATAAAAATTGACATTTCAGTTGTTTGTTTATTTTAATATTTAAATATTGTGAAATTATTTTTGTATCTTTTCTGTGTATAAAATTAATATTTAAAAATAAATACAAATTAAATAATATTTCTAAATTTAATATAAATAATTTAAAAATAATGAAAGAAATGTTGGAATCATTTTGAATCTTATTAAATTTTCTATTTCAAGGGAGAATTTGATTTGAAAAATAGTTTGAAGTTATATCAAAGCAATTTCATATAAAAAACGGAATCATATAAATACTTAGATTAAGTTGATTTGAATTTTCCTCCAACTGACAAATTTTTATGATTAAATTTGATTTTTTCTAATATTTTTTAATTAAATTATCTAACTACGTTATTGGTCATAAATTAATTTATATTCTAATTTCCCAAAAAAAAAATTAAAACCTAAATTTAATCTATCAAATTTTCTTAGTCAAATTATCAAATTTACTACAATACTAAAAATTTCAATTTTCTACAATACCTGGCAACCCTAAAATAAATATAAAATCCATGCAAAAAGAAATATAAAATAAAAAATCTCATTCTTCGTGTTTTCATTCACAAAAAAAAAAAATATTACATTATTTTTCCACCACCCAACCACCCCAAACATAAAAAACAACAACATAATTCTGTAGAGAAAAAAAAATTATATAATAAAAAGGAAAAAAAATATATATATGCATTTTGTTTTTCTTCACCGTCACATTTTTGCCATCACATGATGAATGAGCGTGAAATCTTGAACCAAAAAAAAAAAAGTTTATACAACGAAATTAAAATAAAACTTCGTTTTTCTACATAAAAAAAGAAAATATACATTGAATTTTCCTTTTCTCTTTTTTACCTTCAAAATCATCACCGGCACCCCCCACCCATAATTCTGAAATAACATATTTTCGTATGTCACCCAGAAATATCACCTATATATAGATTTCTGTACACCACTGTTGTTTTTAATGCCCACCTTACCACCCAATAAAATAAAAATACATCAAATATGTGCATAGCACGGTGAACTTTTTTTTAGTAACGTTCAAAATGCTTTTAAGGATACTACACACACACACAAATACAAATACTCTTTTGCCTACATCGCAAATTGTACATAGCTAATAGCATTTTCATTTATTTCATTTTTTTTTTTTTGCTATTGAGAAAAAGTTTTTCCAAGAATTAAGAACAAACAAACAAAAAAAGGAAAAATGAAAAATAAACTTTTTTTCAAAACAACAAGCAAAAAGTTATGGAAAAAAAAAAATTGAAAATTTTCTTTTTTTCACAAAAATTGTATATACATATAGGACTTTCTATATATCCTTTTTTTGTAGGAATAATTTTGAAATTTATATAAATATATAAAATGTGATATAGCAGCACAGAACGATATAATCTCACTTTGGGTATTTCTCTCTGTATTTGTAAATATATATAATCATCAGAGAATACGTTTTAATGGTATACAAAAAATAAAAAGTTAAATTTCATAGATATATAACACAACAAAAAAAAAAGGATATATAGAAGGATCTATCTAGTTATATATATTTTGGCCTTAATGTTGAAACATCCCTGTCAAGGATATACAAATATTATTGTTGTTATACATATATATACATGAGTATATATGTATGTACATTTTTGTTATATTACCAGGAATAAATGGTGTGATGAGCAACTAAAAGGATATATATTTATTTTTACTCGTTTGATTATGTGGGGGAATAAAGAGTGTGAGTCATTTAATGGTTTGAATATTGGGATAAATAAAATGAAAGAGAAGAAGAAAAAAAAATTTATTAAATTTTTGTGTTTTTTTTTTTTTTTTGTTTATGGGGTGGTAAGGGTGGTTTTATTTAGGTGAATATTATTTTATGTCAGTGTATCAGTGTTGTGTGTGTTTTTTTTTATATACATATATTTCTTTGCTATATTGTGAATTTTATTATTGACAGTGGGTGGCAAATGAATTTATGTACATTGTACATATATATATGAATATTATATTTATATAATCGTCTTGCATTGTTATAAGAGAAGAATATTGTGATGTATACCGTCATCATGTACTTTTAGTCCTTTTTATATATTTTAGGTTGTTTGTTAGACTATAATATAGCAGAGCAAAAAAATTATACACAAAAAAAATATATTTTAGGATAAAGTTTTGAAAAAAAGGATATATTTAAGGATATAAATATGTATATAGAAAGGAAATATATATATAAAGCGATTGAAAGTTTTTTTTTTTTTTTTTTGTTATTCGGTAATTTTATAGTTAGGGTGATTTAAAAATTTTGTGTAGAAAATAATAAGTGAAAAATTATTGGGAAAATTGCTATAGTTAAAATGTTCAATTTTATAAAACTGAAGAGGGCACTGTACTATAGTTTCATTCCTCTGAAATAAATATATTAAAGGAGTCAAAATTAACGGAGTATATTTATGTTTTTGATATTCCCAATGCTTGACCCAAAATATGATCACCATCAGTTACGACAAAATGATAATAATTGTAACTTTGTCATGTTCATGTCCTGTTTTTGATCAATATTTGTTCTTTTTGTAGTCTACACAATACATTTTACTTACTTAGCTTCCAATTATATTAAAAATTTCATTTACGAACAATCAAAGGATCATCACTTACCTAAAAAGAGAAATAAAAATTATTTAATTAATATTAAAAATCAAAACAAATGAACTTATAAATTGAATAATTTATAATTTGGTTTTTTATCAATGAAATTTTATAAATCACTCTGTCCTTCATCTAATATTAATACATATATTTTTTTTACTTTTCCATACCCATACAATTTTGTATAAGGCTCCATTCAAACATGTATAGAAACATTAAAAAAAATTATATTTACATTTTTTTTTTTTACTTCTTATATTTTTTTATCATTTCTCACAGGACAAAAAAAATTTCCTAACTATGACAATGGACAAAGTTTTTTGATATTTTCGAAAGAAAAAAAATAAAGAAGAAAATAAGGAGGTGGGTAAATTTTTTTGTGCCATTTTATCCTTTTTATATTCCATTGTCGTATTACACACTCATATACGTTTTTATATAAAAAACCTTGCTAAATTTTCCATATTTTTTTCTACAAAAAAAGGAAAATTCTTCGGCAAATTTTTATGAAACACCAACAACTGTTTTTTTTTTTTTCCAATATATAAATTGTCATTGTTGCGTCATCGTTACGTTTTTTTTCTCGTTATTATTTTTTGTGTTCATGTGTGTGAAAAATGAATTTTTCAACTGTGCTTTTTTTTTTGTACAAAAAATATCATAAAATTTTCTTTCTACACGAAAAAAAACACCAAAATAAAATTTTGTCCTATTCTAATAAATTTCGTCCTTTTGATTTGAACAATATGGAAACAAACGTATAAAAAAAAAATAAACAATTTTTCCGTGACAGTTTTTCCATTCTCATTTTCTCCTTTTGTGTGTGTGTGTGTATATAAATGCAATCATTTCGTAATCACCCTTTTTTTTTGGTGTTTGTTGGCCTCCGCAAAAAGAAAAACAACTTATAAAATGTTTATGTCCATAGAAAATCAACAAGGATATATGGAAAATTATCCTTTTTTTTTTGGTTTTGCTACTGTTAAATTATAACAAAAAAAAACAAGAAGTAATCCGAAATTGGGTATTGCACGTGTTTACAATTTTTTCCCTATTTTTTTTCCTCTCTGAGTGGGTGGGAAAAAAAAATTGAAATTTATTTTATATATAAAATTCTCTAAGGATATAAAGGATATTTCTATATTTTTTTTTGGTCTTCTTCTTAAACACAAAACGCAGTTTTGCCAACATACCCTCTATTCGACTTCTATATAATAAGACGAAGCAGAAAAAAGGATATCTGTACAACATAAAAAATAAAGGATAAAATATGCTGTTGTTGTTGTGTGAATAAGTAGAAAAGTTTTTATTTTATCCTTTTTGTTGTTGTTTTTTGGTTGTCCTGAATGTGAACACGTAAAGGTTATATTTATTTTTTTTTTGATTTTTTTTTTTTTTTTAAATATAATTTTTCAGGATTTTTTTATTCGAATATTTTTTTTTTTCGTTATTGTGAAGAAAAAGGAAAATTCAAGGCAAAACAAAAAAAGGATATTTTTTTCGGTTTGTAAATGTTTTTTTTTTATTATATATATTTTTCGTGTGTGTATGTGTATATGTGTTTATACAACAACAAAAAAAAAGGAAAATATAAAAAATTCGTGGTGTCAAGTGAATTGATATGGGCAACAAAAAACAAAAAACAAGAAGGATATGTTTGGAATAAAGATTTATATGTGCGTGTATACACTGTTAAGAAAAATTGATATTCTAATATTTATTTATTAATATTTAATAAAGTTTAATAATGTAAAAAGCTTTTTTTTTTAGATATTGGAAAATTTATTTCGACTTTTAAGTGTTTTGGAAATTTTTTTTAGTAATATTGGTTCTTCAATTTTGTGAAATAGTTAAAATTATTTTTCTGGGACAGTTTAACAATATTTCAAATAGGATATTTAAATATAAGCTACGTGTTAGTAGAATATCCTTTTTTTCAGCTCAGTCTTATAATCAATACAAAATCAGTCTTATAATCAATACAGAATGTTAACCGATTATTTAATCGGTTAACATTCGAAATTCAGAAAAAAAATATTGACAAATTGAAATTAATAAACAAAATCTCTTATACAAATTGTTAATTATATGAAATTTCGAAGGATTGTAATAGAAAAACTAATGATTTTCAATTTAACGATATATTTAAGATGCTTTTATAGAGTACAAATTCTATTTATTGATTTGATTCAATGAGGTAAGCATTTACTCATAAATTGCAAAAATAATTTCATTAATTGAAATATAAATAAATAATTCCAAGAAATTATTAATTATTTATTGAAAAAAATTTAATTAATGACCAAAACTTTTACTATTTCAATCAAAATATTGTAATTTCCATTTTCTATAATTAAATAATTCTCAAAATTTAATCTTAACAGAAAAAAAAATCATCTCATAAATATTAATGTCAAACAAAAAAAAACGAATACTGAATTTAATTTTCTTATTATTTCTAACCAAAAAAAAATGTTCTTCTTTTGCAGGAACAATAAATATATCAACAAGTTCTGTTTTTCCATCCCGACCGAAAATTAATTTTCCTTAAAAACATATCTACAAAATTATAATGGTTTTACCTTAAATTTTCTGATTTCAAAATAAAACCAAATTCATTTTAAAATTCACTTCTTGTATATAAATATATTTTTGCACAGTGCATTTAACCATTATTTTTCCATCATATCCTCTGCAAAATTCCAAATCCTAAATTACATTTTAACCTCTCTTACACTACCTACTACCCGTACCCAACTGGCGGTATCCAACAATAATCCCCCCCAAAAAAAAACAAAACACCACCAAAAAAAAAACTGAATTCAAATAAAGACGCAAAATAATAATAAAAAAAAAATGGTAAAGAAAAAGGACAGGCAGGATAAATCACAAGGATAAATTATCTGGAATTATACAGAGAAAAAAAAAACAATATTTTTGTAGTCATCCTAAACCAAAAACAAGAAAAAGAAAAAAAAATTAGAGAAAATATTATTTTTACCAATTTGTATTTGTGTCCATTATCTGCTCCCCTTTTCCCCTACGAAAACAAACAACAAGGGAAAAAAAGGATGAGTCGCGTGAGAAACAAATAAAAACAAAATGAAAAATTAAACAGAATTAAATTATGTCGAAAAGAAAATATTCAAGTTTTTCTTGTTGTTTTCGTAAACCATTTATATACACAGTAAAATCATTAGGGAATTTTCCAGTGAAATAACAACAACAACAAAAACAAAATAACAAGGAAAAAACGAATTTAAGGACATCTACAAAAAAAAAACCACACCAAGAACATGTCGGCGTGTAAATTATTTACACACACACAAACAAATGAAGAAAAACCAAAAATACAAAACCAAATCAGAAAAAAAAGAAGAAAATTAAAGGAAAAATTATTGTTTGATTATGTGCATTAAAACATAACCTAAATATATTATTATTTTATTATTAAATGGGTGGGAGGGGGTTAGAACTAAGAACCAACCTCAATTTTTTAGCTCCCCCAGAAACAACAAAACCAAAAAAACAAAAAAATCATAACAAAATGACAAAAAATATTTTATATCATGGGGTGGTAAATTTATTATTATTATTTTTTTGGGGTCTCCCATTTTATCCAACATACCCCCAGCACCTCCCCCCGCCAACTCCATTAACCGAAAATATTCACAGTGTGTATGAATAGGAAAATAAACACACAAAAACAAATAAGGAAAATTTATAATATTCAATTTTACTAATAAGTTCAGAAAAATGTATAAAAGATTTTCAGTCAATTTTTTGGGGGGCGGTGGTTGCTGGTTTTGGATTGAAGAAGACTTTTTATAAGTCAAATATATTTTCTTAGGGGATGAAATATTTATGGATGGGGGATGGAAATTTATATAATGTTGTTGTTGCAAATACTAATTGTATGTATACAGAAATGTTGTGTATTTTTTTGTATATACTTTTAGTTCAACTACACAAAATTTTTATCGTTAAGTAATTTTTATAATAATTTTTTTTTATTTATTTACTTTTTGTTGTTTTGTTAAAACAAAGGAAAATGAAAGTGGAAAATAGAAGAGAAAATTAATATACCATATTGAAAATAAAACGCAGATTAAATAATTTTTTTAAGGACATGGGGTCCTTTAAATAATTTGGATTTAAATTTAAATTCAATTTGGAAATTATAAAAAATTGAAAAGGATAATTCTCAAATTCAATACCAATTTCAAGTTTTGTGATATTTGACTGAGACTTGCGGCTGTAAAATAAATTTATGTCCTGGATTTTGAGTGGTTTAGTTCTATAAATTCGCAAAGCTTTGTCACAAAATATGAATGAAAGATTTGCCCGACACAATGCAAACTCTTCACTGACCACTAAAGTGATTTTTCCTCTAAATTTCTTTGTGGTATCTCCAGACACCAGTCCGAAAACAAGAAACAAATTTAACACTACTCCAGAGATTTAATGTCTACTATGAAGATTTTAATCAATTTGTTGACCATTTCATTTAACAACTCTATTATACCATTTTTCAAAATTCATTCATATACAAATTTTCACTGATCAATTATTTGTGATTAATTGAATTTTCTCTCATACCACAACATAAATTATAAAAATCATCTATAAAATGATTATCAATTCTATCGGAAACTAAATCAATTACATATTTTGTATAATAACAGATAAAATATCTAAACTACATAATATAATACATAATTTATTTATTTATAAAGCGAAGGAAAATCGAATTAGATTTATATTCAAGTGTAATAATATATGAAACATTGTATAATTTATGTGTACTTTTGTATATTATATAACCATAAGTCTACTATATCCGAATAGCAACAACGGAATTGATTAAAATCTTCATTCTATAAATATATATAAAAAGAAATATATGGGTGGGTGGTTGTAATGATTTGGTTTCTGTAAAATTTCAAAACAAAAAAAAAACATAAAGTAAATAATTTTTTTTTTGGGGAAAGAAATATTATTATGAACAGAACATTAAAATGAAGGGTCAATATAATAAAATTAAGGGCACGACACAATTATCGGCTCTGGAGCAAGGGCACAAAAATAAAAATAAAAAAAAAATTTATGTATACAAACATAAATTTGTAATTTAGAATATTATTTAGTATAATAGGAAATATTTCAATTTTAAGTAAATTTTGAAAATAGATAGAAAATTTTGATGTATACAAATGTGATAATTAAATTGGAGATTGCGACTGTGAAAGAAGTAAATGATTGAATATGAATTAGTCCTTTTGAAAATATTTTAATTTACAGAGATAATTAAGAAATTTTGTTTAGGATCAAATAAATTATAATTCTACATCCTTTTTGAATTCAGAGTGCAGTGAACAAATTAGTAAAGTATTATCGACATTTTTATATAAAATTCACGTAAATTTTGTGATAAAAATAATGTTACATCATTTTGACATGGTAAATTAAAATGAATTGTGTAAAAATTTAACATTATACTTCAAACAAACCCCAAAAATTATTCAAAATAAATTTCAGCATAATAAATTTTCTTCGTTTTTTTTTTTTTGAAATAAATAAATTGATTATTACTCATTCCCGTCGTATCATCGTCATTAAATATGCCACCAATAATATTACCATGGGTCTATTACACAAAATTTTATACTAACATAAAATATAATAAATTTATTAGTCCTTTCTACTTATTTTTTATTATTATTTAACTATACAAACATAAAAAGTCCTTTATATACATATGTACAGCAACATCAATATTTATGTATTTTTTCACATAACTTTTAATATCATTAAAAGGAATTCAATTTTTTTTTTGGAAGTTTGAAATAAGAAATAAAAAATTTAGCTATTTATTTATTTTTGAGGTTATTTTTTTTTTTAGGTTATATTTGATTTTGTGTCTTCGTATTTATAAAAACGAAGCAACAGTTTTGTTCGTGTTTTTAAAACATGCGATATTTATCGAAAGGATTTTTCTTTTGCAGTTGTGGTTTTTTTTTTATTATTAATTTTCACCACCCCCTCTACAATCAATAGAGGGTTGTAAGTTGTAATTTTGTGTGGTAATAATAATTTTTGACTATGATAAAAAAATGTTTTTTTGATGGTGGTTAATTAGGTAAATTAATATTTGGGACAGTAAAAAAAATTTTCTGGTGACCTTATTGTAGGTGAAATTTAGGTGAAAGAATATTTGTTTTGTTATAACCTAAATTCTATATATTTTTTTTTTATCCTACTTAAATGTTTTTGTAATGCGAAAGTGTGTAAGTGATTATTGTTAGGCCTCTAAGGGATTGGGTGTAGTTTCCTTGTAATTTTTTAATGTAATAATTTTCTGTAAATATTATATTGTAATGATTCTAATAATAAATTTATACGAAAAAAAAAATTAACTTATTAAATTTCCATTTTTTTTTTCCAATGAAAATTCTACAGAATTTCCAGGAAAAAAAAATGTCAATAATTTTAAAATAAACTTTTTAGCCTTTTGCACATTTACTTATAAATACCATTAAATCACTATGCGAATTATGACAAGTATAATTATCAGTTAATTACTATAAATATTTAATTGCTTATATACATATTTTTTTTTCTGTTAAACAACACAAAAATTCTAATTAAAATTCCAACATCAAAATGAGTAAAATTGACGATGAAGAAGATGATTTTTTAATAATAAAGAAAAATAATTTTTAATTTCATTTTGGTTTGATGTTTTATATTATAGGATATTTATCTGGTAATTAACAAGGTAAATTGATTTGCTACTTAAATTGTACAGAGATATACCTAAACAAAGTGAGAATTTAATTACTAATTAAAAAAAAAAGTAATAAATTAATTTTTATTTAATATACTTATAAATAAATTCTTGGGTTTAAAGGTGCAAAATAATAAACATGAAAATTATTATGTTTATTAAAGTTAATTTTTTTACAGCGCAAAAAAATTTGCATTTTATGTGATTAAATTAATTTTTTTATATTTTTAAATATTGAATTATGATTTGAAATTTATTATGATAAGTTACTGGCAGATTACAGTAATGATAAATTACGAAGAAAGATATTTATTATAAGGTTAAGAAATTTCACCTTACAGAATTTACTTCTGCATTAAAAATGTGAAATAAGAATTGAAAATCTTCTGTTAAATTTCAGGGTAACCTGGAGATGATTCAGTTTTGAGCACAATCCTCTAGTTGCTGTAGTTTGTGGTATATTTATAATGAGGTGAAAATCATTTTGTGTATATTGCCATTTCCTGGACTTTTGTGCTATGATTAGTTGAGAGTTGACATTAAATTAAGGATTAAGCATTGTACAATTAATTATATGAGTTCTGCTTGCACAAGCTTGTAACAATTATTCATTTAATTGCGTTATAAAAGGTATACAAAATACTGTCTATTATGCATTTAATATTTGCAAGAAAGTTTTAAGAGGAATTTCTGTGGCCCCTTTCTACCACCATATTACAGAGATGTAATATTTTTGCCTAAAACATTATTTCCCAACCTATAAAATTCTAGTCAAATTCTGAAATTTTGTCAAACCCTGAAATTAGATATTTTTGAATTTGATCTTCTCTAAAGTTTACAGAAAAATAAAAAAAAACAAAAATTTTTACCAATCAATTTTCAATCGTTTGAAACTATTTAAAGGTCATCAGTTCAATACAACTTATATACATACATATATACTTTATTTGTATTTATTTTTTATGTTTACCTGGAGTCACATTTATGTTTTGATGGTACAAAACTAAAAAAAATGAAACCAAGCCAAAGAGAAAGATACTTTAATTTTATTTTTGTTAACAAAAGCCCCAAAGAGTAGTAAACTTTTTTTTAGGTGTAAATGTAATACCACTAGAGTAGATTTTGATGGTTTTTTGTATCTTACACTCATAGTTTTTTCTGTATCTTTTAAAATGTTTTATTATATATATGTTTTTTTTTTATGTTTTAAAGTGAACGGTATTTATGCTGCGCAATTGGCTGAACTGAACTTTTACAGTTTTTATGTTGTTGTATTTTGTACAATTTTTATGAACCTTCAACTAAAATATGTTAGAGATACATATAAAAAAAATAATATAAATATAAAGAAAATATTCAATCTATTAATTTAATGTTGGAATATTTCCATTTCTATGATTTTCTTTCAATTTTTCTTTATACATAATTTTTTTTTTTTTCATTAATTTTTTTTTTGTAAATCCAACACAAAAAAAAATATTTGAGCGGTTGAAAAATTGGTGAACGACGAGCAAATGTTTATATTTTTTCTATTACTTTAGTAGTGTTTTTTTTGTTACCTGAATGTTGTTTTTTTTTTTAAATCGTTTTTAATGATCGAATTTGTTTTTGAACAGATTTTTTTTTTTTGTAATGAGAAATGATGTCAAATTTATGAGAAAATGTTTTTTGTAATATTTTTCTGTCTTTCGGTCTGTCTGTCTAATCAAAGAAAAAGTTGTAGAAAAAATCAAATTATAATTTTGAGAAATTCATAAAATTTGGACATGAACTGGAAAATATTGGAAAATTCAAATTTGCGTGCATATAATTCACAATATTCTCGAAGTAGTATAAATTTCTATTTACTATAAATATGTCCGAAAGTATCATCAGAAAGGATCTAGGATCTAATTGGTATAATGTGTAATTTTCAGTTCCCCTGACAAGATCAGAGTAGATCTAAATATACAGAAGTGTTAGGTGTAGATTTATGTGACACATTTAAATCGAGAAGATAAATATAAATTTCAATGTACTAAAAATTGTACTGGAATAAAGGATTTCGTGTTCGTCCATTATGACATTTAAATAATTGAAAATATTTGACACTTATTTGAGCTAAAAAAATCGGCACCTATTTGAGATGGATTAAAACTACTTTTAACAAACCTTCCCTCTTCTAATTTAAACTTAAATTTTTCTGTTACTTTTTTTTTATAACAGAAATGTAGGAAATGAAAATTGTTTAACTACCAAAGAGAAAGAAAAATACGTTATAAATGTTTTCTTCAATTTTTTTTTACGTTATTATATGATTGACTATTAAAATTTCTCAAACGTTCGCGTTAGTAACATATATAAGCGTTTTTTTTTTTTCATCTTGAAATTGTTAAATAATGTTTTTTTTTTGGGTAAAATGTAAAATCTATGTAAAAGCCTCAAACATAAAATGAAAGGTAAAAAAAAAATTATATATTTAAAAATTTGATTTTAATATTTTTATTAATAATAAAAGAAACAACAACAATCATATTAATCTTTCGTTATAGGTGAAAACATTTTTGCACTAATAATTAAATATCCTATACACAAAGAAATTGTACATAGATTCATAATATATTATGTTGTTATATGCTTAATGTTTTAATATGTTGAGTGAAAGAGTGAATTGTGAACATTTAGCATAAATTTATTATTTACAACAAAATATAAAAAAAATAATAATAATAAAAAGAAATTGGTTAGTTAAGCATAGCGAGCAGATTTGTTTTGTTTTTTAAACTATTATTTTGCTTTAAAAATTAATTGAACAGATTTGTAATTTTTTTTTTCTCATAATCTTAGGAAATGTTTTTTTTCTTTCGAAAAATTAATTATGGAAAAATAATTTAAATTTGAGGTTAAGAGTATATTCTTTAATATTAAAATGAATTTATAATTTTTGCCCTTACACTTAAATATGTGCGATAATTTTTTCTTGAAATTCTATTTTTTTTTAATTAAAATATGAAATTTTTGTTGTAATTTAATTATTAGAAAAAAATCTCATTTAATTTGTTAATTAAATATTTTATGTATACTCACTCTTCTCATTAAAAGAATTGTTGGCGGGGGGGGGGGGAAAAACATACCTGGAAAATATAAAGAAAAATTAAAAATTAAATTATAGTAATTATTATTCATTGAATCTATAATTATATATTAATTATTTTATTTTAAATATATAAATATTATTTATTTAATTTTTTAAATTACAATTAAAAAATATGAATTGAAATTTTACAAATTCTGAAATTATTTTAGCAGGTATTCTTCGTCGTAAGTCTAATTTTTGCCACAAATCTATTTTAAATAAAAATTAAATTCAAGAAATATTCAAATTTACTTAGCAATTAATTTATCTATTTTCTAATTTCGAATAAGTTTAATTACTTATTAGAAAAAGATAAATTAATTACTACAAGTAAATTTGTATAAATTTCTTTGTAGTTCGTTTATTAAAAATTAGATTAGTGGCAACAAATTTAGACTTACGACGATAGTAACTAAAATGAAAACAACAATTGAAAAAGGACACACTTTAATTTCTTTATGAGTCAATTAAAAATGCAAAAGGATAAAATTTGACCTGCAATTTTAAATCTTTAATTTAATTTTCAATTTCCAATCACAATTTTCAATCAAAAAATATAATCGTATAAACGAAATCTTTCTTAAATCATAATTAAAAATAAAATCGCGACCACCAAAATTATCTCAAAACCATTTAATTGTGATAATTTTCAATTAAAAATCAATTTCATTTTTTAAAACAAGCAACAAAATTGTTGATAAGGAAATTTTGAAATTTTTGTTTGAAATTTTTTACGTATAATTATTTTAATGACCATGAAAAATTCCTATATTTAATATCTAATTAAATTTATATAATATTTACACAAAAAAAAAAAAATTATTTCAAATTTGACAAATTATAAATCGTTAAAAGAAATATGTTTCTAGAAAAAAAAACCATTAAAAAGTATATTTTTTATTATTATTACTTATTATATCGTAAAATAAACGCGATTGTATAATCAAATGATCTATTAAGAATTTTGATTTTTGTTAATAATTTGATAATATTAAAACAAAAACAAACAAAAAAAATGAATTGCGAACAGACAATTTATCAAATTAAGCACAAATTAGAGTGGAAAATACTAGTTATATAAGAAATTTTTATCCGGTTTATACCCGTAAAGATCGGACGACATATTTAGATTACAATTTCTAGATTTTGTTGAGTATATAAATAAAATATTGATATTGATGAAGAATACTTTTTGTCTCATTGACTTCCTATATGATTGTTGAATGTGTTTTGGGTAAGATAATTGCGATAGTGATAAGAATAAATGCGGTTTTGACATGATAAAACCGTTTTTGGTCTATTGTTTTTGACATATTATTAATTTCTTTTTCATATTTTGTAGAATTAGTTTGGTAATATCAAGCCAAAAGGTTTAAAAATGAATTGAATTAGTCTTTTAGGAGGAAGTACAAAGAAATCTGCTACAATTGTGTTGTAAAATTTCTGATTTAGTTCAAGATTTCATGAAATTCAAGACCCAAAACTAATTTCTACTCTCTATTTTTTTGACAGTTTAAATATTACAAACTTTCCAAATGTCACCCTGTCTATCTAATTTTCATAGTTTTTAGGTAATCAAACAAATTTAGTATACATTATATATTTAAAACACAACCAATTAGCGCTATTAAATGATATAATGATAATTTTATCAGTTTTTATTTTTTGTTTTATTTTTTATAATTAACCAAAAAAAAATTATTATTAATTTATTACGTAAAACAAAAAAAAAAAATTTTAGCGTAATCTTTTCCGAAAAAAAAAATTTATTATTTAAAAGATAAGACAAAAAAAATTGGTTTTTGTAGCAACAAAGCTTTTTTTCCTTTTGCTATTCAAACAAAAAATTTGTCTTATTCCAAAAAGTAACGAAAATGTGAAATTATAAATTGATAATAAATTTTCTTATCAGTTTTTTTTTTTGACTTTATTATTTTTTGTAAATTTTTCGCTTTCCGTATTTGAAAAAAAAAAAAACTTATGGTAATAAAAAAAATGTTGTTGTATACTTTTTTCGCTTTTTTCAATGACAAAAATTATGGTTTTTGTTTATTTTGCTAAGTAAATAATGAAAAATTGTATTTTTAATGTTTAACAAGAAACATAAAATGTCGTCTTTATACTTAATGAAAATATAGAGGACAATTTTTTTGGGATTGGTATATAAAAATTTTGTATTTAACCAAGAAAAAAAATTCCACTGATTGCAAATCTTTTTTTTTTTTTAAATGATTGACTTAAATTCCGAATTTGCGTATTTAAGAAAAGCAACAGGTTGGTAATTTTAATAGAGGATAATGGATTCATAAATTACTGTCCAAAATTCCAGCAGAATTATTAGATTTTCCTTTGGTAGGAAAACTGGGAAAATACTTGTAAGTAATTTTTTGTAAATCTTGTGTCTTACATATAGGTAAGAAAGAGAATACTTTCTAAATATGCAATTGAATCTCGTGAAAAAAATTAGAAATTAATTAGAATTTTTGTATGTCACCAATAAATTTATTCAAAAATCAAATAAATTTGACAATTTCTCTAGTAATGTCAGCCATTTTTAAAGTCTCCTAAGAAATAGATTTACAATAATTACTTCGTTTTTGGTTCAAATATTAGTAATCTTATGTAAAATAAACTAATTAAATATTATCATTACCATAAAAAATGGTCTAATCCCAAAAAAAAATTAAAATATAAAACACCTTTTTCCGTTTGTTCTTCAATTTAACCCCCAAAAATATGTTTAACATAATTTTCATTTTTACTTTAATTAATCTCTTTTGTCTTCTTCCATAATTTTTTTTCTTCTGTCTTTTTTTCAAATTCTTATCCAAGGGTTAAACCTCTCCAAGAAACCAAACCAAAAAAAAATTATAATCGTCCTTTTTTACGAAAAGTTTAAGCATTGATCATAATTATGTCTAGGTAATCTGTCAAATGGCATAAGACAAAACAACCAGGAGTATACCATTAATTCCTCTTGAGACCAACTGCTTTTCGGCACTCAACAATAAACAGAAAAAATTTCAAAATTTTCAATAAAATAATTTTTTTTTCACCTGTTCTCCTTAAAGCATATTTTTTTTTTATCTTACAGGTAAAAAGAAATTATATTAATATATTAAAAGGTGTTCAGCCAAGAAAAACAGAAACTTCTGCTGTTGCTGTTGCGCGCTGCTGTTAGTAAATTTTCTTTCAGTCAAAAATTTATAATAAATTAATTTAATTTAATAAATTTTGTGTTCGTTTGTTGTTGTGGCACGTGTGGATATCTAAAATATATCGCGATATAAATGGTTTTTTTTTATCGGTTTTGCAAAAACAACACGAAAATGAAAACATATAGTCACATGTCGCGAAAGTTAATTATAAAATTATTATTATTTTTTTTATGATTATTAATTTTTTGTTTGTTTTTTTTTTGTTGAAAAGCTTTTTTTTTCGTGTTTTGTATTTTAATGGATAAAGGTGTTTTATAAACGACCTACTACCCCACTTCTCTCAACCACCCTTTTAGCTTTGACTATAAACATTATTGAAATGATTAAAAATCGATTCTTATCGGTTTGCAAATGTTCATTAATATCGAATTGTGTTCAAAGGGTAAAACGTAGAATTGTTCACCGGAATTAGCTAAACGAAAATTCATTTTTATCAATAAATAATTATTGTTTATATGCAAAGACGATTAAATTCTTTGGTCAATTTAAGTGGGTGGTAATAATATAAATTTAAATTCTAAAATAAAAATTGATTTTATTTTTAGTTAAATGATTTTTTGTCTATTTTGAAATTAAATAGAAAATTTATCAAAAATTTTAATTTAAAGATTTCAATTAAATAATTAGAACTAATTAATTTTCAATTTGAAAAAATAGCAAATATTTAAATAAATTTATAACGATTATATTTCTCAATAACTAAAATTTCCATAAACATATTTCGAATTGTGAAAATTTATACGAAACTTAATTTAATTAATAAAAGATTTGCATTTAAAAAAATTTCCTATTTTGTTAATATTTCTGTGTAAACCATGAAAAATTATACAAAATTATTTATAGCACAAAATCATCTAAAAAATAAAAATATCGATTTCAATTCACAACCTTAAACAACTATATTTTTCTCTATTATTATTTGCCCACAATTTAATCATTATTAATTATAATGACATTAATCAAATTTCTCAAAAAAAAATTAATATCAATTCTCCACCCTTCTTCCTCTATACCTTAAAACTATATCATAATAATAATAATACTTAATTTTCAATTTCGAAGGCGGTAAGAAAAAAATAAAACCTCAACAAAATTCAATTTATCAAATCTCAATAAAAAAAAAAATATTGAACTGACCAACCCCAATTTGATTAAGTCAAGTGTGTGTGGTTTCAAAAATGATACCTTCAAAAAACAAATGACAAAACAGAAAAATAACACATTTTTCTTCTCTTAAACACATTATTACGATTATTATTACTTTTATTATGTTTTTGTTACTTTTGGTTGCTGCTAAATTGGGTCAGACAAATAAAAAAAAATAAAAAATATTTTATAGAAAAAATATATAAAATTAATATTCTGCATCTTTAAGTGAAACGTGATATTTTATATTCCAGTTGACATTATTTAAAAATTAATTTTTAAAATATATAATTTAGTATTAAATTTTTTTTTTATATATGATTTATCACATTTAGATTTATAATTAATCTCTGTTAATATTTTTTTTCTCTGTTGTACGTATTTTGTATCATGCGAGCGAGTAAAAAATTGCGCATAATTTTTTTTAACTGCATGTCAAATTCAATTTAATAATATTTTGTCACTTTTAGGGCCTATGAAAATGGGTGAGGAGAGAAAGGTAATTTTACATATAAGTGTATTATAGGTATATACCATATATTAGTTAATTATTGTCATGGTTAGGAGAACTTATATAAAGCTGATGTCATTTTTTTTTAACCGTATACCAAATTTTCAATTCAAAAAGTTTAATATATACAAGGAAAAAATAAAATTAAATATATAATAAGTAAATAAACAAACCACTGAAATAATAATATGACTAAATCATTGAATTTAATGATTTCAATTAGATTTTTATGTGAAATGAACACCGACATAAGACCTTTACATAATATTATAAAATAAAATAATTGTAAGCTTTTGTTGTTAAACTTTTAATATTTTTGTTATGGGGAATAGATTTTAAATTTTTGATGTTTTATGACAATTTATTATTAAAGATTTAAAAGTATTTTATTATTGTTGGAAAAATTGATGAAAAAAAAAAAAATTCATCATTATATTTTATGGTCGAATATTTCGAAATTTGTTTGTAGGCTTATGGGAATGTAAAAAAAAACGATTGTAAATTTATTTTTATTTTTTTGGACAAAAGATAAAATTTAATTTTTTTTTTTTGTGTATATAGAAACTCAGTGTCAAATTTATTCAATGTACAACAAAGTTAGATTTATTTCGTATTGTTTTATAATATTGATTTTGAGACAAGTTCACTGAATATATATGTTGCAATTGACTAAACAAATTGGAAAAATGTATAAATGTCCCCAATTTAATAATGATTTTACAATAACAAAATATCATATATAAAATTTTGACATAAACATAAACAATAGACTTCAATGCGTATATAGAATTTAGGACAGTAACTTGAAATTATATGTTAGAGAATTTTGAATGATGTTAAAAATTTATATTATAAAAAATTGAATTAAATAATATTTTTATTTAAATAGAAACTATAGGATATTATTTTTAATTATTAACATAGAAAAATTATAGAAAAATTTTTTTTTCAAGTTAATTTTTTGTAAAAACAAAAAAATTTCTCTATTTCTCTACCAAAAAACCCCAAAATGAAATTTCTAATTTTCAATATTTTTAACAAAAAAAAAAAAATATCCGCATTTAATATTTAATTAACAGTTTAACAAGTCAAACAAATATAAAAAACTATCATAACAACATAATTCCCCATTTACAACATTAAAAAAAACAAAAGACTTAAATGCCCACATATAAAATATAAGCCACAAACTTGATTTTCACAATACATAATTTTTTTTTATTATCAAAATTATTACAACAAAAAATACTATTTTTCAACTACATTAAAGTGTTAAAAAATTAATTTAAAATTATTTTGTAATTTCAAAACCCCAAAAAAAAAAATCCTATATAACTAATTGAGTTGTCATAAATTGGTAATTATATAATAAAAAATATATACACATAAAAAATATTTCATCACAAAAACTTTATTATGGAACTAAATTTTGTACCATAAAACATAAAAATAAATAAATTATTATGTGTTTGTTTACACTAAACGCCTTTTTTTTTTTTAATAAATATATTAAATAAATTTTTTTTTACCTTTCATATAAATATACTCGCGTTTATATAAATTAATTTACACCAATTGTCATATAGCACCTAAAAGTCATTAAACAGAATGAATGAAAAAAAAAAACATTGAATCTTAAATAATTGGAAAAATATCTTTAACCATAAATAGAACTAAATTGTGGAAAATTCGAATTGCTTCTATATTAAGAGTAAGAAAAATAATAATAATGTGGTAATTGGTATGGTAACCATCATTTCTGTTATTGGAATTTATTGTTGGCTCTGGTTTTTTTATAAAACCAAAAACCCAAATAAAGCGTCCCAAGTGAATGACTGTGCGCTAACATTTTTCTGTGTTTATTTTTTATAATGTTTTTCAAAAAATTTATTCACACCAAATAAGTTTTTTGAAAATTTTGACATATAAGAAAAGAGTTTTTTTTTTCTGTTAATGTTTTAATGTTGTCAGCGTAACATCAATTGTTAAATTTCACAATGGAATTGTAGCTTTTTTTGTTTTGTTTTTGGAAACTTTAAAAATAGTTTAAATAATCACATGGAAAAAAAAAATTAGAAATTATAGTTTTTTTTATTTTAATATTATAAATTGGAATCTCGACTTTACTTTAATAGAGAATGGACGCGATGGTCTAAATTTTTTTTATGCCTCTACTCCCCTCTTCATGAAATATATAATGAATTTCTATTGTTTATAAATAAATTTTGTATTCTAATTTTATTTTTTTAATAAATATTTTTTTGGGAATTGTAAAAAGTTTTTATGTTACAATTTTTTTGTTGTTTTTTTATAGCGTTTAAATTGAACTCTAAAGTGTGGAGTAAAATTGGGGGCAGGTAAAATGTTAAGTGTAAGATTTCTGATGAATTTATGGAAAATTATTTTTAGGTAGATTAATAAATTGACTTATGTATCATTTTTGAAATTAAGAATTTAGATTTTTCAATTTTTACTTAAAATATTTCTTATAAATTTTTAGATTTTCCAATTTACCTTAACTACTTGTTCTCCAGAATAGAAATCATTTTTCATAATTTTGGAAAAGGTTATTCCACCCCAAAATATTATACATATTTCTGACTATTAACTACAAAAAGTGACGACAGCTTTCTAATATTTCTAATCAGGAAAAAATAAATTCCCCCATTTAACTTCAAATATTGAGTAATTTTTGTACTTATAAAATTTTTTATATAATTTTTGTTTTTCTCAGTTTCACACAAAAACTAAAAACACTCATCACACAAGCCGACATAAACCCATCTGTCCAGTCATTTGGAAATTTCCAAAAAAAAAAATTATTTGCAATTTCGTAACCTCAATTTTCCACCGAAATTTTTCGTTGTATTGTCTATTATTTATTTTCTTAACGAAATTTGTTTTTTTTTTTTGCTATTTAAAATAAGACAATAGT
The DNA here is from genome assembly GCA_949752835.1 of Empis stercorea. Taxonomy (NCBI): domain Eukaryota; kingdom Metazoa; phylum Arthropoda; class Insecta; order Diptera; family Empididae; genus Empis; species Empis stercorea. Next base: position 4,084,177 of record OX457085.1, read on the forward strand.
CTGCCACCCGAAAAAAACCCCAACACAATTTTTTCTATTTAAATTTAAACCAGTACACAAACCAAAGATAAAATAATTGGACAATGAACTTAATTGTATAATTCTAATTTCCATATTTTTAATTTTTTTTTTTGAAGTTGTTGAAATTTAGATCAGCTAATTTTTTTTGAGGGAATCCAGTCTTAAATGGATTTTCATTAAAATAAAAATTTAACAAATTAATCAAAAATTTCACCCAAAAAAAAAATTGAGCTGAAATATAATTTTTTTTAAGTAGTTTTTACTAACAATTTTTCAGGTATTAGACACACAGAACTAAGAAAGACAAAAAAATGATATTTTATATTTACAAGGCGTGAAAATAGCTTAGCATTGTGAGAAGAAAACGGCTTTTAAAATATATATTTTTTGTCTTATAGTGAAATTACGTACTGTTAAAAAGAAACTAATTGTTTCGAGATATTAAAATGATGAGTTTAATGTTGAAATAATCTATAAAAATGATAAAAAAAAAATATTTAACATTATGTTTAAAAATCTAAGACAAAAAAAAAGGTAGAAAATTTGTTAAATTTAAATAGGGGATTTTCAATGTTTAATGCAAAATATTTTAATCAGACGAAACGGTTGAGAGATCATTAAGAACTTTATAAAATTTCACGAATTAGGAAGAAGAAGAAGAAAAATTGGTTATAATTAATTCAATTATACATAAAAATGTTTATTATTTATTTTATGAAATTTACATTGTAAATTCTAACCTGTTTTTTGATGCACTGTTATAGATAAATTTTGGTTGAAAAGAATGGAAATTTGGGAGTAGAATTTTTAATTTATCAAAACTGATGACAAATTTATTAATTGCATGTAGATTACCATGAAATATTTTTGATATTTTTATTGTGAATAAAGTAAACTGATCAAATGATAAATTGACCTAGGAGAATATATGTCTCCTATAGCTGTCTCCTATAATTCTATTATGTAATATTGATGATCAGAGAAAATCCCACATGATCGTTGAAAATATGATTAATTCTTACAATTTCTGAGAATGTCCTTAAATTTCCCTAGGCAATAAAGTCTAAACAATTTCTAAAAATTTTCTAATGATCTGTAAATTGGCTCGTCACTTATGCCAATTGCCCTCCACACCTCTAACAATTCACACCATCATCGAAATTCTATTAATGTTTACCACAATAAAATTTTTTTTTTAAATTGAAACTTTTCCTAATTCAATTAAAAACATTTCCCATTCAAAAATTTTATGTCGAACAAACAATGTGAATCGACGACTACAAACATTTCATCAAAGTTTTTCGCATTTGATAGAATAAACTCCCTCGACAAATAAAAAAGAATTCCAGTTTTTTTTTTTAAATTGAAAACAAAGCGAAATTATACAAAAAAAAAAATAAAATTATAATTTTTTTGAAAAATTTAGGACAAATTTCCCACGATAAGCAGAATATTTTTTATTATTGTGAAGACCCACAAAGACGTGCACATATCACCAGTGAACCCACCAAAAAAAAAACATACAAAAAATTATAGTTCAGCTCAATTATCGAAGAGACACAACGACACAACAATGAAAAAAGATGAAATTCTTCATTGTATCTTAAAGATACACTTTTACACCATAATAAAAATTGTATTTTTGTATGTCTTAAGCGAGTGGAAAATTTGTTGTGTGTATTCGCTCTGTTGATATTCTTCCTGTCGCCGGATCAAAATTTTTATATGGTGTTGGTTTAAAATACAAAGTGCAATGTGCATTTATTATTTTTCTGTTAAGTATTTAACCCTCGCCCTCGTTCAATTTTCTAAACGCTAAGATTTTACGTTCTTAAAATTTTATTAAATTTATGAAAAAATAATTTTGGGAAAAATAAATATTTTTAGGTTTAAAATGAAGAAATACTATCACTGGCTCGTATCCTTTTTTTGAATAAAGGTCGATAAACAAAAAATTGAGAATTTAAATCAAAAAACTTAAATATTAATATTTTTACAGAATATTTCACAAAACTAATTTCAATTTTTAAGAATTAAAAATTGTCTACAGTCAAAATGTTAAAGAAAAAAACTAAAAACAGAAAAAATTCAAATAATTTATGTAATTATATGAATATTTAATGCGCCTCTAGTTATGCAATATATTAAAAATATATATATTTGTTTTGTTTAATGCGCCTGTGGTTATGCTATTTATAAAATATTCATATTATAAATACCAAGTTGTATGTTTAACAATGCTGTGAGAAATAATATATAAATAATTAATGTGAAATTGGTAACTAAACTAGAAAATATTTAAATATTCTTGAAAAGTTTATGCAAAATTGAATTTGCATACCCCACCACAAGCACTTAATATCTTTGGAATAAAAAAATCAAATATTCTCTTAAACTTTTAATTGAAATTGAAGAAATGATAATGAAATTCTTTTTCAAATAAATATTTTTCATCATTTGATTAAGGATATTTTACTCAGCATAAATTAAATTACAATTCTTACAAAACCTGATTCATTTGTGACACCCTGTAAATATCTTATTTCTTCAAACATAACAAAATACTAAATCTCTGATTCAAGAGGATAATAATAATTATTCGTATCCATTTACAAAACCCAAAAAAAAAAAAAAAACAAACCAACATCTACGCATGTGAAAAAGACCAAAACAAATTTTTTTTTGTACCCAAAAAAACAAACCAACATAAAATCTGATCATAAGATCAGTAAAAAAAAAACCAGGCAATCACAAATAAAAATTCATGGAGGAAAAACAAAAATCACATAAAAACTCATAAGGATTTATGTTGATAGTGTTCGATAACATAAGAGATTTCCGTTTTTATGTTCATCTTGTGGGTTTGTAGTGTCGTTTTTTATTCTTAATATTTTTCTTGTTTTATGTTTTGGTTAATTTGCTTAAGAGTTCAAAAATTTATGTAAAAAAAAAAACCGAGCGCGACAAGATTGAAAGGAAAACCAAAAAAAAAAAATCAGAAGAAGAAAAAATTTATAGACAGAATTTGTTTTTTTTTTTTTATTTAACTTTGGTTTGTAATTTATTAAGTTGTTTTTATTTCATAAAATTGAAAAAAAAATTATAATATTTTTCTTTGCCCTTTTTTTTTGTATGAGAAAGGAGAATGCAACATAACAACACAACATACAACATTTTTTTTTTTTTTTGTAAAAAGATACAAAAGATTCTAGAGAATTTGTAGGATTTTATTATTTTTTGGGTTAAGAAAGATTTTTGTTAAATGGAAAAAAAACTTGAATATTATTTAACCAATTCGTAAATGAAATTATTTACAGAGGCAATGTGGGTGTCAATAAATGATAAATTGTTATTGTTCAAAGTTTCCCATGGGAGAGATGTTCGCATTCGTTGGTTTTTTTTTTGTTTCTTGTACTTGAAAATCTTATAGACCGGAAAATAGAAGGGTTTTTAAATTTATATTTATTTAATTTTGTATAAAAAAAAAATAAAAATTTATGATCACAAAAATTAAAATTATTTTATTATTAAAGAAAGAATTTAAATTGAATTAATTTTTGTTGTTCGGTGTTTCTCTCAAAAATTAAAAACAGCTGATTTTTATGTGATGTTATGAAGATTGTAATCAAAATTTATTGAAATTTATTTTGCTGTTAAATTATATGTTGCAAAATTAAAGGATGAATGTGAAAATTTTAGATTTTTCATTTATATTACAATAAAAATGAAAATCAATTTATGTTTTCTTTGCAGAATTTATTATAAAATAACCTGAAATTTCATTAATTTTTTAATGCTCGTATAATTTTATTAAATATTCAATTAAAAATTAAATACTTTAACCAAATTAAAATATTTATAATTTAATTAATTTTGTACAACAAGCGAAAAAAAATATGAAATCAAGGAAGCTCCATTTACTGATTTAAATGCCAACAATTTAAAATTTATGTTAAGTGAAATTTTGACTGTCATTTTTGATGAATATTTAATGCATTTTAAGATTTCAAGATTCGATAAACTAAAGAAATAACAAACTATTATAAAAATGTTCTTCCAATTTGTTTTGGAGAAATTCTAAATCGTTTATTAATTTATTGACAATTTTTTTTTTGACACTTACTTTTTATCACTCATCTTTATCATTTTTTTATAGTACACATTAAAAATATCAATTAATTAATTAATTATTTAATAGTATAAAAAATCAAGAATGTCACAAACAAATGAAAATCAAAAAATTAATTACTAAAAATTGAATAAACAAAAATTGATTAGTAAAATTAAATTTATATAAATGGTCTTAAAAACAAATATAAATTTGATTTTAATAATTCAATAATTTTCATTTTTACCAAATAAAAATAATATTCTATATTTAAATAAATAAATTATTCAATTTTCGGAATTCATAAAAATGTCAAAGAAAATTTTTATTTATCAATTTTTGATATAAATGACATTAAAAATCATTTTTTTTCTGATGTCAATATTTTGTCATTAATTACAGAATTTGTGAGAAATGAAAAGAAAAATAATAATAATTAATTATATACATTTTCCATTTTCCCAAAAACATTTTGTTAAGTTTGTTCAAATATGGAGAAAATGATATGAAAGACAAAACTGTTTGAAATTTCTGTCCTCTGTTTTTATGATTAATCAATTTTGAATTCAGATTTATAGTGATTTTTGAAATACTAAAAAAGATCAATTTCAATTGTAAAATGACCAATTTGACCTTCAATTACATGTTGCATAATGATTTCGAATAAACTTTTTGATTATAGCTTGGAAATAAATTCTATACAAAACAAATAAACAAACAAACAAAAAAAATTAATTATTAAATGCATAAAATAATAAAAATTAAGTCGCAATTAGTTTAAAATGTCATTTATAATAATTTTAATTATTTATTATTTTTATATTTTCCATAAATAATATTTTAATTTCAGTTTTTCAAATGGAAAAAAAAATAATTTTTATAATAAAATAATATTTTTCCAAGCGTGTAAATAATTTATTGAATTAACCTGATGAAAATATTCTATGGTATATATAGGGTTGTATATTTATCTGACGTCATTATGATTAATCAAAATTCGGAAAAATTATTTTAGTAAAATCATCACTCAAAGCTTAATTTTCATAATTCATTTGATTAAAGTCTAAAATATTAGTTCAATTATAAGATTATTCTAACTAGTGACGTCAATATGACGTCTGAATTATTATGTCGTTATAAAAATAGATCTTAGTTTTGTAGATTGCTTAGAAAATTGTATATACACAGAAAATTTTATGGTAAATATTTGAAAAAATTAATAAAAACGAACGATTTGTGAAGCTTCATGGATTCATATAGGAAAATTATTAATTAATCATCAAATTTTCAATCCTTTTCATCCTGTCTAAGGCCTTAACCACAGTCTGAATGGTTTCTAAATTTGAAAACATTGAAAAATTTAATTTAAATAATAAAAAATAATTATACAATAAATTTCCATATTTCCTTCTGTAATGACCCCACAATTAAATCAAATTTCAATTTGTTGAAATTTTGATTAAAAAAAATTATATTTCTTATTAGTAATTAATTATAAAAAATTTAAATATATTCCCATGAAATATTGGTTTGTTTTTTTTTTTGCTGAAATTTTAAAATCAAGCGAGAAAAACAAGACAAAAATTTAATATTAATTTCATATAAATCATTTGAATCTGACCAACAAACACACTGTCTCAACAGTTCAACGATATTTACTGAATTTACTGTCGTTCATATTATTTATAAAAAAAATTATTATATTATCGTGTGTCTTAATGATTTATTGCTATTTAATAAATTTATTATTCAATTTTGAAAAGAAAAATAATTTAATATTAACAAACAAACGAAAAAAAAAAAATATAGACATGAAATTATCAAAATTGTGAACAATGATTTTTACTCTTTCTCCATTTTTTTTTTATTTTATATTTTTTATTTATTTTTATGTTGTGTTAATTTTCGAACAAATTTTATTTTTTTAATTTTATGTTTTGTTTTTTTTTCTGTATAAAAAAATCATTAAAAACCGACAAAAGAATGAAAAAGAGAAAAAATCTTATTTTACAGAGTATATTTTATAATTAATACAGGGGTGGGTTTATTGGATTCTGAGCCTTGCTAAAAAATAAATGCCTCAACTGTCAATAAATGCAATTTCTGAAAAATTCTAATAAATTCATTTTTGTTTTTGATAAAATTGTTGTACCTTAAAAATATCATTTGTGGAATTATTCTTCTAAATTTAATGGAGTCAAATTATTTATAACTGAAATAGTTTTATTATGTTTTAATGGAAATGAACTACTTAAATAACAACTTGTGAGTAGTTCTTAGCTGAATTAGTCGAAGATTACATTTGCTAGCACACCATCTCATAAAAGTTTTTGTAACAATTTTTGGATCCATAAAAATGTTGACTAAATTTCTGTTAAATATTCTAATCAAATTGTTAATCCTTTCTATGGTTTCTTCCCCTAATACAGTCCTGTATCTTTCTTATACACATACAAAATATATCGAAGATATTTTGATTCTTCTTCATTTTTAACATACAAAAAATTCTGTGGCTAAAGATTTGGAAAAAAAATAATAATATCGAAATCTTTTATAATTGCTCATCGCAGCTCAATTCCTTTAGCATTAATTTTTTTTCTTCCATCTTTAGGTTTTTATTTTCGGCGTATTTTTCTTTAAATAATTTATTTTTCTCAGAAATTTTTTTCTTTATACGAAAAAAAAGATTGGAAAAAAAAAATATAATTATTTTATATTTTGTTTTTTATAAAAAATTATCTTTAATTTTATTTACACACAAAATGAAAAAAAAGCAGAGAAATATTTTTCACCACAAAAATTGAAGATTTCTTTGTTCATCATTGACATTCATACAACAGAAAGAAAAAAAGGATCGACTTATCCTTTTTTGTTGTTCTTGTAAAAATATATCCTTCTTCTCTCTTATATTAAATTTATCCGGCCTTTTATGAATTGTTATTATGTGTTGGCATAAAAAAATATGTAGGGAAAAAAATGTCCTTTTAATAAAGTTTGTTTTTCTTGTTCATCGCAGTAAATTTTATGCGTAGATGCGCAAACGCAAAGTGGCAAAAGAAAAATATTATAAAATAAAAAATTTTTTGGTTTAGACCTTTAACAAAAAATATAGATGGATAAAAAGGACACGTCTTGGGAATCAAAAATCCCTTTTATATCAATTTTTTTTTTATATATCAAATAATAATATAAATTTATTGTAAGGATGCTGTTTTAAATCTTAATTGGAATGAGAAAAACGGTAACAGAAAAAAATGACAAAGAAAAAAAGGATGAGAAATTGATACTAAAAATTATTGGAAGTACATGGTTTGATTAAATTGGGTATCATTTTATTTTATTTTTTGGTAAATTGACAGTTTATTGGGCTGAATTTAAATTGGAAAATGGATAGGGAGAAAGAGAGAAATGTTATGAATTGTTTTTGGGTAATAAATTAGCAAATATTTCACACCAACACTGATGTTATTTGTGCAGTATGTGACAGTTTCAATAATTACATGATCGTGTAATCAGAATAATATCGACACTAGTAAATGTCAAATAATATTTTCACTGTCATTATGACAAATGTTCAAGTGTCATGTAAATTCTTTTGTAATCAGAAATGAAGGTTTTGCCTTTTAAAATTCATTTTACCAAATCTTTGAACATTTTGATTTTGCTTTCAAATTACATCATTAAATAATTAACCTCAAATTACACAAAATTTAACAAATGTATTTTACAAAACCATTTCAATTTTTACATTAATGATTTTTCGTCTTTAAAAATATTTAAAAAATAAAATCGATTTATAGCAAAAAAAAAAAAAACATAATTTAAAGATAATTTTCGAAGCTCAGAAATTTTTTTTTTTGTGTTAAATTAGAAGGTCAGCATATGAGAAAAAAAAATTCCACCAGACATTAACATTTTTTTTTACTATGTTTATTTAAAGTCTCTTCTTTTTTAGTCAAAATTTTTTTTTATATTTGTTTTTATAAATTATTATATTTATTTATTTTTTGTGTACCTTTGCTTATATCCGTTCAAGCCAAAAATTTTTTTAGTTTTTTGGGTATCCAACACCGAAAAATTAACATTGGAAGATGCTACCGAATTAATATTTGTTGGTTTGTAGATGGTATGCATATGTAACGACGACGACGACGACGACGATGACGGCAACGACTAATCAAATTAATAGAATAAATATAAAATTAACTTAAAAAAAAGAAATATGCAAAAAATAAAAAATGAAATATGGACAAGGTTCTTCTTTGAAGCAGCAACGTTTCAAAGCCGAGAAATGTGACTTTGATTTTTTTCTTATTTTATATAAATTTGTGACCGGAAAGACAATTTATATACAAATAAAAAAGAATTATTGATGATTCTTCGAATGTCCAGTGTTAATTTAGTGTTTTTTTTTGTGTTATTATTAAAGACAGATCAACAATCTTCAATATCTTCTTTCTCTTCTTCTCGTTCTTCTTAGTATTATATAGAAATTATTGAAAATTTTTTAACATGTTAACAAAGAATTTATATAGAAAAAAAGATAAAAAATATAATAATAATTTTTTTTTTCCATATGACAACAGCTAATAAAAAACAAGAACTTTTATAACATGTAAAAAAAAACTTCATTACGACAACAACAAGAAGAAGAAAAAACATTTTACCATCGAACTCTTTTATATTAATTTTATTTTGTGTTATGAATATAAAAAGATGCAAAACAAATTGCCGCCGCCTTGACTTCAATATAAAAAAAAACGAATATTGCTCGTTGTCGACAAAAAAAAAAAACACAACAGCGATACATCAGATTTTTGTGTGATGGTTTAGTGACGGCAGGAGGTAAAAAAAAAATATAATAAATAATAATAATAATATTAAAAACATAAGTAAAAAAAAATTAGTAATTTCTGGTATGGATAAAAAATATTATATCGCAGCATTAATATGTATAACAAATGAGAATGATAATGTGCGAGGTGATTAAGGAAGAGTGCAGAATCTAGTTTCACACCAAGTCAATTTTTTTTTGTGAGAAAATTGATTGAAAATTTTTCGTTTTTACTATGGTAAATATTTAACAAAATAATCGGCGGTTGAGTCCTTGAATCATGTTTCGAAATATCTTAGGTTGTAGGTTTTGTCAGATAACAGAGGGTCACAGAGTTAAGGGGGGTACCCTTTGTCAAATGTTATAGCAAAAAAAAAATGGAAAAAAACTGAGCAAGTAGGGAATCACCTTATTCATGCTCCAATTTACTCAATTTTTAATATATAATAAAATATCTGAAAATAGAGATTACAAGATCAGACAAAGATTTCCATATTTTTAACTAATATGAAAAACTAGGCCTTGTGAAAATAATAACAAAATTAATTTTTTGTTTTTTTTTGTTTATAACTTGGGCAAATTAAAAGATTTTTCAATTTTGTTTGCTTAGTTTAGTTATAATTCAAATTTCGCGTCGATAAATACCAATTTTTCTTTATTGGAGAATTTTGATTTTTAGAATTTTGTACCCCTTGCCATTTGTTTGGCGTAATATCATCTTTCTCCAATATAGTTGAATTTGACGTCTATATACGGGGAATTTTAATTATAATAAAAATATCCAAACCAATTTCAAATATCTTTTAATTTGCCCAAGTTATTTAGCAAAAAAACTATAAAAAAAAGTCTGCAAATAGGGAGCCACCTTCGTGATTCTCTAATTTACTCAATGACAGAAAGTGAAACAAGAAATCTAAGGTAAATATACGATTAATGCTGCTAATGTGCTATTAACTGAAGAAAAGCACATCACTAAAGTTATATGTTGGATTTGATTGCAAGGATCTGACAGATATTAACCGTATAAGCAATTACCATACCTTGGGTATAACCTCTATAAAATTAACACCTCCACATGCTCTTTCAAATCTAATCATCTATTTTCTTTGTAATATTAATCATTCTTTCAAATCGGTAACTAAAAGATATTATTCCTCCCATCCGTTTACATATTTGTCTGATTCCAAAAACCAGTTTATTTTTGTCGATAATAACTGAACCCGAAAAAAAAAAATAAAATAAAATGTTATTTTTTTTTAGGCAGATGAATCAAAATATTGAAGCATACAAAAAACAAATATTATTCATTTTTCTTTTCCACATATCCTCCAAAAAAAAAAACGAACCCAAGCAGATTGTTTTTTTTTTTGGTGTGTAAAGACATTGAAATATTTTGAAGGAACAATTTTTCACCTTGTGCATTTCCTCTCGAAAACACAAAAATTCTTTCCAGTCCTTCTATATTACACGTTTTCTTCATTCATTGATAATAATGGTAATGATCAGGATGATAATCAATATCATCATTAAAATATATATAAAGAAAAAGATCATCGTCTTTGGAGTATGTTTCAATTGTATATGTGTTTGCTCATTGTTAAGGTTCACCCACTTTAGCATAACAAAAATTATTTATAACACATCTGTCGATGAGTTTTTTTTTTGTCCTTTCAAGACGCAGGAGGCAGAGAAATTAATTTTTTAAAGCTGGATAATGATGATAATATTTTGATGGTTGAGAAGTCGCAGAGTGCATCTATACCAGGCTATTTAAATAATATTTTTTGTTTGAATTATTTTCCATAAAAATTTCAATGGATGAAATAAAGAGAAGTTCGCACAGTGACGAAAAATAAAAATTTATAATTTGTTTGATGAAAGGGAATGGAAATGATGATAACAAAAGCTAAGAATGTTGATTTTGTTTTTTGGTTTTGTTTATGGGGTGGGGACTTGAAAGCTGAACAAAAATAATTTATATATAAGATTATGTGACAGATTGGCAGGATGCAACATTCAGGTTAATTTTTGTTTTAGAAAGGAAGAAAAGTGTTGAAAAATTATTTGTTTGGAAATTTTGTGGACTATTTTAATCATGAAATTTGTATAAAATTAATACTAAAGCGAAGCTATTGCTGCAAAAAAATTACTTATTGAAAAGAAACAAATCCTTAATGTCATTTTAAAACCAAAATACTCTTTTAATTTTTGACGTTTTACATCAATTAAAGGAATAACTTCATGGCTCATTACATTATATTTCAGTAGTCAACAATAAAATTCGACATTTGCCAACCTTGACTGCTCCATATGGCTCTACTTTATTCTACCTATAATTATACCAACTTTAAAATTCTGAACCCTTTTTGCATTTCTTTTTAAATACACAATTCTTAAAATTCAGTTGTCAAAAAAAAAACTGTCAAATTGAAAATAATTTTTTTTTTTTTTCAATTATGATCCTTTTTTTTCAATGATGATCCTTTTCCTAGAAATTCATAATTTAACCAAAAATTATTGGCTGACAAACAACACATTTTTCATCATAACTATAAATTCTTTAAAAAAAAAAACAGCAGATGATGATTAACCATCAAATAATTTAACCTCACAAAAAAATTTTTTTAGAATGAGATAGACATATTATTATCTGTCAAAAGGATCAAATAATATAATTTTCTATACCTAATTTTAATTTTTAACTGTCTACATTTATTATAATGTGTGTATGCGTTTATAAAATACATAAATATTTGACTCGTGCCACTATATATTAATGTCCTTAAAAATAATATCATTCACTCGATCGCCTCGAAGGATTTCGATTTATTCCATTTTGTTGTTCCTTTTTTTTTCAATGATTTTATTCAAAAAACATTTTTTTTTGAAGTTGTCGTAGTAGTTTATTTTTTTATGTTTAGTTACAATTTTTTCGTCATACGTGTTTAAGGATCTTTGTTTTTATGTATAGGCCTATATATATATGCATTTTTATCCTTTTGTGGCTGCATTTATGAAAACAGCTGTCAATTGAATACGAAAAAAAAAAAATTATGAATAATATTTTTTTTTTGTATTATTTATGAAAATACAAGCACCAGGCCCGGTCGATTTCTGGTTTTTTTATTCAGTTCGGAAGTTATAAACGTATATGTCAGCAAATATAAGGACTTTTATACGCACACATAACGCAGCCAAACAATATAAAAATATATTTTTTTGTTATCCCTTTTGCCATCCGTTTTTCCAATATTATTTTTTTTATTTTCAGGTCAGGATTTTGAAGGAAACAAGAAGTTTAGAAGGGAATGAGAATTTCCCTATAAACCAAAAATTTCTGTGTGTGGGTATGAGGGGTAAAATTGGTGATAAAATTATTATAAAAAAAATATTATTCAAGTTTTAATAATGTTGAAATAAATGTTTTTAACTATTATGATTTTCTATGATCTTTTATGATTTATAATTTATATAAACGATAATTTGTATGAGAGTGGAAATTTATTATTTTTGGTATACATATAGACTAAAGGGGCGCAAGGATATCAAATTGAAAACTAAATTTAAACTGAGTTTACGTCTCAGTTTTATGTATTTTTTTATATTTATTTATTTTAATATTAGAAAAAATAATAATAATATTTTTTTTGAAGAGGTGAAAAATATGTAATTATTATTGTAAGGATAAAAAATGAGTTTGTGTTGGCCACAAATTTTTTTTATTTTCATATTTTTTTCAGGATATTATGCTCTGTATGTGTGATGATGAGAGCGTGAAGGCGATATTTATTTATACATATTTTTTTTATTATGTTAATTTAAGGATAATTTATTATTTTATTTTTTTTTTTCTGGTTTTGTATTTTGTGTTTGTGTTTGTTCAGTAATTTTATAGTGTAACCAATTTTTTATTTAAAAAATTATTTTTATGCGTTAATTAAAATATAGTGAAATTTCTTGTTATTTATATTTCCATTTTTTATATTTAATTTTAAGGGTGGTTTAATTTTTATTAATAAGTATTTAAATAAAAAGGTTTTGTTTTTTTTTATTATTAATTTAAAGAGGGATAATGTTTTTTTGGGTATTTAAATTTATATTTGAAATCCATATGGTGGTCGATTTCCATGAATTAGTTTATAGTTTTAAGAAAGTTACATAATTTATTTTTGTTAGTTCAATCAATTTTTTTATAATCAGAAGATCGTGTTGCATCGAAAAATATGGGAAATATGAAGGTTTTTAGATCACACATATTTAATATTTAAATTTATAATAGGGGAAGATTTTTTGGAATTAATAGATTTGAATCAGGATATTATTTAATATACAATCAGTTAATGATGAACAAAATTGTTAAATAATAAACTGATTAATATGTAAATTAATATAAGGTAAAATTGATTTAATTATATTAAATCATGTTTGAATCAAGTCAAATGTTGATTTAAAATTTAATTAATAAAATATAATATTGAAAATGGATTTAAATGTTTTTTTTTTGGTATAAGATTGTAAATTTTAAAGTTAATTGGAATATTTTAAGGATTACTTTTTTCCCGACGAATTTACTTAATTGTAATTTTATAGATTTAGAATTTTTAGTTTAGTACTTACAACATATTTAATTCAATTTCTTTGAAGGAATTAGAAAAAATGTGAACTTACCTAAAATGAAAAAAGAAAAATTATATAATTAATTATAAATTTTAAAAATCTAATTGTTTTAATATAATTTTAACAAGATAATACAAAATTTATAGCTTTCGTTAACACATTAAGTAATGCTAATAAAGTATCCACAAAATTTTAATTAATATGCTGTGGACCCGCAATTTCCAATTATATTCATGAGCTCAGAAATTTTATAATTTTCAATACATTTTAATTTTACCAAAATGATCAAAATTAGAATAAACCAACTTGGAATCATCCGAAATTTTATGTAATATTAAAGACAAAATGCGGATTCAAAAACCTAATTTACCTAAAGGTTGTCATTACGTAGACTCTTGTCTCAATTACTTTATAGTAAGGTATTTAAAATATCACCATAATATTTCCATGATTTCATTTAAATTATCAAAATTAATTTGCATTTACTTAAATCATGAAATTTTAAAATAAGTTTAATAAACCCAACAAAAATGATTTCTCTTTTAATTATTTTCACCAAAAAAAAAACTATTATAGTTTTTCATTAATATAATTTTCTTGTCTACCAATAAATGGAGGGAAATTATTGTTTAAAACCTTTTGTCCACCTACAAAAAATTTACCCACAAGAAAAATACGAAAAAAAAAATTAGTTTTCTTTTTATTAGTAATTTAATTGCCCCCACTGACAAATTTTAACAGAAGCTCCCAACAATACCAAAATATTTCTCTTACTTAACGACAATCATTCACGTAATCATTAAAAAAAAACAGTTTTTTCGGCTATTTTTTTTTTGTATATCACAATTTTTAAATTATCATAAGATAAATTTAATCTGAAAAAAACTTTGGTTCATTGTTCCACTTATTTTGTTAAAGGTTTTTTTGATGAAACACAAAAAAAACAACAAAAATTTTCAATTTTTTAGATATGAAATTTTTGTCACTTTTCACCAATCCATCATCGTGGCTCGCATAAAGTAAAGTAGGAAAAAAAAAAGGTTCAAATTCCCAAATGGAAAATTATCTTTTGGAATATCATAAAAATCAACGTACATGGGACTATAATACAAAATTTTACGTATATGACCCCGCGATACGCAATTTTTTTTTTTAGCTTTTGTGGTTTTTTTTCTGTCGCTCTTGTGGTATACAAAATAATTTTTATCATCGTGTATTTATTATTTATATTTTTATATATAATAAAAAAAAGGAAAAGTAAGAAAAAAAACAATTTCTAAAAATACTTTTTTTGTTTTTATTTTTAAACAAATTGAAGATTTTTTGGTGGGTGGTGGGGTAATTATTTATTTTTATTTTATTTACATTTCACACAAATTAGTAATAAATATTTTTGTCGAACAATTTTTCTTGTCACGTTTCATTAAAATCATTGAACTTTTTATTATAAATAATTGGGAAATTTATAAAAAAAAACATTAAAAATAAATTTTAAGAATAATAAAAATAAATTATTAAAAAAATAACAAAATTTTTTAAAAAAATTAAAAAATTATTGGTAAAAATATAAAATTATAGTTTATTTATAGAAAGAAATATTATCACAATAACATAAGTTAACTGAACTTTGGCTGGTCAAATGAATTAC
The DNA here is from genome assembly GCA_949752835.1 of Empis stercorea. Taxonomy (NCBI): domain Eukaryota; kingdom Metazoa; phylum Arthropoda; class Insecta; order Diptera; family Empididae; genus Empis; species Empis stercorea. The sequence continues at coordinate 4,099,405 of OX457085.1, forward strand.
CGGAAATTTAACATAAAAAAACAACAATTTTTTCCAATGATAAGGAAAATATTTAAATTCATTGACAAATTGAGCTTAAAATGTCTAGAAATTTTTCAGCCTTAAAGGAAATCTTAAAATGCAATGCAAATTTAGTTCAAAGACATCCTAGAAATTGGGCAAAAGTGTAGCAATGAAACAAGTCTAGAAATTAAGTGTTAATTTGATTTAAAGAACACTTCTTAAAATGTTAATCAAATCTCCTTTCAAATAGCCTCGAGAAGAAATTAGTAAATCAAGACAATCATATTCACAAATCCAGTTTACAAAATTTCGAAATATTAAATTTAAAACTGCGTAATACGAGATCCTTTGTAAATTTGATTCGACTGACGACAGCAAAATCTCAAATTACTTAATATTTCAAGGATAATTATTAGGTGTCCAATGAATATCATATTATTTTAACTTGCTAATAGTTTTCGTCAATTAATAAATTTAAAAAAACAAAAATACTTTAATTATAATTTTCTGTTGAAAATATTTATTTAAATTAAAATTTCCAGTTTGATTCCACAAATAAGCATATAATTTTTTCTCGGGGGAAGTGGTAAAAAAGCGGTGAACCATCAAAGTCTTTATTTAGCCTTCATATTGTTGAATCTGATGTACACTTTATTTTTAGAGTTTTAATTTCGTTTTAAATTTATAATAATAATTTACAAAATTGTATTAATAAATTTTATGTAATTGTAAATCCATTACAATCTCTCTTATATGGGCCTTTTGTGTATCCACACACTGAATGATATGTTCCCATTTTCATATTTGTATACAATCATTTATATATTTTTCAAAAATTCGTCTTCATTTAATTTTTTTTCGTTTTGTCGTTCTGACCAGTCAATTTTACATTTTTTCGTACTAAATTAAAAAAAATGAATGCAGTTCAGTGGCAAAGTGATGGCCTTTTTATATATTTAAGTCAGTGACCATGCCGCACTTTATTGTATAATTTTTTGTTTGTAAAATTCATTATGTCTTCTGCATTCGTCTGGCCATATGCTATTAATTCATAGAGCATAAAACATAATTTTTTTTTATATATATAGTTTTGTGTATTCTTTTAAATAATTTTTAATATTCTATTATTAAATATTAATTTACAGTGCAATTTTTTATATTGTATCATATTTGTTTGTTTTTTTGGTTAGGGTGATCTGCCAGCATAAAAAAAATCATTTGAATTTCAAATAATTTTTAAGTTTTAATATAAAAATTTTACAATAAATATAAAAGTACAATTAATTTATGAAATTAAAAATATTTACAAATAAATGGGAAATAATAATTGAAATTGACTTTTACAAAATGATAAATTGAAATTCTTAATTTTTTAATCTATATTTTTTGTTTGGGAGATTTGGGCGCAGGGTCACTTAATTATTATTAAAAATTTATGAAAATCTGGTTAGAATTTTCAAGTCTTGAATATAATCAAAAGATAAATAAATTTCGTAAATAAATTAAGGAAACAGAAGTTATGAGATTCAGTTAATGTCTTCGTCCTTTTGGTACTATTGATGATTTTCAAAATTAATTACTAAATGTAATTAAAGTAAATAGTAATTTAAACTTAAAAAGGAAATTAAATTTTTAATATAATTGAAGCTTTTATAATTGAAGCTTCAAAATTTTATTAAATATCATAATTTTCCGAGGAAAGAATTAATTGAAGATCGAATATTTAATTGAAAATTTAATTTTTATGTAATTTTATTGTAATATCTAATAATTATGTCTACTATTTAATTAAATTTTTAATATTATTTATAATAAGATAAATAAATTAATCTTAAATGCCTTGTTTACAGCAGTTGATCCAGACTATTAATTGAAAAATTGAGCAGATGTTTTAGCTAATATAAATTAAATATATTTGGAAAACAATCTATCTTAGATTATAGAAAATCTGTTCGTTAAATTTAATATTAGAAAATAAGTAAATGAGGACTAACACACTTGTCTATAAAATATATATAATCTTTTAATATAATTGGATAAACATTAAAGAGAGTTTAGTTATTATAGAATTTATGGTAAGAAGAACTTTCAAATTAAAATCAACAAATTAATTTAATGTATATCTTCAATCAAGGTAACTAACTATTATAATTATAATTAGCAAAAAAAATTATTTAGTTTATGGATTACTAAATCTTGAAAATCTGGAAAAGAAGAATTAAAATTTAATAGTTTCATTTATTACTAAAGAAGAAATTATTACTATAAACAATTATTTTCTTTTATTAAATCAATAATTTCTCTCAGTGCAAAGTAATTTCCAGTAAATTCTTTTTATAATCTTCTAGCCCAAAGATTAGAATTATGTTTTCATTTTAATAGTCACTTCATATATTTATGATTGAACTTAACATTGGGCTATTTAAATGCTGATGATGATTTCTCATCATCATCATCATCATCATAGAATTAAAGGTGCGCGCGCGAGAAGTATTATTAGAGAAAATAACTGATAAAAACAAGGCAGATGAGAAAAAAGGTCAATCACTTTATAGTTAGATAGTTTTTTTATGCTTTTATCTCGAAAGATTGGTAAGTTCTTTTTTCTTCGATGTTGTATATTTATTATTTTATTACAATTCTTTTCATTACGATGTTTTTTTTTTGTATATCTAAAACTTTGATTGAAATTATGATTAAATTTTATTGTAGAATTAAATATAGAAAAAGTAACGTTTTTTCTCATTCATAGGCTTTTTTTTCGGATAATAAAATTTATGAAGTTCAATTAGTATTTTCCACGTAGGTGAAGAAAAATTCTTCAAGTTTTGTTAATTATTTTTAATTAAAAATTAATTGAATTAAGAAATAATTATTTAGTTGTAAAGATCTAATTTTATATTTGAAACTGTAATGAAATAAAGTAAAACACAATTTCTAAGTGGTTTGTTGCACCAATCAGAAGACGAATTACTTATTAGATTAGAAAAATTTGAATAAGTTATGATAATAAACTTTTGATAATTTCAAATATTGCAATCAAAATGCAAAATTTTACAATGTGACAGAGCAACCATTTTGAAAAACATCCAGAAAATTGTGTCCCCCTTTGCACAATTAAAATGAAATTTTCAAATTTTAAATGTAAAGTTTTCGAATTTTTCCAAAATGGATTCAAAATTTATGTAAATCTTTTTAATGAACTATCAACGAATTTTCTAACTAATTAAAACCAATTAAGGAATTCATCTTTTTTCAACCCATTCTTCACATTTATTATTAATAATAATTTATTCTTATTTATTCTTCTTCTAATTTCAATTAAATTTTTATTAATAATTCTCATGCAACTATGTTAAAATTGTTCCTAATATGAGATTTCTCTTCAGTTCCCTACAAGAAAAACCCTCTGAACCTTTTTTTTAATAATAATTCTTTTGTATACCGAACTGACAAAAAAATTCTTCATTTCTGATTCTTCATTCATTCTTCTGACAATCTTTTTCCAATAATATTTTCGTAATAGAGTCTAGAAAACTACTGTTTTATTTAAATATGCTTCATTATACAAAAGTATACAAATTAAAAGTCACAATGATGAATATTCTCAGCTCATTAAGATTTATAAAAAAGCCCACAATAGGAAAAAAAATAAAATATTATTGTGTACTTTAATTCAGTTTTCGAAATATGAAGAAAGTTACACAGAGGTCGAAATCAGTTTTTTTTTGTATCATTATATAGATTTGTTATATTATGTACGTTTCTTAAATTTCTTCTTTTTTGTCTATCATTTTTATTAGTAAGATTATTGTTACGCTCTTTTTACGTACGTACAGGTACAATACAAAAATCATTAAAAAAATTATTCAGATTTTGTTTTTTTTTTCTTTCTTTTTATTATATTGTTATTTTATATAGTTACAAGTCCGGAAAAAGTTCATAGATTTTACTTGTACACACAACATTGTAAAAAAATTATTATTAAAATTTCATAATATCATTTGTTGTTGGTGTTGTATAATGATTAGAAATTATATTAAAGTAGCAATGGTAAATTAAAGAAGTGTAATCGTTTTCTATTTTGAAAAAAAAAACAATGTTGAGAAAATATTTATTTATTTATAATATTTTACAGGTCGTTAGAGGTCATCATAATCGCATCATAAGAGTCACACACACATTATTTTTGTATCCTATTCTATTGTGCCACCTCTGGATAGAAAATTGAATTGACGAAATGACAGCAGCAGCTTCTGTGTCGTCGCAAAAGGGAATGGGTTACATTATTAAATTGTGTGATTGAACGTGTTATCGATAAATCAAAATCATATGGAAAATTGAGTTGTGCGGCGCGAAAGGTTTTTGTCATCATGGCAAAAGAAAATTTTTCTCATTTGGTGGAAGTGAGAAAATTTCATTAGGAAAATGAATTTCAGTTTTTTTGGTAAACATAAAATGACCAAAATGTGTGTATGTTTTTCATTTTCATCATCATTTATATTTCCTGTCCACATAAATGAGTTGAAATTTTGTGTTTTCTGAGTTGAGTGTTTGATTATCATTTCAAAAAATTTTCCTATAATTTTTCTGTTGTTGTTATTTTTCTGTTCAAATAACAAAACAGAGAAAAAAATGAATGGAAATTTCATTACAAAAAAAAAAAATATCATGACATTTGTTTGAGAAGAGATTTTCTCTGTTCTGTTGTTTTGTTTCTTTTTAAAAATATAATTTAAGTAACTGACAGTATCTGGTTAATTAATAGTGAGTGAAAGGTTTTACATGTTATTTTCACGGCAACAGCAAAAAAAAAAATGAAGAATGGGAACAAAACAATGAAAAAAAAAAACATAATACAAAATTATTATGAACCAAAAAAAAATTTAATTTAATAATTTTCCATAATTTAATAATATCAATAGAGGTCGAAAGGTAATTATAATTTATATGTTTTTAAAAAAAAGGCGACTAGTCGTTAATATTATTAGGGAAATTTTTAATGTTGGAGAAGAATTAAGTGTTGAAGGTTTAACAGTGAAGATTTGCCAATGGGAACAGAAAGTCTTTGCGATACTTTACACACTTTTTGTTATTAATTTGAGTCTATATTAAAGATTTAGAAGTCACTTCTAATTTTAGTGGAAATTTTGATGAACATTCAAAATTTTATATTTTATCATTTTTCTTTATTACTAACTTCAAGGACATTTATGTTATCTTTGCGATAAACAAACGACACACAATCGACACTTTACCGGTTGTGTGGAATTTTTTTAGGTGCACCACTACTCCATTTTCCGAATTTAAAATGTCTGGGTACATATTTGTATTGTACATAATCATTAATTAAATTAATTTTTGATTATTTTATTAGGTTTCCTTTTTAAGGAAATTACGAATACATTGATCCCGTCTCAGACTGTGGCAGACATTTTCTTTTTAACTTAATTTTCAACAGTATCCATTTTTTTTTCAATTTTCAACAGTATCCAACAGTAATTTCATATTTATTACCAAAAACTTCTTAAAATTTATAAATTAAATTAAAATGAAAAAAAAAAACCATTATTGATAAATTAATGAAAATTATTTATAAATAATTTTTCTTGGAAAAATCTTTCGAGTCAATAAAACTATATATTCCAAAAATGAAAAATGAAAAGTAAAGGAAGAGGGTGGTAGGCAATTTCTTACGCATCAGAGGAAAATCATTTTTAATTTTAAAAATAAATCCATTTTCCATCAAAATTGGAAATATATTTTTAAACGCCATCGAACGCCACAAGAAAAACTCATCGACAATAAGAAACTTTTTTGAAAATAGAATAATAATTACAATCTTTTTTTATTCCTTCATTTTTTCTAATATCTAGACTAGAAATGTATTTACTTAAATTGTTGCTGTTGTTATTATGCTACCTCCTCCTAACCTAAAAATAGAAAATATTGATTAAACTAACAACCAAAACAAGCTATACGAAACAGAAAAATCAACGTGCTATCCGACATTGATGATGTGCGATCTCTTGTGGTAAAAAAATTGAAAAAAAAAATACTGGAAAAAAAAATTATGTTTTTTTTTTTTTATATTTAGAGCAAACATAAAACATAACAAAAAAAAACACCAGGCCAATAAAGAAAGTATCTTTAGCCTCTATATATAATGTTTATGATGATATTGATGATGATTATTATATGCGAGTATGATCTGCTCAAGCATAGAAATTTTGTTTGTGTTGTTGTTGGTAGTATTTTTATGTTAATAAAAAGTGGAGAAAGATATTTTTGTTTGTAACATTATTAAAAAATGTAACATAAAAAATTGGAGAGAGCATAAAATACTATATAATGTACATATATGTGTAAATATAGCATAAAAATTTATTTGAAGAAAAAAAAAATGTGGTAAAGTTTGATGATCATGCGTACTTTTAATGTGCGATACATAAATAATGTTAAAGATATCGAATTTTATCGACTTTTATTAGATATTTTGTATTTTTTTTTTCTTTTTTTTTTAGAAGCATAAACAGCAGCAGCAAAGCAACAGCAGCAATAATGGTGGCAGTGGTAACAGCACAAAAATTTATACAGAAAAATAAAATAGAATGTGTGTATAATTACATGAAATCTGGAACATGATTACAACAGTTTCGACACACTTTATTATTTATTTATTTATTTAATATTTATATAAATTTTTCTATGCTTGTTTAGTTTACAGGATGATTTATTGATATTTATTGGAAATTTTGTTTTTGATTTAATTAAAATTTATGGCAAGGTGCAAGAATGCAATTTTTTTTATTGTAGATCAGAGTTTAATAGAAGCAAATTAATTCATCCTTCAACAATTAGTTCTCAATTATAGTTAATTAATTTCAGATTGGATTGGTTATCCGCCAATCAGGTTAAAATTTGAATTAGACTCATAACTGGCTATTCCATATTTGAATTTTGTAATTAATTTACTTTAGTGCAAAATTTCAGGATAATGTAGTAGTGTGTGAAAGGATGATGTCAATAAAATAGAACAGATTTAAAGTAAATAAAGTTTTCGGTATAAATAGCCAAAATATTTATTCAAATCTAAACTGAAATTGTTCAACTGTCATTATATAGTGATCAGATTAGCCAAAATTCTGGCGAAAAAGCATAATTTTAATAATCAGGATCCTCTCAAAGATCCCATTGAAACAATCTTAAATATTTTCATCAATTAAATTCATTTTATATAATGTAAAAATCACCCTGTAATCATAATAGTAAAATTAAATTGAACGTACTACTTTAATTTTATAAGTGAAAGATTGAATTTTTTCAGAAAGTTTTTTTATTATTATTATTATTATTTATTCTTACCATAGATTCAAAGTTTTATTAATAAACCAAAAAAAATTAGTTGTTTTTTTTTTGTATATTATTTTCTAAAATAGATTTTCTACCAGAAAATTTCAATCTTTTTGTAAATAAAGTTTAAAAAATGATTTTTTTTTTTTTGAAATATTTTAAATTCATGGTTAATCTTTTTAATTTACTTAGTGTTATTTTTTTTCTCTTTATTTTATAGATGAATTTTTTGGATTGATTGATTGATTATAGTGACAGGATAATTTTTATATTTAAGAGGTCAATTAAAATACCCTTGAAAAGTTATAGTTAATTAGATCAAGAAAAAAATTATGTAAAACATACAAAAAAATTTATTGATTTCATAATTGATATGGGAAACAAATTAATTTCTAGTTCACAATTTGTCGACTTACACTTTTAACTATTCAATTATTATAAATATTTTTAAAATATAATACCACGGTTTACAATTAAATCGTGATTTTAAATTATAATAAATATAGATCAGAAATTCTCAATTAGGTTTAGGTTTTCAAATATTAGACTTTATTCCACCCATTGACTAAGTTTGAAATTGAAACATTTTACAATTTTCAAATAAAAGTAAAAAAAACCATTTATATAATTTACATATCTAAATTTTTATTCTCGAAAACCCTTCAAAAAATTTCCAAATCTACCGAAATAACACAAAAAAAAAATTCTTGCTATTCTTGTACTCATCGCACAAGAAATGGAAAAAAATCCCTTCATTTCGTATTTCAAAGATATTTTAAGAATTTAAATATTTTGATTTTTCATATCATAAAAATAAATAAATTTGTTTTACCAAAAATAAGAAAAATCATTTTTCCCCCTTTTTCCAATTGTCAATAAAGTGTGAAAACTTTTTCGAAAATTTTTTATCTTGAAAATCTGTTAAAACAATGTTGAACATATTTAGAAAAAATTTACATATTATGAAAATTCCAATTTTCCTTTTTCAATTTTTTTTTTGGTGTATGCGATAGGGGAACACCACATTTTTTTTTCTTGGGAAACTATCAATACATGCCACATTAAAAACAAATGACAAGAAAACATGTGTGCGTGTTAACCAGAGAAAAAAATAGAAACTAATACAATTTATTTTCATGTTAGACACAAGTAGGGTGGCGCACAAAATATCAAGGGTGGCATTACGCATTTAACGAGGGTGGCACTTTCTAATATTTCCTTAAAGGGAAAAAAAAAATGACATTGCACCTTGATTTATTGTTAGGGTAACCGACAACAAAAACAAAAACAAATAGAAAATTTTTAATTTGAATGAAAATTTTCGTCGTCTAGAAATTCTTCGACTATTTTTTTTTTCTTTTCGATGGAAAATATTTTTTATTCATGAAAATTTAGCCAGACTTTTTGGAAAATCTATTTTTAATATTATATAGCATCCAAAATATTTCGGGATCCTTTAAGATTTATACTAAATAAAGAGACAGAAGAAATAAAAGAAGAATTATTAGATCCTAATTAATTTTAAAAGAGATTCATATCAAATTTTTTTTTTTTGTCTTTGGTGATTAAATTTTACTCTTAGTCTATCACAAGAGTTTGATGACATTAAGTGTTAAACATATGTGGATGGGAAAATTAATTATATTCACAGGAAAATAATTGTAAAATTTTGGGGGTCTGGTTCTTTCCCAAAAAAAAATAGTAGAAGAACAAAAAAATCAAATTAATTTTAAATTGAAAAAGAAATATTGTTATTTTTAAAATAGTTTTTTTTTGTACGTACCTAATTCAGACAGGAATCCATTTGATAAAATATCCAATTTAGAAATGATTTTTAAAATCTGTAATGGAAAAAAATTGGAAAATTATAATTTAATGAAAATTTCAATAAGAAAAAAAATATAATTGCTCAAAATAGTTTCAAGGAGTGTCAATATAATTCAGTTATATGATTTTATATAGTAATTTATGATTAAATTGTTGCCTGGAAATAATACACTTCTGAATTACGTGAACCATTATGACTTAATTATTCCCAGAGGCAAAAAAAATGCAAGAAATCAAAGAACTGATCAAAGAATCAGTAGCTTAATTATTAGTTCATTTTGTCTCGACAAGATAATTTTTCAACAGTCTAAATATTGAATTTATACCAACAAAAAAAAGTGCCATAAATTGTTAATCAATTAATAATATCCTGTTAACAAAACAAAAAAACCTCCCCTACTGAGTATTGCACCTCAAAAATTATTATAGCAATCATAAGAAATGCAAAAAAAAAATCCCACCTAAAATTTCTGATTACACCCTTGTGATTGTTATACCATCTCAGTTACAATAAGACCACCCATGATCATATTTTTTTTATCCCCATTTTAGTGTCCATTTCCAAAAAATAATAATAAACACACAACAAAACAGAATAAAATTTAAAAAAAAAAAAGCAAAAACCTATCAATCATAATTTTTTGTCCGTGCTGAACCCACTTTTCGATTAAAATTATACTGAAAATTTCTATCTTCCCCAAAAAGTACAAAAGTTACAATAAAAAAATTAGTATTTTTTATTAATAATTTGTCATCCATGAAAATAAAAATGAGATCAGCGCGCACTGACGACGACAACAAAAAAAAAGACACTTTATTAAAATAAAATTGTTGGTTTTTGTTGGGTCCCCGTTTATTGTTTTCAATCGAAGCTTATGCTCATTTTGATGTCAGCCACTCATAAATAATTATAGTATATAATGTATTAATAACACATTAAAAACTGCAACCAAAAAAGAAAACTCCAAAATTGAAATGTTGAAATAACTAATCCTAAATAATGTAAAAAAGAACAATATATATTTACGAGACATGCTCACTGACCGCGCGCACACACACTGTAAAAAAGTATGTGTAGAATTTCAGAACGCTCAAAATCAATAACAACGCAAGGGTGCGACTTTATGGTGACGTTTTTTTTTTTCTCGATTAATTTATGCACCATAAAAAAAAGAAATATTATTATTGATATTTATTTTTTTTTTATGTTGTACTTTATGTGTTATTGCTTCGTTGTTATTTGCTGTTTGTGTACTGTCACATCATATAATATTCTCATTTGGTCAAGTTTTTTTTATAAATTTGCCGGCTTTTGGTATCTAAACTTTTTATTGAATTGAAAAATCTCAATGTAAAAATATAGAAAGACAAAAAAAAAAAAACGTGTGGGACGTGTGCGTCATAATAAAAAAATTGAAATTATGGATGAAAAACGCATAACAGCGCAACGTGACATACACTGCATCAGTTGCTGAGCGCAGAAAATATATGGATATGAAAATTATTGTGGAAAAATTTATTGCAATGAAAAATTAACTTTTCCGCGCATTTTTATTATTAACTTTTTTATGTTTAATGGAGGAATGGAAAATATAAATAATAATGATTCAAGCGTATAAAATTTATGGTTCAGTTTTTAGTGGAAAGATTATAAAACGTTTTGGTTAAGTTGCTGAACAAAACAACGACAATTATTGTTATGATATGCAAAAAGGTGAAAATAAAATCACTTAGTTAATTTTTTTTTTTTTTTAGTTTATCACGTGGTTTTGAGTTAAATTTCAATTTAATTTTAAATCATATTTTCTGAAACGAAAATTTTCGATGAAGGATAATAAGAAGTGAACTACATAATTTCGAATTAGGCAAACAGATTCTCTAGTGTAGTCGAACTTTAGGAAGATTAAAAGGAAAAATGGATTTTGTCAAATATAAATGACTTATGTATAATTAAATCCGATAGTTTGAAAACTACAACAGTGATGAGCGTTGGGAATGATCATTTAAATTCTATCCTAAGAAGGGACACTCAGAGAAATATCTACAAAATTCTGGAATGGGAATTACTAAATGCACAATTATTATTGTCAAAAAAAAGTCGAAGATCTCAAAAAGTTCGTCATTTTTTCGAAAGCAAATGATTTTCTCAAAGTTTTGACGATTCATTCCACCAGATCACAAAAAATTACTTCAATTGTAACATTCTTCAAATTGAGTTATATTATTATTCCACCACTGAAAGGTTAAAAACTCAATAAAAATCGATTAAATTTAAATAAAATTTTAAATTCCATTATTGGAATATTAAAAAAGTAAAAAAATTCAATTCAAGTTTGTTATTTTTTTTTTCTTTTAAATTTTCTGAAATTTGATTCGGTATTCTTCATTTTTGTTATTATTTATTATATTATTTTATTTTACTTATTTAATTTTTTTTTATATGCATTTATAACACGAATGTGTTTAGTAGTGTATCCCCCCCCCTGAATGGTGTCATTTGCGAAATATTCTTTCTGGTTGTTTCTCTGTGTTGTTCTGTGTTGTCTTCTCCAATTTTACTTTATTTTTTTTGTTGTAGTTAGTTTTAGTCACCAAATTTTTTGTTTTTTTTTTAACCTTTTTTTACACTTTTATTTTTTTTTTTGTGGTATTTTTTTGGTATACAAAGGTACATGGATTCATTTTCAGTCAAATAAACACCCAAGGATAATCGCTAGTAGGTAAATGTACACATTCATTTTATTTTATTCATTTTTTTTTTGTTTTTTTAATTTATTTTATTTAATTTTCGTTTTTTTTCTGTTATAGCAAAAATAAAAATTATAAAGAAGAGACAGAAATGAACTCGTTCTGATTTTATACTTTGGCTACACAGAATTGTCCACTACTCTACGCTGAATGTCGTTGTTTCAGACAAAAAGAGGATAATTTTTCTGTTGGATTTTTTTGTTTTATATTTTTAATAAAAAAAAAGAAAATTATAAAAATTTTATTTTTAGAGTGCAGAAAAAAAAAATTATGGTCATTTATGTATGCACATTTATTTTTAGTGTTTTTATATAACCAACAAAAAAGCAGCAACGAAGATTACAGTGTTTTTTTTTGGTTGTTGAAGATTTATAGCAATATTTTTTCTTCAATTATATTTAGAGCACCAAAGAGACTATCAAAAATTTCATACACTGTTAATAATTTCGGTTTGGGGAGTTGAGTTTTTCAGAATATACAGACAAAAAGAGTTGCGGATACTAACGACTATCCTAGCAATTTGGACTTTAAATTGTCAATTAAATTTTTGTAATAGAAAAAATTATATAATTTTTTGGTAACATCATTTATTACGAACATTTATTGCCACTGTTACGTGTTAGAGTATTGATAATATTAAAGTGATTAATGATTAAAGTCGCAGTTTCGTGTAATTTAACAATTTTATACTCTTAAGCAGACAATTCTACAGACAATTATAAATTAGGTAAACAAATTTGTAGATTATTCTTTATATCCTGTTGAAAATCTTAAAATTCAATTAATATTCTGTTCAGAGAGTGAGCAATTAAGTATTTTGAATTATTCTTAAAAGACTAAACTCAAATATTTATGTTTTTCAAGTTTAAGGACACTAATTAAATTTCAATAAAAATTTAAAAATACTTTTACAGTGTAGAAATATTTTGTATTTTGGAAATAATTCACAAAATAATTTTTATTTTTTTTGGTATTTTGTTATATTTTTTTACAGAATTTTTTTTTTTTTTACTTTATTCATTTTATATATTTTTGTTGTGAAACATGTTGTTGTTGTTGTTGTTGTCCTTCTACAAAAAGTTCATTGAGTTCTTTACATTATTTTTCTGTACACATCCCTGATATAAAAATTTTGTTCGTATATATTTAAACTCTGTTTTAAAATTTTGCACTTCTATAAAAACCAAATACAAAAAAAATTTCAAACATAAAAATTTCTAGGGTGTAGAAATATTTCTACCCAAAATTTCATCCCCCCATTCCATCCAAAGACTGATTTTACTTCTGTGTACTACTAATTTTTCGTTATTTCGAGATATTTTTTAAAATAAAACTTTGTAGTCATAGACAAATAATCGTCTCTAACCCAGACAAAGCAACATAAATGTATCCTAGAAAAGTTATACACAAAAATTGCAATCCTTTTGTTCTTCTGTGCCTTATGGATTTTCCGAGAGCAAAAGAAAAACAATTTATAGACATTTACAATGTTTTTTTCTGTAGATTTCCATAAAATTTGCAAGTTTTTTTTTTGTTGCTACTTTTGCTTGCTTCGAGTTTTTTTTTTGTTGTAACAAATGAAAATATTTACATGTAACAATGGTCCTACAAGATTCTTCGCCTTTCGGGTTATGGAAGAAATTTGTATACCAAATATTTAAATTTAATTTATAATATACAATATTTTTTTTTTGTTAAAGGAATTTTTTAACTTCTGTGCAATTTTTTTAATAAAAAAGAATTTCGAGCCAACAAAAATGGGAGCAATTTTTTTTTTTTTTAAAGAAAAAAGGATGATTTATTTATTTGTGGAGCATTTTGAGTGGGTGAAATATTTAGTACAAAAATTGGGGTTGGGGAGTAAGCACAAAAATTATATACTTTATTTGGTCACTAAATGATTTTCTTGTAAATTGTGCAAAATTGTGGGTGTTAATAAGGTTGAATAAATTGTTAATTTTTGTATTTAAATGAGTTTTTTTTTTGGCCGTAAAGAAATTTATAATAAAGTTGTCGTCATTTTGAAGAGAATTAAGGATGATTCTTTCAGGGAAATAAATAAATGGAGTAATAATCATGTTTGTAGTAGGAGTAATATAGAAATTACTTCAAAATTGGACAGTAAAGTAAAAGTTTTTTTTTTTATGTCTGGTTAATTTACAAAATTTATAAAAGTCCATGAATTTTATAAGAAGATTTGCAAAATTTATTTAAAATTTAATATTAGAAAAAATTATTATTTAAAGTATATAAAATTTTAGTTAATAACTTTATTCCACAAAATTATTAAAACTTTGACAACAAAAAAAATACTATAATCCTCTTATAGGATAATAAAATGTTGTCCTCGAAAATTAATATTTGAATTTTTTTACAGACATTTTATACTTTAAAATCTTACGATTCAGTAAATTATAATTTTTAACATTATGTTAACCAGAGATTTAAGAAAAATGTGCAAAAGTTTTTCGATTTAAAAAAATTTAAGCATTTGGATATTTTTTTTAGTAAAAAGTTATTGAAATTTATTGAAAATATCTTTTGACCTTGATCATTTGGTTATAGTACGAATTTGAGGGCTACTACTATGCTTGAAACCATTTCCTGATTATTTGTCATCAATCAATCAAAACAAAAAACGTTTGATCTTTATTAAACTACTTAAATTTAAAATTTACAAGATTATTTTATTAGTAAATTAACATAAATTTTGTATCAATTAAAGAATTATTAACATAAAAATTGTAATAATTTATCATAATTTTACTAATTCTTTATTAGATTGGCTATATTTAGTTACGCAGAGTTTAACAAAATTGATGAAACTAATCTGAAATGTGATTAGTTAAGTTAAGTTAATGAAAATGATTCAGAATTTATTTATTTTTTTTTTGTAATTATTTTTGAAAAAATTAAATCGAAATCAAATTTTATGCTGGATACACTAAGAAAAGGCTGAAAAATTGTGTGATTTATCCTTTAATCAGTATAATTTTACTACATTTTAATGCCATTCTATGGCAACGAATTTTTCATTGAAAGTGAGTTAAAAATTCTGGGCAACAGACAAGATTAAAGTCATTTTTGTCTATTAAAACAGTCGTCGAATTGATTAACAATTAAACAAATTCTGTAATTCTCTTGCTATGAAGTAAGATTTGAAGGTCCTAAAATAATTAAAATTAATTAATATCAAGGAAATTTAATTATTTCCTTCCAATTAGCAAATACCAAAAACTCACTTAAAAGTTTTCACTTATTTTATAATATTAAATAATTATTGACTTTATATAATTTTTTCACCTTCGTACCACCAAAAAAACCACGTAAACTTTCAAAACAAAAAAAAAACCCCAAAAAAAAGTTTACCTAAAATTTCAAAATTATTCAATTTTTTTTTTTTTTTTGAAATTTTAATCAGTGGGAGGTGAATTTTTTTTCGGGCTTTAAGTAAAGTAAAAAAAACAAACTGAAAATATACAAAAACAGAAAAATTAATATTTAATTAAAAATCATACGAAAAAAAAAATTTTTAAAAAAATATTTGCACAGAAACAACAAAAAAAAATAAAATTTATCTACGTAACGAAAATAATAATAATAAAAAAAAAATTTTTCATAAATAAATAAATAAATAAAAAAATAGTAGAGAAAAAAAAAGTATATAATTTTTTGTAAAAATTCGACACAAGAGAAAAACCGAAGAAGAAAATAAAAAAAATATTGGAAAAACTGAACCTGCAAAACATAAAAAAACATTAAAAAAAATTATGTATCTATATTATAAAAATCGACAAACGACATCGACGACGACTACTACCATAGCTTATACTTCACTAATAAACTAAACCAACAAAAGTGGAGGAGAATTTGCACAAAAAAAAAGTATCATAAATTTATGTTTGTATCTTTTTTTGTTTTTGGCCGATTAAATGCTTGAACATATAAAACGTTTTGCTATAAAACTGTAGAGAGAGTAACAACAACAACAACAACAACAAAAACTTTATAAAACAAAAAAATTATTGAAAGCAAAAAGTTACAAAAATAAATAAAATAAAATATAAAAAAAACAGCAACAAAAAAAAAATATAATTTTTTTTTCCTGTGCTAAAAATATAATTCAAAACTTCGTAATTCTGTGTTTTTTTTTTTTTTAAAGTATAATAATGTAGAGAGATACATAGATATATTTTATATTATGTACTTAGTGTTTGTTAACTTCGATTTATAATGATTCAGGGAAAATTCAATTGGCAAAATTCATTTTTTAAATCTAACAACAATTAAGTAAATGATTTGAAATTTTGCACAAACTTTTTCAAATCACTAAATTTTAGACTTGAAATTTTAACTTATTTATCACAAATGAGTGAATTAACCTAAACCGAAAGGGCTGTAATTGTAGTCTTTAACTGCTCAACTCTCAACATGTATTTTACACCAGTTTGTACAAGTTACTTATTTATATAAATAGGACCACAGTGTCCCGGATTTAAATATTTTCAATAACTGAACGAACTTCTTTTTGGCACAACAGACCGATTATGGATATAGGCCTACCACTTAGAGAGGTCTTCCTCTGACATTTTATTGCAATACTAATATTAATCCTGCTAATTTAATTTAGTCTTTTGACACTAAATTAAATTTAGTGTCAAAATCCAAATGGATTGCAGCAGAAATCATTTTAGCTAATTAATTAAATAAATTATTTCAATTTTTGACTAAAATGTGGCTATAATAAGTTTGAATTATTGAAAAACTAAACTATTACCTGACGCATACCAGAACCATACAAAATTACCGTATTGCTAAATCTAAACATTCAAAAAACTATCAAGTTTTTAAAGTTCTTAGAGTAAGTAAATTAAATTAAATGAACAATTAAATGAATTTCCCGTATATCTTTCAGTGTAAAAATTGGGAGAAGATATGAGCCTATGGAACGTAGCGTGGTTGCGCCGGTGTGTAGTATATAATACATTTTGTTTTTAATTTGAAATATGTAAAGATATTTTTTTATTTTCATAAAAATAAAAGTAGATAAAGTATAATGAGTACAAATGAAAATATTTAAATAGTATATAAAGATTATGTATAGTATATAAAGATTTTTTGTATATAAAAAGAATTATTATATCTTGTACATATATGTATATTTATATGCTATGCAACCAGTGCTATTTAAAATTAAACTGGTGTAGATATAAAGTATATAAATACTCGCTTGTTCATTTTTTTTTTTTTTATTATTGAAGAAAACGAAGAAGAAGAAAAATGAAAATTAAAATAAAATTATAAAACAAAAAAAAAAAAAAATATTTTTAAATTATTACTTTTAGGTTATGTTTCATATCGACTTGCGCGACTTTTTAAGTTTTTTTTTTATATATTAAAAAAATCATGGGGCGAGAACATTGAAAAACATAAAATTTATATAAAAGGCAGAAAAAATATTTTTTTTTTTTTCATTTTTGTTATAAAATAATATTAAATACTTTTCAGATATATTTTTTTTTATATATTTAGAAAATTATTATTTTGGTTTTATAATGTTTTTTTAAAGTGGGAAACAGGGTGACTTACAATACAAATTAGAGATTATACCGTATAAGGAAAAGTTTATGATTTCAAGAAAATGATTTCTATGGGGTTGAAGAGATATTATGAAAATTGGAAAATTTCAAAAATTTTAACAGTATATAATATTCGTTAAAGTCATAAATTTGTAAATTGAAATGAGTAAAAAATGAGTACAAAATGAGTACATAACTTGATAAACTTAATATGGATATTTGTAGATCGATATATTGCTAAATACTTAAATTGTTATAATACCATCATCAATTAAACTTGAATTTTCAACAATTTATTTAAAGTACTATATTTATATGGCGAAAAATGAGTAGTACTTGTACTTAAAATATTGATAGAATTTTTGAGATTGCTAAAAATAATTAATGAGTTAGTATTCCATCTATAAGATTGGTTTCCTTTTCCAACAGTTGAAACATATCATTTATAGTATACTTAATTCATTTATAGTATACTTAAGGTACCCGAATTGCTAAACTAACCAAATTAATTATAACAATCGCAGATATTAATTCAGTACAAAATGAAATATACGAAATTTCCAAATAAATATCATAAAACATGTAATTTAACTTTAGAAAATTGTCACAAATATATTTCTGTATTTTCATACCATCTTTCAT
The DNA here is from genome assembly GCA_949752835.1 of Empis stercorea. Taxonomy (NCBI): domain Eukaryota; kingdom Metazoa; phylum Arthropoda; class Insecta; order Diptera; family Empididae; genus Empis; species Empis stercorea. The sequence goes on from OX457085.1 coordinate 4,117,557, forward strand.
TTAATCATTTAACCATTTATAATAAGTAAATCACCCTGTATCCTTCAATTACAAATAATAATCATATATATAACTAACATAAATTAATATATATACATATAATATTTAATTACATATATGTATATCTCTAAATAACCTAAATATTATATATATATACTTTCATAAATTCAATTGTATTAAAAAAAAACTATAATAAATATTTTACTTATGTGTTTGAGCACTCAAAATGCTTCAACAAAATATAAATCTGATAAATATATTAAAAACTATAATAGTATATAAAACAAAATATACCCATATTTACTTATTCGTTGAAAATAATTTTCAAAAAAAAGAAAATCGAAATCTACAATATGAAAATTAAATGTATATCTTTAAGATACATAATAAAGAAAAATATACTTATACTTAGTATCTTTTATGCTTAAATAATGTTTAGTTGAAATTTTCTACAATCTTTAAGAGAATTATAATAAAAAAAAATATATACATATGTATGTATGAATATATTTTTCCAGCACGATGAAAATTCAACTGTGCGAAATACGAGTATCTGAAAGATACAAATATAAAAAAGAAATCATATTGTTTTATTTATATTTTTTTATAGTCTTTTTTCTTACATTTTATTTAAATATTTATTTGCAATTATAAAAGTCGCGCGATCATTTATAAACTCGAAACATATATAATAATCCAAAGATTGAATTCAGTGAAGGAGAAATAAAAAGGGGGAGGAATGGAGGGTAGGAATATTAAATATATAATACCATATAAAACTAAGAAGTAATAATGAAATTAATTTTAGTTTTATAATAATTTCTATTTATGGCGGATAATGAAAAAAATTAATGAAAAGGGTACTTTGTCTCCCCTTCAAATGGAAATGCTAAAGTTTATGCAAAATTTTAATGAAGATTCAGTGGCGTATAAAATGGGGAACTACATAGTTCCAAAAATTATGCAAATCATAGAGGTAGTTGCAAAAAAAAGCTCTACTCACCATGACTGAGTACAATTTTAAGTTTTTCAATTTCAAAATTCTATTATCGTATTTTATCTATTTCTCTTTTTTCGCTCTTTTAAATAATTAAAAAAAAAAACAATTAATTCAAAACATAAATAATTTTTATAAGCATAATATTTTATATTTTCCAATGCTGCCAAAATAAACCACAGTTATATTATTATATGATTTATGTTTAGACGTGAATAATTTTCAAATGATCAGCTTTTTTTATCTCTTCATGTTTTTCTTCTTTATTTTTGTCTAGTTTCCATTTTTTTTTGATTAATTTCTGCTATTTACTTTACTTATTTTCAAATTATTTTTCTTTCTGTATAACTTTTTCTTATTTTTCATATATCGTGCTATGCTTTTATGTTGTGTGTATCTTAGGTACATAAGATATCAATGTTGCAAGGTGTGTTATTTTTATTTGAGTTGATCAGGTGGTGTATGTATGTTGGGCTGATTTGATTTAGGCGACTATGAACACAGCAATAACACCGACAGTTTCACTAGTAGTGGCGACAATGTTCAATCCATATAAACATTTTTGTTTATGATTTTATTTTTCATTTGGTTGATGATCAGTTTTTCTTATGCTTTTACATACATTTTTTTTAAATATATGCACATATAAAAGATCATAAACTGTGCAGGGTGGGGGTTAAATAATAATAAACAAATACTAATAAAATAATTGACAAGATAATTTATAGATTAAAAAATGAACGAGAAAACGATGAAACTTTTTTTAAATCGTCGCAACAAACACAGAAAAATTTTATGCCAATTTTTGAAATTTTATTATTTATATATATAAATGTTTTTTTTTTTCCTTCTTTTTGTGGTGCACTGCCAGAGGGGCAACCAAATGCTGGGGCATAAAAACGATGGTAAAAATATTATAGACAAAGTTTTTTTTATTTTGAAGTATCTTTTTTTGCCAGCCAAATTAATTGTGTATTTATTACACAGAGAAAATGAAAAAGTACAAAATATACAATTTTTTTTGGCTATGATATATAATTTTTGTCATGGAATTTGAAAGTGTGAATTACGTTGTTGATGCGCTCAATGATGGCGCATGTTGCTATATGTTAATTTATTAATTTTTCGTTTAACATTATTTTAAGATGATGAGGGAGGATGGGAGTGCAAGGTAAATGGTATATAGTGGGGTAAAAAAATTTTGTTATTATTTTTTTATTAATTTAAATTAATTAAAAAAGTAAATATTTTTGTGTATTAAATGTTTTTTGAAGATATAAATTAATTTTACTTTCGTAAAAACGATAAATTGTAATTGATGAGATTTTTAACTTATGATGATGATTAATTTTATAATTAGAAATACAATTTTGTTGTTTATTATAAATTTTTTTCTCTATTTTTTAATATATTTTTTTTTTAATCACTGAACTTTAGATTAAATTTTATACCAAATTTTTTTTGAAAACAAAATAATTATTTGCATTTAATAATTTAACATTTTAAATAAAAAGACTTGTTAAATTCGTTTTTTTTTTTTTTAGATTTGTAGAGATATTAATTTTTAATATTTAATATTAATTAAAATTTTTATAATTTCATAAAAAACTTTTGACAAAAAAAAAAAATTCAATGAAAAAATGAATTTTTAATAAAATTCCGAGAAACTTTTTTTAACTATACAATACCAAAAAGTTTCACCAAAAATAAAACATTGATTTTCATTTTCATGAAAAACAAAATTTTTCTGTATATTATTTTTCTTTTGCATAAAATCAAAGTTTTCCTTAAATAATTTTTATGGTTATCAAAAATCCTGGAAAATATTATTGTTTTTTTTTTTTGTTGATGTTTTAAAAATACATAAAACATTATTTTCCTAGAAATATTCAACAGATTAACTTAAAATTATTTAAAATATTTTCCAGAATCACTTCAATAAAAAATAAATAATACAAGAAAAACATAAAAATTCTTGGAAATATTTTTTATCAATGCGTGTTTCTATGCGCAATTATGTTTAGAGATTTTTTCAAATATATATCTTTTATCTAGTCATTATTTAAAAAGCTAATTTCCATTTTTCCAAAAAAAAAAAAAAACAAAATTGAAGAAAAATGAAGGATTCTTTAGAAAATTTCATTTGCTTTAATATATTCTTAGAATTTGAATATATTTCTTGGAAATTTATTTTTTAATATAACAACAAAATGAAAATCGTTCTTATTAATTATTTGAAAATAATCGAAAGCTAAAGGATAAAAATTTTCTATTTTCCCACCATAAATAATTTTAACCTAAAAAAAATAACAAAAAATTATAATAAAAATTGATTTTATTTATAAAAATAGAAAAATTTCTCAAAAGAATAAATTAAAATTTTTCAAAATAAAACTAAATATAAAATCATTTTTTTTAATAAATTCATCATCATCACAAAATTTTGTTTTTCGTTAGAAAATTTATTTTGTTGTTTGTTACCTTGCGCGAAAAATCTTCACTCATTTTTGAAAATTATTTTAAAATTGTTTTTTTTTCAAAAATTACTATATAAAATATTTATATTAAGTTTCTATAATAATTCAATGAACAATTATTAGATACGTTCTAAAGCCAATTCATGTTTTTTTGTAGAAAAACGAAACTATTTTCAATCAAATATTATAATTCGTAACCCTTTGCGTCCCAATGTTCCACGTGTTAAACCCAACAAACTGTAATATTTTCTATTTTTATTGAAAATTTTTATTGTCCAACTAATTTTTTTTCTTCATTAATTTTCTGGTATCTTTTAAAATTATATGAAAAAGACACAATCTCTTATTTTGCATAATTTTCTGTTTAAGTATTTAGCTAAATTATTTTTTGGCTAATGAAATATAATTTTCAACTAAATATTTTAAAAATTGATCTATTTATAAAGAAAAAAAAAATTGTATATATATCAAAAAAATTGAATCAAAAATTTAGTACTATCCAACCTCCACCCACCCCCGAACTATATAATAATAAATAATCATAGACAATAAATATTGAGAGATGAGTTTGGGGCGCAAAATATAAATATATTTTGATATGTTTAGTTTAATTCTGTGACGCTATGACCTCAAAATGAAAAAACAAATACAAAATTTATAATTTTGAAAATTGTTTTAGTCAAGAAATTTACATATACTCCGACCGACTTATGGGCTTTTATAGACCGTAATATTACTTACGATTTCGTATACCAAACCAAAAAAATTATTATAGATAAAAAATTTAAATAATTTTAGCAAATTGAGGTTTGGTTTTATTTTTTTTGTAGACATGACTTTTTGTTTCAGTGTGTTTAGTTGAGAGGCTAATAACCAGATTAAATATTTTTCATTTTGTCTATATTTTTTGTCTGATTTGTTATTCCTTTCGAAAATTTTGACATTTTGACAGTTTGTGTAAATATAAGAGGACCAAAATTTTACGAACTATATATATTAGAAATATATGTTAGAAAATTTAAGTATTTTTGAAAATATAGTTTTGATTTATGAAGCAGAAATTAGTCTTAAAAAAGAATTCTTGCTTATAAAAATTCAATCATGGTTAATAAATTGTCTAAATTTACCAATTACTCCCCCCCCCCCCTTCACCTTGATATTATAATCGTCAACCAAATAATTATCTACAATATAAATTACTTTCAAATTTGCTTAACCAAAACTAACAATTTAAATGCAACAATTTACCAACAATTCAAATATTTCATTTATGCCATCTTCAATTTTTTACTTTCGTCCACCTTTTCACCCATCCTCTTGTTAGCTTTAGCCAATCAAAACAACAACAAATAGTAAACTTAAAGTGAGCAAAAACATAAAAATTCATTTGTATCTTCTTTTTTGTTTTGTGGGTGAATTTATGTTGCGATAAAATTGGTGATAAATTTTATAATATGGTCGGCAACAAAAAAAAAAAAAAAGATTATGTTGTTTATTATTTCGTCGTCGCCGTCTACTTGAATTTTTCTTTAGCAAAATGCAAAAATTTATTAAAAAAAAAGAAGTATCCAACAAAACAAGACAAAAACGACTCAAACTCGGAGCATTTATATAAAAATTATTGATGCGCGTTGAATGACGAAAATAAAATTTAATATGTGCATTCATAAAAAAAAAAATTTTATGCAATATTTTCATGAAAATATTCACTTTTATATTTTGCACCAAAAATACAAAAAAAAAAAAATCGCAATGTTCATAAATATAATTTATATTTTTGTGATCGTGTCTTTTTTAGAGTATCACAAAAAAAAAAATTATGGCATCTTTCAATATTAAATAAATTACGCAGACACAATTTGAATACTTAAAAAAAGTTTTAAATATTTTTCCATGGAAAATCTTTTAAGGTAATAATAAGCATTAAAAAAAAATCACCGTGTGCGATAATTTTATAAATACTAAAAAAAATAATAAGAAGTAAAAAAAATCAAACGAAATCCAGACACTGACACGATGCAGAAAGCGCATCATCAACATTGAATTTGCTGCAATATGAAATTTGTTTTAATCTCGATTTTTCTTATTAAATCTCTGATGAAGAAGTTTGTCTTTTTTTTTTTATGAGATTTTCATTTTCTGTTGAAGTTTTACTGGTATATATAAGTGATTTGGTCTGGTGAATTATTTTTTTGTGTGTATACATGCTTTGAAAAAATAGCCAAAGGACGACTGCGTGCGTACTTACACCCATATAGTTAGTATAATAAATCAGCTAATGAGCGGAGGGAATGAAATAAAAGAAATAATAATAATAATAAAAAAAAGTAGTGATAAAGATCGCGTTGCACAGAAAAAATAAATAAAGAAACTAAAAACAAATTAAAATTAAATTCTTATTGGACGTAATATAACAGAAATGTTAAAATCCTTTTAATTTTTTCTTCTTTTTTTTTTGGATTCTAAATCTGGAAATTCCAGTGAAAAATTTCAATATCATGAGACAAAAATCTTATTTTGCACACACCACAACAAAAAAAAAATAATGAACTGATGATATTAAAATATTATTGAAAATAAGAGAGAGATACAAATTAAAACCAGTGTTAAAATGCATTTAGCGTTTTTGTTAAAGATTTATTTATAATTTTTGTGTTGTTGATAATTTTTTTTTGTGTATAATCTTTTATTTATAATCATTTTTTGTTGTAATGTCTGATCGTCTGAAGGGTATTTAGGACGATCAGTTCGAGTGTGTAATTGTCGAGTATGAATATTATTATTTAAATTATATAAGTAAGTTATAATAAAAATGGAGGTAATTTGAAACATAAATTATGCTCATATCTAAGAAAAATTTTTTGGGACTAATTTATTACTCCAAAATAAGCTATTAGTTTTATTAATTCAACAAGTTTCCTTGTAATAACATCAAATTTTACTAAAATTTCTTAGAAATGATATCAAAATTGATAAATATACCAAAAAATATATTAAATAATTGATTTATTTGACTAAAACTACTTTTAATTTTCATAAATGTTTATAAAACAGTCAAAAGTCGTAAAAAGTCTTTTACAATCTTTAAGATTGCTTAAGACTTTTCGAGACTTTCAAAGATTTTTCGAGACTTTTAGAGACTGACAAAGATAAAAAAATTTTTAATCGAAAAAAAATCTCACAATCTTTAAAATTGTGGTAGACTTTTTGAAATTTTATCGATTTTTGTCAACAAATATTAACATTTAGTGTGATTTTCGCAAACTGACTGTCATTCAATCTTCAATTTAATATAATTCAATAATATTTTTAAATATATTATTTTTAAAATCTAATTTTACATTAACTTATCAAATTGGTATGCCATTTATATTATAGCTCTTTAATAATAAACCACAATTAATTTAAATTCATATCTGATATCTCTACAAAATAAAGCACACAACAATAATAATTACAATATTGCTCTTGGTTATATGTCAGTGCACAGCAATATTCGAGCATAGCATACAAAAAAAAAAAAAATCTTCTATATATGAACTCATTCGTCGCAAATATGTCGCTATAAAATATTTTATACAAATTTGTGTACAATTCCATGATCAAAGTAAAACAAAAAATTTTTAAATTTATAATTAATTATATCGAAATTAATCTTACAATTCATTAATTATATTTGAAACTTCTTTTACCACAGAATTACCCAAAAAATTTACTTGATCGCGAATAATAAATCTCAGATATTTTAATTTCGTTTATTTTTTTTTTGTGATATTTTTAATTCTAAAGCAAGAAAATATTATTGAAATGACAAAATATTAGCGTGCTAATCAACTCACAAATTTATAATAAATTTTTTTTTTACTCGCAACATTTTGCGTCACATTTCAGTCAACAAGAACAAAAAAAAAAAAAAACTTTATAAGGAGATCGCGACTTTTAAGAGGAGAAAAATCTTGAGACAAAAATTATATATAAAATATTTTATATATGTATATTTCTTTTTTTTACATAAATTTAAATTTATTTCTATATTTATAGAATTTTAATTTTTTTTTTGCATTAAAATTAATATTTTAACGCTAAAATTTTAGCCGACAAGCGATGAAAATTTTACACTGGTAAATAAATAATACAAGAAAAAATAATTTTGTGTGACAAGAGGAGAAAATTATGTTAAAAAGGTTCTTTTTATTATTTTGACAATTTGATGATTGTTTTTTTTTGCTGTTTTCTGTGTAGAAAATTAATGAATTTCAATAAAATGTTTAAAATCTTTTATTTCCTAGTTAAGTCGTTTAGGTTTTTTTTTTGTTATTTTTGGGGTCACCTAATTTTATTAACACACAACAAAAAATTATGAATTATATGATAAATTTCTTGACTCGAAGAATTTTTCGTTGTGGTCAAATTTGAATAATAATATTTGGCAAAGATTATTATTATTTTTTTGTTGGCTGATTTGCGCCAAGAAAAAATCAACATGAAACTTTTTTTTTTTTGCTTAATAATATAATTTAAAATAATAGCTTAATAATCAACCGAAAAATATTTAATTATAGAAATTTTTTCCATTTAATATTAAATAAGTGAAAATTGGTTTATAGAACCAATAATTTTTTTTTTTTTTTATTTTTTTAAATGTTTGTGGTTTTGTATTTTTGATGAATATTTTCTTGGCACTTCTTTACATACAAAACACAACAAAAAATTTTAATACCATGAGAAATAATTTTTGAATACTAGTATATAACAAAAATTATTTAAAATTAGAAATTCGAAAATAATTTTTATGTTGATTTTTTTTTTTGTTGATACTTCAATTACGTTAATTTATTAATTTGCGTAAGCAGAAAATGATTTTTTCTTAAATGTGTTTTGATCGAAAATATAATATCAATAATTTTTCAATGGTAAATCAGACAAAAAAAAAAAAATATGTTTTTTCATGTACGAAATATTTAATATGTAAATTAAATTTAGATACAAATAAAAGTATTCCGATATTGTCTGTCGGAATAGCAGAAATATATAAATATTTATAATTATAATTAACACATTTTAGTTAGAATTTTGTGTATATGAGATATTTTTAATTTACGCATTTTTTAAAGTACATATTTATTGTTAGTTTTCGTTGTTGTTGATAATTGGATTTAGATTTAACTAATCATAGTTATTATATAATTGAAAATAAAATATTAAATATAGTTCGAAATTATGAACAATCTTCTTCTAGATCTCTAAAATTTGTCAAAAATATCATTTACTATACTAAATTTTCGATTAACAATGCTTTGGACTGTCGATAATAGGTTACATTAAAAAAAAATCAAAATCTCTTTAAAAACGTTCGAAAATAGGAATAGAAATTTTTATATAAATTTAGTATACAGACAAATATTATGTTAATTTTTGTGTTATTCTGATATGATCGCATATTTTAATATGGTAATTAATTGAATGGTGAATAATTATGACATAACTTCCATAATTTCTTGACTGTAAAAAGATTTAGATTTGATTGAACTATAGTATTAATCGATATATAATGAAGACTACAGAAAACTAACAAATAAATGTTGAATTAATTAAAAAAAATTGAATGAAGATCGTTAAAAAAATAATTTGTCAATAAATTCTCTTTATAATTGAATTCGTCTACAAAATTGAAATATATTTTAATTTTATTATATCAAATAAATTTTTTTAAGCGGAAAACCAATTTGAATATTATTAAAAAATTCGAACCGATCTGTAAAACTAATAATTTTCAATAATTTTACTATTGATTATTATTACTTTTACCTTGATTACAAAAAACTAAAATTCTAAATAATAATTTTCAATATAAAAACTTTCAATTTCTCAATTTTTTTTATTTCATATAAAAAATAAAATAATAATGAAAAAAAAACAAACCACAGCCAACATAAAATTTAATTATGCAATAAAAAAAAATGTGTTAAATAAATAAGAAAAAAAAATAATAATAAAGAAACTTTTAAAAGTTGACAATATTTTCTGCGCTTTATATACAAAATAGTAAAAATAAAATCAATTTTTTCTTAAATTATGCACATAATAATTATTATTAGAAATAAAATATGAGGCACATATAAGAAGCACATACAGTAAAAAAACTGTCTTATATTTGACTTGTCTTTCAACAGCAAACTCAAATCTTGCGTAATTGAACAGTGAAGCGTACATAAAAGTTTTGCAAATTTCCACTTAATTTCATTAATTCGAATATTTTATTCACAAATCAGTAAATTAATTAAATTTTATAGAAGTTTTACTGTCAAATCAAAATATGTGTATACTAAAGTTTTCAATCAACAATGTTTGCTTTGGAGGGCGTTGATTGTGTGTTTTAAGTCGCGTAATAGCAGAAAAATAATAATAAGTAATATAATAATAAAATTGTATTATAAATTCAATTAATTATATGCGAAAAATGCAATGAGGACATATTTTTGTTTCAATAATATAACAACTAACTGGCTTATAGTTTTTAGTTTCTAAAGTCAATAAATGCAATTTTTGATTGGCTACAAAATAAAATTATAATAATAATCTCGCTCCACATTGTAAATTCAATCGAATTTTTTATAGATTGTAAGAAAATAATAATTGTAAATTTTCCAGTCCAATATTTTTATGAATTTAAAATATCATAGATTTTTTTTTTTTTTATTAGAAAGTTTTATTGTATATAATAATTTTTTTGAACAGAGAGTTTGCGCAGCAGTAGTAAATTTATGAGCTTAATTAAAAATTAGTTATAGTTTTATGCTAATTTTATGATAAGAATTTGTTAGAAAATTAAGATTTTTATAATAATGTTTATAGCAATTCACTTAATAAGAAATATATAAAAGTTTTGAAACGATATAAGCTTTATTTCTGATGGTTTAAAGTAATTTGAATCGTTTCTTTAGCTAAAAAAATTACAGGAAGAATTTCAAGCTCCAATATACAAAATTAAAGCTAAGTTAATGTAGTTTTAATCAAAAAATTAATAGAATCCTTCATTATACGAAATGTAATTCATAAAATTTCAAATAAAATTGTATTACAATAAAGGACTTATTCAATGTGCCAATTAAATTACAAAGTAAAATCCTTGAATTTCGACAAAAATGAAGAACTTTAGTAAAATGCCAATAAAACCTCAAAAAATTTTAAAATTCGTAATTTTCCAAAATTTATTTAACTAAAATTACAATTTTAACGACCGTAGAGTAGAGGATCACTAAATTATAAAAACCATTTATCGATATTTTATTTCACATAATTTCACAAACCAAAAAGTGAAATAAATTTTTTGTAGTAGCAGCGGGTGTCCAAATAAACTTTTCTTTAGTTTTTTTTTTCTGTACTAAAACTCAAACATTCATTTAGTAAACTCAAAAAAAAAAAACAACAAACTTTTTTAACACTAAACAACAACAAAAATTGAATTATTTCTAACATTCACTCAAAGTTTTTTAATGGTGGCTGCAAAAAAAAACCAAAAAATTATTTGTACTGTCGATCAAATCGGAGGTGAGGCGCGAAAGAGGTTCATTTATAAATCATTTATATTATTTATGTTCAGTTTATTAAAATGTCTAAATGGTGATGTGGTGATTAGGACTGAAAATATGCAATGAAATTATTATATAGATACAAAATATCTTAAGTGATATATTGGTAATATTCGAAAAAAAAATAATCGTGACAGCAAAAAAATATTTATATATACAAGATTTTTGGACACAAAATAACAACAAAAAAAAATTATTGGAAAAAGATTTTTACACAATTTATGTTCAGGAATGTAAAATAAATTGAAATTTAAATTGAAATTTTATATGTGAAAAAATATACATATTTGAATTTAAAAGTATGAGTCAAGTCAAGAGATTTTTTAAGTAGAAAATTTATAAGATTTTAAGTAATGATGTAAGACATAATAAGCTTAAATAATAATTTCTGTCATTTTATAAAAGTTTTGTTAGTTTTTCAGATAGTCGAATATTTAGTATACCATCTATGCTCTTTGACTAATTGTATATAGTCTACTCTACAGTCTCGTCCCCTTCTAAGGAAAATACTAAATAAATTTCAAAAATTTCCAATAGTTTGTAACTGACAAAATGATAGCTTCTAGATAATGTCCAATCGTTTCTCATCTTTAATTTTTTACTAAATTTACTTATTTTCGGTTGAAATATTTTACTAACGATCCTTTAAAATTATATTTTATGTCCTGCTATAGACACTTTTTACTTCAAATTTTACTCGACTTTGCTTACATCTCAATTATACCATTTTCGAATTACTCATTTCATATTAAACTATTTTGCATAATTTTCACTTAAATCTATATAATAAAAATGTAAAATAAAAGTGTTTAGGTATAGGAATTATGAAATAATGTTATGATAACTAATTTCTTATACACAATACTGACCACCCACCCCCGCTGCAAAACATAACAACTAAAATATTCGACCTTTATCAATCATCATAACAACTTTTTCTTTTTTTTTTTTTTTTATCTAATTAAAAAATATAAAAAATTTCATTTTTCAAATTCATAAAAAAATAAAATTACATAAAATTAAAATCCCACCTACAAAAAAAAAAGACCTTTCAAAAAATAAAACTAGCTTTCTACTAACCAATTATAAAACCCCCCACCCCAAACATATATATCTTCCCGGACCCAAACTCCCACTAAAATTGGTAATAAAAATTATGTCTTTATTAATTATTGATTGTATCTATTTTTGATAAATATTCGTAATCAATTTTCATAAAAAAAAACATAATCAAAGATTGAAGAAAATAAAATTGAAAGAAACCAAAAAAACCTGAGAAGAAATCATACTTTTTTTTTACATAATATAAAAATAATTAAATTATAAAAAGCATAATTTTCTGCTATTTAAATTATGTTTTAGTGTTTCTCTGTTTTTCTCAATGATGTCTCGTAAAAATAACAACGAAATAGCCAAAAAAAAAAATTGAATAAATCCGGTTTTCGATTTTTAAAAAGATTTAAATAATTATTTAATTTTTTTGACAGATTTTTAACGATGTTTGTTGTTGTTTTTTTTTGTAGCACTTTTGTTGACATTTATCTGTCAATTTAAATCTCAAAATGAGCTTTTTTTTGTTTAAATATAATTTTATGTAATATTATTATGATAATAATAATGTCACTCTACTTGTGCTTGTCCAATATATTTTTTTTTGCATAATTTCATTTAAAATTCAATTTTGCAATTTGTCTCGGTTTTTGATGTTGTCTATAAATTTCGAAGCATGTGGATATTTGATTTTATGGTTAGAGGGAATGTGCATCAATTAAGGAACCATCAGTCAAAATCATGTAAGATTATAATCAAAGAATGGAAATATTATCTGAATTTCATGAGTAGATAATAGACAAAGGGTCACTCTAGCTTCTTAAAAATATACTTGAGCTAATTTATTTTCAGGATTTTATCTATAATAAATATCCTTTTACGTTTAAGTTAGAATGTATTTCATCTATATTTTCATTATTAGTAACTAAATTGCCACCTAATCTAAATATACTCCACCTTCTTAACCTTACTAAATAAATATTAGGTGGGTCTCTCTTTAATTATTACTTTGTATATAATTTTGAACCACCCAGAATTTAATAAAGTATTTTGAACCTACATGAACCACAAAGTGAAAAAAAAAAATCAATATTCAATAAATTTATTATTGATTTAATAACTTGTCTTCCAAAAAAAAATTAAAAAACATTTTGATGGCAACTGAAAAACATCACAAAAAAAATTTGGTTGTTTTTTAATTCGCGCATAAATTTTGATTTATGATCGTTTAAAAGTCCACTGTTTGGTTTTTTTTCATGTTCGACCAATTTGAGTGATTGACAACACAATATCGACATTAGTAAATTCAACACATAAACAAAAAAAAAACAGGTATTTTTTTCCAAATTTTTTTTTCAATTTTTTACAAAACAAGAAAAATCTTCATTTTTTTGAAAATTATGTAAATTTTTGACTGACTTATGTAATATATTACGATTTCGATTGAAATAAAGACTAAAAGCCTAAGGAGATTATGGCAATGAAACATTGTTTTAAGGCGTCCTTGGATTAAAGACTCCTTAAAGCTACATAATATAATCCAATCATCACGCGCCCTGTACGTAACATCAAAAAAGAATTTTTCAAATCTATACCAAAAATTTATCTTATTATCACTTTTACTTCTTAGAATTTTAATCGCTACCATAAATTATTTTTAATTTAATAATTTTAATTAATTAATTTATGATTGTGATAAAATATCTTTAAAATAAATAATTCATATTAAATATGTTTTATGTCAATATAATATTAAATTAATATATCAGACGATTATTATGGAAATCCATTATTTATGTTTGAAGGTTTTAATGAAGTCGCACGCACTAAGTAATAATTATTTAAATAAATCATAAAAAAAAATGATTTAAAAGATTTTTTTTATACACTTATATGCTATGTGAATGTATGATTGGGGAAGAGATTGTGTGTGATAGTATAATTAAATAAATAAATATTTATCTATAAATAAATTTATAAAATGTTATATTATGACATTAAGAAAATTATAATATTGAAATTGATGACAGGGTTGAATTTAGGTAGAAAATCTTGTGAGGCTTCAATGAAATTTAATAAAGTAAAAATTATAATATTTTTAAGGTGAAAATTTTATCTGATTTTAGTATACCAGATGGAAAATTTATAATTAAACAATTAGTGAGATAAAATTCTTACTCTAAATTAACTTGTAGTGATAAATTGAAGATTTGAATTTAATAAATTAATAGAAAACTTTATGAATTTTAAAGTAACGTTTAAAAATTATCATCTAATTTATAATTACAAAATTTCTGAAAAATGAGTGTCACTACCTAGAGGCTTATACCACTTAATCTCCAATTCAACACTGTTCAATTTCCAATTTTAACTCTCTCACTCCCGTCCCCAAACGATTTCCATCAACAATTAAAATAATCAACACTACCACTTAATAGTTATAATCAAGTTTGTCTATATAATAAAAAAAGATTATGCTTTTAAATTAAAACAAGATTACATGATTAAAATCAATGATAAAGCATTCATAAAAAATCTAATCATAATAATTAAATTTATTTGATTTTTATTCATTTTATAAAAAAATAATACATAGTAGTAATAAATAATTTTTTATTAAATTAAATTATTATTATTAAAAAATAAATGTATTAATAAAAATAGATAAATAATTTGTTCGTTATAATCTTTTTTCTATATATAAAATATGATTGGAGGAGATTTTTTTTTGAACATTATTTTCACAGTGGAAGATGTCAAAAAAAAAATATTCAATAAAATTTGAAAAAAAATAAAATATATTTAAATTAATTTATAGGAAATTATGTTGTGTTAAAAAAAAAGTGTTGAAAATAAAAATATAATAAATTTAATTTCCATGTTTTTTTTTTTATTATTTTTAATGAATTTAGTTAAGTGATTAATGTCATATTTATAATCAGATAAATTTTTATTTCAAATATATTGACAGAAAATTTATTCAAATTTTTGAATCAAAAATTTAATTTATTGCTATTAGAGCGCCATCAATGAAATAATTTATTAATTTTTGGAAAATTTGTTTTTTTTTTTTTGACGGAAGTGAAATTAATAAAAATGAAGAAATTTGATATGTGTTAAAAATAATATGAATTTTAAGGTAATTGTAGAATAGTGTACACTTTATTGTGGACAAAAATGAATTTGAGCCTCGTAGACTTGCTAACACTATTTTTGCCTATCAACTGAATGAATATTAAATCAATTTTCTGAAGAAATTTAATAAATTTTCTGAGCATAAATTGTAAATATAAATTGTTCAGTTTTCTATTAGTTTAAATACGCTTATAGCTCAATTTACTTATCCTAAATTTGCTAATTTATTACTCAAATGCTGTTAAGAACCAACACAATCTCTTCAAATCTCCTATTAAACTATATTTGCAAATTTACTTATTTAATTATATTTCTATATTTGCCAATCATCTCTTATGTGCCTCATATAAACCCAGACTGGGTCAAAAACTATACTTTTAAAGTAGCTCAATTATTTACGTTTAAATTACTATTTAATTACTTACTTTAAAAAATATTACAATTGGCTAATAAATTAATGGACTTCGCTTACCTGCAAATAAAATAGAAAAAAAAAATTAAATTTATTAGAAAAAAATGTTAAATAAATTTTTTTTTTGTTAATATAAATCAAATTATTACAACACAGAAACAAAAATAATATCAATAATTTAAAAGGAAATGTCGTCTAAATAAACAGAAAAATAAATATAAATAACAAAAAAAAAAAAAAATCTAAATATTGACTTATTACAAGGTCGCGCAAGTCGCAAGTAAATAAAATTCTATGTAAAAAAAAAATTAAAATTAAAATTTTAAGTAAATAATTGAAGAAAATTATAATAACAACAGAAAAAACCTAACCTAAAATAACTGAAGTTAATCGTTTATTTTGGGGCCGGGGTAGTTTTGAAAAAAAAAAATATTACAATTAAAGCTTAGCAATAATTTAGTACTTTATTTTTTATATATTTTTTTTTTTGAAACTGAAAATAATAAAAATTGTTTTGTTGAACGCGTAATTTTATTCTTTTTAAATGCTATTTTTTTTCATATTGTTTAAACTATTCGCCCTTTTGATCTTAAAATAAACAACGAATAAAATGAAATTTTTAATTTTATCATAAAATGCAAAAAAATATTCTATGAATTAATGATTTTTATTGAGCAAATGTTAAAACGATCTTAATAGGTTGAAGCTGTCATTATGTTCCACCAAAATTTATAGTTGACATAAATAACTGGTAGAACTCTTTGGTTTGCTTGGTTTTAAGTACATATTTTCATCTCGGAGCTTTGAAAGCTATTTGTACTTTAATATCAATGACATTACTTATTTCTAAAATAGATGACGCTCCCATAACTCAAGATTAACTGATGAACTGATCGATTAACTGATCTTGTCCTCCTAATACTTTTTGAGAAATGTCCTTGATAGACAATATTGTGGCCTAAGATCATGACTATATCTTGAAGACTAGGCGACGTCAGTGAAACTTTGTTCTTTTAAGTGCAGGATAACCGCAGTAAATAAGCCGTGATAGCAACTATTTATTGATGATGGGTATGCCAAAACATACAGCATGAATTTCAAATAAATCGCCTGTTAACAATAATACTAATGAAACTAAAAACAATTGTAAACTATCAATGAATTATATTATTTAAAAAATTCTAACAAACCCCTTTAATATCTTTCATAAACTATATACTAATGAATAATAAGATATATCACAACAAAATATGACAAATTATTCGTGTGATATAGATACTTAGATAGAGATAGACAAAAAAACAGCAAAACATTAAACAGTAATAACTTCTGTTGATGCCGTGAACTGATCTGATAAAACAGTAACAAAAAAACATACAAATTCAGTTGTTTATGTAACAGAGCTATTAGAAAAATATTAAAAATATGGTATACAAAAAAAAATGAACAATTATTATTTATATCTGTAAGCAATTTTGACGCTTCAAATGGCAACAGACATAACAAACATTCAAAAAAATGGAAAAAATTTTTTAAACCTATAAAACGAAAAAGAATCAGATTTGTCACTTAGATTTTTAATGATCATTTTTTTAAACATAAATTTTAGTTAATTTGTTAATTAATTGCTTAATAATAATTATTAGTTAAAAGTTACGTAAATATTTCTTAATGATTACTAATTAAATATAAGAATTATAATATTGACAGAGATGTCATCGAAATTTATTGATATTGTTAGATAATTTATAAGCTTTTTTAATTGATTTAAATTTAATAAATTTAATATGGTAAAAAATAAATTAATTTGCACTGTAAGGAAATTTATTATCCTTTCAATCAAAATTTATATAGTTAATCTTTTTTCAATTCAAAATAGTCGTTTTATACAATTGAAAAGACAAAACCTTTGGTAAAAGGATGAATTTGAATTGTAAAGAGAAAACATTTTATTTTGACTAAAACCAAATTAAATTATGAAAAGACCAAATTGACTAAAAAAATGGTATATATGATAAATTGTCAAAATTGTCAAAGTTCCATTCAACATTTCGTCAAAATTTGATACAGAATTCCATAATTTTGACAAATAAGTTTGACAATTCTTAAAATTAAACTTTGTACTTGACATTTTTAACAGTGTATTCCTTAAAAATTCATATTTATATAATACAATTTATTCATTTAACAAAATTTTTATATTTCAAAAAAAAACATAAAACCTCAAAAGATAAAAAAAAAATTTTTTTAACGTTTGTCAATTAAATTGTCAATGTCACATCATAACAAAAAAAAAAAATATTATTTAATCTCTTTAAAAAAAAATAATAATGATTAGTTTAATATTTATGCGCATACTAATACACACCACCAACTAAATTAACTGCCTTACACAGTCAAGTACCAAAAAATTTTACAATATTCATAAAAAAAAATCTAAATAAAATTATTAAAAAAATTAAAGTACATAAAAAAAATAATATTTTTCCATTTTGTTAATTTTTTTTTTTTTAGCTTTTTTTGTTTCTTGTGAAAATGAATTTTTTTTTCTCACATTAATTGCGTGCAAATAATAATTTTTTTTTATTTATTTATTTATTTATTTATTATTTATTTAAACAAATTTTTTTTTATTTATAAATATTTGTGTCACAAATACATTTTTAAATACAATGAAAAACTTGTGACACTTGTTGATAAGAAACATTTTTTTTTTTTTTCATTTTAGAAATAAAAATTTTATCAACTGATTTTTTTGGGTTTTTTGTATTTGTGTTTGGTTTTTTTTAATAATTTTTAATTATATTATTAAATTTTTATATTGTTTTTATTATAAAATTTCATAAATTTATGAAATTTTCTAAAACTTTATCAGAATTTTTCTTAGTTTAGTAAAAAAAAGTAATGACAATTTCAAGAATTATTATCAAAAAAAAAAAATTTTACCAAAAAAAAAAATTGTGTTGTTGGGACCCTAAACACGAAAATTAAAAATAGATAATGACACCAAAAAAAATTTTTTTGGTATAAAGACGAAACAAATTTTTTTTTTTTAATCTAAATTTTTGATAACGATTAAAATGGTTTGTGTTGGGGTTGATGAGCGGCTTTGGATCAAAAAGAATTTTTGCTTTTTTGTTAGAAGAATAAAAAAACTAAATAATTAAATAATTAAAAAAACCTTTTGTCACTTCATTTTTATGGAAGTAAATACAGAAAAAATAAATAAAAGAGTGATGATATATTATCAAAATTAATTTAAGATAATTTCCGTATATTAATAAAATTTAGTTTTGGGTTGACAAAAAAAAAAAGAGACGAGATTAAAATTTATGTTAGAAGATAATCTAATAAAAATGATAATTCCATGAAATTAATTGAAAATTAAGAAAAATTGTATTTAAAATAGTAAAGTCAATTTATATTTTGTAATTTTAGTTAATTCTATTGACTAAATATTTCGATGGTGGCACTAAAAGTCTTCTTACTTCCACGACATTTCTAATTATCTTCAAAATCCAGATAAAATTTACGTTTGTTAAGTTTGTAAATTAGATTTAATGACCGATCAGATTTTACTTATCTAGAATCAATAAAAATAGTAAATTATATGCTACTTAAATATCAATTAAATTTAGTTGTCAATAAATTACTAAATTTTATAAGATTACACGAATAAGTATAAGCTTTTATGAGAGAGACAAAATTGACTGATAATATAGAAATTTATTTTATAGAATATTTCAAAAATAATTATGATGTCATCAAATGTGTTAAGTGATTGTATAATCATTTTATGAATTTAATAGATCAAATTCTTCATTTATAATTTGTTTATTTAATTTTGTTTTTATCAATTTGTAAAGTGATCCAGTCAAAAGTCTATTTAAAAAACGAATTTAGTTATTTATAAATTGCATACTTATTTATATTCATTAACTTGAGTTTTTTGCTATCTATATAAATTTCCCTTTTCATGCTTCTACCTTTTTCCGTGCTGATCATTTATTATCTAAATTTTCATCACCCACTCAAAAATTACTGTCCAAAATTTACTATATAATAAAAAAAATCATATAATTCATAATCATCATAATCATAAAAATAAATAAAAATTGCTGATATCATTTTTATACAAAAACCATTTTAAGATAGTTTCATCTTATTTATTTACACACACGAAAAAAAATGTGGCACGCGACTTTTCAGAAAATCTCGAGCTTCAACAAAATGTAAAAAAAAAAAAGATGATCAAATCATTTTATTCTAATTTAACATAAAATATCACATAACACAAAATATATGCATGACATAAAAAAAAACAATATTATGCTCGCCGTTTATTATGTTTTTGGTTATCTAATAAATAAATTTTGGAAAGTGTAGAAAATTATGTATGATGTTTTTTTTGTTGTTGTTAATCTTGTGACTTTTTTGATTATTAAAATCACCTAAAAGAAAATTTTAAACATATTTTTATGTATATAACTTTTCAAATTATTAAATCATTAAAAACCGTTCTCCAAGTTTTTTTTTTTATGTTTCTTCTGATTAAATTTAAATAAATAATCAAAAATGTTAATCTTTTGAAGACTATATAATTTACAAGCTAACAAGCATTTTAGCATAAATATACTATATGGTTAACATTAACAACAACAGCCACGGGAGAGAGAAGAAAACGATAAATGGTAATTTTTCATGAAAATTAATATGGAATTGGAATTGGAATTATAATTTTTAACGCGATTTTGTTGATCTTTTCAAAACTATAAAAATAATAAAAAATATTTATTTAAGTTATTATTATTTTTTAACACTTTTAAATTGTAAAGATATGTAAATATGCTTTTATATATTAAAATCGGGAAGCTTAAGTTTTTAATACGAAAAGTTGTGACCAGCGATTTTTTACGAGCCTATTTTTGAAAATCAATTTTAAGAATTAATTTAGTAAATTAAATTGAATGATTAAAAAAGCATTTGCTCCAGATTATCTCTGAAGATCCTTTTTGCATTTAAAAACGAATTCAATTATAGGGAAATTTTTAAATTTTAAATTTTACTGAAGAATTTTTTAGGATGATCATATTTTTTTTTTTTTGAATAAACACTGAAAATACATTGAAAAAATTAAAAGTGTTGATGAATCTGAATCGATTCTAAGATCTTAATTCGAATCTGGATCAATTCTAAAATCTTAATTCGAATTTGTTTGTTTAAAAAGTGAAAATCTTAGTGCAATTCGTTAGTAAATCATTGAGACTTGAACAATGTAATAGAAGATGATTGCATCAAAAGCATCTCTGGCAAATTCCAGAATTACTAAGGCACATACATATATTACTATAAATATATAGTATGAATTTAGTTTTTGATTAATTTGCTCTATTTACCTAATTAATATGTACCTTTTATACGATATCGCATAACATAGTTTTGCAGATAAAGTTGGTATATATAGAAAATTACCTAAATAGAAATAATTATACCTTAAACTTTACAATTTCTTGTAAACATTGGTTTGAGATTTACCATCAACATTAACTATTCTTTAATTTCAAATGAAAATCTTTATAATTCTCCAAATTAATACTCAAACATTTCCATGTGTTCATCTCCACATTCACAATAAAATTATAATTACAAAATTTATGCTTTATAATATTTTGATTGAAATGATCACAATTTAACCAATGGGGAGCAGCAATTTTCTTCTTAAAATTTTATTATCATAAATTATAACAAAAAAAAAAATTTCTTTCTTCTGTCCAAACATTTACAATAAATCAACAGTAAAATATTTTTTCGACCCACGACAAATCAAAAAAATTTCTTGTAAATCTTTTAAACAAGAAGAAAAAAAAAAAAGATAATTTTTATTTATTTAAATTTTATTTTTCTCCCCAATGTTTAGTCAACAAAGTTTCAAATTTTCTAATGTGGGAGCAACAAAAAGAATTTAAATTTTCTCCTAATAAATCTTTTAAGTGCGCCATTTTTATATAACAAAAAATTTTGTCTATGGTTCAGAGTTAGTAAATTAACAAATTAGTCAAATCTGTTTTCATTTTAGATTATTAAAATAATAAATTTTCCATTTTGTTTGAGATTTTTTTTTTTCGTATTGAAAATTTTTTTGTTGGAGAACATTTTGTCGTTTTTTTTTTTGTTGGTATTCAAATCATTTTTGAGTAATTTATGTCGCCTTAATGCGCATATAATATGAAAATTATATTTTGTGTGCGTGTTAACACAAACAGGTAGAAAAAATATCTATATAGAATCAGATTGATTTTAGGTAGTGTTTAAATGATAATCGCGCCGCCGCCGACGACGACGACGTCGACAAAAACAACGTTGACGTTTTAACGTTGAATGATCATTGTCATGGATGATAACGACACGTGATTTGATTTTATAATTTATTTAATTTTATTAATAATAAGTTCGTTTTTTTTTAGTTTTTTTTTTAATTATTGGAAACTTTTTTTTATGATTTAAGTTTTTTTTTTTTTTGGTTTTGGGGGAAATTTTTTCAATTTTAATAAAGTTAAAAATATAATAATAAATAAAATTATTTTGATTATTTGTTATTGAGTCATAAAATCAGAGCATAAGTGCAACATGGTTACACTGTAAAAAAAAATGTTAGACTTAGTTCTAAACCACAGTAGAAACTGAAAGACAACTGAAAAATCAATGGTCTATTAAGTTTTTCAAAGCAATCTTAGGATATTAGGTAATCGAAGGATCTAGCATTTTAGCTTGGTAAAATTGAAAATACTTCACATGACTATAGGAGTGTATAAGGTTTTTCAGACTGTTGTGCTTAGTGCGCAAACTTAGTGTGAAATTGCAAATTGCAAATTGCATTTAATTCACATTGATCAACTTTGGAAAACAAGGCGCGTGTTAGTTCTAACAATAACTTGATTATTGACAAAATTATTGCTTCCAAGATGGAAACATTCGCATTTGTCCTGTAGTTGCAGGATCAAAATTTATTTGGAACTATGATAATTCTCAGTTGAGTGGAATATTTGATGTCAAAAATCAGGACCCAAAATTCAGCTATAAATCAAAACGATTAAACTAAGATATAGATACAACTTTGCATTCTAATTTATCGTCCAATTAAATAATTTAACTAAAAAAAGGATCAAAAATTTATTAATTCAAAAATTCAAATTTGAATATTTTAAACCATTTTTTTTCCAACTCTTTATGATTAATGATCACTTTGTCGAATGTGTAATTTATGATCGTCTAGTATTCCAAATTAAAATATTAACGATGATTTTATTCTTTTTGTTTTGCTGGCTTGTTATTATTATGATAAAAAAATTTATTCCGGAATGATTTATATTTTATTATATTTTTTATTGACTATTATGACAAAACAATTTAATAGTCGAAACGCGAAATGTTTATTAAAAATCATATATTAATTTGTTTTCTTTGTTTTTTTTTTTGTTGTTTGTTTGTTTGTTTGTTTGTTGGGGAAGAATTTTAGTGACAAAAATATTAATTTTTTTTTTCGTTGTTGAGTAGTACACAAAAAATTATTGAAGCTTTAATTTTTTATATATAGCTAAGTAAATTATAATATCTGGTATACAAAATACAACAACTAACCTTACTGTCAATTATGTCTTTAATCTAAAGTTAAGATAAAATCAAATTATAATAATTTATTTTCTGTTTAGCGTGCAAAGATTTTTTATGACTTCATTTTATTTTCAAGTTTGTTTTTTTTTTTTTTTTTTGTTGAAAATTTAAAGGGAAGCAATTTTTAAAAAAAATATTGTCGTCTTAACACTTAATAAAACAAAACAGATAATGTGATTTTTTTAATTGTTATAGTCAGGAAGTTAAAAATAAGTAATGCCCTACAAAGTTTTCATTTTTTTAAGAAGTTATGATTTATGTTTAATACTTAGTCGTAGGTAGTTTTGTAAGTTCTTCTTTTGGATATGATACACTATTGTCATGAAGAAATTAGGTGGTATATGGCATGTGCCTTCAATTTATGACACGTAATTTGTTTTAGACGATTTTATATTGTCTTAAAAATGATATGATATTTAAATTCGTTCTAATTCATTTGAAATTTTATGTAAATTGGGGAAAATTAGACAAATGTCAGATAATATATATTACATAATCTGACATAATGTCAAAATATTGTAGATTTTGACACATCTGACAAAACAGAAAAGGTAAACACAGGTTAAATTTAAAAGAAAGTCAACACTAAATTGACTTTTTACCTAATTGATATGAAATGTTTTACAGAGATCGGAACAAAATACTACAGAGCAGCGTATACTATTACTATCTGAACAGTTATTGTCCATTGAGTGTCCAGACTTTATATATTCGCTGAAAATTCATAAATGATAATTTTGGTATATTTATAATCCAATAATTAATAGGTGCAGTCAGTTAATCTATGATCTCATTATAGAAAACACTCACATCACATCTACAAATGTTGCAATCATCAAGGTCATATTTAATATTACATAGAGTAGCAAACAAATTACTTAATTGGTTACTAAACTACTGAACCCTATCAACAAAAACAAAAACAAAAAAATTATTAATTTTTCATTCATTTATTTTATAGTTTGAAAAACAACTAATTTTTTTTTTTCTATATTTATATTTTTTGATCCCGGAAAAGCAATTAATCTCCATATTTTTCTTTTCCTACTAATATTTTTAATAATCTTAAAAAAATTTATATAAACAAAAAAAACAGTAATTTTAAAAGTGTATATATACATAAATACACCATTTTATATTATTTCTCTCTCCCAATGTAAAGTTTCATTTCAACTTTTGGCTACTTTAAAACACTTCCATGTTGTCATCATTAACATCATTTTGATTTTATTATTTTTCAAAAAAAAAGCTTCATTGATTTTAAAACATTTAAAAAAAAATATTTATTAAAATTTATAAAATTTTATTATAGAAAAATCCCTCGTCTCGTAACTAAAAAAAATTGCGTGTTGAGCAAAAAAAAAACAAAAGCAAATAAAAATCATCTAAATAATCTGAAGGTTATGCTCATTCATAAAGTAAGTACACATATAGCTTAGCTACATATATTTATCTAATAATTTACATGCCAAAAAATTATATTATTGTTATTTTTTCTATTTATGCTTCAAATTTCATTAATAAAGTACAAAGTTTCTGGTGAGTATTTAAGCTTTTTATGTTTAAAAAATACTCAATTATAAAATTTATGATTTTTTTTTTTATGAAAAAAAATCATAAAATAATTATAATATAATTTTCCTATTGTTTATATTTAATCTTTTGATTGGTTTTTGTGTAACTTTTGACGTATATTTTGTGTATATTTATCGCCCCAATGAAGCGTTAAAATGTGATATTATAGAGACAATGGGGACGCCATCAAAAATTAAACAAACAAAATTTGTTTATAGGCAAGGGAGTTCGGGTGATGACAACGCAGGCTAAACAAACTTCCTCGTGTATTAAATAGTCATATAATGTAAGTGTAAAAAAATTACAAATTGCTGCTGGGTCATCGATTATAATTATGATATTTCAAAGGTGGAGTACAGGAAAATTTAAATATTTCTTGTTTTTTTTTACAGTTTAAATGAGATAATTTACATCAACGATCAAATTAAACAAGAGGTAAATTATTTCATTACAAATTATGGTATAAAATATTTTTATTATATTCTTTTTACGTAATTTTCGATTTAAGTTTTTACTTACAAATAATTAAATGGAAATAATTTTAATTTTTATACATATTAAATTTTAATATCATAATTATAATTAATATTTAATCAAAATATATTTAGAATGATTATGTAGTAAATTATGATTTAATATTATAATATGTGAATAATTATAATTTTTTATGGTTTAAATTTAAATATTTATTAATTTGTTACATTATTAAAATATATCAAATTAATTTACGACGTATAGTAATGCAAGAGTACATAATAAAGTTATGAAAGATTAATCATTTTTGCCATAATGTCAAAAAATACAGGTAAAACTTTAAAGTATTAAAATATTACGTAATGTTTACGTTATATTTTAATGATGTAACATAATGTAACAAATGAAAAAGACTAGATTTTTATATACATAATTAATAATTTCTGTTAGTTAAGCAGAAAAAATCTATGAAATATTGAAATATAAATTATATGTAGCAAATGTAATACTTGTAGTAAAAAATGCAATTGTCGAATAACGAATTAAAATAGATTTTATTTAGGTAATTCTTCTAAGTAATTATGGTAGTTCTTATGTAACTTAATCTTCTATAAGATGATTTTAAAGAGAAAAATAATGTTATCTAATCTACTTCCATTTGTTACTAAATCGTCTATTTTACGTAATTATTAATCAAAAATTAATTAAAACTCTTATTAGCTCTTAATTCTATTATAATTTTTCAATAAATCAATTAATAATTTGTGGTAAATCTTTATAACTTTAAAAAAAAAAATATCAAATAATTATAATAATTAAAAGTAATTTTTTTCGTAATTAGAAAATTGATGAAAGTGTAACAAATTTGTACTCGCTCCACCCTGCAAAATATTACGTATATTTATCAATCATTTTTTTATTTTATAAAAAAGTTAATATAGTAAAAATATTATTGAAAGTTAATTGCACAGCCCCATGATCAAATTAAAACAATTAAATTTATTAGCTTTTTTCATTCACTTTATTACGTTTTTTTTTTTCTATCGAATAAAATTATTATACTTTAATAATAATTTTATATTCAATGTTTTTTTATGATGTGGTGAATATTTTTTTTTTTTTTATTAAACCCCGGGTGGTGACAACAAATTTCTCCCCTAAAAAAATCTATATAGCAAAATATAATTTTCCAACTTCAGTATGAATATTTCATTTATATTACACGTAATAAATTTAGTGTCACTTCTTAACGTGCTGGCGTTTACAGGATGTTTTTAAAGGATATTGAAAATTAATTAATTTTAACCAAAATATAATTAATTTTTTTGATATAAATTTCATGAAAATATTTTCAATTTTATTTATTTTCTAACAAAAATTTAAAACAACAAAAATATTTTATTTTTTTTTTAAATTAAGTTACATAAAATTTTTGTTCTGTTTAAATTGAAAAAAAAAAAGAAAAAATAATAGGAAATTCTAATTTGCAATCTGTTTAATATTTTCTTAAATAATTTCATCATTTTCCATAAAAACGAAATTTACAAATTATATTTTTTCTTTATTTTGTTTCTAAATTTTATGATTTTTTATTATTAAAATGTAAATTATTTTTACCTCACTTTAATTATTTTTTCCGCTTTTTAATCGACATTAAAATATTTTAAAAGTGTTCATGTACTTTTTTTTTGTAGAATTTGAAATTTAAAATAAATAAAATGTTTTTATTAATTTTTTATTTGACTGTTGTGGTTAAAAGGATGACATTTTTGTAATATATTTTCCAAGTCTTATTATTGAATATGGCAAGGATCTGAGATTAGATTAATATAAACAATTAAAATGTATAATAAAAAGTAAAATTTGTAGTAAAAGTAAAATAATTTTATGATTTTTTGAATTTTTTGATGAAATTTTGACATTGACAGAAATCATTGAAACATTTTTTTCTATTGGTTTTTTAATTTTTTTGGTTAAATAATTAGGCAAAAAGTACTTCAATTTAATTAGGCAAAGTATAAGTACTTATAAGTAATAATTAGATTATTACAAGATGGTCTCCAGAAAATTACCCAAAAAACTACACAAAATAAAATATCAATTAAACTCTTTCCAACAATCCCCCCAAAAAATTATCATAATTATTAATTAAATGAAATACGAAAATTACACACTAAAATTTTAAATTATTCTCTGTCGATAATTTTCTATCGACAAATATTTTGGTTTTCTATATTTAAAATTTTACATTTTGAGCCCAAAACAACAGAAAACCCCCAAAAAAAAAAATGTTATGCTAAAATAATATTAAATAATTTCTTGTGTGTACATTTTTTTTTTTTATTTATTTCTATTTGCCTTGGAATTTATTAGCTAAGATTTTTCTATTAAAAATTCTCTAAAATTTTGTTTATTTTTTCCTATTTTTGATTTAAAGAAAAAATAAAGTTTTGAATATTTTTTTTGTTTTTTTGTAAAAATGAATGAAAATTTTTTGTATTTTTCGGATATGATGAGATTTTTTTTTTAGTGACCATGAAAAGTTGTTTTTTTTTCTTCTGTTGCTGTCGGTGTATTTAAGAATTTTATAGCTTCCACAAACAAGTTGAGCAAAAAAAAAATTATGTTTCTAAACAGAATCAACAAAAAAAAAAAACTTATAATGAAATTAAATTTTCTGGCCTTAATTATATTATTGAAAATTACTGATTTGTGGGTGAAGAAAAATTGAGGAGGGGGAAACGTAATTAACAACACACCAAAAAAAAAACATTCTTTTGATTTTATTGTGTAAACAAAAATTTAAAAGATTTTCCAAAAAAAAAAAAAAAATTAAATTATTATAAATAAATTTAAACTTTTAGTAACACAGAAAATACAAATTGCATAAATACAAAATTTGATAATTTTATTTTTGGAATTATTATTGGAATCACTAAATGGCTAAAAGCTAAAAGTTTACTTTTCAATATAATTAATAAATAAATATGTTTGAAACGAGTGGATCTTCATTAAATTTTATTGGAATTTTGTGGAAAATCATTTGAAAATTCATTTTCACAAAAATTCTTAGAAATTAAATTAATGAAGATCTCTATACTTCGTTTCTACATCAGCTTTAAATATTGTAAAAATTTAAGAAATTAAATTCGGAAATATTTCTAATTTCATGAAAAATTGTAAATATGCCAAGGCAATTAATATTATATTTGATTGAAATTCCTTATTTGTTGCAGAATTATTATATTAACGAGTAGTTTAATATAATTATACAATAGAAAATGTTTATGTATGTAATTATAATTATAACATAAATAATGCCGAAGGATGGGACAGGGATCCACAATCCTCCTGAAAAAAAAATGAAGCAAGAATAAAAATTTGATTGCTAAAAATTGAATTTTAATTATTCGAATTAGTTAGCATGTTAATTAAGAAGTACGATAACATGAACTGTTAGTTAACAGTAAGAGAACAGTCTTCCTTTTGTAAGTTTCAATAATAACAGAAACTTAACAGTTTCATAGAAGTATTTTACTATTATTTGGTCAATGCTATTATAATTAATGGTCAAATTTTATTAAATATTTTATACAAATTAAGTTTATTTGTTGGTAATAAAAGGTAATTGAAGAAATCTCTGATAAATTTAAACTGAAACAGGTAAATGACAGTCGAAACTCATTTTTTTTTGCATTTTTCTGGTAGAATTGTGACTGTAACTTGTAATGCGGGACATAATGTGACAAAATGTTTCAGATCAATTATAATATTTTACATTTTAATGGCTAAGAATTCCTTGTCACAGTATAATGTTCCTTTTGTAGCATATCCTTGGAATATGAATAGATTTTCTATTTCTACACTAAATCTTCAAACAAATTTCAACATAATTAAATAAACGAGTATCCGCCCGCCGCCCCACAAAAAAAAAACCAAAATTAATCACCAAAAAATAATTTGGTGGTAAAATTTACCTCTTGAATTTATCTATAAAACTTTTGACATTTTTCTTACCTTCCCCAATTAAATTCAAAAAAAAAATTATATTATCTTTTAATAAAATCATTTTTACCATTTTTCTTGTACACTTCAAAAAATAGCACCAAAAAATTCTTTTTTCTGTCACTTATTTTTTTATTTCTATGAACTGGAAACAACAAAAAAAAAACTAACAATTTTTTTGAGGTCATCCTCTAATAAATAAATAATATTATATAGCACATTCTCTCAAATACTCTCAAATAACAAATAATAATAATTTTATCTAGGTCAACTGGAAAGTTCATTTACAAGGTTCCCAAAAAATAAAAATTTATATACGTAAACACCAAAAAGCAAAAAACCTACTCCATAGCAAAATTATTACACTATTAACTAATCTCGAAAGATTTTTGGTATACAACACAAAAGAAACCTAAAAGTGTTTTTTTTTCTGATAAAATTTCGTAATTCATCAAAAAATTGAATTTTAAAATTTGTTTTTTTCTTGTATTTGTTTGACATTCGAAACCATTTTTTGAAAAACTTTCAAAAAAAAAAAAAAACCGTTTAAAGATTTATTATTTGTGTACCAAAATATGATAGTGACCATTAGGTACACTAAGAAAAAAAGAAGAAGAAAAAAACGATATTTGAATTTTAATAATTTATTTTTAATAAGTAATAAATATTACAATTTTTTTTTTCTATGTTTGCTTCAACAATAAAAATAAAATAATGCAAAAATTATGTATTCATTCCTCCATGTTTTTTTGTTTTCATAATTGAAATTACGCAAAACGTAAAACAAATAATTGCCAATAAAAATAATAATCACCGCGCGCCACCAACTTTTAACCCTGGATAAATGTACAACAAAGTTTACTATTTTATTATTATATCTAAAATATCGTGTAATATGATTTTTTATGATTTTTTTTTTTTATGCTTTTGTGTAGACTTTAAATTTTTTTAAATAAAATTGCGATTGTGTTTTTTAAATTTTTTTTTTAATTTTAATTTAAATTAAGGTTCGAAGAAATACTCTGAAGTGGCTCTTTTATATTTGACTATAGAAAATAATAATTTTAACTTTGTATCTGAATATGTCAAGGGCGTCCAAAAAAAATTTTTACACACAACAACAAAAATTTTTAATACAAATAATTTTACTAATTTATAAATAAGAAATTTTGTTACTCGAATTATCCAAAAAAAAAAATTTGCTTTTAAAAATTATTAAACAGAAAAAAAATTTGGACCATCTTTGATAATTTTGTGGATGGAGGAGGGTGTCAATCGAACGAGAAAATGAATATGCAAAAAAAAAAATATGTATATAAATTAATTATAGGAAAGTGTTTGCCAAAATTTGGGCTAATTTATACTATCTAAACAGCTTCAAATTCAACGATCTCTCTGGTGACTCAGATTGTGTTGAATTTGTGAAGCTCCAAAGCAAAAAACTGTTGTGAAGAATTTTGATTTTTTTTCTAAATTTTTGTTCATAAATAATTAGTTTAAGGAATTTCTTTATCGCTACATAAATAATCTGAAATATTTTAATTAAGTGTGAAAGGGGGAGACTTTGACTTTAAGCAAAGATCATTTAAATTAATAATTGTACATAATTTATATGTATATGATTTTTTATTTTTATAGTTTAACAAATTTTTTTTTGGTTTGGATGTGGTCAATAAATTTAGCAGCTAATTATACAAATTTTCATAAGATTGTTTTGGGTGTAATAAATTTTTATATCAGACGAATTATGATTTTGGTGGACGTTTAATTTTTAGAGAGAATTTGTGTACAATAAAGTAATTTTTCATTTAGAATTTCAATTTGTTGATTTTATAGTGGAGACTGGAATTGGTAAAAGAGTAAAATGTAAAATTTTAATGGACAATTAGTCATAATCGCCTTTATTTGCGATCAAAAGTTGCAATTAAACTTACACAATTTTCTTTCTGTTAATAATAAAATTATAATATCCTTAAATATCCTTAATAATCAGATAAATCTTAATTATAATTTTCCAACCCTACACAAATTATTTTCCACACGCAATCATCTAAGTAATTTTCACTAATTTCCCGAAATAAAAATAATTTGTTATCAACAAACATTTTCAAAAATTGCATTTAATTTGTCATTCTTTTTTATGTTGCAAGAAAATTCTTCGTTTGATCATCATCATTTTTTTATGTTTTACTTTAATTTCTTGGAGACTTTTCTTCTCATGAGAACCAAAATAAAAAATACCATCTATACAACATAAAACTTGAAATATATCAACGCAATGTAAATAAATGTTTACGTATATGGTGATATATACGACGGCGTTGTGCGTTTTTGAAGCAATTTAAATATGTTTCGCACAGCATCAACAGGTAAAAAACAAAACAGAGAAATTATATAAGAAAAAAAACAGCAACATAAAATAAACATAAAAATTCGCAAGGTAAGACAACAACAACAAAAAAGATTTGTTTGAAAAATATTATTTTTTTTTTTTTAGTTTTTTAGTTTTCCTTTTGGCATTTGTGTAAATTCACAAATACAAATTTAAATATTTTACACGGAAACGCGCTGAATACGCGCGACAATAACTTGTTTAAC
This sequence comes from Empis stercorea, assembly GCA_949752835.1. Taxonomy (NCBI): domain Eukaryota; kingdom Metazoa; phylum Arthropoda; class Insecta; order Diptera; family Empididae; genus Empis; species Empis stercorea. Next base: position 4,149,543 of record OX457085.1, read on the forward strand.
CGGTGAGGGAGGGCAAAAGCTGTTGTTGTTGTTTTTATGATTTCTGTTTTATATTTTATATTCTTTTAATTTCAAACTTTGATTTTTGCTATGTTGAACCTTTAACAATAATCAATGCGCGCAGCATAAATGCGCCTCTAAAGACACTAAAAACAAACATAAAAAAATGTAATAAAAAAAGAGTGTAAAAAACAGGTCGATATAAGAAAAAAATATTATGCTTGCATACATAGAAATATTAAAAAGTGTAATAACACCACAAAAACAAAACCAGAGAAACAGAAAAAAATATAATTCCATAATCGTGTATAAATAAATAAAAATATGAAAAATAAAATAAAATATTTATAATCGTAAAATGATCGGTTAAAGACACAACAAAATTTTCAACATTAAAATGTTTTTTTTTTTTTTGATAAAACTTGAATTATTTTTTATGTTGAGGTCGTCATTGTGGATTTTACAGCGCAGAGAACCATTTTATACACTAACTATATATTAAAATCACATAATGTGTTTAAAAATGACGAGGTTATGTTATGCGAGATATTACTGGTTTATTTTACTTATATTTTTCTGGTGATATTATAAGCCCCGACAGTTTCGATGGCCATAGTGACAATCGAACATAAAATCCATCACTTTACCAGAGAAAAAATATATAAATATAATATAAGAATAGTCAATGTTGTTAATATTGAAATTGGAGATGAAGGAGTTTGCTGTGAGATATGATTAAGACTTGGTTTCAATTATAGAACAAAATGGACTACTTATAAATTTTAGTAATTTCGAAAAACTTTAGAAGAAAATTGAAAGTTTTTTAACAAAAAATATTGAAGCAATTAGAATTATCCTTAATTACATCCAATAAATATGTCATAAATTTCGTAGGAGAAAATCAAATTGAATTTTAGTACTCATTTTGTTTTTAAATAATTTAAATGTTAAAATTTGTGGTAAATGAAGAGAAAACTATGATTAATGTATGACAAATTATTGATATTTTCAGGTCTAATTTAGTCCATACTTTCAGTATAGATAAAAGCTATCCAAGAAGCAGTATATGCTTGGTATATTAAAATGCAAAGAATTGAATACCAAAGCATCAAAATTATATGGTCTACAGTAGTATGTGCAGGACAGTTAATGGAAATGGACCCTAAACTAGCTAACATAGTGGCAACAAAAAATTTCCTTCCATTTCTAATTTTTATCACAATTGTAATTAAATAACCGAAGCTACAATTTTAAACAGATCCTAATTTGTGACAGGATTAAAATTAGTGAATAATTTCACAGTATGCTCATCAGAGTTGTAGAAGCTATGGTTAAGCAGAAAATTTTGGAGCTGATTGTCAATTGTTGTATATTATTCGTTCGGCAAAATGTCAAGAAGAACAAAAAGACCGATGACTAATAATATCGAATTTTCAATAAAGTATTAATTCTAGAACAGAACAAAAATTCCGCCAACAAAATTAGCGCTTCTGTTAAATTTATAAGCCGATTATTTCCACTACTTTTCAACAACAACAAAAAATTGTGTTTTATGAATCTGGTAGTTTATTAAAAATTATTATTTGGTGTGGTTAGAAAAATATATCGTTTGTTTTTTTTACTTCTTTCTTCTTTATTTCTTATATGATTACAAAAAAAAAAATATGAAATTGTGATCCCACCATAACGCCAATCACTTACATATACAATTTTCTTGTTGTTGGTTGTACACAACCAACAATCATTCGCCTTTACCATATCCAGGTAACAAAATTAAATAAGTGACGGGGTCCACCAAAACAATCTTACATCGCACTCTTTTAAAAAAGTATCATAGCAGTAAAAAAAAATAAAATTTAATATATTAAACTTTTTTTTTTTTTCGTTATTGTTTAAAACTTAAGAAACAGAAATGATTATGTTTCTTATGTTTTTGTTATGTTGGGCTCTTTTTTTTTTTGGAGAGGAGAAAACAGGCCAAATTGATTGACAGATCGATGAATTATTATTAAAACTATTATCGATATTATGGAATTTTTTATGTTACTTTGTGTAAAATACAATTTTTTTTCTACCTCCTCCTAAAAAAAAATTAAATCTTTTATTTTTTTATGCTGTGGTTATTTTTTTCAAAGAAGTCTTTTTTTGGTTTTATTGAAGCATATAACATAATTTTTATTTTTTTAAAATATAATTTGGAATTAAAAAAAAAATTTATTGAAAATTAAAATTAAAAATTTGATTGAATTTTTTTCTGATGGAATTTTTTATTTTCTAAAAGTTGAATTTTTTTTGGAGTTTATTGAGGAAGGCGAAATTTATTAATATTGAACTATAGGAAGAAAACTATCTAGGAGAAATTATGTTTTCAGATTATAACAAAAAATAGTTTTTTTTTTATTTTGTATTTTGAAAGGTAAATTTTTTTTTGTTTTTAAAGGAAATTGTCAACAATTTTCTTTCACTTTACTATATTCACGCGAATGGTTTAAAAAAAATTTAATATCATAGCAAAATTAGAGAGTTTATTAAAGTAAAATTGTAGCTGTTACGAAACTTTTCTTGTTATAGGAAATTATAAAATGAGATTTATATCAGAAGAGCAATTTCTTGCATAATATTTATACATAAAAGTTTTGTGTTCAGTTTAATTTTCGAATGAGATTATTTAAAGAAATTAAAATGCAATTTTAACATTCAAAAAAAAATATTTTTTTTTTTTGAATATTGAATAGTTAGCCTTAAATTTAACCCTGACACAAAATCAAATTTTTAGCTATATACTCTCCAGCTCCACACTATATAAATTGGTTCTATTGAAGCTTTGTATTATGAAGGAATTTGCAAAAATATGCAACAAAACTAATTTATTTTGCAATGTTATCTAATAATTTAATTAAAATCGAAATTAAATGAGATCGGAAAGAAATAGTCCAATAGTCCAATTACTTGGGTATACACAATTGATTAATGAAATCCGAAAGATTATGATATAAATCGACAGTATTTTCTGCACTATTAGTCTGAAACAGGTGCTGTTAATCTTCTTCTATAATTTTGCCACAAATTATTCGAAATTAATTTACAATTGATCCTATTTTGGTGCTTGGTAACTAAGAAATTATATGATTTATCAATAGTTTTGTATTCGAGGCTCGAGGTTATATTTAGTTTCTTGTTTATATAATGTCTTTTCCTTGTCTTTGATTGATATTCCATATGTCTACGATGGAAACAATGATGTACAAGCTGATGTACAAAAATTCATAAAAATCTCTGGAAATATGAGATCAAGTAACCCAATCTGAGTACTTAAAATAGTGTTTGCACTACTAGAGTTTCAAGTCCACTTTATTGGTTATAATAATCATTTAGTAAACATAGAAAAATAAACTGTCCTTAAATCCTGTAAATTATTTTAATACCATGGAGTGTGCCAGCACAAACGTGTAAAGGCAACAGCAACCGATGCAAAAATATTAAAAATTTCAATTTCTTAATTTCTTTGATTTCTTGGACAACCTGTAACCAACTACCCTATTTAATTATCATCCCCCCATGTTAAACAATTAATTATCATCCCCCCATGTTAAAAAAATTTAATATCAACACTTTCTTTAAACAAAAAAAAAACGTGCCAATAATTTATCTGTCATCATTTAATTATTTTATTATTAATCATAAAAACAAAACAAAAAAACGTAAAGAAACTTTAGAAGAAAACAGTTTTTTTTAAAAAAAGATTTTTCGTAAATAAAAAGTATCTATAAAAATTAATCTATGTAAAATACTGTTATATCATCATCATGGAAAAAGAAAAACTTCTTGGTTGTTGTTGCTGTTGTTGTTGTTTGGAGATATTTTTCCGCTTTTTTTCTGTTATGTTTAATGCTGCGCAACGGAATATCTTTTTATTTGTTGTTCATCATTATTTATTATTTATTTTATTATGATTTTTTATGAGAATTAGAATAATTTTGTTCGCATCTCTTACTTAGTGTGTGGAGCTTTCAAAATGAAAGAAGAAGAAGCAGCAAAAAATAGCAACAACATAAACATAAATAAGCAAAAAAAAGTATATCTATACATAGAATGAGTGAGCATAAAAATATGTGATAGTTTTTTTCTTCTTAAATTTAATATTTTACAATATTTTTTATTATATACATAAATAAATTTTGAAAAGTCAGCGAACTATGCGATGGTGAAAGATAGATTATTAAATGCCAGTTTCAATTTATAGATATATCAAGAAGCGTCGAGAATTATTTTTTCCATATTTACAGCGGGAAATTTCTTTATGATTTTGTTGAAACTATTTTTTTTTTTTTGCATATCCAACAGATAATTTGAGAAAGCGTGTAATTTTTTAATAATTCATTTTGGTTTTGTTGTTGTTATTATAAATTGGGGAGTTATTAGCGCCATTAAAATTAGTTTTTTTTTTTTTGGAAGATTGAAAACAAAAAAGAAGAAGGTTAGAAAAAATTGATTTAGGTAAATTAAATCTTGGGAATTTTTTTTTATAGGATGATTGGTAAGAGAATAGATAAGAGATTTTGGGTAAAAGAATTTTTTTTGGTAATTATTTTTAGAATGGATCATTATTTCATTTTGTTTACTGTAATGAAAATCATATTGTTCTCTTTGTCTGTAGTTGGAATTTTTTTTCTTCAGATTATTTTTAAGTAATGCGATAAGCTAAAAAAATGAAAATTTTGTTACAATTAAATAATTTGTCTGTTAAAATTTTAATGTTGTCTGTTAAGAGTCCAAATAAACCTAAAATTTTACTGTAATTTACATAAATTATTAATTTTCGACAAAATTATTGAACGTTCTATAAAATTAATTTTAAAATTATTATAAATATTTAAATTTTTGGATTAAATGAAGAAATTAACAATTTAATTGTCATTTTTGTTTGACGAAATTTGAAAAATTTAATTTTTACTTTTAATAGTGAATTAATTAAAAGAAATAATGATAAATTTTTCTTAAATCTTGAATGCAATTTTGTAATAAATGACGTAAATGTTGTCAAAAGTAATAATTAAAATATTCTATATAGACAGGAACAATAAATTTGTGTACCAAATCTAAAATTTTTGACAAAATTCTTGAGATTTTTCATGATCCTTGACAAAAATATTTACGTAATTTATTTAAAAAAAAATTATTATAGAATTTTATTAAGTTTTTCACTCTTGCCAAAGATCAATTTAAATTAAATTTACGTAATTATAATTAATTCTCTAAATTCTAATAGTAATTTACTTACTTCCTTCTATAACTTTCATGTTACTCAAAAATTGATTTTCAGTTTTTTTTTCCGAAATACTAAATAACAATATTATATTTCACAATTATTATTAAAATAATTATTGTCATAAAACTATATAAATACTAAAATAGTAAAACAAAAAAAAAATTCGTAATAAAAACTGCACGTGTTACATGAAATCACTTTACAAAAAAAATTTCCCAATTGCCACTACAAATATCCGCTAAAATCTAGTTTAAAAAATAACAAAAAAATTGCAATATATATACAGTCAAACTTTATTAACTCGAACTTCATTAATTCGAAATATCAGCTAATTCCCTTAATCAAGTTTAATTTGCAATTGAATTTCTTTAATTAAAATTCTCTCTAAAATTTCTCAGCTCCTTTGCAAAGTCGACTTATTGAAGTTTGACTGTCACTATTTTGTCACTAGAAAAATGAACTATTTTTTGTTTGTTTTATTTTAGTGATAAAATTTATAATTAGTTGTGTTATTTCAAACAAACAAACTTAAATATTATAGAAAAATTAGTATCTAACTGATAAGGAAAACTATAAATAAAAAACCCAACACCACCACACAAAATTAAATGTGAATTTGAAAACAATGAAATTTTGTGTGATTAAATGTTTATAAATAAAAATTTTAATTTAAATTATTGCAAAAAAAAAAAAGCCCTCAACTACATTTTTATTATCTACTCGACAAACTCCCATTCGCCCTTCATCCCTTACACTTTTGGAACAACGACCACATAATCTATAGTAGACGTGAGAACGATTTTGTATTTTATGTTAAAATAATTAATCATTTTTTTTTATATCAAGTGAAAAATATAATTCACTTGTCGTCATCAAAACATAAATTTTGGGTGGCGGAATAAATCAAAAGAAATGAAAAAAAAAATTAATATATTAAATAATCACAATAACAAAAACGAAAAAAAAAAATGATGAAAAATAAAAACCTTTTTTATTATAGAAATTTTTTTTTTTTATGTTATTGTATCTTTCAGATAAACGAAGGACGGCGGTTTTTTTTTGTATCTATTATTGATTCATAGGTGGATTTTCATATATATTGTTTCTATGCGTATATAATTGCATGAAAATATTATATTTTTTATAATAAATAATATTAATAATAATAATAATAGGAAATTTAGAGTTGCTGCTATCATGTAGGTCGATCCCTTTTTCGATATTATCTATTTTTTACCACAAATCGGTTAAAAAATATCAAAAATTATTGATAATTTTTGGTAAATTGATAGAATTAATAGAAAATGAGAGTAAAATTGTAGTAGAACTCTAGAATTACGATAAATATAAACTAGATTTCGTGAAAATTCTGCAAGAAAATTTAAGTATAATTTGAATAATAAATTTACAAAAATAGGAGTAGTAATTGAAGGAAATTAATGGAGATAATTCTAAAAGAAAGCTTCCAAATTTTAAATGCAATTCAGTTCATTGTATAATAGTAGAAATCTAATAATTTGTGGAGTAACCGAAATCTCGACATGATAATCTCAGAAATGATGGTGACTTGGTGACAAACTTTATCTTAATTCGTCAATTTACCAAAGGAAATTAATATAATTTTTTAATATTTAAAATAAAAACTTACATTTTTAGTTGATTATTAATTTGATATTTTAAAAGTATCTGATAAATTATAATGTGACACTCACCTGAAAAATATTTGAAAAAAAAATAATTAAATAAAAATTTTTGATAAAAATTAATTTATAAATATTTTTAATTATAATTTATATAAAATGCAATTGAAAAGTAAAATAATTAAATTATCGTGAACAATTTCGATAAGAAATGTAATTTTTTTTTATATAATTACTTCCGTTTGCTTTGTGTATTAAAATTTAGTCCACCCTTTAATTATGAAAAAAAGTAAAACCTGCGAGAAAAAAATAAATGAATCGGCGTAACAATCATTTAGTAGAGATTCAAAATTATTTTCAAATTAATGCACCAACAAACACAAAAAAATAAACTGGATATTTTTGGGTGTTCTTAATCTGAATGAGTTCTTCAGCACAAATTCTTTCGAATTTCACAAAAGTCCAGATACAAAAATACCGACTTTAATGATTTGTTTTTTTTTTTTTTTAAATATAAATTCTTATTAAAATTATATTCAATGTAATATAAAAAAATTTATAGTGATTGAAAATTCGTCGTATGTGGTATGCTACCGCCAATTAGAGAGAGAATATCATTCTTTTCTTTTTGTAATTTTGATTCGGTTCTTTTTTCTGTCTTCATTACTTGTGAAATTCTGTAAAGGTCGGATTACACTATTCGAGGAGAAGATGTAGAAATGTTGCTGGACGTTTAAGGATACAGGAAATTATAAATTTAAGGACAATTATGAAGTAATGTTTGAGAAATTTTCGATAAATTATTGGAAATGATTTTTTAGGTTTAGTTTTTTCCTAAAGTTATAGTCAATTGAAAGAGCATTTTATGGTATTTGTTATTAGATCTTTGATTTGTCAATTTTGTTTGATTTGTCGATTTTGTTTCAGATATTACTGAATAACTGATATAAAAACAGGTTCCCATGGACTATAAAACTATGTCAAATTGAAATACTTAATTGTTGCTGTTTTGAACCTGCAACTTAGTTCGAAATTTTATGAATAAACCCATTCTCATCGTCTCATTTTATTAGATTTAACCATCAAATGAAGCGAGACTCAAAATTTTGAAATGTGTCAACAATGTTCTTATACGTTTAACAGATCAACTAAATTCAATAATTAATATTTCTCTCCATTAAATTATCTCACATTACTAAACTAATTAAGTGTAATCCCATCTTAATCCTCTACTACCCTAACTAGTATTAAAAGATATTGAAATTATCTGGTTAATTCTTAAGAAAATTATTAACGAAAAAATACCTAAAATATTTACAAGAAAAAAAAATCTTAAAAAGAAGATTCGAAGAGAAGAAAACATAAATTTTTATTCTAATGGATTTTTTTCTTCTTCATTTTATATAAAAAAATGGTTAATCAGTTTTATTATTTATTTTCAATCGATGGTGAAGCGACGATCATTTGGCGCTCCAAAAAGTAATTTTAAAAAATATTTTATGGTTTTTTTTTTCTGTTCCTTATTCTTTGAAATATTAAAAATCGTTTTTTTTTTACATGTTCTTTTGAAATCAGAGAAAAATACACACGCAAATAATAAAAATCTTTTGAAGATATAAATTCTTTTTTTTACAAAACACTTGCAAAACGATTTTCATAGGCAAAAAAAGCATATAATAAACGAATCAACCGAAAAAGACAAAAGTGATACACGTACTCCTCATTAAAGTATCATGGATTTTCTTTTGTGAATAATATTCTTATAGATGTTTTTTGTTTTTCAGTTTTCTGTGTTATGTAACTCGGGAAATTTTGATGAAATTCAAGATTACATTAAAATTTGAATACGTTGTGGCTCAGACATTTTAGAGATGCAATCTGTTTTAAAGTACATAATTAAATCCAAAAATTTAAATCTAAAATCTGCTTACTGGATAAAATTGCTGAAATTAGTTTGCGGAGTAAATGATGAAATATTACAACAGAAGAAAATTTGGAATTAGATAAATAATCTATAATTTTCAGTATACCCAGCAAGGTAATAATGATTATTCTTAGTCCTCTACAAGGATACAAAATCAGCCATAAATTATATCGCAGTCATCAGTCTTTGATTTCTATGAAACTTTTCTGACATTCATTTTACTTGAAATAATCTCAAGTATTTTTTCCAAATATAAATCACACTTTCAGAATCAAATTGAAACATTTTCACAGAGAGAAAAATAAATTTTCTTAAACAAAAGTTGTTCGAAAGGAAAAAGATTTGAATTTTCTTGAATCAAAAATAGAAAAGATTTTTCTATATATTTTCCATCTATTTTTAAATTTTATAAACCAATAATTTCAATTTTTGTGTTTGAGTTTTTCATAATTTAAATATTTTTCTGTAAATTGAATTAAATTTGTGAACATGTAAAAATATTTGTGTATATGATCTTTTATGTTTGGGTTAATGATTTAATAATCATTTCTATTTTCGATTAATTATAAATAAATTAATTTAGAACAAAAATATTTAAGAGATTTTTAAAGAAATGTGATTCAAATATTTACAAAAAAATAATTATAGTTAAAATGAAAATGGAAGATAAATTGAAGAAGCGTTAAGAAGAAATCATAGAAAAATCAATTTAATGAATTTCAAGTGACAAAACTTGACATTCAATTGAATTTTCTAATTTGAAATTTATAAATTAGAGGAATAATCTTAAGAATAAAAGGACAATACAAGATTTTGTTTGATTGATTACATCAATTACAAAAGTTTTATTGAAAAAAAATGTATCATACAATTATGTCCATCATTTACCATTCTTTAATAATTTCATTTAACTCTAAATATACAAAGAAAATATTTTGAGTACTTAAAAATCAAAAACATAATCCTTTCTATTAGCATCAAAAATTACACAAAACAAACCTTCATCTATAAATCAATTCTTGTTTCCATTAAACAAAAAATAATCCTTAATCCTTTTTATTTTCAAAAAATAAATCATTTCAAAATTTGTTATAATTTTTCCATTTTTCTTGCACACAAAAAACGCAATACAACAATGAAAAATCGTATTTGTCACCACAAAACGATATTCCCAAATTAACACAGAAAATATAAGAAAATTTATAATAGAAAAAAAAAGAACGAGAATATTATTTATTTATCCTCCACACAATCATCAACATTTTACAAACAAAACAAACAGAAAAAAAAATACACGATCAATGATCTTAATCAGGGACCCTTTATAACAAAAAAATAAATAAATTCACACACCAAAAGTATATGTATAAGGCCCAGAGTCAGTTGAATAAAAATTTTTATTTCAATATTTCAGCCGTCAAAAAAAAAACCATTCCCTACACAAAAAAACGATATTTCTTCATGAATTTCAAAACTATCCCACCAGAAAAACAACTTTGAAAAATTAACCAACAAACAACAGCAACAAAAACAAAATCTATATAGATACAATGAGAACATAATTCAACATAAACATAACACACCAAACAGCAGCAGCACAAAAATTCTTAATATACAAATACGAGTACACCAAAAAAAAAAAACCATTCTGAAGATGATCCCTTTTTTTCAACATTATTTCAAAAACACACACACACAAAATAATTGTCATAGTATTAGTGTCGATTTAAATTGAATTTAAGGTTGAGCTACTGCAATTGGGACCCTAACATAACATCAAACTAACAAAAAAATTTTGATTGAAAAACAAGTTTTCTTTATATTGAAAAAAAAAAAGTTTGAGAAGCACTTTAGGAATTTTTCTGTTGTACACGAAAATAAAATTCTTGCCATAGTAAAAATTATACCAGTCGCCCTCAAATATTTTTGGTGTGTATTGTTGTTGTTGTTGCTTGCTCTGTGGATATCGTAAGAATTTCGTTGATTTCCGATATATACCTTGTCGTTCGTTTTCGTAAAAATTTATGTGTACTTTGTGGTTTAATATGTTTGTGGTCACTGGTTTTGTCGCTTAATAAATAAAGTAGTTATATTTATAATTATGTATAAACGATCATTTTGTTGTTATGCAGTTTAATAAATTTACTAGCCTGACTGGTTTTTGTGTGTATACATACAAAATTAGTCTTCCCCTATCAAAAGCAGTAAATTTTAATTTTATGCTATTTATGTTGCTATGTTTTTGTACTCAAAATTTTTAGATTTTTCCTTATGCAAAAAAAGGTTATGCTAGATTTTTTTTTTCATATCATCACCATTCATACTATAAAATCGATCAATCAAAATCTAAAAATTCTATTGTCAATTAAGGGGGTGAGTTCAAATGATATTATAGTCGTCTTTGTATTAGTGAAGGAAAAAAAAAAAATTTCGAAGTACTTTTTTTAGGTGCCTTTTTTTTCAATTCTTGTGAAATTCTGATCCTAAATGAACGAAAAATATTTTTGTCCTTTCTATGTATTTTATTATCCTTATTATTATTTTTTCATATATGAATATAGGTACAAGGATTTATTATGGACACATGGCGGCGCCTGTCATTGTATTTGTGTGTGGGAAAATAAAAATATATTTTTTATCAACACAAGAAAAAAAAAAAAAAAGGACGAAATTTTTTTTTTTTATGAATAAATAAAAATAAAAGAATTTTTTTTTTCCATTTGTGTATTTTTTTTTCTGTTCTGTCCTCATTTTGTTGTTGTTGTTTGAGTCCTGTGAGTTTTAAAAAAAAAAAAAAAAATATTCTGTCATTGTTGTTGTTGGGGGTTTTTTTTTTGCAGGATTGAAATGGAGGCGAAAAATATTGTACAATATTTTTTTTCATCATCGTCATCATGTCCTTTATGGAGATTAATGTTGGTACACAAATACATATACATGAGTATATTTTTTTTTAGTTTAAAAGAGGATATATGTACAAGGATATATGTACAAGGATATATGAACTTAGAAAAAAATGTATAGTATCAAAATGATGATTTTTTTTTTAGGTTTTTTATATTTGTATAGTGCGCGCCTTTTGACTCCTGTGTAATGGATAAGGGTATAATACAGAAGAGACACAGTGAGGCAGAAATATATAAGTAATTTTGTTTTTTTAGGTAGAATAGGGATTTCTTTCTTGATGGTTTTGTTTTTGTGAGGGGTAGCGTAAAGAATTTTCAGCTGAAAAATAATAATAACATACAAGACTTAGAAGTTGGAGAATGACAGAAAATGTATAAGAAAATATATTTTTTTTTTTGAAAAAAAAGGACGATTACATTTTTTTTTTTCATTTTAAATGAGTATAAGAATTTTTTTTGTTGTGTGTTATGTCCTTTTTGGATGAATTTTGAATAGAAAAATAACAATATTATTATTTTTTTGTCGAAATGAGATAAAAATAATACAAAATTTTATTTTGTGGATAAGAAAACCAGAGAGTAATAATGTTTTTGCTTGTTTGTTTTCCATGTGAATGAATATTTATAAATTTTCTGAGAATATTTTTATAACAATTTTTTTTTAAAAAAAAGATTTAAAAATCTAAAATATTCAATGATTTATGAAGGATGACATATTTTTTATGGAAACTCCTTTTAAATATTTGAAATATTTGATAGAAAATGGAAAATTTTCAATGTTAATTTAAAAAAGGATTTTAAATTTCTGAAATTTTCAACTATTTTACCCAAAAAAATGTTAAATCTGGTAAACGAAAATGTAAAAGTTGCCTTAAACTATTTAATATCAATGAAAATTCCTAATTTCAATGCCAAAAATTACGATCAACCTCTTAAATGTAGTTTTACCACCCTGAAGATCCTAAAGTTTCAGTCATTATCGAAATTTTCTTTTAAACAAAATTGTAAAAAGTGAAGTCAATTCCAATCTTCATTCAAACATTGCTTTATCCTTTCAACTCGTTTAATAGATTAAAACTCATTAATTTTCATTATAAATCTCCTTAAGAACCAAAAACATAAACCACTTATCAACCAAATTTCCTAATTACCCTGTCAAATTGAACACACCATAACCACATACACTCAAATACAAAAATGTTATCACCTTTTTTCTTCAAATCATCAGAAAAAAATTCCAAAAAAAAATTCTCTCATCATAAAATCCTTTACGATCCTTAAGGCAATTTGACTCGAATGGAAATCATGTTGGGCTCGTAAACAAATAAAACTTCTAAATCTAAAATTTAAAAATTATTTTTATTTTCACTTCCTTATTTATTTATGATATTCCATAGAAACTATACACAGAGCCTGTTAAAAGCATGTAAGAACCAATTTACACAACACAACCACATAAAAAAGCCAAAAAAAGCGGAAGGAATAAAAAAAAATGGTCTACCTTCTTTCAGGCATAAAAAAAAAACAAGATTAGAAAATTCACAGGAAAAAAAAAACCAAAAAACAAAATAAAAATCATAAATACACAATCAAAAAAAAAAGCAGCAGCAGCAGCATAAAAATATTTTTGGTTGTGTTGAAGGACGCGAAAAAAAAATATTTAGTAATGCACGATAAACGATCTCATAAAAACATAAATTTTTGAGGGGTTGGGGGTTTACATTTCTATACAAAATTTAACTGAGAGATTGAAGAGAAATAATTTTTGGTTTTTGGTTTATTTAGAAGATTGAAAAAATAAAAATAACAACATCATAAAACATAAACGATTTATGCTGCTTAGAGAGTGTGTTTTGTTGTTGTTATTATTATTATATTTTTCATATGTGTAGTTTTTTATTAACCATGATGACTTAAGGGCATGACATTCATGAGGTGAGATGATTTAATAGAAAACAATAAAAAAATAATAAATAATGTTTTATTTTTTATGCTGTTACGAAAAAGGGACTAAAAAGGGAGGATTTTGGTGGAAGGATAACAAATTTGATAAAAAAAAAATAAATTGATAAAAAATTTGTTATTAATTTAAATCGTGTTAGACAATTATTTTAGTTATTTTCTATACTTAACAGAGATTTATATGCATGGAAATTTGAAGAGTGTGTTGTTAAACTGATAGATAAGTGGATAGTGAAAAGGAGACTTTGTTCTGGGGCAGTTTTTTGAATAAAAGATATGATAGACAATTAATTATTTTTATAGTTTATTTTGTAAATTATTTTGATTAAACGATTACAAATATGCAAGTTCCAAGTTTGATAAATTTGTATATTTAGGAGTTGTAAACACGATTTATTTACCATCTGCCAATATTGTGGTATGCAAATTTTTCGATTTAAAGAAAATTTGCTGGATAAAATATAATAATCATTAATTTACTATTAATTTTTGAGATTAATTGATAATATCTGAGCTTTTATACACACTTTTACGTTTTATGAGATAGAAATTCTACTTTTCTCATAATCATAAATGTAATAATATTAAAATTTGAGTTCGTCGCTCAATATGATTAGAAAAAGGAGGTCGAGGGCTGTGTGCTTACAAATTTAATTGGTGAGTCAAGCCACTCTGATACATTTTAATAATTGCTTATCAGTAAATTTAAATTTCATTCAAAATTTATTATATTTTTAATTAGTATTCCGGTTATTCCCCGAAATTAGATAGGAATTTGTTTTTTGAATCATTAATGGAATTTTTGACTCATGTTTAGCGGATTTCATCGTTTTCGGGCATCATAAATGCAAAATTATCTTATTGAATTATTCAATGATCATTTTATTCCTTCAAGGACATCAATAATTATATTAGAAAAGTAATTTTCTGATTTCGTTTAAAATTACCTCTGTTATATGAAGCTTGATAAATTTTTTGTGTGCTTATTAAACAATTCTAATAATTAAATGCTTTTTTATAGTCTCATTTCTCTTCATTTTTCTCTAAATTGATGAAGTGAATATTATTCCTAATTGAAAATTTTATTAATTAAGAAATAATTTTCTATAAAATTTCAAAATATTAATTTGTTATCTTTCTTAGGTAAACCTTTTAAAAAATTCTTTCTCCTTTATTTTTCATTAATTTACATTTTTCAATTTTTTTTATGTAAGCCGACAACAATAATTTTTTTTATATTATATTTTTTTTTTGCCTGGTTGATCATGAGATTATTTAACAGACAACACAACAACAACAACAAAAATCCAGACAATCTTAATATAATTTATTTATTATACAAAATTCCCTTCACCAAAAAGTATAATAATTTTCTTACACTATGGTTTTATTTATATACCAAAAAAAAAAAACAAAATTCAAAATAGATTCTTAATAATTTTTTATTCCCTTTTATACGTAAAGTAATTTTATTAAAATATTATTCTATTTGCAATTATAAACGAACCGGCAAAATCATCTATCTATCCATAACCATATAAAACATATAAATTCTATGCTAAGGAAAATTTCCTATACATATCTTTAAAGGGGGTAATAATAATAATAAAAAAATAACCAACACAAAAAAAAATTTGTTATTATAATCTTATAAATTGTATTTTTGTTTGGTTTCATAAAAAAAAAAATTATTATTAAGTATTTATTATTGAGTTAAGGTGAGAACCGAAAAGTAGCATATAACATTTAACATTAAAAAACAAAAAATTGGAAAATGAAATTTATTCATGGGCAAAAGTCGTTCTTTCTTTATAGTAAAGTGAACATAAAAATTGACTTCTTCATTTCTTTTCTCTCTTTTTTGGTTTTACGAAAGAATTAAGTATACAATTTTATATTTATTTATACAAAATTTTCAAAAAAACCCATGTTTGATGTTTTGATGATGATGCCAACAATATAACTCTGAAGGTCGTCGCGGTTCAAAATTATTGCACAAGAATTTAAATTTTTGAGGGGTTAAAACTTTCAAGACTGTAACAAACATTTTCTGAAAGGATTTCTTTACCATTTCTGTAGTAGATGGTAAAATGGGTATAAATTTGAAAAAATGGGATGTCTGGGGTTTTTGTTTAGTTTGTTGGTTCGTTTAATGATGATATTGTGTTTTAATTTTATTTTTTTTTTCATTTACATTTTTAATAATTTTTAATGAATTAATTATTATTTTTTTATATTATTATTATAAATTTTTATGGTATTTAACAAATAATTTTTTTGATGAAGAAAAAAAAAAAAGGGTTTGTGGATGATTTCTGGTCACAGATAAAGAAAACATTTTAATTTTTATATGGCGGTGAATCTTAAATATTTATGTACAAGTCTTATTAAAAAAAATGTTTACTTTTAATGTTTTTTTTCAAAGGGTCGAATTAATTAGTTTTGATTGGGAATTAGTTTATATTTATATTTATAATATAAATTTGAAGATAATGATAAGATTATTTTTTATTTAGTTATGGATGAATTGATAATTTGAATAGTGTAAAAAGGATTGTCGGTTATGATTGGATGATAAGTTTGAGTAAATTTCCGGGAAATACCTTAGAATATATATGAGGAAATTTGTAGTAATATAATATAATGTTAATTTATATATTTGAAATATTTAAAATTACGAAATAATTAATGAATAATTTTTTATTAAAGGATGTCGAAAATTTAATTCAATTTCTTCCAGGTAATAACCTTAAATTCATGAGATTCGTATCAGTATTTTGTGACTGATTAATCGAAAAAAAATGATAATTAGTTGTTAAATAAAGGAAGGTATTTTAATATTACCAAAGTTTTCTGGTGTATACCAAATTTTTTAGTATATTTGCAAGTTTTTTGATATACAAAAATTTGAATTTTTCAAAATTCTTACTGGATATTCAATAATCGTTCAATTCAATTGACTATCGAATTTTCCTAGTTGACGAAATAATGTCAATAAAATATTGATTGATTATAAAATCAATTAAATTGATTTTGAGTAAAATGTATTAATATTTATGTAGACAAATTGTTACTATCTTTTCCATCACTGAAAATTTTTTTCAAAAAAATTTAGATTTTGAACGAATAAAACGATCGTCGATCATATTCATATCTTTTTAATTCGCTTCAATTTTCACGTTTATTGTCAGTAGCATAATTTCTTGAAATTACCATAAGAATAGAAATTAAGTTTTTTTATTATTTTGTCTAATATTATAAAAAAAAAATTTCGCATTAATGATTTTATTATGGGTAGAGTTTGGCTTTTTATTGTTGTTGCTAAAAAAGGAGATTCCACAAGTTCACTGAATTACGCTTGGTTAAACATCGCGAATTTTTTCTTTCCCAACTTTAGATTTGTTCGCCTGATTATACTATAATTTTTTTTTGATGTTATATTGGAGTTAACCCTTTTTATTTATATTTTTTAATCTAAAAAAATTTCTTGCACCAAAAAAATTTTATTTTTTTTTTTAAATTTATTTAAATGTTTTTCATTCTTTTTATTTATGCTCAATGGTTTGTTTTTTTTTTCGAGACAGTCTGGGGAGTTTTGTTATATTTGTGTTCATTGTAGTTTTATTTTGAAAAACTTTTAAACCTGAACTTAACCTCAAAACAATTGTTATTTTTGTTTGTATAATTTGTGGTTTATCCAAGAATGTGTTGTGTACAAAGGAGTTTTGATGGGCAAAGGAACATTGGGTAAGGGTTTTATATACCTAATATGATTAATGTTGAAAAAAAAAGAAATAATTTCTGGACGACTTTATTTTATTATATTTTTTTTTTCTTGTGTTGATGAAAGATTTTTGATAAGAACGAAGACCAGAATTTTGTGGTTGTTTTTTTTTTTGGGAGCGATGATAGCAATCAGAGATCACAACAATTAAATTCGAAATTGAGTGAAAAAAAAGGAGTTAAGTTTTATTATTATTATGGAGAAAACAAAGAATTAAAATGTGTATTAAATGGCGCAATTGTTAAATTTAAGTATAATTTACGAAAGAATGAAAAAAAAGGGGTGAGAGAATTGATATGGTAATTTAATATACTTTTTTTTGTAATTTTTCATTTTCATTTTTTTTATTTTTGGGAAAAATTTAAATAACCATGAAAATTGTTTATTTTGTAAACCAATTAAATAATAAATGTATAATATTTTTTTTGGGAGTTTATCAAGATTTATAGAGGCTAGAAAATTAAATTGAAGGAATTATTCAATTATGAGAGTTAAAATTTTAACAATTTTTAATAATTTTTTTGAAATATTTTCAATTTAAATTTTTGATTATATTGTAATTTTATTTAAACTGAGAAATTCCTGTGTTTTTTAATTAAACGATCGATACATTAGAATTCTAATTACAGAAATATCATATTTTTCCAATAAAAAAAAAAACTATCAGAAAAAGGTGCATACTCGAAAATCTACCAAAAAAATTTTTACAGTCCTGAATTAGAAAACTGAAATTCCTTAAAATAAATAACGAAATTTACTAATAGTTCAATAATTTCTCAAACATTTTAAAAATTCTTTATAACTATTCAATAAAATCACAATTTTACCCCGTATATAATCCCTAACAAAAGGACTAACATGACTAAAAGGACCTCAAAAATGAAAGAACGAATATCCGAAGAAAAAAATTTATTTCCTTTTTGACTTTTTCGAAACTAAGAAAATTTTTAAATAAAAAATTTTTTTAAGGAGTTCAAAGTTACAAAACGTATAAGGAATTTTACTTCAAAAAGAAAAAGGATCTCACACATATTGTGCATTTTTTTTTCCTTATTTATTTCTGCACTTACTCTACGAGGATATTTCGAATGATTTTTTTTTTCCGAATTCATTTTTCGGGACAGATGTAAAAGGATATTTGAAGAGGTTTCAAAGAGGATTTGTTACAATATATAACAAAAAAAAAACTGTATAACTATTTTTGTGTGTTATGATGTTGTAAGGATTTAAATTTAAAGGACTATAAAATGTAAAAAAAAATTTGTTACCTGAAAGTCAAAACGAGAAGCGAAAATTTTCTATTTTGTAAATCAAAAATGTAGCATAAAATTACACATGTGAATTATATTAGCATTATGGAGTGAAAAAGGATCTTGGCATAATAAATATTCGGTTTGTTAAATATTTAAGTGTAGTTTATTTTAGAAAAAAGGATTTTTTATTTGTTGAAGATTGTGCGAAGATTTTTTTGATATTTTTGAGTTTTTGGGAGAATAATTTTTTTTGGTAAATTAAAATTATTGAAATTTAATATGTGAGAATATCAAATGAAATAATATAGTGGCAATTTATTATGCAATATGAAATTTTGGGAAATTTCAAAAACAAATATGGAATTTTTGAATTATTATCAATTTTTTCGGAAGAATTTTCAGAGTGTAAGAATTTGTTTATGCTACAAGTAGGTAATTTAAGAATATCAACTTTTGGTTGTATTATTTGGGTATTTCATCAACCAGGACACCCTTTTTTTATAACAATATTTTTCGCTTTTATGAATTTTTTTTTTAATTAAATTAATTTAAAATAATTAACGTTTTTTCTTCACATGAATTTTCGATTGTAAACAAAAAAAATTCTACATATTAAAATTTATTTATAAATTTGAACTGTCAAAATTTAAATTTCATTCAAGAAATTTTTTGTTATCAAATAAATTTTTTTTGGAAATCTTTTATACCAAAAAAATCTGACATTTTTGAAAATAAAAATTTCAACCAAAAAAAAAAAAACCAATATTTTAATTATAAAAATATTTTCAGAAAAATATGTTAATTAAAATATTTTATATATATTTTGCCAATGTTTTGCCAACACACGACAAAAAAAAAAAACAGTTTTTAATTTATATGCACTTACCTTGAAAAATTCACTTATGAACCGGAATTAAAAAAAAACACACAAAAAATATTCAAAAATCCAGACCAAAAAAAAATACAAATAAATAAATTTATTTCCAGCAACAAAATTAAATAAACAAATAAAAATCACTTAGAAACACAGTAAAAAAAAATTATTATTAATTTTTTGTTTTACTATAAACACTAAAAAAAAAAAAATCTACCAAAAAAAAACTAGCTAATTAATTAATTTGAAACTAGTTTTTCGTCTATCACCAAAAAAACATACACCAAAAAATATTCTTGACAACAAAAATTCGTACCGAAAAAATCAAAAATTCACATAAAAAATCTATTTATTTAAAATTATTTTTATTTTTATTTTAATTTTATTTTTTTTTTTTAAATATTTAAACTGCACTACAAAAACTGTTATCTGTCATCATAACACAACATAAAAAATTTATATGAAGAAAAATAACAAATGACAGAGCAATAAATTTAATTCATTTATTTTTAATCCGATTAATTAGTGGATGACACCTTTTAGTTTAAAGGCCGACTATAATTTTTTTTTCTTCTTCTTTTTGGTGGTTTGTTGTTGCTGTTTTTAACACACCACCAAACTAACAAGAAAAGCAATTAAAATATTTTTATTTTTTTTTTTCTGTGGCCACCACAATAAAAATAAATGATGAAAAAATCACTTAAAATAAAAAAAAATTCTTGTTTATATATTTTTTTTTTTTATTTATAGTAAAGAACCGCGTAAAATTTTTAGTTACACGCGTTGTCACTGGTAAATTAAAATGTGTATTTATTTATTTATTTATTAATATTTTATTTTTTTTGGTTAGTTTTGCTTAGATTAACAAAATTCAAAAAAAAAAAAAATTTTTTATGTTTTTGTTTTGGTAAATAAAATTTAATTTCCTTTTTTTTTTAATTTTATTAAATTTATTTTTTTTATTTTTTTTTTTTATTGTCAAAATAATCCAAGTGCTTTTGACAGTTTAGTAGAAGTTGTTGATGTTATTTTTTTTTTTTTTGTAAATTTTTGTTTATTTAGCACAAAATTCCACACAAAAAATTTAATTTAAACAAATTTTAACTAATTTTGTTTTAAATACTATTATTTTTTTTTTAAATCAATTTATTTAACTATAATTTTTGATAATCACTCGTTCTTAATCACACATTAAAATTTTTTTTAATTAATTCAAATTAATTTCCTTTAAATATTTTTTTTTTTTTGTTAAATGTTGTCACTTAAAATTTGTTTATAATATTTAAATTAATTTAATTATTATTTTAATCACAAATTGTCACTTTTAAATAATTTTAATCCTTAATTTTTTTTCTTAATTTGTTTTTGACATTAAAAATTATTTTTTTTTTTTTTTTTTAAAAACGCGAAATTTTTTTTTTTATTTAAAACGCGCCAAATATCAAAAAAAAAAAAATTAAATAAATATTTATATTAAAATTTTTTGATATATTTTATATAATTTTAAAAGAAAAAATTTGTGTCGTCGGAACTCCCACACCCAGCCAGAACGAATGTCAAATGTAAACTGACTTAACTGTTTTCACAATTTTTCAACTTGACGGTCTCAGTTTGTTTGTAGATATATATGTATGTGTATTATTAAATTTATATATATATATATATTATTCATATAATTTGTTGTTGTTGTTGGCCTTAACGATTTTTACGATGATTACGATACGATATGTGTACAAACGATACGAATACGATATAATACAATATTATAATAATTTTTTTTTTTTTTTTTTAATAAAAATATGTCCGATTTATTTATATATGTACATATATTTTATGTATATATTCACACATCTATATAAATATATATATATTTTATATAATTAAAATGTGATACAGAAAAAAAATAATAATAAAGAAGTACGTTACGTATATGTACAGAAAAAATCAAACCAAAAAAAAAAAAGAAAAAAGAAATACAACATAAAAATAAAAAAAAAAATAAAGAGAAAATAATAATAAATAAAATAATAGGTATAAAAAAAATAAACAAATACCAACAAAAATTAACAAACACAAATAGAAAAAAAAAATATCTGACAGATAAAATTTATGCACACACACATATAAAAGTCAATATAGAAAAATCTAAGGACGAAAATAAATATGAAAAGAGAATATCAAATAATAATAATAAAAAAAAAAAAATTACAAATATAATCAAAAATGTTTATCAAAAATAAGAAGAAAAAAATCATTGATAAAAATGAATGTGTAATAAATGACGGAAGGAGAGCGAGAGAATAATAAAAAAGATGATCAGAACAGAAATGTCATTATATAGCAAAACAGAGAGTTTATTTATATTTTTTGGTTTCCGATACACAATGGTAAGAGAAATGTGTCGCAAATAAAAATCTGAAAATATGAAAATACAGAAAATTTGAACATGTTTTATTTTTTATTAGACAGAGACATATGTTTTGATTGCGAACCTCCACCTCACAATATTAAACCAATTCCACCATCTTCAACACATCATACTCAAACTGAATTTAATATGGTTTTATAGCAAATACAACTTTTTTTTTTATGTGAGGGACACAAACAACATAAAAGTAAGAAATTATTTTTTTTATATAATTTTTCTTTTACTTTTGGGATGTGTTTGTTTGTTGGTGGAGGCAAAATATTATAAAGATAGATTATGAACTTTTGTTGTTTTTGTTATTATTATGTTAAACAGTGTGTTGCCTTATCATATTGTTGTTGTTGATATTATTTTTGTTATTGCTCTTAATATCAGAAAAAAAAGAGAAGAAAAAATTGATGTATGGAATATACACATCAGTATATCTATAGATATTTTTTAGTCAATAATTGTGCCGGGAATACAAGGTGAGTCAAGAGATGAATTCTATGATATATCAAAACTGAGTGTTCTGTGTCCACTGTACGAGTTTTTCTTGTCAGGTTTTAGAAATTTCGCTTTCCAAGGAAACCAAACGAATGAGGATCATCATATACATCGATGATCCTCGTTCGGCTGGTTTCCTTGAAATAAATGAGTCTTTGCGTCATTGCTTATGTTAGGTTTATATACGGTTCTGCCCTACACAAGAGATACCGATGGATACATTCCTGCCCCTTCTTTTGAGCCAACACATCGTTTCATTGTTGGGGTCAAAAATTTTACTTTCCTTTATGAAGAATCCAGTCTATGGTTATTATTAACATTTGCTTCCATTGCTGTTTATTTCGATCTATATTTCTGCATTCATTTGACATATGTGTTAATTCATCTATCCATCTTTGTCTCTGTCTGCCCACTCTTCTAGTACCATCTGGTACCCAATTTGTTGTTATTGTTTGCCATCTATTGTCGTTGATTCTTGCTAAGTGTCCTGCCCAACTCCATTTTAACTCTTTCGCTCTCTGTATGACATTTGTTATATTTGTTCTGTTTCTTATTACTCTATATTCCTCGTCCATATCGACCTACTAAATTTCTTGGCTGAGCGCTCCATTTATCTCTGACACACTTTCAGTTTGAGTTTATTTTTTGATCTCAAGGTCCAAGTTTGAGCACCATACGTTAAAACGGGTAACATGGTAATATAAAAGAATGTATTTCGCATTTTCAGGTTCTATATTTTGTTGTAGTAATTGTTATATATTCCAGAACTGGTTTCTAATAAGCTATTCACAACTTCCTTAGCATTGGCTGAGAATAGTTCCTAATTCTTCCAACTTATATGCTTTTCATCTCCTTAACTCAATCAGGAAACAATTTCCCAACTTGATTTCTTTTTGAAGTCTTTACTTAGTTTCGGTTTACACAGTATGGTCCTCAGGTATACCTCCTGGAATTGTATGGTCCTATATGGTCCTCAGGTATACCTTGTCAATGTTTATTTATATACGATCATCGTGCAGTTTAGTTTGAAGAGATTTTTCAGATATCTTTAGTACAGCGAAGATTTCATTTCGAAGGATACTCGCGTTATCTTTTCGATTCTTCTGTTCACTAGTTTATCAGGAGCCGATTTTGCATTTTATCCAATCTCATGATAGGAACGAGTATTATTTTAGAAGGTTAATACCTCACCTTGTGAAGGTAACTATTCTTGCACTGTTATTAGAAACTAGGTGATAGGTGAAGTAATACCTCAAACCTCTTGTGATCGCATTGTTGCAGTATTGTATTGACGACTGTTACCTTATTGTATAAATGATATATCATCATGGATGATCTGAGCTAAACTGCTTATTTTCTAGATGAAATTACATGAATAAGTGGAAATTACCCTGTATCATCTATCTATACAAATATTACCGTCCTCACTTAATCCAATATCATTTTGCATGTTCATTCTTCTTTTATTTTATATATTTAAAATATTTTTTTTTTCTGTAGTTTTTTTTTATATAAATCTTTATATTCATTTCTATATTAAAATAATTGAAATCATAAAAATAAATAAATATGTATGTATGTATGTATATATTATTTAAAAGTACATTGAGACCGCGAGCACTTTGCTGTTTTTTTTTTGTTCAGTGTTTATGTTGTTTAATTCTATGCTTTTGAACTAATTTCGTTTACCTTTTAATGTTCATTTTCGGATTTTCTCGAAATAAAAAAAAAAAACAATTTTAAACTTGTATTTGTTTGACAAAGTTTTTTTTTTTTTTCATTTTTCTCCAGCAATTTTATTCTTGTATTAGTATAAATATTTTCAATAAATTTCTCTCAATTTTTGTGTTGTTATACAATCAAAAGATTATCTTTGATTCAAATTCAATTTTGAAAAAAAAAAAAAAACTTACTAACAGTTTGACGTACTATCGCATTCATTGAACATATTCTATCATAAGTATTATACCATTTTTTGTTGACATAAATTTACCCTTAAACACATACTCACATATACCATTTGACTCTGCTATGCAAAATTCAAAAAAAAAAAGTAATAAACTACATTTTTATCAGTTTATTTGTATTTGAAAACGTTTTTCATATGTTAAATGAATAAAACAGAGAACATTTTGAAGAGAATTTTCAAAATTTTCATTTTTTATTTGTGTGTGTGTGTGCGATAATAATAGTATTGTGTTTTGCTCAATATATTTAAATGAACTCACTCTCAATTTTCATATTAAATCTTATTATTATTTTATAAAAATTTTTCGCCCCAAACAAAAAGAAATAAATAAAATGCCTACTTCTAAATTGTTATAGAGATTGTCTAGATATAAATATATATTTATACATCTCTATAAAATATATGCGAGGTTGAGGTTATGTTGAAGTTTGAGTTGATTTTTCGTTTAGTATACTTTTTATTTTATTATAATTTAGATATATACTACATGGATAGATACGTAATATAATTTTGGTTTTTCAACGTATACAATATTTGTTTTTATTTGTATATTGAACCAGAGGGGTGGAATATCTATACCAAAAGCAGGAGCAAAATTCCATTTTATATAGAATATATTCACAATTTGGGAGTATATTTAAGTTTCCATACACTGAAATTATAATCTTGTTGCAAAATCATTTCCATTTTGTTGTTACATATCAGTAAATTAAGATATGTTTAATCTAAAGTGAACAACCAAATTTTCCACATCACTGCAATCTTTCGATTTGCTGTAATACCATTTTGTTATTTAAAATACTGATCAGCCTAGTGCTGTTTCTGAAGTTGTATTATTGCTGCTTCATTTACATATTCAGTGTTTCGGAAGATTACACGATATATGTTTTTTCACGATTATACGATGTGTTCGGCAGTCTTGTCCTCATCGTAAGGCATTCTAAAAACTTCTGATAGATCGGCTTTATTTAGCTGTTTATTTTGTCTACAGTGTCGGGTAAGGAATTATACTATATTTGCCTTATTTTTCTTTCTGTTTAACTCTACTAGTTGTTTCTATTTTAAGATATTCGAACGACTGAGAACTCCATATCTCATTAATAGTATATGAATAATTAGCATGAAACTCGGACACTGAGGGATCCAACACAACGAATGGATTTGAAATATTTGGGGCTGGAAGACTCATTCTTTGCTGCACGGAAATATCATGGAAAACGTTCAGAAATATTTTTGTTTATACATAAGCTAACCCATTCTTTACCGAACAATGGAGAATGATTCGTTACAAAATTACGACATATATAGATCAGGGACGGAATCGTTTAATTTATCTTCTTGAATTTAATACGAGCCTTAGATATGTTAAAAAGATTGAATAATGATACCTACTAAAACCCCGTAGAGTGAGGCCTAGGCTCACATCTGGCTATTGAGCCAAACGAAGAAGAATACGAAGAAATTTTATTCACTGTGTTAATCTTTAAGCCTATATATAATTCTCTGTTAATGATAATCATTTATATACCAGTCATGTTATAAATACTTATATCAAATATCTTACCAAATTTTTTCTCACAGTAATTCAATATAAAAAAAAATTGGGTAATGTTAAATTCTGTATTTATACTTCTGTTAAACTTTAGTATGGTATATCAAAAGCGTGTATATATCTTAATATATGTTGATTATAATGTTGTATCAATCTTATAGATATTTTTTTATTAAACATATATATGTATGTATATTCAATGTGTACAGAGGATACACATTATACATTTAATACTGTATTATAACATATCAAGGATATTTCTCATGATATACACAAAAAAATGTATATATTTCGGGGGAATAATATCTCCGAGGTATGAGACATAATACACAAGTTGTATATATAGATATTATATATATATGTATATGCTATTTTGGACGGAATGGTATGTAACCTTTTTGTATGAGATATACAAAAAAAAAATAATATTTTTTGTAATTTTTTTCTACTTTTCTGTGCTGTAGATACTTTTTTTGTTGTTGGGAAACATACATAAAATCCGTAATAAAATATTTATGTATATGTCAAAATATATATATTATAGATTTATATTTTTTGGTTATATATTGTGATATAGAGAGGACAGAACATATATATTTTTTTTTGTATACATATTTACAAACTGATATACAGCTCACATTAATGTCTTTTTGATTTTTTTTTTAGTTGCTGTTGTTGTTACTGGTTTGTTGCTTTCTTTCATTCCAGGGTGTATGATTTTTATCTTGTTCTCCTTCTGTTTTCGTCTTCGGTTTGTTGTTAAAATTCTATATAAATATAATCTTATGGTATAATATTTAATTTTATTTTAAGAATTTTTTTTTTATTTTGAGATATTTAGTTACCGATTTGATTGCGGATCTTTGTTATGAGTCTGATGAGTTCAATTTGTCAGAAACGAAAGATTAAAAGTTAAAAATTAATAGATTATATGTTATGTTTTATAATTTTGTGGTAGAATCACTTCAATTTGATGTAAATTGAAGAAGACATTGTAGAAAGTCAGCACATCAAATGTTTATGATAATTTACTTTTATTAAATTTTGCAAAGTTACAAATTTAAAACACGAAAATATTTAGCGTTAAATATTTCGTGAACATTGTTGAATACTTAGTGCTTTCAATTTCAATATGAAACTGTGGAAAGAAAGATTATTGTCAGAATTATTTCCTAAATTTGGATTATTGGTTATATAGAAATATAGTTCGTTTCATTTGTGAAAGTTACATATACGAGTATATATAATGTATTGTGAAAAAATTACTCGGATTATTAAAAGTACTTATTACTTTTAATTTTAAATAATGGATTTCTGATTTTAACTAACTGTTAACTAACTGTTAACTTACTGTAACCTAACTGTTAACTGTTAACTAAATTTTAACTAACTGTTATCTAATTGATAATTATAATCTAACTGTTAACTACTTCTCGCAAATAATTAATATTGATAATCTTTTAAATTGTTTGAATAAAATGATGACTGGAACTTAGTTTCTGTATATTATATTGTAAACTAAATCAAAACTAATGACCCCATTGACTAAATTCTTTATATTCTATTAAAAATATTTGTTGAAGAGTTTCATCAACTTTATATCTATTTTTTTTATTGTTGCAATTTTTAGTTCTATACCAACAAAAAAAAAACTTCTATACAACAATAAATACAACATTTTCCAGCTTCATCTAATTTTTATCATATTATTTTCTAGTGCCAGTATATCCTTCCAATCTCAAATTTATTTTTATTTTTTTGTCCAAAGTCATGAATCTCAAAGCTAACGAACAAAAATGAACATTCAGTATCCAAAAATAAAATAATACGTAAAACTGCATAGTAAAAAACAATGACAATATCATTGTAACAATCCAACAAACTACTATCGTTGTTTGCCAAAGCAATACTGGCAACTTCAAATCATCTAACATAGAATGCTACCTAACTAACATTATAAAAGCATAAAAATAACTACAACAATGAAAACAAAAAATAAAACTTTATCTTCTTTTGTCATCGAAATAAACCATGAACTAAAAATATACCATATAGCATACCACCACAACTATTACCATTTTATTGTATAATTTAAGCTTCTGCTTCTAACTCATCCTTTTCATTCATTCACAAACAAAACAAATCCACAAAAAAGAGAAAATTTTCCCTAAAAATATTTATCTTTGTATGTATGTGTTTTTTTTTACTACATATTTTCTTTTTCTTTTTTCTTTTTTAGGAAAATCGTACACGTTTTTCCAACCCAACAATGGATAATAAAGTATGTACGAGAGAGAATTTATGTAGAATAAGTCTGAGACTTTTACTTTATTTTTTTGCTGTTTTTGAGTTTGGTTACGGGTGGTTACGGATGAACAGTGATGTGAGGAGAAAATTGGGTAGTTGAATTGAAGGTTGAGATGAAAACAAAACAAAACACACAAAAAAAACTTCGGAAAACATTTTTTGAAAGGATGAAGATGCTCTTGTTATGGTTTGTCATTTAGTGCTGGGAAAATGGAACATTATACATAAGTTATAGGGTAAATACGGGTAAATTTCTACATAATGTTATAATAGTAGAATGATGAAAATTTATGTGATTTTTGTTGTTGTTGATTCGTTGAAGATTTTGTGTTTGTGTGCGGACCATTTTAATGAATTTACTTAATACGGTTGGTATACGGCGGGGGATTAAATTGTGGAGAAAAAGAAGAAATTTTTGTGTTGGAAAACTTTTTTTGATGTAGATGCTGTGTAAAATATGGTTTATATACATTTCTCTATGTTTTTTTATCATAGGTTCTTCATTTTCATTTATGCTTTTTTAAGAGAATATGGAAAATTCTCTATTAAAAAAAAGTTTAATTTTTTTCTGTGAACTATTTGTACGTAATATAGAAATGATTCTTTTGGGATAGAATGGAAAATATTAGTCTTTTTTTTTAACTCTTTTGGAATGGTTGCGGAGAGTTGAAGCAGAATAAAAAAGAATTAGGAAGAATAAAAAAAAATGTTATGTTATTACTTATTATATCTATTTAGAATTTTATAGATTTTTTTTTTGGTAAATTTATAAGTCTGTTATGTAAATCATGTCAATGTATGCCAATTTTCATTTGTCTGTTCGTCTATGGATGACGTTTTGATAATATTTGTCATCTCATTATTGAAATTGTGAAACATGTTTCATTCCAAAAGCATCTCTTAGCAAATAAAGGCGCAAGTATACCACTCCTTGGTCCAGAACCATTCTGTGGTGTACCGCGATCCCTAACAAAATTACATATTAAAACTATTAATTTTCTTTCTTTTTCAGATAGATGGAAGAATAATGAAGGGCCTAGATACTCGAAACTCTTCATACAAGGCCCATCGAAAAAGGAGGCCGCAGAGCTTAAGGTGCAGTAGAAGAAGAACTAGAACACGGTTGGGCTTCCTGACTGCACTGTGGACTCAAAAAACATCTACTCTCTTTAGGACTAAGCCAAGAACGAATGTGTATATTCTGGGAATATGAGGAAGAAACAATGAAGCATATACGGTGCACATATGAAGCTCTACTATATAAGAGGCTAATACATTTCGGCAGATATACCATCTCCCCATATGACTCATGGAATCTATCTTTGATATTGCCAATACTGGTTTGTCAAATGAGTAATCAATGCTTCATTGCCAATACTGGTCTATCAAATGAGTAATCAATGAGGGTAGGTACAATAAGCCTAAGGCTGCAGTGACCTGGCAGTATCTTGCCGACCCGAACTTAAATCTAATCTAATCTAATCTATGATATATGTTAGCCAATAGCTAGGAAATAAGATTCGTATTTCGTCCAAACTAGTATTTTCGAATTTCCATCAACATTCTTATGTATGGTTAAGAAGAAATACAATGAAGCAATGCGAAATACAATGAGGTCAGGCATTTTAAATAGCCCATTATTCTAAAACTACCATTTAGTCATTTTAGTTGCGCGATGATTTCATATTTTTCTATTATTATTATTTAGTATGTTAGGAACTATATGAGAATTGCGACTTTTATAATGTTTGTTAGTCCTACATATATATAAAGATTAAAAGTACAATCACTAGATAGTTGGAAATAAGGAAAAGGACGTATATAAATTCTATATAATATTTTACATTTTTTTTCTTATTTCCTTCTTCACTTTTCTTATGTATTATTAATAATTTTTATTTTCGTCCTATTAAAACTTGTTCTATAAATTCTGCTTCTTCTGTACTTCTGGTACATACTACGTATAGAGTGGATAAATGATAAGGATACAACAATATTGAAAGATGGAAATTGAAGGTGGTATATTTTTTTCTTTTGCTTCTTTTATTGTTATTATGAGATCTCTCTTTTGGGAGTTTTTTTTTTTCTTTCGAAACATTATAGATCTATTTTCATATTCAACACTCTATCTTTTTTATGTGTTTATGTATATATCTATAGATACATTAGATATATATATTCTAATAATTTTTATTTTATTTTTGGTATATTTTCATACTGACTGACAATAAGACAAAAAGAAAAACAACACAGAAAAGAAAAAAATTATATAAAAATAAAATTATTATTATATTTTATAAAACAAACTGAAGCAAAAAAAAAAATTGAAGAAAAAGAAGAAATGGTATAGCAAAACATTACAACAACAAAAATCTGTGAGAATAAAGAAAAAATTATTATATAAAATTAAAGAAATAAAATATTTATGTGAAAAAAAAAAGTTTCAGAAAAATAGAAAGAAAAAAATAAAATTTTTGTTGTTATAAGACCTGACAAATGTTTTGGATGAGGGGGAAAATTCGATGGATGATTTTTTTTTTTTTTTTTGGGTTCCATTAGATACGAAAAGAATTTTTATTTTTGTTAAATAAATAATTTTTTTTTGTGAAGTATTTTCTTCTTTCTTTTTATGTGAACACATAAATATGCTAAGAGAGTGTGAGAGAGAGTAAAATTTTGGTCATATATATAAGTGCGGAGATAGAGAAAATTTAATACAGAAATTTTACAGATCTATATTTATGGTTTATTATATGTTGAGGATATTTTTTGTTTGTTTGTTTATTGTATATTAGTGATCCTTTTTTTTTTTGGTTCGGATACAGAACTAAAAGATTGCTTTTACTATTTTTGTTGTTGGTTAATTCATAGTTGAAATTTATTGAAATTTTGGTATTATTTTCTTCTTTCTTTTTTTTTGGTATTCTCATGAAAGTACAATTTTTCTATAAGGGTAACCAGATTTGGTGAATTATTTAAGTCTAGTTGTGATCTTGCTCTTAGAAAATGGAAAATTGAAGGATAATTATACAGACGAGTTAATATTAGTTTAAAGTAAGTTTAGGTTACAAATTTTCATAATAATTTTCATTAATTCCGAGGAGGATCAATTATTTAAGAGAGATCGAGAGATGTTTTGAAACAAAATGGCGGAATATCAGAAGAAAATGGCTGAAGATCAAAACAACATGGCGCAATATAACTTGAAATACAAATATAAATGTAGCTTTGTTATCTGTAAAAAGGTGGCTATTGGTATTAGTGTAATTTTTTAAGGGAAATAATATTGAACATAATGAAAGACTGAGTAGGATTGCGATATATTACAATAAGTAATTGGTGTCGTAATAATGCTAGATTATCCTTGATTCCTAAACTACTAACTAATTAAATAAGTAAATAATTCCAACTTCTGTGAATTTGTCAATTCTACTAAATATGATACTAATAAAAAAAAGGATCTTGTCAAAATCATATAAAATTAAATCCTTATTCATAATATCTGGCAACATTTTTATTTAGAAAAAATATTTGTTATATCTTTTTTTTTTTTGTTCAAAATTTTGAGCATGAACTTTTTATTCCATTTTTTTGCCTATTCAATGAAATATGGTTTTATATATAAATATTTTTCTTCTTCATTTTTCTTTTGTGTGTACATATTTTATAACTCTACAAAAATGAAATGAATAATATAAAAATTATATATATATCTACATTATAATATCGATATGATACTCTAGGTTATAATACATATATATATACAAATATACAACATTCTAGAATCTAGAATCATATTTTTTTACTCCATAAATATAATGTATATAAAAGTATATCCCTGAATATTTTTTTTCTCAGTGTTATATAAAAATTATGTAGCTATATGTATATACATATATATGTATAATCTTTATACACATTTTTTTTTTTCAACATTTATAGCTCAATATTATATCTATATATATGCGAATGTATAACCCACCCATTCTTATATTTATATGTCAACAGAATTATGGTAAAAGTTCATAAAAAAGGATATACTATATACATAGGTATAGTAGCATCGACCATAAGTAGAATATTTACATATATATATATGATTATTTATTTTTATACAATTTTTTTTATTCATATTTTTTTTATATAGCATATATATGTATATATATTTTTGGTTTATTTATACACAGTTACACAGTCATGTATTCGCATTAAACATCCTTTATAGTCCCCAACAACAATACATCACTTCTATGGCTATAATCGTAATATTTTTCTGTATATATAGAGTCATAAGTATCATAACTATTGTATAGGACATCAGAGACCGTAAATATGTATACCATAATATGTAAGGTATGAACAAAAAAAAAACATTGATATTACATATATAGAATGCATAGATATAGAGGTATGTTCTTTGTATGTTGTAATAGTAAAGTGAATGATAATTTTAATGGTATCCTATTAATCAATTCCAAAATAATATTTATATTTTGTAATTTTGATCTTGACTTTGACCAATTCGTCATAATTCTTCTATACAGCTCTTTGTAATAATTCTGTCTGCACAGTCAAATTGTGAAGATCGGGACTAATGATATGTATATTTCCAAGATGACATATCGAATCATTTCTGTTAATTTTCACTATAAACTGTTAATTTACTGTTAATATTATGTCCTGACTGTTATATTTATGTACTGACTTATTGGAAAGGAGCACCGGTTTGCAAATATTATTCTGAGTTTGTTTTCACCACGTAACGAAGAAGTTATTCGCATTTATCGTAAGACTTTCTCTATATTCAACCGATACAGATAAAGTAATAAATATTCTGGACTGGGAAAATGCTAGCGGTCTAGGTCCCATTTGCTGACAATGATTTGACTATTATACCTTGTTGCAATAAATAGTTTCTCCACTAGAGATAAATTTATGGTTCGGAAGCCATTAGTAACTAGGTCCTAAATTGGAATAGAATGTCGGGAAAAGCTGTTAGAGGCAGATCTAGGCCCACATCTGGTAGTTGACCCAAAAGAAGAATGCATTCAAATTTATGAAGAAATCTGTTATTAAAGCTGAATTCTAATTCAATGGAAACTAAAATATTATTTTAAAAATAAAATTGATATAAATAATCGTAGTGTTTATTATTATTATTATATTTTTTTTTGTGTGCTAACAAAGTATACAAGAATCACACTGTACGTAATATAATCTACCCTCTCTATACGTACATATATATATATATCAATGTGTATGTAAATATTCTGGTACAATAATAATTTAGGAGTTTAAATCTCCGAACCAAAAAAAAAAAGCAACAAACAAAAACATTAGTATTAGTGGTAGAAGTTGTAGGGTTTGGGTTAAAAGGGGTTCGAGTACAAAAATTATTAAAGTTGAACAAGAAAAATAAAAACCATCATCAAAAATAGAACATATTTATACACATCCTGGTTAAATAAACCCAAATATACACACACACAGATAAATAAAAAAATATTTGAAATTAGGTGTGAGTCATTTCTATGTTTTAAAGGAAGAGAGAGGGTGGTTAAGGTTCAGTTTTTATTTTCGACAACACAAAAAAAATTGAATAGAATTATTTGTCATATAGAATTTTTTTTTATACATGTATTCACTTGGGGATTGTGTGTGTATAAATTTAACACCAATGCAAATATATAAGGAAAAAAGTAATTTTTTTTATTGAGATTTTTCATTTTTCCTTTTTTTTGTTATATACCTAAATGTCTTTGTGTGAATGGAACGAGAAAATGGAAAATTATACAAACAGAACCTAAAAAAAAAAGGATAATACTGAATTTTATTGCGAGAAAAAAACGTTTTTTTTATATTTTTTCTCGGAAAATTGTGTTTTTTTTTCTTCTGTTGTGTGTATATGTAATCTGAAAATTTCCTAAAAAAAAACATTAATGTGTTTGTAAATGTAGGAAAATTTTTTTTATTTATGTTTTTTTTTTTTTCTGTGACAGTTCATAATCACAAAATATATGAAAAAATATTTTCCTTGTTTTATATCTATCTATGTGTGTGTGTGTGTGTATGAGTAAAATTGAAAAATTCTCAATAAAAAAAAATGAAATAAAATTGTTTTTCTTTTTATTATTATTATTTTGGGGGTTGATTTCGATGCTTTATGACTTATTATGTTCAATTAGCTTCCTGAGTCTTTTCTAATCCTTTTTTTTTTTTGTGTTTCGTGTGTTGCCTTCTCTTCTGTTATTATATGATATCCTTTTATGTTAACTCCTTTTGGAATTTTTTTTTTTTGTGTTCTCTTGTGTTTTGTTTTGGTACACAATGCTTTGGGGTTAAATATTATATCGAAGCCGGCTTAACAGCGATTTTGTTTTGCAGAAATTTTTCTTGTTTTTTTTTTTTTCATTTTCATTTTGGTGGAGCTAAAAGA
Source organism: Empis stercorea (assembly GCA_949752835.1). NCBI lineage: Eukaryota > Metazoa > Arthropoda > Insecta > Diptera > Empididae > Empis > Empis stercorea. The sequence continues at coordinate 4,184,333 of OX457085.1, forward strand.
TTAAATAAAATATAAATGTATGTATATATAGAGTTTTAAACAAAACAAATAAAAAAAAAAGGACTAAATGAAAATTTTTTTTTAAATTGTATGCAATTTGTATAAATAAAGATTTATATTGTATAGCGTTTAAGTTAACCGAACTTGATGAAAGATCCCTTTTTGCTGTTGTTGTTGTTAGAATTTGAATGTTAAAAAAGCGGAATGTAAACAGTTTTTTCATATATAGTATATAAATATTCAATTTCAAGGATTGAGCAATTTGTTATACATTGTCTTGTCAAGTTGTTTCGGTTTTTTGTTTGTACATATTTTTTAGTAGTGAATAGATTTTGTAATGCAATGTGTTTGTTTATTTGTTGAAAGAATTGAACCGATACGTTATTTTTTTTAATGATGATGATTGTTACAATACAAAAAAAAAAAATATTGAAGAAGATTTAAATACAGAATGAAAAAAAAAAGTAAATTTTAAGGTGTTCTTTTTTTTTCTATATTTACGGATGTATAATAGAAATTGTTAGATGAATTTGATGTTGATTAATATATGACTTCTTTAGATTTTAATCACTTAGATCTTTTATTTTCAATAAAAGTGTTGAAAGTTTGATTGGTATGACAAAAAAAAGGATTAAGGATGAATTTAAATGAACACTTTTTTTATGATATTTAATATTTATTTTATATTTTGAGTTAAGTCTGAAAGTTAGATGGACTGTTACTGGTTAATATTGTAATTAGGATGATAATTTTTAAGTCTTTAGTTTTTAACTGAATTTATATCAAAATCTTATTAGTCAAGTAGGAAATTTATGTAGTTTGCCTTTTTTTTAGAATTATCTTTTTTTTAATAATTCGAATTTTCATATTTTAAACTATGAAAATTGGTAATTTTTGCGCAATTCGATTAGGAGAAATTTCGAATTAAGTAATTTAGCTTAATTGTTTGTGTACAAATGTTTCGTAAATTCTGCGTAGGAATGTTATAATTAATTTAAGTAGTAGTCGACTTTAGACGTGGAATTTTAATTATAATAAGAATATCCAAACCAATTACAAATATCTTTTCATTTGGCCAAGTTATAGCAAAAAAAATTCATTTGCCCAACTTATGTATAGCAAAAGTCTGCAAATAGGGAGCCACTTTCGAAGTATTCAGAAACAAAATATTACTAGAAAATGTAATTATTATAAATTCGATAAAATTATATTAAATATACAAACTCACCCATTTCATTTTCCTTCCGCATATCCTTTGGACTATTTACTACATAAAAATATTAAAATTTAATAATGTAGTCCTTAACAATTTAACATATTATTTAATCAACACTTTTATTATGACCTCGATTATTACAGAACAATAACAAAAATTATTATATATACTCTGTTAAACACAAGCAAACAACTTAAAATTAACATGCACACATGCACAAAAAAATATTTTATTTTTCCTACAAAAAAAAAATACTAAAAATAATTTTACCATCCCTAAAAAAAAAAAATATAAATAAATTTCATATAATTTTTCTACATAAAAATTTCGTCCTAAAAACTTTTTTTTTTTTTTATATATTTTCATCCTTAAAAAAATATTATTTTGTTATTTATGTTGTTTGTTTCATGTCCTTTTTTTATATATACAAACATTTTATATTTACTCTCTGCCCACCGGATATTATCATGATTTTTTCTTGTATGCACGTAAATGTGTATAACTTTCAATCCTGATACGAGATAATATTATTGTATAGGTTGTGTAATACAATTATACATAAATAATTCATATTTCTTTTTTTGTATTCGAATTAGTATATAAATTTTTGGATTAAGGATAACACAGGAAAACAGTAAAGTGTAGCATGTCCTTGTTACGCGATGGTTTATTTTTAACAAGATCCTTTTTTGTAATTCCTAATATTTACAATATTCTCTCATTCATATTATAATCAAGCGCGGAGTTAAACTACTTTTACAATTGTCATAATTTTTCTTGCAGCCATTCTTCATTTTCCATTTCTTTCTTACTCAAGGCAAAACAAGAGAGAGAGAGAGAGGCTTAAAAATTGTACTTATTTTTGACATTTTAATTTTCCATTTCGTTTTTGGTATGATGCTAAAAACCTCGAAAAAAGTCTGAGACCGAAATGTGAAATAAAAATGTCGACTATGTAAAAGTAGTCTTAAAAAAAATGATGTAGGTACTATATTGTATATAGAATAAATTTTTAGACAAGGACGAGATGATATATGACACTACATTCATATATATTACCCTCTCATCCAAGAAATATATTAACAAAACATTGTTGTTTTTTTTTCATTTAAATTATTTATTATAGAGGTACGAATAAAAATTCATTTAACTGACACACTTATCAAATTATATACATTATAATTTTTTTCTATATCCTGAGGATCGTGGGAATCATAATAAATCAAAAAAAAAAAAAAATACAAAACGAAACCAAAAATGGGGGTTAATAATATAAAAAAAAAACAAATACAGTAACATATTAAGTACAAAATTATATTTTATAAAAATATAGTTACCCCAGGAGTCAATGCTGTTTAATTTTGTGTGTTGAGATCATGTGAAATTTTCATTTGATATTTTACAAATCAGCGAAAAAATAATATAAAATGTATAGATATAAATGAATTAGATAATCTGTTGAAAATATAATAATGTACTAATGAAAATTTTATGTATATATTTTTCATGTTTGTTGGTTGTTATTTTTTTTTTTTTTTGTTACAGTTGTTAAGGATACATAATTTTCTATAAAACCAATTTTTTTGTGTTTGTTTGTGTTAAGGATACCAGGATAGAGATGATAATTTTTGTTCGGTGTATATGTATGGATTGCGATGACAGCTTTGAAAGATTTTTCTTTTTTTATTATTTTCATGATGTTTTTAGTGGGTTTTTATATTAAATTAATATTATATATATGTATATATAGAGAGAGAAATAAGTGTGTGAATGTTAATATTAATTTTTCTTTCTTAGCTAAATTTGATAAAGATTTTATTTACAAATAATTGAATTTATTTTTTGTTTTTGGTTTTTTGTTGATTGATCGATTTGGAAAAGATAAATGGCGAAAATTTTCGATGTTTTTGTTTCATATATAAGCCTCGTCGGCAGGTCTGAAAGAAAGCTAGAACGATATAGAATAGATGGAATACCAGAGAACATGATAGTGTGTGGAGTAAGCCGCACCTAAGAACAGATAGCATCAGAATTAAGGCACCCACCGTAGGTGGAAAAAAAGTAAGAAACGAAGACCTTGTCGAGAAGAGAACGAGACTATATATCAGCACCTACTCAGAAATTGTGGAAGCTCTTATCCAGAAGTTAAGGAAGCTAGGAGCTTGTCGCAAATATTGCAGGCCTGGGTGAAGAATGGTGAAATCTGAAAGTATACAATTTATATCTGATCGGAATATCCGATTTCAGTCAAATTGGAAGAATATGTACTTAGGGCAATTATTAAGTATGAACACCCACAGCAATTAAAATATAATATTTAGATTTTTTAGGTAGGTGGTGATAGTAAAAAATCATTTATACAAAATTCTAAAAAAAAAAAAACAAGTAAAAGATAGTAACAATGTTTACAATGTTTTTATGATTTTGGTATTTCATTATCATAAAATCCCTCTGTAAAGTTTTTAACTTTTAATTAAAATAACTAAATAAAAATTTTATGCCCTCTGAAAACCTTAAAATTTTCTAACACTCAAGTTGGTTTTTATAGTAAATTGGAATCATAAAAAAAAGTAAATCTAAATTTTTGTGCAATGTTTTAATTATAGAAAATATATTGTAAAATGAAAATTTTCAATTAAAATTCTTTTAGTCTAATTTTTCTAATTTAAATCCGTTACTTTTGACGAACTATTCTCTCTTCTTGTATGTATAATATTTTAATTTAATTTTTCTTCATCCATAAAAAACTACAAATCATTTTTTTTTTCTTTTACAACTTTTTTGTAATTCAATAAAAATTAAATTTACATAAAGAATATAAGGAACTTCAATGTTGTTTTTTGTTTTTTTTGTAAAGTCGACTTAAATATATTTTATCATCAATGTTGGACAATAAATTTTATGTTTATTTTTTTTTTTTTCTTAGTTTGCTGTGTAAAATTCTTGCAAAGTAACAAAGAAGAAAAAATAGAAAAATTCAATTTTTATAGACTTTAAAGTCTTGTATCCAAATAGATTGTGAAAATTGTTCAATTTTAAAAGAATTAAATTAAAGTTCGCGCGCATAATAAGATAAATGCAGTTTAATTGAACTTTTCTCTTCTTTCGTGTGCATAAATTGTTTTTTTTTTTGTACAAAGAAAATATTATTGAACAGAGAGTCAAAAAAAAAAATTGTATATATTTGAATATTGCATTTTAGAAACAAGACAAGTTGAAGAAAGAAGGTGGAAAACTATAAAAAAAAAAATAAAATGCCGACAACATCAATATTCTGGAATTTCCATAAATCCCAGAATTGCTTTTCCTCTTTCATAAAAAATTTTGTTGTTGCTAATAGCTAACAAAAAAGAATATTTGTTAGTTTCTTTTAAAAGATTTTTTCACATAGTTAGAAGCTATTTTTTTTTTTGTTGTTTTGTTTTCCCTTCTATTGAATTTTCAGTTATAGTTTATAAATATAATATTATTTACTGAATTAGTTTTAGTGTTGAATGTTAAATACTTCCTAGTTTTTTAATGTTTTTTTTTTTGGTGTATAATAGTATATTTAAATGAAGAAAATAGATTTCCATGTTAGACGTAATTTATATTTTTTTTTTTTGTTAAATATTATATTATTTAGGATTAATTATTAAACTAATTCGATATGGCTAAATTTACAAGGGAGTATTCTTGATAATAAACTGCACAAAACAATGTTATAACTTACTAAAAGAAGCTGGCAGTCATAGAAAAATTATAAGTGAAAATGTCTTTATCTGCATTATATCCTGTAAAATTGTGTTCAGAAAATGTATAGAAAATTAAGTAAGAAATCTTTTGTATTTCCAGGGAAAATAAATAAACTAAAAAAATCAGACTTTATTTTTAAAAGTAATTTAATAATATTCATCATCCACTTTCGAATTGTACCTACTGAACTCCTGGAAAACGCTGATGGAAGACTGAAAGAATTAAAAGATTTCAAGTAAGGGACGTAAAGAAAAATGTAGATTTTGAAGAATAATTTTAAACCTTATTTATTAATTGTAAATGTGTTGAATGATAACACCATAAATATTTAAAAATAGGTTGGTATTTGAAATGGTTGTTGTATACACTGTAAATCTGCAGTGGAATTTTCAATTATATCGACATGCATTAGAACACGAAGTTTAAGGATTCTGATTGTTATATAGCAGCATTACAACGTTCAGAAGTCCGTCGTATAGTCTTTCAAGTAAATCTCTATTGATGACACAAACTCTTTAAAAACTTTGTGATAACGATTGAAGATTAAAACTATAAATCGATCACATTTTTAAAATACAAGCACATTTGCAGGATATTTAACTTGCAGGGGGGGGGTCTAACTACACTGATACATTGAAGAAGTTGGAGAATATAGAAATATGTACAATTACTGATCTATTAATTGTATTGTGAAGAAAAATTGATCATTTGTTATGTCTCTACACAGTAAGATCAGGTACACAGTCACAGTAAACAATTAAGAAAAAATATATATTTTGTTAACAGTGTCTAATTTTATATTTCAAAATATTCGAATAATTGTTTTTCTATATATTTTTTTATTTTTATTCAAAAAAAGAGCATACGCGAGTGTTCATTGCACCTACAATAGCAATTGTTGTGGTAATTTTGTAACTAAAAGGTTTATTGGTTTTTCGTATATATTTTTGGAATCATGTTTTTTTTTTTTCAGCCCAACAATATATATAAAAAAATTGTTTTCATCATGTACAATTTCCGCTATCGTGTCCGTGACTTCAACTATAGAGTAATAAATATAATTTTGTTTTATAAGCAAATATCAGAAATTAATGTATATATAGTATTGAACATTTTCAGGTTGAGCAGACAAAATATATTTTAACGCTTTCATTTTGTATTATAACATAGAAAATCCATATTGTTCAATAAACCAATAATTGCCACCATTTTTAATCATCGATTTATATAGTCGAATATTATTGTAGTATGTACATAATAATCATTAAAATATTTTACAGAATAAAATTTAATAATGAAGTGAGATTCTATTTAATCAAGAAAATAATATTATAATTTTTTCGAATTATTTATAGAAAAAATCTAGTTAGTATAAATATTCTAAATTTATTAAATACCAAAAAAAAAATTATATGAAGATGAAATAATACAGTATTTCAATTTCATAAATATGTGCACGTGTCTTCTAAATTTTTTTTTTTTTTGGTATCCGAGTATATAAATCAAAATATAAATATTATTGCGCGGGTGGACGAATTGAGAGTAAAAATTATTTAATAAACATGGACCCAATTTAACCTCCTCCACACAAAATTTATTTATTTTTGTTATTCTTAATAATATAATCTTTTTTTAGTTTTAAAGCGAGTAATTGATCAAAATATCCATATGAGCTAAAAGTTTAATTGTACAAATACAAATTGATATTTAAAAACATAAAATTGAATACAGAAAATTTTTCGGTGCTCTGTTCGTTATTCTAAAAATTGTTTCTTATTTTGCTATTTTTAGAGCTTTTCAAAAAAATTACAGACTGAAGCATAAAAAGAATTTATGTATGTATACTATGTTTTTGTTATATACATAATTTTTTTTTAAATTTTGATTATTTTAAAAGAATAAAGAATTGATTTTTACTATACTACGTAAAAGAAAAATAGTTTCCATTTTTGTTTACAAAACTCAGCATAATTTAAATTAATAAAATATATTTTTTTTAAAGGAAGATATGAAATAGTGGAGGGAAAATAATCAACAACAAGATCAATTTGTTTATATATTTAAAAATAATAATGTTAATATTTAGATTACCGTGTCACAGATTGTAAATAGTCCAATGTATCACATATCCGAAATGTTTGGATATAACGAAATCGATCGGTTGACATTATCTTCATTCTGCGATTGTCGATCGGTTGACGGTGTTTAGGGAGTCCAGTTAGTTAATAAGTAACAACAATTCAGAATAAGACAGTTTGGATCAGTTCGAAAGGATCATATAGTGTGGTCGGAAGGTTCATTGCATTTCTTTTGATCGATGATCTTTGAAGATATATTGAAGATATATCACAGAAGCTTATCTTCATTAATCATATTCTTGTCAGAAGGTGTCCTTATTATCTGTTCTTCTTACCCAATATTTATTTTCTTGTCTTTTAGCTCAACTGTTTAGAAACTAGAATTTTTTTCATATATAGTTTTTGTCCTACATTCAGTTAATTTTCGATACGATCACGATCAATGATCTGTGCAATGAACCTTCCGACTATACTTAGCTCGATAAATAGCAATATTTCCAACTGTATTTCTCATTGAATTTGACTCTTATTAGTTCTGAGCTTAAATTTTGACTTAAATCATAGATAAGAACTATAAGATAATCTAAATATGGAGTAACTATGATCTGTTTTAACATAAATTGCAAAACATGCAGTAAAGAATAGTAATGGAACTTGATTCAATCAATTTAAATAAATATCAGGGATATATAGGCATCCAAAGATTTTAAATAATGTTACAACTAAATTGCTACCACCCTATCGTCTCAAAACATTTGTAACATATTATATTATACACTCTAATCATCGGATTACATACTCAATTTTCATATTCATATCTATCATTATATATATTTTATTCAGTTTTGTATTTTATTAATAATTATTGTTGTTTTTTTTTTTGTTAAATATTCTTCTTTACTTATATTCAACATGTCAATTTAAATATACAAATATTCATATGGTATATGATCGTCATTATATCTTTCAGATACATATTTAACACTATAAGCATAAAATGGAAAATTCCGTTCATCGGCATTAAAATTATAAATGTATACAACATAAAATTTGTTTTGCTTTTTGGTTCTAATTTCTTTTCTTTCTTTTTTTTTTTTTATTAATTTTATTATTTTTCTATAAGTATTTTACGACTTTTTAGAAAAAAAAAAGCAACAGAACCAAAAAGAACTATCAACTCTAAATGATATATATATTTTTCTTTACGTTATATTGCGTATACGTGTGTCGACAATCAATAATGTTAAGAACATTTTTGTATATAGCTATACGTATAATATACATAATGGTATAATACGCAACAAGGCAATAATTTTTGATGTGGTCGGTCGTCGGGGTAATATTATTATATATGTATATTGTAAGTTGTGAGTTTATGTATATTTATGATACCGAAACAATAAAAATCAGATTTATAAATGTCAGAAGAAAAAAAAAATGTAAAAAAAATAAAAAATAATATAAAGGCATATAAGCAATATTAAGAAGAAGAATAAGAAAAATGAAGAAGAAGTTTTGTGGGTCTTTTAAAACTTTCTTAATAAATATTATATATATTTTTTTTTCACATATTTTAGAAATTATTTGGTTTTTTTTTTTTTTCTTTTCTGGTAAATATGTTTTAAAGCATTTTTAATATATTGTATTTTTTTTTATGTATTTTGACTTAAACAGTCACATTGATTGTGTTTTATGAAATTAAGGAGTTGGATATAATTGAATTCAGGGTTTATTTCCGGCCATGTTGGTTAAAACTGATCGCCATATTGCAGATCATGTAAAAGAATTAAGTCCTGAAATGGTTTGCCTTTTTAAATCATATTTACTATATAGACATGAAGTATGCTATAGCCTACTCCTACTAGGATGTTGCTAGTTACCAAGGTTTGAACTGTTTTCACGGAGTTGAGCTTTCGTGAGTATTTGTCATCATCAGACTTGAACCTTAGTGAGTACTCTAAGACTCAAGTCTGAGTCGTCCTGTCGTCAGTTTGAGGCATGAAAAATTATGTAGCCTTGGAAACTGAACATTATTACAAAACAACTGATCCTGATTTTTTAGTTACGCATTTTTGGGGGTGGGAAATTTTATATGCCATTTATTTAAGAAATTATATTAAATTGTTATGTGTTTGCTAATGCAATACGGAAGTGTTTCCCTGTCCAAAATATTCAATAAAGTGGATATTCCTCCTCTACTGAGTCCATTTAACTAATAATTCGAAAAAGATCTCCAAGTCAGAGCTGGGCTCCTACCTATTTTCCCAATGCATTTCAAACAAACCTCAAATTTTCCTTTCTTTACATTATTTTTCTTTTTAAGATTATTTTTGAACTTCAATTTTCTTGAGCTGAGTAATTTTTGTTGTTGCTATTTGTTGCTTCTTCGGCTTTTGCGTTCATTTCTTTATTTTTTTTTTTTTTTTTATAATTTTTAATTTATCACTTTATGAATGGAAGCACTTATTTTTCATATATGAAGAAATCAAACTAAATAAGAAGAAAACAACAACATATAAATACATAAAAACATAAAAATTTCTTAAGTTCATTGAACTAAAAAACAAAAAAAAAACAAATTTATGTTGAAATAATTTTTTTTCTTCTTCTTGAGTTTTGTTTCTTTCGTAGCCTGTCTTCCTCGACGTTTTTTTTTGACATCTTTGTGGACGCGATATATTTAATCGCATTTTGGGGTTCTTAATTTTCAATAATTTCTCAAGTTAGTATTTTTTTTTTTTTTTTCATCTTTCTCTTCTCCTCGAACGGGAAAAATTAAATGAAATAAATAAATTATAGTAATAATTTTTTATTTGAAATTTGGGTTAAAAAATTTTTTGGGAATTTTTTTTTTCTGTGATGGTAAATTGCGCGTTGATCGTGTAAATTGTAAATGAAAACGCTGACGGTTGCACGAGATTTTGTTTTTATTAAGAACATTGGAAAAAAATGATCGTTTGTTTGGTTGGAAAAAAAAAATATTAATGGATATTAAATAGAAATTTTTTAATTTTAAGTTCAAAGCCAAAATTCAAACCAAAAAAAAAAAAAAGAATGAAATTGTTTTGGGGAAGTTCATGGCATCGTAATAAAACAATTTTTATAGTGTTGACGTTTATTGGCTTTCGATTTTGGAGGCAATTAAAGATTTTCAGTATTTTTTTTTTTTGGTGGTGCAGAGAGTCAAATAAGGATAATTTTTTGAATGATTTATTACTTTTGATATTTAAACTAGAATTTAGTTGTATACCAATTAAATTTTAAGAATTTTATCTAATTGTTCAATTTGGAATTAAAAAAAGATAATGTTGCTAGAAAGCCTAGGTCAATATTCAATTGCAATTAAATTCAATGACAAAAAAATTTCGAATCCTTTAAGAAAGTAAAATGGTTACTAAATCTCAAAATCTTTACTACTAATGGGAAATTGTAAATTCTTTAAATAAAATATAGGATTTTTATGATCACCACATTTATGAATTTCCACAATTTAACAACTGTCGGGATTGTACTATTCTGTCCTTCGGAAAAGAGTTAAATATCTACTGCGAATTCCTGTAGTCAAGAAAGATTTAATATTCACTTAGAAGATCCGCGTTGGCGCACTTAATTTCATTGATCCTTTTATCAATTTCATTGATCCTTTTATCAATTTCATTGATCCTTTTATTTCGAAAGCACTTAACTCCCTTCGTAATTCTTTTATGAACAAAATTTGGTTGGAAACATTAAACATACCAGAAATATTAACACACAAATAATCTAAAGAATTTTATTCGTCGCAAAATATGAAAATTAGTCGTAAATTTTTTTGCCACATCTTTAAATAGGAACGAAAAAATTTCACTAAACAAAGGAAAAATCCTTTTATAAAATGATAATCAACAACAAAAAACGAAAACGAAATTATTTCCCAAATGTAGAAAATTTTCTAGTTTTTCGTTGTTGTTGTTAACAACGAAAATATTTCGAATTACGCAGAAAAATTTTTTATTTATCCATATTTGGATTTTCAATTATTTTCACCCAAAAAAGAAGAAGAAAAAAAAATGTCGCTATCAATAAATGAGATCCTTTTTTTTTTCGTTGTTTTTCTTGTTGTAGAGTCGCAAATAATAATATTATAGAAGGCTATTAAGAAATTGGGTAAAAAAAAAGTATATAAATGAAATAAATAAAATGTCCTTTTTTTTTGGTATTGTGTATTTTCTTTGTCTCTGTTTGTGTTTGTGTATTTGAAAAAAAAAAAAATCCCAAGAGATGAAAACCTTGGAAAATTACGAAGACATTATTAGAAGGAACAACAACAACAACAACAAAAATAGAACGAATGAAAATATAAAAGTTTGATTTCCTTTTTTTTTTTTTTTTGTGTGTGTTTTGTTTGGTAAAAGGATAAAAGATTTATTTATAACAATAATTTTTCCGTTCTTATTTTCTTGTTGTTGTTGTTTTTGTATATACAGTTTGAACAATAATGAAAAAGGACGCAAAAGGAACAAAAAAAAAAGTTATTGAATACATAAAAAACGAATAAAATTCTTTTGGGTTAGAAAAGAATAAAAATAAGCAAAAAAAAAAAGACAACTTTGATCCTTGTATACCAAAATCGTTAATGGAATATAAAGAATTTTCCATTTTTCTTCTGTTAGATTAATATTTTAGTAGAGTAGCCAAATAATAAATTTAAGGATCTAATTAAGTTTAGATTTGAAAAAAAAAAATTTATTTATGGAATTGTTAAAATTTAGGGAAGATGGTGTGATGGTGTGGAGGGGATGGGGGCGGGTTGCTGTGAAATAAAAAGCACAAATCATTGGAATTTTATGAAAGAAAGGAAGATTTTTAAGAGAGAAATCGATATTTATTTTTTAGTAAATTAAGGATATAATCGTAAGGAAGGATCACTATACAATGAATCAAAATATTTATAAATCAAAATACGAATTTTTAAATTTGAAAAATTCAATTAGTGTTTCGAAATTTTGTAGTTTTGAATTATTGATATTTAATTTCGAAATTTGTCTATGACCGTAACAGAGACATAACTTCGTGTTGAATGAAAATTCTGACATTTTCAATATAAATGGAAAAAACCAACACATCTTCACTTTCAGTATTTTTCAGTATTAAATTAATTCGACAAAAGCTCTCAGTCTACATATCATTAATTCTTTTCAAAAAAGTAAAAAAAAGATTGATAAAAAAAATGTAATATACTCTTTTAAGTACATACTTTTTTTCATCATTCGCACACTATTATACACATCTATACATAAATATAATATTTATATAAAACAATTCTCTGCACCTTCATTTCTATATAAAAAAAGTCCTCCTAAGGATAAATATACAAAAGATCCACAACCAAAAAAAAAAAAACTGCTATAAATTTCATTCACATAAAAAAAAAATAAACACAGAAAAAAGATTATAAGAAAAACTTTATGGATCCTTTAAAAAAATCACTCACATTTAATTCAGCATTGTCCACAATATATACCAGAAAAAAAAAACAGCAAAAAAAAAAGGACTTTAACTTTATTTACAAATACCAAGAAGAAAATTTAAGAAATCTAAGATTTTTTTTTCTGTTTGCTTCATAAAATAAAAACGCATTTTTTTTTCTTCTATTTTATATCCTTTTTTTTTGTTAGATTTCTTGTTTACTTTAATATTGATCCACCATAGAAGAGCAACTCTACATCACACAAAAAAAAAAGGAAAGGAAAGGATTATATTTGAAAAGATTTTTTCTATATAATGTTTAGTGTGATTTTAAGGTTGCCATCGATATATAATCCAGCAGGACACAAAAAAAAAGGGAAAAAATAGGAAAAATATAACCATGGGTATATTAAGAAAAAGCAAAAAGGATATAAAATTGAAAAATTCACTTGAGGGATGTACTTTTTTTTTTTTAGTATTTCTTGGGAAAACCCTTTTTTTCCATTTTTTTTCATTGATGATTTTTTTTGTGTATCCTTTTATATGAGTTGTAGATATATAGATATAAAGGATATATATAAAGGATAAAAGGATGTATATATATTTGATATAAAGGATGATAGATGCCAATAAATACTTAATAGTTTATATTCTATTTTTAGGGAAAAACAAAATGTTATTGGAAATTATAACTAAATATCCTAGAATTGCATTATTTTTTTTGGTTGAGTATAAATTTGGTATACAATTTGTACGTAGAAAGATAAAATTTAATTTTGTAAAAAGGATTTGTAGATCATTTTCAATAATTTAATGCAGAAAATCAAGTGGGTAGTAAAAATGATTAATTAAATTATTTTTTTAATTACAAAAGAGAGTAAAAATAAGTTAATTATATTTATAATATTTTCTACCATTCGAAACTCGATTGATATTATAATTAAATGCTGCTTTATTGCATTTAAAGTAACATTAATTTTTAAGAGAATTTTCAACTTTGATTTTTAGATTTATATTAAATTTTTCTATAGATCATCGCATAAATATTTTTTTACAATTTCTGAAATAATGAAAATTATGTAAATTTAGTTAAATTTATTGAAGAAAAGTTTAGTCATAGGTCAAATATTGAACTCCATAAATCTGTACTCAAAAATTTAAATCAATATGAAATCTAATGAAGTGGGTAATACTAAAAAGGATAGTAAGAAATTACAGTCGTATCGAAATTCAAACGAAACTTTGATTTAAAAAGATTTAATAGTTAGAATAAGAAATATTCCAATTACAGTAGATCCTACTTAAGACTACATATTTATGACTTCCTTGAGTATTTGCCTAGTAAATTCCAAAGATTTCTTCCCCAGTCTTCAAAAATATGTATATCAAATTTCTTTTGAAAACTTTACTCGTTGCCATCACAGATCAAATTTAGTCATTTTCTGGTCTCAATTTCTAAAAATAATTTATTGTTTCGGAATAATTCTTCTCCTTTTTCATTAGTATTACGAAAATTTCATGTTATATTTAATAAAACTTTAACAAGGATATACAAATGTAAAGGAATATTATTATATACCATAAAATTTCAAAGTAAAATTATTCAAAATTATCCCCAAAAAAATTTCATCTATCTACAAAAATTTTTTTAAGAATAATTTCAACAGAAATTCTTACCACCCCATAAAGTTTATTCTATTATTAGACATATTTTACTTCATAAAATCATAAGAAAAGTTCTATGTCCTTACGACCAAAGCTCATTAAAACATGGTACATATATAAGGAAATGAAACTAGGAACAAGAAAAATCTGAAAATTCTTAGAATAAAAATTGCAGTGTACAAAAAAAAATTTAACAAAGAAAATTTGAAAATTTTACTTTCAGTAACTTAAGAAAGCTTATTTTGGATATAAGAAAAAAATCCAACTATAAATAGACAAATTTTATAGAAATTTCTATACAAATTTCTGTTACATTTTATTTAATTTATTATACTAAGTAAAATTTTACTCATAAATAATTGTTACTATTTTGATTGTTAAGAAATTCAAGAAATTCAATTCAAATTTGTATCATTGTAAAATGCTTTCGAAAATAAACAGAAATTAAAATAAATCTCATATTCGTAATGAGAATATTTTATATATCCTTAAATAAAATCAATATAGGAGCCTTAAAGTTTGTTAATATTCATTTATCCTGGTACTGTATAAAAAATGCAATAAGTTAAATTTAAAGTTTATTTATTATAGAATTCAATTTTTCCTAATTCTGTGCAAGGATTTACGACATCTAAGCTGTAAATAAGACAAATATATAAAAACATAATTAGTGACAGGAATGGAGACATAAGAAGAAGCAAGAAGGATAAATATTATATTATGCCCAATGTCCTTTTTCTCAAAAGTCTCTAATAAAATAATTTCTTGTTTTTCCAGATAAAATATTAGATTTATAAGGTGGTTATTTCAGTGTAGTAGTAAAATAAATTAATGTTTAATATTTTGAAAATTTTTTTGTTCAAAATATAAAATGGAGAGAAATCTTGAATTATCCTTTTTTTTTGGGAAGATATTGACTAATTTTATATTAAAGATCAATGGTATGAAGTATTATTTACAGTCTTGTACAAATTTTTGTTTATCCTTGGTCTATGCTAATTGATACTAGATGGCGTTAAGATGAAGTCCGTCAAAAATGGATATTGATATCTATAAAGTTATTAATTTAATTTTGCTCTAAATAATGTAAGTATTACTCATCCAAAATTAGGATAATAGAATATAGATGGTATATTAATTAATTAACGCAAACTGAATTACATTTTCATATGTGGAAGATCAAAAATTGAAGGTGAAGACTTGGAAAATCAATATTATTAAATCATTGTTCTGCTTTTATGGTTCTTATAAATCATCATAACGTTGTTACATAATGACTACCATTTCGCTGTGGACAACATTTTTAAGGTTTAAGGAAAAACAATTAATTTTTCTATCCAAAAACACTTAATTTTTCTATCCAAGACTAAATTTTCAATGTCTGGTCAAAAGTAAAAATTAAATTTTAAAAATTTCCATTATAAATTATAAAAACTTATTAATGAATTTTTCAACTCTTAACGGTTTATATAATAATACAAAAAATGTCAAGTAATTTTCGATCTTCAATTCTCTAATATTTGAAAATTTCTAAAAAAAATCATTTAAAACTTTTCTTTTAGGTATAGAAAAAATTTATATCAAAGATCAATAAATGCAATAAATACCATTCCAATAATAATATTAAATCAACTTTTCTATATTAGTTTGGAACCAAAAATATTTTTGGTTATATCCAAAATGAATTTCCTCCTCTACAAAAAAAAATAAAAAGTAAAAAACTTTTTTACTTTATTTCTCTCTTATTTTGATCCTTTTGCCCAACCACTAAAACTTTTACCAATTCAAAAATCATTGAGATGGTGTCTAAAAAAATACTATAGGTTCCAACAAATTTTTTTAGGTAGAAATTTTTAACTCCATGAACAGAAAAGGAAAACTTTTTAGGTGAATAGCATTAAAAAAAAACATTTTCTATATCGTAATATAAAAGTTTTACTTGTGTCGAATCCATTTCAGTTCTATGATTTCTATTTTAGAGTTTCTAACTATATAAATTTTTTAATTCCGTTCAAAACTATGACACTATTATAAAATATATAATATAACCTTGTGATGGCTCTTCGAAATATACTCAAACAAAAAATAAAAACTACAACACAAAGTTTATTACTGACTTTTGCACTTATAGTTATTCAAAGAATTGACTTTAATGCTCAAAATATAAAGAAGAAAAAAAATTGTAAGGTGGTTGGGCGAAGCAAAAAAACAAACTTCTACTCTATTGTAAATATTTTAACAGAGAAATCGTGAAAACTTTTTTGGGGGGTGGTGAACAAAAAAAAAAGTTTATATCAAATAAAAAGTTTGTTTTTTTTTCTAATGAAATTTTTTTTTGGGTGGTTTGACTGATAAGTTTCTTTTATTTTGTGTGGGGGAGGATGAATTGCAAGTTTCTAGTGCAGTGTGTAGTGCAAAGGATGATGTTAATTTTTTTATAGTTTATTTTTTTGGGTAAATACAAAAAAAGAGAGTGGATAGAATTTAATTTTTTTTTTGGTGTAACTTAGTTTGGAAAGTAAAGTAAATAAAAAAACTGCGACAGATTTGGTGAAATACGTTTTTTTTGTGGAAGTTAATTATTTTTGATCTTCCAATGAAGATAAAACTTAAATTGATTCGAAAAAAAAATTGTAAAGTGAAACGAAAATATTTTCTACAAAAGAGAGAACAGTCGACTTTTTGGTTATGAAATATTGTCTGGTTTGAGTGAGTGATGAAGATCCAGCCTCTACTATCATTTTGTACAGGGAAAAGTCCCACAAATCCACTTTTTCAAAAAGAAATCTTAAATATTTTCTGCTGAAAGGATATACTCAAATAATTTAATTAGAAAATAGAAATTTTACCTTAAAAATTTTCATTATTTTCATTTTACAAAAAAAAATGTCAAATTATTCTGACAGTTTTTACAATTTATTTCAATTCATTATCATAGAAAATTACAATTTCTTATTTTTTTGACTTTTGTTTTATGGACAATCCCTAAAAAAAACTTCCAATTTATTTTTTTCCGTAATTAAAAATAAACCTTCACAAAAAAAAACTAAAATACGCAAAAAAGGACGAAACAAACAAAAAAAGAAAATCCTCTAACATTTATTTTGTGTCTCTTCAAAATTGTCAAACGCCATTATTATTTTTTCTGTCCATTAATAAGTCAAACACGTTTTTACAATATTTTATGCGTTCCTGTTATAATTTTTGTATACCTTAATTTTTTTTATTTTGTCACAATAACAAAAAAAAATTTTGTATCATGCAATCAAAATTGTCTCAAGGACAATTTATTTTATTCCTTTTTTCTGCCCACAAAAAAAAAAAACAAAAAGACAGAAGTAGAAGAAGAAAGAATTAAATGTGTAAATTCTAATTAAAAAAAAAAGCTATGCCCAATTATATAAAATGTTCACCTAAAACTCGTCTCTCATTTTGAGATTGTGACTCTACCACCTAATACTAAAAACCCTCCTCTGCCTGCCCCCCTTCCAAACACAATTCGCCTACAATTTGCTACTTAATCATCGAGATTCACGAAGAATACCAGCAACAAAAAATAGTATTAAAGCTTTTTTCTATTTTGTTTCATTTTTATTTAACGACTCGATTTTTTTTTTTTGTGTGTCGAAAAAGGATCTCGCAAAACACAGAAAGCAAAAAAAAAATTAATGGTTATTATATATTCCTTATTATAAAAAATTTGTATATACAGAGAGAGTGAGAGAGAATTTAGGCGGAGGGTGGTTTGGTAGAAAAATAGGTAATAATTGGACATCCTAGCAAAACATACCAGAAAAAAGGAAAAAACATTGAAGAAAATTTGAAAAATTTATATATTTGCACACGCACGTATACAGTAATAGATACACAAAGATACAAATCGTCCTTGGTTCCTTTTTTTCTGTTATTTTATGTATATAAAGTAACTGTAAATATTGTTTTTGGGAATCGCAAAAATGGTATACAAACTTAAAGAAAATTAACCATCCCCAAAATTTATTTTTTGTTTTTTTTTTGTAGAAAGGGGGAACCCCTGGGGTTTTTATTTTTATATTATTTTTTTTTAGGTATAACAAAGAAAAATTAAATAAATTTATATAGCTTTGCCCTAAATGTATGTTGTAGGTTGTGTGTTTGTGTGTACAATAAATAATATCCTTAGGAATATATTTAACAGAAAAAAAGGACGAAAAGTTGTTGATTCATTTTTATACTTTTTTGTTGTTGTTGCTGTTGCCTGTCAGTTGAATTATTTCACTTTTTCTTGTGGTGATTTTTTTTTTTTTTACTCTCTTTTGTTTTAAATTTTTTGGCAAAGTGGGTGACCAAAATGAAATCTGGGTAGGTGAGCTATTAATGGTTCATGGATACTAGATACAAGAAGAAGAATTTTTTTTTATTTTTTTGGAATAATGAAAGTAGGATAATATTTAAACTGTTTTTATTCCAAATAGAAAAAAGTAGACGAGAAAAAAATGATTCATTTAAGTTGAAAAATTGAAATTTTGATTAATGCAAATGAAGATATTGTCATAAGATTTAAGTGCACTGAGATGTGACGACAAAAATATTGAAATTTGTGTGGAATTTCGATACTATTATGAATCAGAATTAATCAGCATATTATACTTTCATTTTGAATGATATAAAATGATTGTGAAAACGATAGATCAACTCATAAAAATTAGAGAAGTCATAATCATCACAATTGCACAAATAGATGCATTACCATTTCCTTTCAGAATGAATTATTGCCTTTCTTACAGGTGAATTATTTCCACTCTGTAAATGAATTAGAAGAAGGTTGCGCAAATTCTTTCCTAAGTTTTTAACTTTACACCAAATTTAGTTTCTTATATAGGTGAAAGGACATAACTTTAAGTATACTTGTATTTACTTACTGTAGGCAAATTGGTCATCTAAAGTCAATTTTTGGTCTACTATAGATCCTGATATTACCTAATTATGGTAATGACAATTATCAATTTCCCAAAATTTCGATGAAACTCTATAATTACTTTTTAATAAATTAAGTCCGTAATTGAATCTGATCAATTATACTTAAAATTGAAAATTGTAATAAATAAAACCCATATTTCCTTTTGCACGATCAACAAAAAAAAAATTTAATTTTCTAAACCGTGTCATCCTGAAATTAATCAAAATTTATGTTCATATGTGTAAAAAGGATTATAGGAAAAATTCCACTTGTCTAATTCTATTCAAATATTCTACAAAAGAATCAAATTACACAACAAAAAAAAAAATCATTTTGTCAAATATTATAAAAGAGTTTCTAATTTCATCCTCGTGCCATTTTAAATAACAACACCAAAAAGAATGCAAAGATCATTGATTAACATTATACACTCTTTCTGATAAGGATATAATAATCAAAGACACCATAATATTCAGAAGGATTTTCTTTTATTGTACATGTTTTTGAAGTGTATTTTTTGTTCTGTTGAATTGTGAAAAAAAAAGTTGTTCGATGGTAGACCATTTTTATATCACCCAACAGAAATATATATTAGCAACTATATTAACAAAAAGGGGTGATAAAAATTACATTATCATATACAAAATACAAAATAGCGTAACTATAAAAAATGTGAAATAAAGGAAGGCAAATAAAATACATATCCTTTTTTTTTTTTTACATATACCAAAATGAAATTCCACACTCATTCCATATTGATTTTTATTAGCGTTCAAGTAAAATGCGGTAAATAATCAAGGCAAATTTGAGTGCACATGCCAAAGTACTTGACATTATTCATCAACCCTTAAAAACGAATAGAATTTTCGCGCCACTTTTCCATGTTGTACATTCATTTTTTTTTTTTTTTTGGTATGAGAAAACCAGAACCGAAAAAAATGGACGACAATTTTCTTTTGTTTTCGTTTTTATTTTCCAAATGCGTAGTGTCGGGATATGAAAAGAAGAATTATTCTTTTTTTTTTCATGGAAAATAATAAAAAGGATGATGAAGTCTTTTGTCAGGATTACAAAATAAAAAAAAAAAAAATATATGAAAAGAAGAAATGAAAATTCGTTTTACTTTGAGTTTATTTAACTTTAAAGTTGAACTTGAAAGGATTTTTTTATTTTCTATAAAAAAAAGGGTGAAATTTTGTTTTGTTTTGATTGATTTTCAGTATCGTAGGTTTTTCCTTGTTGTTGTTGTTTTTGTTATTTTAGATTTATCGGTTTTTCTTTTTGATGATTAAAAATTTACTTGGTCGTTTCTTAATTCTATTGCGTCATTGGTTTTCTGAAATATTTTCGTTTGTCGATTTTCTTTTGGTTAAATAAAAGAATTATTTTTCTTCATTTTAGTTCGCCTCATTCCAAGCGAGTCTTCTATACTTGATGACATCGTCACAGTGAAATCATAAAAAAGATTTTTTAATTGCTCAGTTTTTAGTTATTGAATTAGAAAAAGTTAGAAAGAAGTTTTCAATTAATTCACCCTGTCATTGTGATTTCATTTTTTTTCTTCTGTAATTTTTCCTTATTATTTTTATTTTTGTAAGTTTATAAGATTGTAAATGTTTATATATATATTTTAGTATATATATAAACTGAATTTATAAATAATCTTTAACTGAAAAAGGAAAAAAGAAAATCTAATATATAAAGAAAATTTTAGTTCAATCATGAAGATAGAAACGAAAAAAAAAATACATATCATTTTTTTTGCTAATATTTTTACAAAGTGATTTAAAAACTTTGATAGAATTTTTAATTTTCAATATAATTTCATTATACTTGGCTTTCCGAAAGATTATCATTTTCCCTCTTCGTTTCCCGAATATTATTATTATAATAGGAAGCCAGTAATTGCAAATTTATGAAGCAAATTTATTTAATGATAATTCTTATAAATTGGTAAAATCTTAATAATCTTTTTTTGCAATAATACAATTTTTATCTGGTAAACATAGAAATTGTATTGAAATGAATCGAAAATCTCAACGAGTTGACAATAGGTTACATAGTATATCTCTTAATTATTTACTTATACTCAAAGCTGCTTTGATCTTCCCACGGACATAATCTCTTCTATCACTGCTACAAGTCAAAGTGGTAAATTTCAGGCAATATATTATGGCTATCCTTCAGGTATTCTTCTCGACACATATTCCTACTTTACTGATTTGTGTATAATGTGATCCTAGATGACTGTTTTGTCTCCTTTTAATATCCAATAATAATTACAATTTCTACAGTACGAAAATTAAAGAAATAGAAAATTTATCTACAAAAAAAACTTAAAACTAATTAAATTTTAAAAATATTAAATTGAAAATAAGTAAAATCTTTAAATTTTCTATTATATGGATTTATCTCCTTAATTATCCTTGTTCTGTCCAAATAAGTTTCATAAATTACCCTGTAATTGATACTGATATCTCTGAGGGTGTAAATCTGTAGTAATTTTTTTTTTCTTTTGCTTCTTCTTTTTATTTTTCTTCATTATTTAACCTACACACACATAAGTAAGTATAATATAAAGCTATAGCTAACATCAATTTTATAAATACAGAAAAGTTGTCCCATACCAACAACAACAAACAACATATAAGAACCGATTTTCATTTTTTTTTCGTTTTTCCTATTATAAAAGAATGAAGAAGCAAAAAGAAACTGAAATAAAAATTCAAAGAAAACCGAAGTAAAAAAAAAAATTATATAAGAAATTTATAACTAAGAAGAAGAAGAAAAAAAATTGAAAATAAGACAAGAGATCCTTGTATAACAAATATACATATAAAAACATCCATAAAATAAAACGAAAAAAAAAATTATGTATATAAAATCTAGAAGCTTTGCTTCAATAAAGATGATGAAGTTTATATGGAAAACTTTTTATAGGGTAGTAGAAAATTTTCATTTTCGGAAGTGAAATGAGAAAAAAAGTAGATGAGATAAAAACTTAAGATGGCAAGGATTCCTTTAGGAGGTATAATATTGACGTATACATCCTTGATTATACATTTATTAATACATATATCTATGCATATATATATATTTTCTGAAAGAGAAATTATATTTAGTTTCCCTGGAATAGAAATTTCATAATTTGGGAAGAATGATTATTGATTTAGAGGCAATTTTAACAGGTCATAGGCGAATTTTAATAATAATATTTATTATGAGAGATCGTGGCACAGTAATAGTGTTCTCTTTGTAAAACAGTGCTTAAGGATATGGGATAAATTCACTACCGGGAAGAATACATTTATGAAGTTTTACTGTTCTGAATTTATACAAAGTTAAAGGCTTGTATTCAATTATAGATCCACTTTTCCATGAAACGTGAATAAGTCAGGTGAAAAAATTAACGCCTAGACGATGTCATATGTTCTAATAGTTAATATTTCTTCTATAATCGCCGTTTGTGCCGTGAACCTCACTTAAGGATAACATATTTCCACTTTATGTTTTAACAGTTTTCGTAGGTTTGCAACACTCTAATAAATATCCACTGCACATGAAAATAATAATTTTTTTTTTCTTTCTCCTTTTTATATATTATTTTCTTCAAATGAATGTTTGGGTTTTTCATCCCTTGTATCCTTCAACCCCTAAAAAAAAATAACTGCGAATAAATTTTCTTTCTATATATAATAATTTTTTTTTTTCACAAATTCTTTAATGTATTTTTGACATACAAATATACAAGGACTTTTTTTATTATTATTATTATTATTTTATCCTTAAAAGATATCTCTAAATATAAAAATATATAGGATAATATAATATTTGCAAAAATGTTAGTTGATTTTATGTTTCAATGGCTCCTAGCTGTAGCATTTAATATTATATGGACAGGGTGATTTTGATTTGATCAAATATAAAATGTAATTAAATGAAGGATATTTTCTAAAACAGTCATCCTTTTAGATAGTTTCACGTTATTTATATCCTTCTCAACAAAGAAGAATGTCCTAATCATTGAATGAAAAGGACTAAGATTCAAATCATTTCAAATTATCTAAAAACTAAATTATTATTATTTTTTGTAACTAAATTATTATTATTTTTTGTTAACTATTTAGCCCCCCGAAATAAGGCTAAATTTGTTAAAATTATGTTTGCGATTTACACGATAATAATCCTTCATATTTGGTAGAATTAATGTGCAAGAATTCAGGATTACAGACTCATTGTAAGTAAAACTATTAAATTTTGAGCAAATGTTTGTTCAATTTTGAGCAAAACTCAATTTATTGAAACTTTTTACTCTTAAGCTCACTTGTAGATGAGTTACAATGAAACGATAGTTATTAGACTTAAAATTTGAGTTGTGCCTGAATTAAGGATTAGCAGTTGCCCCCCTCAAAATTGTTAATAGTTTGAAATATTGTCTCAAAAATCCATTAATCTCCTTTTTCTATAATATCAATTCAAATGTATACCAATCATAGTTATTCTAAATCATCCTGTATGATTTTTTTATCGAAGGATATTTTATAAGATTGTGTTGTGCATATTAAGAATAAATAAATATTATACACATATATATATATATATACATATAGAGAGAAAGATATTTATAAGTGAATATCCTTTTTGGCTCGCATTTGAAAATATTCTACATCAAATATTACATGTTATACTGTTATATATAACATCGATATAAAAAGAGATCCTTTTTTTTTTTTAGATTCTTGAATTTTGGAATTGTTGCTGAAGAGATAAATGTTTTTTTTTTCGCCTTTCAGATTTCAGACAAACACACATACAGACACACACACAGAACCATGGTATTTAGTCAGTATATTTTTGCCAGAAAGTTTAGTTATTTTGTTTTGTTTTGTATTTTTTGCTTTCTTTATTTTTATGTTGGTTGATTTTTTTTTTATTCCTTTTTTGCTGTTTTTGTTGTTGTTGTATTTTATGTGTGCTTTTGTCCTTTTTTTTTTGCTATATTTAAACATGTTAAAGATACACGTAACTTTATATATTTCTGTGTGCGTATATATTATATATTTATGTGGAAATGTTTATATTTATATATATGTAAGGTTTTTTTTTTATAGATTATAATATACATAATAATTATGTGCGGTATATATCATTGATACATATATACATATATATATTTATATGTATAAAACATAATATGTATCCAATTTTAAGTTGAAAATTTTTTGTATATTTATATATGTAGCTACAATCTGAAAAGTTTTATTAAAGGAGTTTGAGAAGTCAGATTAAATGGCAGCAAATTATATATTATATTTATATATGTACATATATATATGTACATATAATATAGGATTGACAATATTGTTGTATTATAATATTATGGTTTTGGGATATTTATATTGAAATTAAAGTAATATTATTTATACACTGTTAAAAAATATAATTAGAAATTTAAAAATTTTCATGAATTTTTGTATAATTATTTGTACAAATTCCTGTCAATTATTAGAAAATTTACTAATAATCTCTATAATTGGTGGCAGCATAATCTATATATAAATATGGAGACATAATATCATAGAAAAAGTCTCATTCAATAGATAGTAAAGGATTTAATCATATTCCTTAATGATATTTTTTTCATTTTCAAAATGAAAATCAATTTTTAAACCAAATTAATATTTTCCAAAAAAATATTAATTTTATATCATTTTGTAACCAAATTTGGTAAACTGCAATTATACAAGTCTCAAATTTATATTCAAAGTTGTGAATTCATTTAAATTAATTCTTAAAATTACCATAATCTGAAAAGGATCAAATTGAATAGTAAAAAAATCCTTTTTTGAAAAATAGAAATAACAAAGATTTATTTACCCTAAACCAAAAGGACTTTAAAAAGTTACTTAAATTAGTAATGCAAAAAATATTATTGATTTCCTTTTTGAATCCTGGAATAATATTTACTTAAATGTGAACTAAATTTGTTTAAATAATCTTCTCATCTTTCTATGGTAACCTAATAAAATTTATATGGTGGTATACATTTCATAATTTCAACTTAAAAGGATCACGAAATATATTTTTTTTTTAACAATGTAATACAAAATTTTTGCTTATTTAAATTTAAATGTTTATAAACTTTTTATTTAAATACTTTCATTGTTTAATTTTACTAAGAAGGATATACAATACACACATATACAAAATATATCTATAATAATACCTAAAGGACATATATATTTCTAGTTATTTACTCAAAATATATTTATGTACATATTTATATACAAAATGTGTAGTTAGTAAAGTTATAAAGAGAAAATAATAATAATAATGTTTTATGGGTGGCAATGTGGCGGTTATTTAATGTAATCAAAGTTTACTATATATTGAAGGATATGTCATCATAATATATAAAATATTCACTAGAAGAAATGTTTTTTAAAATATAATATTATTATTACTTTTTTCATAAATATAATTACATCGTATATAGAATTACAAAATATTATATGTGTCTATACGTAAAAAAAGGATATTATTATATGGAAAACAGGTAAAAAGAAAATGAAATTCTTCTATATAAAATTTTTTTTTTTTTAATTGGTTTTTCTTTTCAGATGGGTCCTTAAAAATATAATTAAATTCGATATTTTGTATACATGAAAAAAAAAAAATCAAATTTAATGTTTTATAAAATTCATAAAGGATGGGTTAGTATTTTTTTTTTTTTTGTATATTATAAAAAAAGGATATTTTAGTATAATTTAAAATATAAAATTAAAAAAAAAAAATAAGTTTTATGTATTAGGTGATCATATGACAGAGATAGTAGCATAATTGTACTAGTGAAAAATTTAATGATCTTAGATAAATAAATAAACCCTTTAATAATTTAATAAATTAAATTTTTTTTTTTTATTTTAAATTTTTCTAAAAATTAATTTTTATTTCTCTATTTGTTTTTTTTTTTAAATATCAAATTTCTCTATTTACTTTTCTTAAATCTCTTAAGCAAATTCAAAGAAATTATTCATCCTGAATTTAATTTGAAGACAGAAAAAAAAAATCTTCTCTCTTGTAACAAGATTAATTTTATGCACTGAATTAATCATGAAGAAGAAAACTTTTCGTTCTACAAAAAAAAAATATCCTTAGAATAAAAATTGAATATTTTAAATATATGCAAAAAATATAATCATATTCAATTTAAAATATTTGAAGATTATTTTATAAGAACATCAATAAAAGGACACTCTAGATTCTCAATTTTTTTTCTCTGTTGTTTTTTTCTCTCTTGGTATACTAAATAAACAAACACACAAATGGCGTTAGAGTAAGATTGAGATATATATTCATCAGACCTTATCATTATTTAAATTTAATTTATACTTTAATTTGTTTAAATTATATTTATAATATAATTTCTGGGGGAAAGATTGATTTCACTTCAAAATTGACTTAAATTATGCGATGCTCAACTTGTTTTTTGGTTTTTTTGTTAAATGAAATATAGTATAATTTTCGAATGTCCTTTATTTGAGATTTTTCATTATTTGATTGGTAGTTTCGAGGTTTTTTGTTGAAATTAAATGATTGTTTAATTAAATTTATTGAATTTAAAAGTATTTATTTTAAATTATTTAATTATTGGTTAAAAAAGTAAAGTTAAATTTTATATTTTCTTTTATTATGTTTTACTAAAAGGTTAATTTTTCCATTAAAACTTTCTATACAAAAGTCGAACCTTTAGGCATCAAATTCGAGCAAATTAAAAGAATATTTAATTTTTCGCGATTAATTAAATTAAAATTTTTGGTGAAAACGAAGCAAAGAATAAATAAAAATTCGATATAAACTAATTTTATTTTTTGAACGTTTACAATTTACAAAATTTCAAAGAAAAATTTTTGATCCTAGATTTTATTACTATTTAACTATAAAATTCCTAAAAATTTGTCCTTATTGAAATTGAAATTTCAACATACACAAAATTTAATAATTAACAAAAAATTTTTGATTAGTTTAAATTGTAAATTCATGTTTACATTCAATTTCCCAGTCTGTAACCCAAATTTTCAATTTAAATATTGTATATAATTTTAAAAATCACATTTTCCTACTAGAAACTTTACTTAATTTTCTAATTAAATTAATTTTTTACATATTTTCTTATTATATATATACATAATACTTGAAATTGCCTAAAATTACTTTATCCTGAAAAGTTTTTAAAGTAAAAAGCCCATACTTAACTTAATTATACATCACCCGCCGATCAACAGTTTTCCTCTTTTTTCTTTTGTTCTATAATATAACAGAAAAAAAATTTTCTTTAAAATAATTTTCAAACTCAAGAAAAAAAAAATATAATTTTCTTTATATATTTTCCACACAACCTTTACCAAAAATATTAAACTGCAATTAGGTATTCCACACTCCCCCAATCAAGAATTGTTTTTTTTTATCAGTAAAAAAAAGTATCAAAAAGTACAATAGCAAAAAAAAAAAAACTGCTTATACTCATTTTTTTTTTCCTCCTTTTTATATCCATAATATCCTTAAGGAAAAGCTTGTGATTTTCTTCCTTATAATATATTTTTTTTTTATCATTTCAAAAAAATCTTTTTAAAAAAAAATTTCCTTTTTTCGTTTTCCTTTTTTTTTTACAGTCGCAATGAAATCAAGCTTAAATAATTTAATAAGAATGAAGAAAAAAAATTTAACACGCAATGTTATTCGAAAAAGGATATGATTTCCTACTCTAATACACAAACATATAAAAAATGTAAAGGGAAAAAAATGGAATTTATAAAAAAAAAAGAAGAATGTGGTAAAACCTACACCCATCACCCACCCAAAAGAATAACAAACAAAATTCTGAACAGGAAAATGTGTAGCAGTGAGAGAGGCTCTCGATGGCAGTAGAGATGAAGAGCAAAAAAAAAAATTGGAAAAATTCTTTGACATTTAAACAAATGAAATAGAGTGGGTAGTGAGTATTGTAGTGAAGAATGTGGTAAGGATTTACGGATGCTTTTGGTATTGTGTGGATATAAACGACAAAAAAAAAATAAAATATGTTTAATGGAATTTATTGTTGGGAAAGTTGTGTTTATTATGTAAGAAACAAGGTGATTTGGTTAGATCAACAAGATTTTGGCAGGAAATTATGTCAAATTTTGATTAAAGGACTACTGCAAAGTAAGGCGACATCATTTTCTTTTGACTTGATCAAAAAAATTTTAGGACTACGATACGAAAGAAGACTTAAATAGTGAGGCTATCTTTGTGCCAAAGACAATGTAGTTCTAATTATAAATAAGTAATTCGCATATTTAGAATTCCGTAAATTTTTTTTGTGAATAAATTTAATACTTGGCGTAATTCTTCACTTAATTATCCAAGTTTTTCCACCTAAATTTGCCCAGTTTTCCTAAAATTGTAGACTTTGATTCTTAGAAATTTGCTAATTAAATTAAGAAATTATTCAACTTATCTTCGAGTTTGTCCTATTTTAAACTAACCAATCTTTGAATTAATGCTGTTTAAAACTAACAAATTTAGGACTATTTAATTTTTTTTTGTCTTAAATCCTTGCAGCTGTCAAATAACTTTAAGTAATTTAACTTAACCATTGATTCTTTCCAAAATAATTGATTATTTATCAACTGAAATTGTGAAAAAAACTTGATTTTTTCTAGCATTTGTAATATTGTATATGGCCTTTAGCTTTTTTAATCTAATCCTTATTTTTAGCCTTAAATATTTCTACTTTTAAAGCAATTTTCAGTCAACCAATTATCTTCAAAGCTAAAATTTCTAACTTCCTAACAATAAATTCCCTAAAACTTTAACACACAACAGCAAAGAAAGACCAAAAAAAAAAAAAAGGAATCGAAATAACAAAAACAACAAATCACTTAAATTTTTATTAAAAAAATAAAAATAAAACCAATTTTTTTCTTGCTAACAAAACAAAAGCAGAAAAAAAGCTTAACATCATCGAAATTTCAAAGTTGATTTTTTTTTATTCTCGTCCTTTTTTTTTCCTTAGTACCACATTTTTTTTTATTTTTTTCATTTTCATTTTTCCTTTTTTTTACATTTGAAAATATTCACATTTTTTCACATTTTTTTTCTACTTTAGTCCTTTATACACATAACAATTTTCATTTTACATATATATTTTTTTTCGTTGTTGTTGTTGTTGTTGTTATGTTCTCTTCTACAATTTTTTTTTCTTTTCTTTATGTTTTGTTGATTATTTTTGTTCTCGTCCTTTCGCCCATAAAATACAGTATCTTTTTCTACATAAAACATAAGCAGCAGCAGCAGCAGCAAAAAAAAAAAAAAAATAATTTTCATTTAAAATTCAACAGAGCATCTTCCTTCCACAGTAAGTATAGCGACTCCGAAAAACTCATTCCTTGCCCGTCATTTTAACTCCGTAGACTTTTTTTTATGTATAAAAAAAAAATAATAGCTTTTTGGTACTTGAAAAACTTTTTTTCTTTTTTTTTTGGTTCTTTCTTTTCCTTCTAATCCTCATCTCTTCTTTCATATTCGTTTATTGTGTCGTTGTTGTTGTTATTTTTGTTGTGGTATCGCAAAAAAAAAAAAACGTAATACAAAAAAAGATGTAAGGAATATAACAATAAAAAAAAGACACAGAAAATTGGGTGGTAAATGATTTTTAGGTATGAAATGGGGGGGGAGAGAAAAAAAATAACACAATGAAAAAGAAGCACATACAATAAGAGGATAAAAAAAAATACAAAAGAAAAAAAGGAAAAAAAAGGAGCAGATGATGCGACGTGAAATTCATGTGAAATATTCCGGAACAAAAAGCTTGTACACAATATTGAAGTGCTTCGGTGGGACGAATTCTTCGTCTTCTTCTTCTGCCTATACAACAGTGTGTCTCCTCTTGAATGTGGCTATAGAGCCTGAAATTTATGAGAAATTTTTTGAATTCGAAAGAACCATAAGAACCTTTTAAGTCTATACTTTGATTCTTTTCTTTCTTTTGTTGTTGTTGCTTGTTTCGCTTTGGGTTGTGAAAGAAGTCGACGGTGGTGTGGTGGTATCTTCTTTCTTTCCCCAAAAGCAAATGACATTACCCACCATAAATAAAGTTTATATTTCATTTTACATTTTTTCTTGTGTATATAGAAAAGTTTTCATTTTCCTAGTGTGTATAGCAGATTGTGTGCTTCCACACATTTTCATCATTTCATTTATATAATAATATTTTTTTTGCTACTTTGTATCGGAAATTTCAATGAGGTCATATCAACAAGGACGAAAAAGCATAATGAAGAAAATGAGGTTTTTTTTTGCTTTTTCAAATGTTTTTGTTGTATGTTGTCGTCTCTCCTGTTTCATTTTTTTTGTAATTGTAAAAGGATAACCGAGGAAAATAAGTGCGGAGATGTTATAGGCGGAAAAAGATTATCAACCAAAAAATTTGCAATAAAAAATGACAGATAAGAAGAACAAATTGTTTGATGATTAAATTGGGTGGAGGAATGAATTCGTGGAGATTCGTGGAAGAGGAATAAATTATATACCTTCCCCAATTTCCATTTTTATTAAAAATGATTTCTGACTTGAAACAATTAAAATTTTGAAATGTTTGAACTTGCAGTCTTATCAAATTGCTGTTATCCTTAAAAACTATTTGGAAATTGAAGACATTTTTCATTTGATGTTTGTATTAATTTTTATCGGAAAATGTGGATCGTGACAGAACTGAGGCTATCTTTAGATTGAGTTAGAAAGTGATGAAAAAGTGCTGAAAGAAATAGCGAAATAGTGAGATGACTTC
This sequence comes from Empis stercorea, assembly GCA_949752835.1. NCBI lineage: Eukaryota > Metazoa > Arthropoda > Insecta > Diptera > Empididae > Empis > Empis stercorea. Next base: position 4,215,244 of record OX457085.1, read on the forward strand.
CTTCAACCTTCCACATCGTTTCATTGGTCAATAATTTACTTGTCTATTTATTACTTCTTTAATTAGAGTCATTTTCCGGAAAATTTGGGCATGCCTTAAATAATATTATAGCTTAGCTAGAGATCCTTCCAAACCTCTAAAGATTTCTGATCTTTCAATCATAGACACCAATATATTAAGGACTTCTTCACTATTTAATATAATTTGCCATATTTTTTCTAATTTTTTTTTTAGCATATTTGAAAACTAAAACTCATTTTACAAAAATTATGCTATAAAATTCAGAATCTTTCTGAACTTGTGTGAGGTTTTAGAAGAAACAGAATTCACTTTTTTACCATCTTCTTTCCTTTCTGTGTATCTGTGTTAGACGTAAATACAAAAAAAAACATTACTTTTTTATAACAATTTCATTTTTATTTTCTTATAAAAGAAAATTCAAACTTTAATATCTAATTTTCTTAAAGATCACATAAAAAAAAATATCCTTTAAGAAAAAAAATGTATATCTTTTCGTTTGATACTTTATTTATTCGTATTTTCTATGTATTGGTTTATTATAATGGTAATACATCTTTATTATTATAACATCCTTTGCTGTTTCATTTCTTACATAAAAAAAATCTATATAATTCTTTTTTTTTATTGTATTTGTGTGGTAAAGCTTTAAATATTTTTATACTTCCACCCAGAAAAAAAAAAATATTTCAATTCAACAAACACCCAACACCCAAATAACCAACATCACAGAAACGAGAAAAGTGAGAATGGTAAATGAAAATCCATATAAAAAGAAAGTTTTTTTTAACAATCCTTATTTTTTTTTTGTTTTTTGCTGTGTTGAATATTAAATTGTTAATTGTTTTTGTTGTAGTCCTTATACTCAAATACATTTACAATTTTTTTTTTTGTATATAAAGTAAAATAATTTTATAGCACGTGCATTTATGCTTCATTTTTTTTTTATGTGTACAAAAAATGAGTAAAAATTTGTGAAAATTTTGAAATTCTAGACAAATTTATTTTTTTTTGATACCATAGAGAAAAGGTATATAGATGGAAAATATCCTTTTGGGGTATGTTTTCTTGAGAAATGTGAAATTTTGATTTGGTTTTTGGTTTTGTCTGTCAGTTTTCTACATCTTCAAAGCTTTTCAAATTATCGTAAATATGGAAGTAAATATTTGTGATTGAAGATGCTGATAGAAGATTTAAAGTTATTCTCCCAGGTGGCGTTATTCACACAAGCAAAATTTCAATATAAAATCTAATTTTAAATATCTGTAAGAATGATAATCAAAATTTAAATTTCAGTTCAATAAATAAATTAATCGAAGAAATGAAAATGGAAAAATTTAATTGAAGAAGATAAAAAGTAGGAGTGAGTGAATATTAAATTTCTAGCACAAGTTGGCGCTGCAGTCTAAAATATTTTTGCATTAGTTTTAACTTGGTTATTATTACAAAGTTTAACGTTATAGAGATGCAAGGAGACTCAAAAAAGCTCATTTCTATGCAACTACTTCCTCTTTATTAAGTTCGATTATTAAGACTTGTTTTTATTACAATAACTTTCTTTTTTTTTTAAAAAAAAAGGACACAATGTAAATCAAAGTCTAATATTTAAAGAGTTTTATCCTTTTATTGTGTTAGTGTATAAAAAAGAAATTGTTAAAATTTTGTTAGACAAAGTTTGTGTAAATATAGAAAAGTTTTATAGTGAGTGAATGATGACACTATGACAAAAATTGTTATCTTATATTTTCTTCTTCATCATTTTTGTTGTTTTATGATAGAAAACCACATCCTTGTATGTTCTGTTGCAAAATATACATTGTTAGCATATGAAATTATGCAACTGTGTTGCCAGAGAAAATTTTTTCGATATATAAAGTTTTATTTTTTTGTTTTGGTATAAAAATTAAATTGAATTTTGTGAATTTTTTATCGTTTTTTTTTTTTTTTGTAAAGTTTTTAAAAGTTTATTTTACAATTTTGAACACAATTGAAAGAATTGAGGTTAAATTTACGTCTTCTTCATTTTTTTTTTTCATAAATACAAAGTTGAATTTTTTTATAGATGAATTTTTAATGTTTTTTTTTCTTCTTAAAGCTATGTATGCTGTTAGTAAGCACCTCAAGCTGGTAAAAATTATAGTAAAATATCGGACAAAATTTAAATTAATTTGAGCTTTAGATGGCGGTGATTTGTAAATCAGTTAATTGCCAAAATTGAATGTAAATAAATTAAATTATTTTTTGAAATAATTTTAAATGGCTGTGTGAATACTTAAGTGTCCAATATCCAAAAGTATAAAATGTGATGAAAATGCATTTTAAGTTTCAATTGTTAATTTAATCAGGTAGATGCGGACTTAGACAGGATTTTAGAGTTTTAATTGATTTCTCCACTTAGTACGTAATACTTCGGGTGGAAATTCGTTTAAATTTTTATAATATTTTAATTTTTATATAAAACGTGAAAATGGATGTGTTACATAATTCATACGTTTTTTGAATAGTAAAAATTACAGTCGAACTTACAAACATCAAATTCGAGTTTAAATAAAAAATGAAGAGGAAAAGCTATTTTATTATATTTATGAATAAAAGTAATAGTTGTAGAAGAAAAAATTACATATTGGACACTTAAGTATTCACACAGCAAAAATGCGAAATCCGTTGACATAACCGAGTATAAAATTTTTTACCCACTTTTTTATACCCTCGCCAGTAAAATTTGCAGTAAAAATTTGACATATTTTCTAGCAACGCCATCTGTTTGTCAAATAAAGAACAACTAAATTCTGAATTTTTTTTTTTTGAAGTGCGTACTAACAGCGTACTTTACTTTAGTTGGCTGCATTGAGTTTTTCAAAGTGATTTAAAAATTCAGTAGGCGTTTTAAAAATGATTTTAGAAAATTTATTAGAAATATTTAAAATTTCTTTATAATTATTTTTGTCTCAGAGTTTTCAGTCTTATATTTTAAATTAAAAATAATATTCAAATTAATATCATATTCTAAATTAATTTTTCGATAAAAATAAAATGGAAAAATTTAATTGAAGATGAAATAAAGTAGAAGAGAGTGATTATATATTAAATTTCTGCAAGAAGTTGGCGCTGTTGTCTAAAATTTTTTTACATTAATTTATAAAATGTCATTTAACTATGTTATAAAACATTTGAAAGTAATTGACTCGAAATAATTAGAATTTTGTCTTGAATTAACGAAGAATATAAAAAAAATTTTGAACCTGATGGTGAGTTCCTTAACACCGTATTTGGAATGAATTTCACTAATGTTATTCATACCAATTAATACATTTATATTGTATCCAAATTATATTCATAAATAAAACAATGTGCAGCTGTTATTATTGTTGATGGATTTAATATTGCACCAGTACAAATATGTTCAAGTTCATCGTTATTATAACCAATAACTCTTTGAATTGATACAATGGGATACAGATAATTTTTATCAACTGGTCGATATGCCATTGTAACATTGTAATCTGAAATATGGATATATATATATATAAATATAATTCATAAATTTCAAATGCATTTGTATTACATAATTTAATTAACAAACTGATAATAATAATTTTAAAAATACTCATTTTTATCGAAAAATTAATATTAATTTGAATATTATTTTTAATTTAAAATATAAGACTCAAAAGTCTGAGACAAAAATAATTATAAATAAATTTTTAATATTTCTAATAAATTTTCTAAAATCATTTTTAAAACGCCTATCGAATTTTTAAATCACTTTGAAAAACTCAATGCAGCCAACTAAAGAAAAAAAAAACATTAAAAATTGGTACAACTGAAACTACAGCTTAATTTTTGAACATTGAGCAATCTCAGCCTTGGCGTTTTTTGAAGCCGGACAACGCCAGCGCTCACATTGGAGATATACTTACATCGAATTTTATTGGTACGAACTAGGTTATTTAACCCGCTGTCAGGTTACTTGACTCTTATGTCAGTTCCAATAATAATAATAATAATAATAATAATAATAATAGTCAGTTAATAATACACATATATTGATTGTCAAAATTTTTCTTTATGTAAACAGTTTTGTAAACAAAAAAATTTTTTTTTTAAACAATAAAAGTTTTTTAAAAGCCTTAAATTTACGTCGTCTTCTTCTTTTATTTTGATAAATACAAAGTTGAATTTTTTTATAGATGAATTTGAAAGAAAATTTGTTCATGCATCGTGGTATAGTATATTATTTCATGAAGTTTCATTCAAAGATCTTGTTAAAGGAAAGCCGATGAAATTTTTGTTTGGTTAAGAAAAGTATTATAGTGGATTTTTCATCTACAACTATGACATTTACTTCTAAAATTTAATATTCATCGGAATTTGTTCAAATTATCAATTTTTTTTGGTATAACAAATACAAATAATTTCTTTCATGAAATAAATTAAAAATTTTGATTTCCTTTTTCCAAAAATGCTCAAGAAGATTTTGGTGCAAGGGAAAGTAATATAAAAATTAATATGTCTACCTACAATCAATTAAAATCTCACATTCATGGTGGTCTACATATTTTAGATTATAAATTCATAATTAATTAGCAAAATTAATTTTAAAAAAAAAAACGCTGACCTTACTCTAAATAATTTCCCACAACAAATTTTGGCTCCTACAATTTCAAAACTATCAATAATTTTTTTTTTTCATTTAGTATTTTTTTTTAGTATTTTGCCAACAAAACAAACAACAAAAAATTATAATAAATTTTTTCAACCTTTTTCACTTCTTTCACAAAAAAAAAAACAGTCAAGGTAATTAAATTAATTTTAATTTCAAATATTTATTTAATTTACAAAATTTATTTTAATATCATTCAATTTATCTCACAACCCCCCCCCCCCCTTCCGTCCTGCAACCAAAAACAAACAAAAAATTATTATGAATCATTTTTTAATAACCCGAAAAAAAAACGTAGTCATTCATCAAAAAAATATATCCAACCAAACTATACACAAAAATCTATTTCCCATTCACTAATCTTGGCGTTATCGTAATACACGTAACCAAAAACATAATCGAAACATAAAAAAAAAGCTTATAAATTTTAATATTTTATCAAGAAATTTTAAAAATTTATATTAATTTTTAATTCAAATCTATAAAAAAAAATATAATTTTTAAATAAATGTAAAAGGTTCAAAAAATTTTGTTAAAAGATTTTCTCTTCCTACCCACTTGAAATATATTTTTATGATAAATGGAGACTAAAAAACGATCTTACAAAATCAAAAAAAAAAAAAAAACTCTCCCAATTAACAAATAATCTTCCATTTAAAATGATCAGTAAGAAACCAACAAACAAATATTTATATATCGAAACCAATTAACGATTTATAAATACTTTATTAAAAATAATTTCCTACACATAAAAATTTATGAAATTCTTTTCTATAAATTTAAACTAAAAACCTTAAATCGCGCGCGAAATGACAAATAATAATAATTTTAATTTATTTTAATTTTTGGACAGACCTCTAACACCTACTCTCCAACTAAACTAACCAATTTGTGATGTTGGTATATATGTATTATTTATAGATCTTCGATCTTCTCACAATAGGAATCGAAGCATATACCATTATAACATTTTTTTTTTGTTAAACAAACAACATAATTTATTTATGAGATTATACAAAAAAAAAAATTTTGACAAAACTTATTATAACCGGCAAAGCTTTTTCTAAAAACTTTTTATGCTGCGATATTTCAAAATTATTATTGAACATATGTTTAAATAAATCGAATGCCAATGGCCCGAAAATATCGAGAAGACAAAAAAAAAAAACTCGATTTTAAATTGTCGAAGAGACAATCACGAGGAAAAAAAAACTGGATTTTCTTCATCAACAAATTTTTTTTTAGTTATTTCATTTCATTTGATGTTCAAGCACCTGAAGGTCTTTAGAATTTCAGGTATTGTCTCAGAACATTTACATTGGCATATCATTATAAAAAAAAATTATTTTTAAAGCCGCCACTAAAACATTACAAAACTTTAAACCGGCTTTTATTTTTTTTTTTTTTGAATAAAAGTTGTTTCCAGTACAGAAAAGAATCGATGACGTAAAAAAGTTAAGAATTTTTTTTTTTGTTATTTGTAGAATTTCTCGTATATTTAACACCTTGACTATCCAAATTTGGGTAACCAATTCTTTTTTTTGTGGTCATTAATATAGATTGTATTATTATCCTCTGTGCGTGGTGTACAACCACCTTTAATTATCAATAACATTTTTTTTTGCTCCTCGATCGAAACGTGTTACAGAAGTATAAAAATCAATGTTTTGATAGTTTTTTAATAATTATTATTTTTTTTTGTCCACTTTTTTTCTGGGTGTTGTTGCGTGACTTTGGTAATCTATACACTTTAATTCAGGCGGATCAAATTTTTTTTTTTTGTGTACAGGCACACACACAAGCACTTAAATATTATTTAAATGAAATATTTTTCAAATTGTATTTGTAAAATGGTTTTATATACAGTAATTTTGATGGCGGATATACATATGTATGCGTGGGTGATCGATCTCTAAAGCAACCAGACCGGACTCAATTAATTGATCGTGCGCCCTCCATTTTTTTTTTTTCGTTTTCGTTTTGTTTTATTATCGATTTATTAAAATTGTTTTTTTGTTTATCTATTTTTTTCTTAATCGTTCTTTCTCTTTTTTTGAAACCAAGCTTCAATTGGTATTTTTGTTGTGAATGTGTGAGTGTGTGTAAATGGATAGATGATATTGAAAAAAAAAAGTATATTCATTATGTGAAGATCATGCTGGGGGCAATTAATAAATTGGAATTTGATTTGGTTAATTGGTTTAAGACACGGTCATAATTGAAAACAAATATAAAAGAAGAAATTAATAATTATTATTATTACGAATGATGAAATTTTTATTAAGTAAATAAAATTGATGATTTTTTTTTTTTTTTAGATTTGTTTATGCAATTTTTTTTTTTTTCGTAATTTTAAAATAAAGATAATTATTCAATTGGATATTTTGGATGCATGGTAAGGAATTGGCTATAAGTAAATTTTAGTGCTCATAGTTTTACGAACTGATATTTTTAAAGTTTACGTAATTATCTTGCCAATGCTTTGGATTTACTATGAACAGTTTAGTTTCACAGAAAGAGCACTGATCTTATAGTAATATAATTTTCAGTAATATTTAACTGGTTAACTTGTCATTTAAGTTGCGGAAGTTTTTTGACATGCTCCGTTGTCTCGTCCTCGTGTTGGCAGAATCAACAATGGTTTAGTATAAATGTGTGTTTCCTAATTTTGTAGGATCCTGTAAAGAAGCATCAGTTATTTAGCGTTCGTTTTTTTTTTATATAAAAGAGTTCCAGTGACAAGGACCTTTCTTTTTTGTGCGAAGATCATATTTAAAAGTAGTCGAAACTTGATAAAAGTAATTGCTATTAACACGTATATGAAGAACATTCACAATAAACAATGACTTTCAATAGATCTATTGGACTCATAGATGTTATCTACTTACCAGACTGGAATGGAATCAATTTCCTCACTTCTTGTCTATTTAAATTTAAATGTATAGTTTTAAGTTATGATTATGCAATCGAAATCTTATTTGGATCATGTTTAATAATACTTGTATAATTTTTTTTCCTTCCTTAAGATGCAATATAAAAAATACTTTTATACCTTAAAGACATAATTCTAGTCCTCAAAAATCTTCAAATTATAATTTGTCTCACTTTAATTCCTTAAAAGGTTAAATTATTTAATCATTTCGAATTACTTAATACCAAAAAAAAAAAATCTTCTCTAATTACATTAAATAAGTAAGATTAATGACATAATTAGACTTAAAAAAAATTACTTAATGCTCCTACTGCTCCGGATGTTTTCTTATATTCTTCTTCAAAAATATTTAACCGAAAACCAATAAATTACAATAATTTTTATTTCTCATTAAAATTTATATAGAATTTATTGTGTAGGTTGACTTTGTGTACCTGTTCTTCACTGTCAACAGTCTTTATTTGGATCTTTTATTGTAGTTAAAAATATGGTTAGATATTTTTCCAATCATTCTTTTGTAAATGCATTTATGGAAAAGAAATATATTCTAAAACGATTATAATAAATTTCCAAATTCTATCAAAAGTTTTGACCGCAAATGATCTTTTTGGAAGAAAAAATAAATTTCTTATTTTCTATTATTATATGTAAATCAGTGATTGCCCTGTTTTAAATACTCCATAAGATACACGACATGGTAAATGATCTCAACACTCTGTTCGTGGTATATATTATGTATATATAAAAAATTCTATTGAAAAATTCAAGTTCTTTGCCACATTAAAACTGATCATATTCGATGTGGTCTGTAAATTATTGGATAGTTTTAAGCAAAAGAAGAGAGAAATGTATAGAAGTATAATCGCGTTATGATCGAGTTGAATCATATTACTATATGGAAATAATATAATTGCTAAGAGTATTTGCTATAAAAGTAATATTTTCTGACCTCATTACATTTCTGTTAATGCAAAATTTGGAATTAATTATTTTAGATTATGTTTTAACTGATCGTTTGTATTAGCAGTTGAATAAAGTTTATTATAAATTAAGTGTTTAGATAATTTCAATGAGTAAGTGAACTATAAAAACGGATAAAATAATATAATTTAAAAGAATTTATACTTTATAGATAGACAAATAATATCATCCAAACAAAGCATTAACCAAGTTTCTTTACCGCCATTGGCAGAAAAATTTCGGAAATGAAGACCTAGAGATAAATGAGAAGATGAGCTGATGAATGATCTCAGATGTCTTGGAGTGCAAAATTAAGAGCACTAAATGGAGCAAAATGGTTACGAGGACCATCGTTCTTTTGAATCTTGAACCATTCAGTCTATTAAGGGAGCCAAACAGCAGTTGCTACCGAAAAATAAAGTCAACCAATTTTCAAGTAATTTTTTACAATTAAAAGCTTAAATTTTTTGCTCGCTTATTAAAAAGAAATTATCACACTTTTTCTTACAAAAAAAAATTAACAACAGTTCCCTGGATTATTTCCCAAGCTATATAATATAATTTGAATAGTTTCTTTTTTTCATATTAAAAATTGCCAAAAAAACATAATTTTTTATAAATAATTACCCATAATTAGCACACAAAAAATCCAAAATTTTTATTATCTTCCCATAAAGTCTTTCAAAAATATTTCTAGCAATTTACCAAAAAAATAGGTAACAAAACAAAAAAAGAAAGGGTCAAAAATCAATCTTTAATTGACCAATAATCAAAATTCTGTTTTCTTTTCCAACACACAACAACAACAAAAAGAAGAATAATAATTTACGTCATATCAACATAGAGACAAAATACCAGACTCAAAAAAAAAAAACTACAAAGATTACATTGAACCCGTTTTTCACACGCACCATCTTTGATTGAATATTAGTTTTGTTTTGTTTTTTTTGTTTAGTTACCACGATAATCATCTAAGAAAATCCCCAGAATATTTAAAAAATCTTTGAGACAGAGAAGAGAATTATTTGAAAATATGATCAAGAGAAATGATGAAAAAGAAAAATTCTTCTTTAATAAACAATGGAACAACTTTCAAAAACTTTTACAAGGCATAAATATTTTTTTCTTTCAAATGTTTGATATGTTGTGCGAGACAAATATGTAAGCAATCATCATACTTTTGAGCCAAACTAAAGAACCATGAAAAAGATTACACCAATTCTACCAGTTTTATATAAACAAAAAAAATTATTTCTCAGGTGGGAGTTTTTTTTTCTGTATTTCTGGTTAGAAAATCATAAAAAAAAAATACATATTACAGGAGAGTATTAAATATACTAAAGTACAACACAAAAAAAAAATGAAGATAAAATATCATAAATAATAAAAAATAAATAAATATTTCAATATTTATCTTTGTTCTTGATTTCATAAAAAAAAAAAAAAGTTGTACCTTTTTGGATATCTGAGAAAAAAATTATTTGAATTTTCTGGTTTTTTTTTTTTCGTTTGAAAATTCATGTGATGGTGAAATGGAAATAAAAAAGCGTAAAAAGACATGATGATGATTTGGATTAAATGGAAAGAATAACATAAAAAAAAATAAAATTCTTGTAAAATTGTGAAGAAGTAAGAGAGGAAAATGATTCAAAAAATATTTATGGAAATATTTTGGTTGATAAAGAAAACTAATATGGATATAAATTTTTGTATGCTTTGAGGAATTAGGAAAGTAGAGAATTTATTTAATTGAAAATGAACTTATAAATTTGTGAATAAGTTGTGGAAAATGACAGATCATGAAAATGCGTGCCGAGAGTTGGGGTTTGAAGACATTATAATTAATTGTAAATGTGGATGCTTTTATCAGTTCTTGAGATCAAATCTTCACAATTGGAAAGTTCCTTCTTCAATAGTTAAATTTTGTAGCTCATCAATCTTACAAATTATTTTTAAAACTCTTCCAGTTCTCTGCAATATCGTCCTTTTCAACATTTATATTTTCCTTTAACGCGCTTTATGACTTATTTTTAGAGTATAATTCGTTTGTCCTTGAAAATTAAATTTTAGTGATCGTTTTTATGATCTTTTCCCATGGTTTTTAACACGAAACTAGCTAAAAAAATATATTTATGATCTTTCCTACTCTATATCGTTTCTTTTCCCTCGTCCATCTCCTATAGGAAATTCTTCCCCAGAATTTTAATTAATATCGTCACAAATACCTAAATGAACAAACCCCTCAACACCAAATCTGGAAATTTCCTTAAAAATTAAATAGCATATAAATAAAAATCCATAAACCAAAAACATAATATTATAGACAGAATCATATTGCAGAGTTTCTCGACCGTACTATCCACATAATGAAATGGAAATAGTGCATTTATTCTGGCGCTGTGTGGTTAATATATAATGTTGTTGCCTGATCTGTGATCACTTGTTCTCGATTTTTGTTTGTTTCTATATATATTATGGTTACCAAAAATAAATAATATCAAATATACAATAATATTTTTTTTTGGTAGCTCTTCATTCTTGTTGATCAAAGAACAACAAAAACAAAAAAAATTGAAACACAAAATTTTTACCAAACAAATTTCCTCATCTCATCATCACTTCCTCTTAGCGCAGCAAGATCACTTGTTGTTTGGAAGATTTTTTGTTGTTATATTATTATTATTTATAACGATTAATTTTTATGATTTCTTTTTTGTTTGTTTGTGTGATTGTGTTGGTTTTTGAGGATGGTGGATACGTAAGAATGAATAAATATATGTACATATTTTTTTTTATTTAAACATAAAGAAGATGCTGAGGTTTTGAACTTGATTCACATAAGTTAGGACAAAGTGGGCGATCATCCGCGATTATTTTCATAAAAATTTAATAGTTATAGGGATCGTTTTTGTTGTTGTTGATGATGATTGTTTGTTTGTTGGAATGTTTAATGATGAAATGAGAACATAATTGAGGAGGGTCCGGGGGGGGGGGGGGATAGTAGTATAATAAATAAAATAAAAACATATACAAACAAAGAGAGTGTAAAGAGATTTAAGATTTAATAATAAATTTTGTAGTGGCTCATTTTAATTTTTGTGTGTTTCTTTTAAGATTTTTTGAAATAAATTTTTTATTATTTTATTTTTGTTATGATATCGTTTTTTTTTGTGTTGTGGTTAGTTTTTTTTTATTTATTATTTGATGTTTTGCTTGGTAGAGGAATTATTATTAAGCTCAGTGACCGTATTCGGCGCACGATCAATTGCGATGATGATGATGAAATATATTTTGTGTTTTTATCCGTTTCTTTGGTATTAAAACGATATATGTGTTTTTTATTTTTATGAAAAAAGAAGAAGAAGAATAAAAAAAAATTTAATGTGAAAATTAAAAGAAATTATTAAATTTGAATTAATAAAATTTGTAAAATTTTTGGGGAAACCATTGAATAGTTTGTTTCTAGAAATTAGATCAGCAAAAGAAGAAAATATTTGATGCTAAGAGGTGTATGGTTGAATGTGTATTCCGAAGGATTACAATTTATTGCGAGAATATGTCAAATTCTTCCAATAGAAGAATGTAAGATCATCAAATGTCTTGAATAATTTTTCCCGTGCAATTATTATATCTGTAGGAAAATTTGCACGAAACAGTAGATTCACAAATGTGTAATCATAAAATGTTATTTAATTGAAGAATAATCAGAAATACAGAAAGGATTTCGAAGGATGATATCTTACAAAGCTCAATCAAAGCTGCAATTTTTGTCCGCAAATAAAATTACGGAAATTCTGTAGATTAAAAGATCATTCGGCTCACCCTGTCATGGCGAGAAATCTTCTGATTTGTCGGACCGATTTTGGACGTGGAAAATCGTTGATTGCGACGATTTTCTCGCGATCAGTTTTTATTCCCTCGCTATCGGTGATATGGCCTAAATATTTGGTTTGCTTCAGGCAAAACCGATTTTTCTCTATATTGATAGTTAGTCCAGCTTCCCTCAAACACTTTACTACTTTGCTATTATTCACTTCACAACATTTATATATAGAAGAGATCATCTAGAAATTACCAAATTTCATTACTTTATTGGGTAACTAAAAACAATTTCGAAAAAAAATAATAATAAAGAAAATAACAGAGTAATTCAAATATTTGTGTTGTTGTTTTTTTAAGTCCGATTTTCCAGAGATTTATTAATCGCTTTTATCAGAAACATACTTTCTGTATATATATTCTGTGAATAGCTATGTGTGTATTTGTAATTTCTTAAATTAAATTTTTTTTTGATTATGGTAAGTTATTTCCATAACGGATTTCACTTACATATTTATTTGAATATACGTATGTAAATATGTAACATATAATTTTTTATATAATTCTGTTTTTTTTTTATTCATAATTTCGAAAATCTTTAACAAACATTTCTGAGACAATTGTTAATTTATTGAAGATATTTTCTCAGAAAGAAATTAATTTTTTTTTTGGGAATTGTTCATTTTTATGGTATGTGACAATTAATGGAGAACAATTCACAATTAATTTAATTAATTTAATATTCTTCTTGCATCTTCAAATCATCTTTAATAGAAATAATTTATGTTACTTTGATATCATTAGAGTATCCAACTGATCTTGGAGCATAATAGAAAGTTGCTTATGGGGTTTTCCAGTAATCAATATTTTTATTATAGAATTTTTGGACAATAAATTTTATTAAAATGAATATTACTATTTAATGCACAAATTGCATTACAAAATTTCCCAAAACTATCTTACTATACATATAGGTAAATCACAATTTTCCTTTACCACCTCTACATTATATTTGCAACATAAATATTGATTTGCTTTTCTCATCAACGAAAAAACAGAAAAAATATGCAATAAAAAAATTATAAAGAAAAGTCGATTTTTGGCTTTTTTTTTCTCTTAAAATATAACATAAAATTATGTTTTTTTGCTGGGTGGGGTCTAAAGGTCACAATGATCGACTTTTACATATAGAATATAGTTACACAAAAAACAGAATAAGTTCATTCGTTTGATCGTTTTAAAAATATGCATATGAACAGTTAGATTTTTGTTTATGTAACATAAAAAATAGTGAAGCATAAAAAAAAATTTTTTTGTTTATGATAAATTTATCGTCAGTTCATAATGTCGTGAGGAATTTTTGGTTCAATTTTTCGTTTTTTTGGTTCGGTTTTTTATATATCTTTCGATGTGTTGGGGGGGGGGATGATTAAACACAGGTTTTTTTTTCGATATATTTTTTTTTTTGTAGCCTGGATTTTTGTTGCTGTAAAGATTAGACAACAACAAAATTGAATTACATATATAAAAGTTAGATAATTTTTCTTTGATACAAAAGAAAATTACCTGAAAAAATATCATAAAATGTCAAAACAGGGTGACAATTTATTATTATTATAATTTTCAAATTACCATTTATAGTAATTATTTTAGGTGAATTGAAAATCTGATTTGATCTTGTTGAGTAAATTGTTAAATTTTTGGAGAAATTTAAAATAAGGATCAGAAGGACTTGCAGGCAGGAAGAAATTGTTAAGGAGAATGTAAGGGGATAGTCATTGCTATTTGGACCATTGACACCAACACCAAAAATATTTCAAGATAAGGTGAAATTTTGTATATAATTCCTAAAATTTACAATCTAGTCTAGACTCTAGTATGCAGAAACTAGTAATATCTAATTTTATGAAGCCAAATTATTAAAATTTATGAAATTTTGTAGAAAACATGAATTTTTGCTTATTTTGAGCCGAAATGATCAGTGAAGACAATAAAGGATTCTTCATCAGTGCAAAAATTATGCTAGAATACAAAAATATGGCGTCCAATAAACTATTAAATTAAATGAAGTATTGAAATGATTTGTTTTTTGATTCTTAAAAGATGGATTTTTCCTTCAAATTGCAAATAGGATGTAAAATACATAAAGTCAAGCTCAAAAATTAATAAACTACGAGGTTCAAGGCTGAAAATTAATAACAAATATCTTCGTATTGATCCAAATAATTAATTCCTTTAACTAAATGTGACTTTACTAACCTCTATGCACGCCTCAAAAACAAAAATTCCAAAATTTTACATTTACAAAACTTTTAAACGTCTCTATTTCAAAATCAGCTAAATTATATTATTAGAAAAAAAAAAAAATTAGACCGTAAATCATGTCTAAATTTTTTTTTCAGTTAATTAAAAAATCTAAAAAAACTTTAGAAAAAATTCAGTCATTTCACTTTAAAAAAAAAAACAAAATTAACTGTTAAACTTTTCAACAAAACAACACCAGCAAAAACCAAAAATCAGTGAAAAAATTTTTGCTAGCTCGATTAAATTAAAATTTACTAAACAAAAAAACCAAAAAATTGTACTATGCCCAAAGTGTGCTTTCTTATATACAATTTATTATTATTATTATTATTATTATTGGGTCTATGTCTGAAAAGTAGCTCAATCTATGCTCTTGTTTCGTATTTTTTTACAATATTTGCTTGAAGTATTGTTATTACCGATTTTTTTTGTTAGACAAATTTTTTTTTGAAGGAAAACGTGAGATCATGAAGTCAATGAGATTTCTCTAATTTAAAATTATTATTATTATTTTTGTGACTGGTTTGTTTTTTTTTTTCTAAAATAGTTTATATAAGTACGTATAGAATGTGTGGAAGTGTATAATAAGTGAAATAATTAAGTGTACATATGTTCAATGAAATTGTATTTAATAATTATGTAGGTTTTTTTTTTTTTGTTGTTGTATCATAAAAAACTCTTTAATTTTTTCAATACGAAACAATTTTTTTGATCAAAATTAAATTTAAATGGCATTTTGATTAATTCGAATAAATAAAGTATTTTTTTTTATATATACTTTAAATGTTGCTGTTCAAAAAACGCTTTCTTTTGGGTGAGTGACTTTGTAAAAAAAAAAATTAAATTTCAATTTTTTAATTTCAAAATAAATTTTGTCTTTTTGTTGATTTAAAAGATAAAAAAAAAATAAAATTTATTTTATATTATTTACTTATTATTTTTTCTAAAAATTATCATTTTTTTTTATATTAGAGGACAAATTTTTTTATTTTTCTGTGTGTGTGGCTATAATATAGATTTTGCTTTGAATTTGATTATTATTATTTTTATTAAAGATTTATTAAAATTGAAAAATTTAGGACATGGTTTGTTTATATATTTTTGTATGGAGAGTTGAGAATAGGTCAATGTATTAAGAGATTTTTAGTTGCAAATTCTTTTTTTTAAGATGAAACCTTCAAAATGAATCATAATTATTTATATTTCAAGAAAAATAAATAAATGTTAATTATTTTTGGTGGGAAAATGAAGAGATTTTTTGGATAAACTGATAAAAAATTTATTATTTACCAGTTTTTGATGGATAAAGAAATAGTGGAATAATTGAAGGATACCAAAAATTTGACAGCTAACTATATCGAAAAATATGGACTAGCATCGATTATAGAACAGTACGAACTTATATTTTTCATGATTCTTGAGCTATATAGCAATTACAGTTTAGCATTACCGAAAATTAAATTATCTCTAAAGCAAGATTCTTCTCAGTCCATCTAGCTAGAGCACACAAAGTACCAGAAAATTGAATGTTTCCTGTAGATATTTATAAAAATACTTTAAAAGCAAACTTAATTAACCGCGTTTGTAAAGAAAAAAGAATGTATATTTTTAATGCTTTGGTTTAATGCTTTGGTTTATTTTCTGTTCTTGGACCACATTTTTCTCAGTTTCTTGTTGGTCCTGGGATGAACACTTCGACCGTTGAAAACCTTCCCTTGTTTTTCAGTAAACTATTAGCATTTAATTATTAAAATTAGATTTTTAATGACATTATTGAACAAATATGAATTAGTGACCGAATTTTTACTCAAAAACTCTTCAAATTTGCTCTCAAAGTGTCGATGTTGTGGTAAATAGGATTTCTATAATTAATATTTCATCACAAATATCGTCTTTTTGTTAGATTATAATTCCTTCAATTGAAAATTATAATATGTTAAAAATAATGTCGACTTTTTACTATTTCCCATTAAATACAACTCTGAAACAGTAAATTCAGATCATTAATCGAAATTGATATAAATTTTTTTTTTTAACTCGTTAAGAATAGAAACTGCAATATTTTCTCTATATCGAATGTTATAATATTAGCATGTGATAAATTCAAATCCCCCCCCCCATATAAGAATTATCTTAACAACAAAACATTTAATAAAAATTTTCTCTAAAGGTGAAAAGTTTCCCATCGATATGAAACTATCCAAATTGTCAGTTGTTCAAAAAAAAAAAATATACATTCTTTTTTCTTTACAAACGCGGTTAGAAAATCATTGATAATGCTGCACTCTCCAATCCAAACAACAACAAAAAGATATACTTGCAAATAAAATAACAAATAAATGTTTGCAGTTTCCTTCAAAAAAGTTCTCAAACCAAAGCTTGATTTACTTATAACTTTTCAATTCTTTTATAGTCTTCGCTACAGAAGAGACAAACAACGAAGCCATGTATTTTTTTTTTATGAGTTCATTTATTTAGCCCATAAAGTACTTTTTTACTGGTATACATATTCCTTCTATAAATGTGTTTTTTTGTTTTTTGTGAACCAAAAAAGTGATTTTTTTTATAATATTGGCGATGATATCCTCAGCACGATAATATACCAAATTCAAGTACCGGTGGCGGCATTCAAGAAGAAGATCAACAACAACAACAAAAAAGATTCTAATAATAACGAATGAAGAAAATTTTCATCAGCACAAAAGGGAAACAGGAAAATTGATAGGCTTTTTTGCAAAACGACATTACAATATGACAACCTTTTTTGGTTTTTGTGTAGCCTCGAGAACTGAAATTAAAAAATTAAAATTCTTATAATGGTAAAAATTATATGTAAATACAAAAAAAAAATAAAAAAAAAAATGGAGAAATAAATGTTAAGTGTTTCGTTGTGAGCGATTAAATGAAATCAAGTATCTAAGAAAAAAACAAGTGAAATAAACATAAAATCAGTTTTTTTTTTTTTTTTTGTTAATTCCTTCTTTTGTCATCTTGCAGGGCTTTGCGAATATACATATACATAAAAAAGGATGAAGATGGAACGCAAATTGAAGAAGATTGCGCTCTTGTATAGTTAATCATGCAAAGTAAAATGAAAAAAAGGCGCTTTAAAAGTATTTTTTATATTATATGAAATTTGTCCGATTGAAACGAGTTTTTTTGGTAAAGGGAATTTATTTACGAAATATATTTTTGAAGATATATCAAATAAATATATTTTTGTTGTTTGTAGATTTGAGTTTTGTTGGATATTTTATAGTTTCCCAATGGTAATCAAAAGTTGATTACAAATTAGAATGATGACAATGATATGTGCAAGAAATTTAAGTTCATGCTTGAAATCTAAGAGGAATTTAATTGAAGCTTAAAAAGTAAGGATATTTTTCGGTCTTCTAAATCTTTCAATTTCCGTATGAAGATTTTATTCATCCTTCAATTTTCATGAAGAAAGATCTTCTCCCTATACTTTCAGAAGTCATTCTCGCGACAATTGTAAGCGCTTCTTATTACTGGTCCCCCTCTTATCCATCTTTAATAATTCGAAATCCCTTTAATACAATTTTCCATCTCTGTTAATGTTTTTGTATTTTATGATATTTTTCTATAATCACATATTTCTTTTATTTCGAAACCTTTTGCAAAACAAAAAAAAAGCGAAGACATTCCTTAAGTTCATATTCTTCAGTTTATTAACCAAAGACTTATTTTGTGCTAAAGACATTATGTGGTGTACCTATACATAGTTATAGCATAGTATTCCAACATATCGATGTACACACAGTGAACATTTTTATCTCTGTTTAATAAATGATGCAAAGCAGCACATATACAAAAAAATCAAAGTAACTTTAACAAAAATTATTCCACCATAAATACACCTTATAATCCTAAAAGAGGATCGCGTATTTTTTTTGTTTTGTAACCATATAATAAACAAATATATCTATTTATATATATGTACGTGTGTAACTTCAAAAACTGATATTATAGTGATGAACCACAACAACAACACAAAAATTTGTGCTTGAACCCTTTCAAATATCTACACTTATATTTTTTCACAATTTATACCTTTTTTACGCGGCTCAATAAACTTTCAAAACAAGCGGAAAGAATGACCGCGAATAAAATCTGACAGAACGACACTAAAATTTAATAGTACGTAATCTTTTAGTTATCTATTGTAAATGTATAGGTTATGTTCATATATGCATCTGGCATCAAGAATTACATAAATATATTTAAGTCTATTTTTCTTCCATTCCATTTTAAAAGTACATAGAAAATGAAAATATTTTATGTTGTAGACCAGAGGAGGGAGGATTGTATTTAGTTATCTTCACTTAAGTAATGATTTTCTTATACAGTTGAACACCTTCTCGGTCTTCTTATCGTTATGATTTTTTTTCTCAGTTTTGTTGTTTATTATAAGAATCGATATAATTCCCTTCTGGTTGGTCAGGGACATGGTTAGGAGTTGATTTACAAATTGAGTCTATAATTTCTTTGTAGGTGGATTAAATTACATTGAATATTTTTCATTACCATAATAGAGCAATTAAAGATCTTGTCGTTGTTATATAGTCCTTGGTACAATCCTGAATAAATTTTTCAATTTTTCCAGTATACTTACTTTTAATATCTTTGCAGTACGAATGGTAAAATTACATCAAATCTTTAAAGGTAAATAACAAATACAAAGAAAAAAAACATTCGTTTTTCATTGCATAGAATAGAATTCTCTAAATTCATTTTTATGCATTTCTTACTTTAATGTACTCTGGGAAGTTAACGACAACGATGGCGATTATCACAGATTCGTAAATATTTAGATATTTTCATATACATAAAGAAGCTTCCTTTACTGTTGGGTACAATAATTCCTCTTATAAACATTATTTAGGGTTCTTCTTCTTTTTATTATGTTGAGGTCGTCATCATTGGTGACTATAATTTCTTGAGTTTTCTGCTATGCAATGCGTTTTTCTTAAATTTTCATTGTATTTTTTTCTTTATGAGTTTTTATTGAAATTCTTTCAGTTGTATTGACCTCTCATCATGGTCCAAAAAATTTTTTAAATATTATATCTTGCATTAATCCAGATGGGGGTTAGGTGTATTTCCTATACAGGATTTTTTCTCTTTCTCATCACAAGAGTATTTTTTCTGCACATTTTGAAATCATATTTTCTTTTCCTCAATATAAATAGTAGAAAGAAAATATTTGTTGTAGATTTTTGACATAATAAAAATCTGAATGGATGATATGGACAAAAATTCTGTTGTATTAACATTTTTTTTTTTACTATATTTAAATTTTATTTTGACGATTTGCAACTTTCCACATGGTTGATTATAAAATTTTTTTTGGTGAATAAAGAAGAAAATAATAGTTATAAGAAACGTGTACAGAATTAAAGATTATATTTTAAATGTGTTAAAAAAAGATTATCTTTCTTTTCTAGATAGAAATAAGTCATAAAATATATTTGGTATAAATGGTAAATTGTGGTTATAGAATTAAGATGATAACTTTAATGAAAATTAACATAAAATTATATGAATTAAAATTAATTTGAGATTGATAATATTACTAAAAGCAAAATGGTTAATGAAAATTTTATAATTTCAAAATATTCGTCAATAGTTACGACGCTAGATTTGCTGGCTCTAGTGTAAACTTTAATGAAAATTATGTTAAAATTAACTTTTTTTTTTTCACTAGATCTTTTTATTCGATTTGTGAAATTTAGAAATAATTTAAAGCCTATATATGAAACCAAACAATTATAATTATCCATTAAACATCGGTGAGAAGGAATTATTTCTTTTCTGTTTTTCTCCATTCCAATTTCGACAAAAGTTCATAATTTTCTTTTTTTTACTTAATTAACTTAATTATAGGTTAAGTTGTCCACTATAATCCGAATCAAATTGCCTATTACAAAAATAAAATAATAATAATAAGAAAATAAAATACAAAAAAAACACTACACCTTTAAAAGGTTAATTGAGTGAAATAAAGTCAATATTTGTTAAAAAGAGTTTTTGTGCGGTTTTAGTTACGCTTTTAACCCTTGGTATACCTTTTTGCTTTTTGCGCCAAAAATTATTATTATACCTAATACCTTTATAGATAGGTAAACACCTTTTACGTTTACCACAAATAATTGGAATTGGAAATTAAGCATTAATCAGTAATATATATATATAAGTGCTGCTGTATTATTCTCGATTGATCTTTGGGTGTTAAAATTGAAAAATATAATTTTTTTATAGGATTTTTTAATAGGAATAATAATTTTCAATGGAAAGGTCAATAATAATGAATATATACAGTCGTCAATGGTGTATAGATTATTGGGAAAAAGTATAATTTAATGTGGTGGTAATATTAAAGGTCTATGTCTCCGTTGTTTGTTTTTTTTGGCTATAAGTTCATTTAAAATTTGAAAATGATCAGAGGAATTTCATAATTTTTTTTAATGGTAGAAAGGTTGGATATAGTTCAATTCTACTTGTTCCATCATTTTGAAATTGATAGTGTAAGGTTGTTTTTTAAGTAAAAAAAATGTCTCAATGAAAATGTAATTAAGCTGCAAAATAAATTTATCAAATTACAAAAGTTTATAAAAGATAATAATTTTGTTATTCATGTAATGTTAAAAAAAAGAGGGTAAATTGGTTTGTTTACACATAATTAATATTGGTTATTTTCTATATTAGTGGATTTGTGGTTTTTTATCATCTGTTTATGAACCTTTTTTTTTTGTAATTGAAGTTTTTTGTTATATAATCTACACAGTAAAAGTTTCAAGTAGAAATTACAATTTGTCATTGTCAATTAAGTCAATGATTCAACTATAAAAGAAAAATATGTATAAGCATAATATATATATATTTTTGTTGTGATGGAAATGGTATATAATTTTTATATAGATAGATAAATTGACCTACCACTATGGACCACCCATAAGTAATGATGGTTTGTTGTCATAAATATCTCTTCTATAATTGAGTCTTTCTATACCATAAATTTCTTGTCATATTTACTACACCTAATGGTAATTCTAGTCCAACAAAAAATTATATAATTCCCCGAACATTAATTAGTCTAGTGACCATATTTTTGGTGATAAAACCAAACCAAATTGGTAAATAGCAACAAACCAAAATTACAATGACATTTTATGACAGTTTGTAATTTAAAGTTCCTTCGGTAGTGGTTTATGAGTGGTTGATTTATACTATAGACCAGAAGACGAAGGAAGGTTTGATTTGCAAGTTAAGGACAGCAATAAGGACACTATTAAAAGTGTTGGTGGCAAAATTTTGATCTCAAACTAATAAATTCGGAAATTATGATAATCTGTGATAAAACGATTTTCAAAAAGTATTACTTAAAGTAGAGTAAAAAAAGTACTACTCACTTTTTATTAAAGCCCAACAATCTATAAAATTAAAATTACACAAAATTCATTAAATATGTTTTTAAAGCTTTCTAAACAAATTAAATCAAACCTATACCCAAAAGCAATTCAAAAATTTCTTATTTTAATAACTAAATTTATTTATAAACCCAAAAGTAGCTTATAAAAAAAAATAAAGTCTATGCTCTTGACTGCACGCATTTAAAATATAGCTAAAAATCAGATCGCAAGAAATTGGCTTCATTATTATGATTTCTCACTTACAACATAGGTACGTATATTAGTTATATTAAATCTTATATTAGATATTTTCTTGCTGGAGTTAAGTTGCTTTTGGGAAGGGCCATCAAAAATTATTCCAAAATTATAAAGTAAATATTATTTATTATCCACCTTTCAAATAAACAGTCTATTAAATACGGTTCGGCCATTGACACAGGTCAAACCGAAAAAAAAAAAAATAGAAAATTGTATAAGAAGTAAAAAGTTTGAATTTTTATGTTTTCGCTTAAATTTTGGTATAAAATACAAAGAGAAGAGTAGGTGAAATATCTATATATGTAATATTATACCCACCAAAAAACAAAATTTTATATACAAGAAAATATATATAATCAGTAATGTATCAATGTTCGCACAGGTGATGAAGGTACAAAACATAATTTCATATATAGATAGACATTTTAGTTTTTATTATTGTTGTGTAAATGTAAAAATAGAAAACGTGATGGTCGTTTTATTCGCGGTCTTATCCATTAAACTGTATTTGAAGAAAAAATATTACAAACCTATTTGCAAAGTCTTAGACTTTTTTGAATAGGAAAAATGGTATATAAACAATTCTTTTTTTTTTTTTGGTTCATTGTTGAAAGCATCAAAAGTGAAGAAATTTGTTGGTTTGGTTGGTTGGATGGATGGATGGATGGATGGATGGATGGATTATTGTTGTTGTTGTTTACAAATTTTGCAAGAAATTTCTTTTTCTGTTATTACAAGAAATGAAGAAAGATTTTATTTTATAATATTGAATTGTTTTGATTTCAAAAACATAAAGAGAGAATCAAAATCACAAGGGAAATTGTATTAGATACATTACCGTGTCTAGTAATTTTTTTTTTGTTGTTGTTTGATTAAATTAAAATTTAATTGAATTTGTCATTTTATTAACGTTTTTTTTGTTTATTTGGCATAATAGACCTTAAATGACTGCTTTTTTTTTGGTGAAATTAAAATTTTTTGAAGAGAACTTATATTTCATTTTTAGTTAAAAATCATATCTGTAATATTTTTTATATAGACCATTTAAAATGTGTTTGGATTTAATTATAATTATTACAAAGTAATTACAAGAATTCGAAGAAATTAGTAAAATGACAGATACATAGAAAGTAATATACATATAACAAAATCAGTAATTTTAAGAGCAATTGATCGAATTATATTTTCAGAAATTAATTGGTATATTACTTTATAGTAATGCTAAATGATTATTTCTGTAAATGGGATCAATTTTGAGAATACCATGAAAAAAAAGTAAATTTTGACATAGTTATTATAATAAAAATTCAATTAATATGATGATTAAGATGTCACTTGGGTTGGGGAGGACAAACGGAAATGCTCCATAGTAATATCTTGCTACAGGAAAATTATGGATGCAATGGTTAAGTTAGTATATTCTTGTAATATAAGCCATAATTGGGATCAAGGTAATATGTACAAATGGTAGACCAAATCATAGTTTTTATAATTTAAAATAGTATACTAAGGTTTTTTTTGTAAAACTCAAAGTATTCTTGGCAATTTAAGTATATTACAATATTATTCTTGATAAATTAATATTCACTTTTGAATTTCCAAAATACTAATTTCAAAATTAAATTAAAATTATAAAGTTCACATCAAAAATACTATATGAAACTTAGAAGCCAAAAAATTTGAAAATTACTGAAGAAATCATAGTATAAAAAACTTATTTTAGAAAAATATGAATTTTACTTTAATAATAAAAACAAATTTCATCTTGACCAAATTTTTTTTCTTTAATTAATAATATAATTCCACAGAAAAATAATATAAAATTTTCTAAATATAAATCAAAGCAAAAAGATTCTGAACTACAAAACTTTGGAAAAAGTTTCACCATAAAAAAAATTTTTTTTGTTGTTTTTTTTTTCTTAAAAAACTATTTCAAATTTAATTTTTTATTAAAAACTTTCTATTCCACAAAAAAAAAATATAAATAATTGCAAATATTACAATTTCATCACAAGACAATCTGCTTTTTTTTTTTTGTAACTTTTTTGTTGTTTTGTTTGTGGTTACCTTTCCTTCCTGTGTCTTAACAGATAAACAACAGTTGTTGTATATTTCGGTGATAGGTTCACTTAAACTAAAAGAAGTATAAGAAATACCAAAAACGAAAAAAAAAAAACATGAATAATTATGTAAACTTTTCAGCCCAAAATATTAATTTATTTATTTTTGTATTAGTTTTCACCGAAAAAAAAAATTATGATAAATTTTTCTTGGGGTTTTTTTTTTTTTTTAAATTTTGTTGATGTCACATGAACGTCACTGACTGATTCAAATATTAGTTTATAATGTTTGTCATATTGGTCACGAAAAATTTATTTCTTACTTTATTTATTTATTTTTATGTTTTAATGTTGTAATTGTTTATTTTTGGTATAATAACAGAGAAAAATAATAATTTATGTTTGTTAATCATTTTTTTTTACAGTGAAATTCATTATTGTGTTTTAGATATGAAGCTTTTTTTTTCACTAAAAAAATATGTTGAAATTTGTAATTTGTGATTAATTTGTGGTAAGAGAGAAGAATTTATGAGGTAAATTTCACAGATTTGGAAGATTAGATTGATATAGTTTAAAGTAAAATTGTTGATTCAATTTCAAGGTGATAATTTTTGGAATAAATTTGTTGGACTATCTTTGATACGAGATTTAAATTCTGATTAGATACTTAGACATCTTCTAGTATAGATTTAAGTTTACTGTAGCCACCTGGCCAGGAATTTTTACTTCCTCCAGAAATAATAATTCCTATATATTAATCAATGAATAATTATTTCTTCTGCATTATTTACTTGTGAGTGTATTATTTTTTTTACTTAAAAATTAAAGCAAGACTTCAAAATTAATTGGAACAAAGTTTATTTACCTTAAATTATATTTTACCACCTATTAATTTTATACATACTTCAATTTTATTCCGCATTAAATTTAATCTGAACCCCTGGAAACACTATTTAATTTATTTACATAAAATTTTATTTCAACCATATAATTATTTTATATTTGTATTACTTACTTCCTAAAAATCTCTCTGGTAAACAAAAAAAATTTCTTTACTTAAAAACAATCACCCAGGACTACTAACTTTAGGTTTTCTCAAGTAATATTATTTTTTTTTGTTAAAGTGTGCGACGTTAAAACTGATTACATATCCTTCAGGGGATTTGGTTTGAATTATTGTATACGGTTTACTTTTTTTAACTGAATTGACTTTAAAAATGCCAATATGGCCGTAAAAGATATACATTTTTTTTTCATTTATATTGCTATTTAGATTTAAATCTATAACAAAAATGAAATAATTTCTGGCGCACTTTTTATAATTCCTCCATCACCAAGAAGCTCTTCTCTGTACTATAATATAATACTATAATACATACGTTAACATGCAATCTACACCGAAGAGTGGTATACAAAAACAAAATTCTTTGGGAAAACTTTAGGTTTTTTTTTTCTTCTCGCAAACGAAGAAATTATTTTATTTTATTTTTTCTTGCAAAAAAAAAAAATATATTTTTCTGCACTTTTAACTTAAATTTTTTTTGTTTTTTGTAGAACTGGTTTTCCATTTTGCAGCAGAAAAATATACAAGAGAGAAAAATAATTTTTTATTTCACAATTTTTTCCCATTTTACTTTGTTTTTTTTTTTTTTTGCACAAATTTTATTTTTTTCATTTACGTTCTTTTAAATTTTCTTAAACAAAAAATTTTTTTTTTTATGTTGATTCTTTAAATTTTATTTAAATTCTTTTTTTTTTTTAAATTATGTTTTTAGTATAAAGTTTTGCGTATATTGAAAATATTTCGATTTGAATTGATTTTTATTAAGGATTGACTATAAGGAAAATAATTAGAAAATGTAGAATTTTCAAAAAATGTTGAAGAATATTTAGATTTTTCTTAAATTTATTTACTTAAGGCTAAGTATTAAATTTTTAATATATCATGGGAAGAGGTTAGAGTAGCATTTTCTGGTCGCTCCATAAACAATTGAAAGTGATCTACAATTTTAGATTTTATGGAATTACAATCTACTAACTAACTAAAAACGAGCAAGTGAAATGCGCATATTTTTTTGGATTTTTCAAGAGTTAATACAATATTTGGTACTTTAGTAACTTCATTTTGTAGTTTTCAATAATTATTGACTGATTTCTATTACACAATAATGAAATTCCATGAGAGTGAGACTTCGTATACATCGTTTATTAAAAAAAGGGAATTATGCTGAACGTGTCGGAGCTGGAGCCCCAGTATATTTAGCAGCTGTTATGGAATATTTAGCTGCAGAAGTATTGGAATTGGCTGGTAACGCTGCTCGTGACAACCATTATATTGTTGATTTCATATTTCTCCAATTTCAGCATTATACAGTCAGAATTAAATATTCCCGAACTTTTGATTTAATTGCATAATTCTTCTATATGACATTTCAATCGAAATTTAATGACTATACTAACAATTTGGACCTTCTTTCTACAAAACCATTAATTTTTTCAATTAATTGTTTCAAAGAAATTCTAATAATTCTTCTATCCAATTAGCATATATACATAAATCAAATTTCACCCTAATTTAAACACTCAAAATATCACAATTCATCAAAAAACCATAAAAATTCATTTAAAATTATTTAATCATTTTTAAAATTTTCGAATAAAATCATCGAAAATCACTTAAATCAAAAAAAAAAAATTATAATAAATTAAAATATCTGAAATATTTCAACAAGTAAAGTAAAACTTTCGTGTTAATCTTTCGAAAATCTGTAACAAAAAAAAAAAATTAATTTTATAATAAACAAACGATTTGTCAACAATTAAAAATTAATGTTGGGGGGTTTTAAAAACATATAATTAATGATCTCTTCTATCGTTTTGTTAATTGTATATTATTTTGATTGTAACAAATATAAAATCATGTTTGACTTTGTTTACAAAAGTGTTAACCAAAAAGATCTTTTAATAATAATTATAAAACTATCATCATCCCATTTTTCTTGTTGTGCTGCTGCTGTTGTTGTTGCACTCTCTATAATTCAAATTCATTATAGTGCATCGAACCGATTAGCAGATCTCCTCCTCCTACCAGAAAACTACAAGTAAGTAAATTTCATGATTTAAGCTGTGACCGAAGCGTGTGCTTCTTCTAATCTGACAAAAAATATATAATAAACACAAGAATTAAAAATTGTTTTGGTGCCTGGCAAACATGCAAACTTTTCTTTTTTAATATTACTACAACAAAAAAAATGATTAACTTGTAAAAATTCTAATTTTACACGATCGTTTTCAATTAACAATTTAATTATTAATAAATTTTCACTTAAGTATTATGGAAAAATCTTGTTTGAACAAATATTAATTTAAATACTTAATAAATTAGTAATTAAAAAATGCAAATTATAATTTTTTAAATATTTTTTATAGGTTTGTTTTTTTTATGGTAAATTTAATCTGAAATAAATACAAATTTTTATGCCAATGGATTAAGCGAGTAATTGGTTAAATTCACTACTTATAATTTTCCTGGAAAATTAAAAATTTTCTTTTGTAAATTTTAATAGAGAAAATTACTATCTAGTTCTAGTATATTGAATCGATAAATTTATTTTCCAACTGATAAATTTTCCATCACATATACAAAAAAAACCACCCAAAACAATTTTCAGGGTGAATTTTTAACGTTGTGCCGGAAAAATTCTTAAGAAAATTTTTTTTTTATAAATTTTTATTTTCTGTACAAGGATGGTTGAGTTTTACAACAAAGAAATATATATCGAAGGTGATGCTTCTGCACATACAAGGCAAATAAGTTAAATGATATTAAAACGTGCACACAATGAATTAAAATTATATATGTATAAGACGAGGGAAAATTGTAATTTTCCGGGTATTTTTTTTCTCATTTAATGGATGGTCAACAAACTTTACTTTGTGCACAACAAAGAAAAAGGTAAATAACAAACAAAAAAAGGTATTTATATGTACTTTCACTTTTAAGGGTAAAAGTTCTCAAACAAGATAAATGACAGGTTCATAGTATAAAGTTTAAAGAAGAAGGAAAATAACGACCAGGAAAATTGGATGTTGTTGTTTTTTCTTTCTTTTACTTTTAAATTGAGAAGTTAAAGGATACTTGAAGGTGGTATAAAGAATTTTCGACATTTAATAGAGGGGGACAACTCAATTAAACTTTATATGTCAGAGGATTGTAAAAAAAAAAATTAAAATCGATATCTAATTATTGGCTGTTGCAATCTTCAAACCCCCCAAATTTTGTAAAAAAAAAAAAAAATTGATGAAATAGATTCTTGAAATCTAATCAAAATATTTGATGATTTGACAATTTCAGTTTTTTTTGTGTTTACGTTAAAAATGACTATAATAGAATCAACAAAAATTAAATTGGGGGGAAAAAATGTATTGAAATTTGATTCTTGTGTGCGATATTAAACTATTTATTTTTGTTAGACCAGATTACAATTGTCGTCAAATTGTCAGATTAGAATTATTGTTGTCTATCAAATTGATTATATATTTTTATTGTATAAGTGACAGGACCATTTATAAGGTAACAAATTGATATTCTACTGAAGATATGATCAATTTTAAACATGAGTCATAAATTAAATAAGGGAAAGAATTTCTTTTTTATATTTGGTCAAAGAATGTTTTAATGTTTAACCATCATTGTGTGGATTTGTTAAGCATTCTCTGAATATTTGTCCAAATTAAAAACATAAATTTTATGTCTTATTTACTATCATAAGTATAAATTACCTAAATTAATTTAAAGTTTAGAATATATATGTAGTAATTTTTGTAAATATGAACATACATTTAAAATTATTGTTTATAATTTGAAAAATTGTATTTCAGAAATTTGATATAAATAGAATTCATTTACATATTATATATTTTCAAGCCCAATTAGAATTAGAAAAATACTCATTTGATTTGATAAATTACGAAATTGAATTGGAAAAATACTACTACTAAATAGAACTAAAAAAAAATACTAATTTGGCCTCAAATTTGGCCTAATTTGCCATTTACATATTAAAATTATTAGTGACAATGGCTTCGAAATTAATTCCTTTCTGGTATAAACAGTTCTAACAGTTCTAAGGCAAAAATCATTAAAATTTGACAGTAAGTGGCATAGTTTGATAAATTAAATGCCCAGTACGTATTTAAATTTTTAAAATAAATCATTAATTACAGTTTTTTATTCAAAAAGCCTAGTTTAATTAACCAAAAATTTCATTTGACTTACACTTTTCTCACAATTTCCATAAAGTGTGTAGGAAATTATTATAATTAATGTAAAACTAAATTAAAATTGAATTACAAAAATATTTCTTCTAATAAATTTAAATATAAAATGTAATAATATTTTATGTTAATTTGAATATGTCAACAATAATAAATAAGTTATCATAACAATTATTAATAATTGTCTTAAAATTAATATTATACTTAAAATACCTGTAAGATATAATTTAATATTTAAAATATTCTACAATTACAAATCATTTTAAATAAAATATTTTTGTATATTAAATGTTGGTGCCTTGAAGCAGGATACATTTACAAGATATACAAAATAATATAAATGAAATTATAACAAAAAAAAAGTATGCCTGACGTGTGATTTAAAATAATACATAAACTTGACTAATTAATTTGAATAATAATAATAATAATATTTAGATAGAATATCCTTTTCTGTATGTATTATAGAATAATGCTAATTTATTTATTTGGTTATATTAAGATATTACATGGTTTATGTTTATTATTACAGAAAATTGAAAATTTATTGTAATAATTTCTTAAGGCAATTTCAAATGACCTAATAAAAGACAATTATTGATGCATATACTAAATTTTGTTATATAATACTCGTAATAATTACAATAAATTTATGCTAAAACTATATAATTTTAATCAATACATTTTAAAGAATACAAAAAGGACTTTTCATTAATTAAGAATTTATTTCATTATTTTATCAAGAAAAGATGATAATTGTTAAATTTGAAAATTTATGTAAATAAAGCTGCCAAGTAAGAAGAGTTCTTCATATCGAATTTTGTGAATAAAAGTTAAAAAGTTTGCAACACTCCTATCTAATGTTGTACATATCCAAAGTAATACAAAATATTTTTGAATTTGCCCAAGTTATAGCTCTAATTAATATACTCAATTTTAAAGATATACAGATTCTGAAAATTGAGATTTCAATCTTTAATTTCGTATATAGAACATAAATATCAGACAAAGATTTCTATATTTTTAGGCAACATGAAAAAGAGTCCTTGTGAAAATAGAAACCAAATATATTCATAAGTAATTTTTTACAAAAATTAGTAATTTTTATAGTAATCCTTATATCAGCTTTTCAATATTGAAGTTATAATTAATTAATGTTATGAATTTACGAATTTGTCGTATTTTGTCATAGAAAAATCCATAAAATGAAAATTTGTGTTCATTTCTGTTTAAATTTAAGAATTTTTCGTACAATTT
This sequence comes from Empis stercorea, assembly GCA_949752835.1. NCBI lineage: Eukaryota > Metazoa > Arthropoda > Insecta > Diptera > Empididae > Empis > Empis stercorea. The sequence goes on from OX457085.1 coordinate 4,246,222, forward strand.
GGCAGGGAAATTTAACGCATTTCATATTTTTGATTGAGTCCTTTTTTCCAATTAATATTCTTTGCAACCTAATTCATTTTAACAGAAATATCCTCGAATTATTTAATTCCAAGAAATAATTTCATTTCACTCATCATCAAGAAAGTAAGCTTTATCCACAAAAACCCCGAACAAAATCTCCATCTTTCCAATATCCATTCTGCCACCTACAATACTCAACTCGTTTAAGCACAATTATTTTTCCATTGTGAACATAAGGACAAAAAATTACAATAACAAAATACAAAATAAAAAAAATAAAAGTCATTCTCAACTCAATAAAAAAAATGTAACAAAAGCTTAAAAATCATAAATAATATTCTTATACTCTTTTTGGTACCATATATTACTTTCCGTTACATAATATTGCCTTCAAGGACTAAAAAAAAAAAAATATGGCAAACTCAAAATAAAATGGAATAACAAAAATTTGTTGCCTTCTCCTTTTTAAATATAACAACAACAGAAAAAAAAGGATAACAAACAAAAGTTTCTCTATATGTCGAAAATATGAACCAAATTCTATACAATTTTTCACCCTTAAGGAGTTTTGATACATTTTTTTTTTGTTGGGTGGATATGTAAACTTTAAGTCGCGCCTTATGTCATATTATTATATGAAAAATATGCTGAACTTTTCAGCCCATTTTAACTTTAAGGTAATTTTTTTTCCATCAATATTTTTTTTTTTTTTGGTATAATTTAACTTTTGCGTAGAGGAAAAATTTTGTATTTTTTTTTTTTTAATATAATTTAAAAGGAAAATGGAGGAAAATATGAAATTTAAAAAAAAAATGGAAAAAAAATAATTATGGCAGTTTAAATTAAGGAATAAAAAAAATTTCTACAGTTTTTTTTTTCTATTTTGTTATAATTTTTTTTTTTACTGCTCCTGTAAGGAAGAGAAAAACGTTAATAAAAAAAAAAATTATAATTTTATTTAACCATCTCCTACGTAGAATCAACAGAAATTCCATAATTTTTTTTTTCCATTAAATTTTCAACAAATTCACCTTCTTCTTTACCATATCTTGTGCAAGAAAGGAGCATTTTTCCCGGTGGATTATTTGCAATATTGATGGTTGATACGCGCTAGACGTTAGGGCTGTGGGAGTTATATTATTATTATGTATAAAAAAAAAATATTATACGCCATGCGATATTATTTCAGAAACATTAGTTTTAATGGTGCCTCATGAAAAACAATTGGAACGGAAGTTACGGAAAAATAAAATGAAAAAACAAAAAATTATTATTTATAATAATTTTTATTTTGTAGAAGAATGAGAAATTTGTGTAAGGACGTCCCTAGGTTAGGGCATGAAAAATTATGGTTTTTAGCGTGAAAAATTTATTTAATAACTGGAGAAGAAAAATATTTATATAATACAGAAAATTATTATTTTCGGAGGTGTTTAAGTGTTGACATATTGTGGAGGTTTTATTATTATTGTGGCACGGCACACAAAATATTTGTGAGTATTTTTTTTTTATTAATGTAGGAAAATGATAATTAAAATAATTGTTATAAATTTTTTTTTTTCGTTGAATGTCCTTTATAAGAAAATAGGCTTCTATATTTTGGTATTAAATAATTTTCATATATCAATCACAGACTTAAAGAGGTGAACAGAATTGTATATGGTTAACACATTTTCATTAACAATCAAGTCATTTGTGATTGTCGCCGCTGTTGTTAGCATAAATCCAAATTGTAAATAATTCCAAGCTTCCAAGCTTTCAACCATTTTTTACATCTAATTAAAATGTCAAATTACTTCCCCGAAAACTTCAAAATTTTTGGAAATTGAAACTGAGTGACAAAGGAAATCTATTTGAAAAATCATATAGTAATCGTAATGCAACATGAAAATCCTATCTTTCATATTTATTTAGTAAGGATTAGAGCCAACATTAAAAAAGTACAAATTTGGCATTACTCTTAAAGCTTCCTTAATTAATGAATTTCTGCATCAAAAATATTTCAAATTTGATGCAAATTTGAATATTATATAATTAAATTAAAGATTAACAAGGTGTTGACATTTTTCGGTGTTCACAACTACACATTCTATTCGGCTCTTCAAACTTTACGAAGAAATTTCAATTCTTCGAATTTCTTAAACTAAAAATATTGTCAATTTGATTACATATTTCAAAATTATATAATTACATATTTAAAATTAACAACATAAATAAACATATTTTAATATCCTATAATTATATCAGGTGTAAATGATTATATAGTTTTATGTAAATTAATTTCTTATTATGCACAAAACATTTTTAAGGTACCCCTAATTAAATTATCATAAATTCTTATAATTATTACATACTTTTACTTTTCGACTTTTACAAAAAAATATAATTGATAATTATTTTTGGTATACAATAAAACTTGTTTTGACAGCAAAAAATGATCCTGGCTACATAAATTCGCATATTTTCCAAACTTATTAACAAAACAAAAAGCCAATGGACCCTGAAAACATCTGCTCGAAATGTTAATCCACAAAAAAAAATTTACCAACCAAACAAAAAAAAAAACTCTATTTAATTCACCTGAAATTTTATTGAAAAACGAAAAAATTTAAATGTACAAAATGAAATAATTAAATTTTATGCCAAAATAATTTTTTTTTTACTGGTGAGCTTGCATAATATCCACAAAATTGTTACCAATTTCAATTGACCAAATGAATTTTATGGTAAAATATAATTTAAATTTGTTATATAGATTAAAATTGTAAACTTCCTCTGGAAAAATGTAAACAAAAAGGTAAAATGATCGATCAACAGCGCCACCTTTAACCACATGTTAACAACATTTGTGTTTTTGGAATATATACTCTTTTTTTCTTTACAGAAATATTGGATTAAAAAAAAGCGCGTGCGCACGCGATTATTAAATTTTTATAGTAAATCATAATAATAACATAATTCGAAGAATTAAGATTGTTATATATTTGTTTGGGAAGGAGGAGGAGGAGGATGAAGGAGATAGCAAAGGAAAATAAATAAAGGAAAAATATTTACACAAAATAATAAAAAATAATTTTAATATTATTAAATCGAATTATTGCAGATAGTGTGGACTTTTTGAATGGGAACCGTATTAAAGTTATGAAAGTTTTTCCAAAAATTAATCATTAATAAATTTTCTTTGCTCTTTAATTTATCAATTTTCCACTTGTTTGTCCAATTATTCCAGAAGTTCCAACCATAACCAAATAGCAGATCACTTTAATCAGAAACTAATAAACCAAAATTTTACAAAAATATCTCAAATGACTGGAACATAAATGGCCAAAAAAAAAATATTATGATAAAAGGTGCCACTAAAAAAAAAAGTAGAATTGCAGATGATGCCATGTTGGTTTACAAATAATTTTAAATATCAACAAAAATAAAAAAAAAAAAAAGGATAAAAAATTATGTTTTATATTTTTTTCATTTACTTTTGCGTAAAATATTTTTGAAAATTTATATTTTTCGTTAATGGTTTTTTTTTTGGTAAATTTCTTGTTTTAAAAAAAAAGTTTGCTGACAAAAGCGTTGAAAATGTGTTAAACCGGTTTTTATTAATGGTCTCAATTGGTGTATTTTTTTTTATATATTCAAAGTCTGGAATATATTTTTGATTGATTCGTAAGAATTTTAAAATTTCCAAAAATCATAAAAGCAGATAACATTTTTTTTTTATGTAACATTAAAAGATAATCTGCAGACATTTTAATAATTTGTCTTGAAAGATGCCTTTTTACCAGAAAAAAAGTGTTATTGATATTTTTATCAGTTCTGGTATTTTTTTTTTTTTTAATGTCTGATGAAATTTTTCGCAACAGGTAAATTTAATTAATGGAATTTTAGATCTTATCTTAATTTATTTATTAACAAATGCCAGTAAGTTGACTAAATAGAACGCAGCGATTTTTGATGTTATCAACAATAAATTAATTATTTAATTGATATTATTATTAATTGTCATTGTAAAATTCATATTTTATGTTACTAATTGATTTTAGATTGATGAATTGGGATTAAATTTGAATAAATATACGATTGATTAATTAAAATAATGAGTCAAAATTCTTGTGAGTTGATTTAAGCCTTAGAAATTTAAATCCTTTTCAAAGCAAATTGATGAATTTCCTTCTTTGTCTAAATTTTCGAAATCTGTTAAGAAGGATTGCTCACATTTTTTCCATTGATTGGCTGCGTTTTTCTACCCTAATTAAATCCGATAATTGCAGAAGCATTCTTTGACTAAATGTCAGTAAACTGTCACATAATTGACGGCATAAAGTCAATAACCTGATAGCATTTTATTGTTCTTCATATATACGTCACAACAATCTGTAGTTTTGGTCCTTGAACTTATCAATTTTTTTTAATTTAGATAATACAATTTTTCGAATATTTAAATATTGTAATGAAATTAAGAAAAATTTACTTAAAAAAACTCACTTAAAAAGAAACTGAATATCATTATTTTCTAACTCTATCCTTGTCATCGAATGAAACCAGACAGAATAAACTTCTACCATTCTTTACTTAAATCTTAGACCGAAAAAAAATATGAAAACATTGCAATAAATAAAATCTATCCCACAAAATATCAGTCGTGTCCTTTTAAACTATACTCTCTGTCTATACCTTTTCTCGTTACTTCACATCAATTAACAAAATTGCTTGCTAATAATAAATTTTTACCAAAAAAATTTACCAAAAGAAAAAAAAATTGTTTTTCATTTGGAAAAATTGCCAAAAATACAAAATAACATCAGACTTTTTCATATCAAAATTCATTTCAATATTTCCATATACTCCACTCCCATGATGTATCCTATAATTTCAATCTAGCAAATATTCCTTTACCCCACACACAAAAAAAAAGGATATTCCTGACAAAATAATATTTGAAAATAAAACATGCCTTCTATTTTTTTTACAAATTTTTTTCGGATGAAGGACGAAATGCGGCATCACATTCAGAGCTTATATACAATTTTTTTTATTTGGCAAATTTTGATTATCTTGAAAAAAGAAAAATTTCATTTCATTTTATGTTTTATGACTAAATCGTCTCTAAATACATTTATGTATATGGAATTTTCTCAAAGATTGCAATAACGTTATATGGAAAATATTATTGAATTTTTTTTTTCTGGTCATCATCCTTTCATCCTGCCAACAAAAGCTAAAAACAACAATAACAAACACAAAAAGGATAAACAACAAAAAAAAAAAAACAAAATTTGGTACTAAATAAAATAATTCTTGGCACTTTGGGTGAAGTGAAGGAGCCAAAAACAAAAAAAATTCTGTATTTAGAGTTCATACATATAGAATTTTGAGTATATGTGAATATATAGTAAATCCTTATAAAATAGTTTAGAAATGAAAACCAACCAAACAAGTGGAATAAAATGCTCGACGTATGTGTATAGAAAATTATGTTTTTTTACCATCTTTTTTGTTATCTCTGGCAGGATATGTCTGAATCCTTGACTATAATAGTATATATAGTAATACTCACATATTTATATGTATAATAATGATAAGAATGTGAAAAAAAAGGATACAGTGCAATGGTTAAAGCCCCAGAAAAGCAAAAACGTAAATCAACAAAATTACATAAAGTGTATACGATATAATAGTGAGTATATATAGTAGATAATAAAAGTCTTTTCTAATTTAAACCAGAGAAAAGCATTTGAAAATTTTCATTTCGTAAAAACATACTTACAAAAAAAAAATATTAATATTGTAACTTTTACACACATATAAACGCGTTTATATTTTTATATACTCTTCATTTTCCAAGTTGTTAAATATTGAATATGTGTTTGATTATACGTATGTCGGTTTATATATCCTTGTATTTGATGACATGAAAGTTTCCTATTTAACGACACTTAAATGTACTAAGTATATTTATTGTTTTAAATTACACTGAAAGAAATTATTTTGTAATTTCAAAAAAAATTGTTAAATAATTTTATCATTAAAGTTTCCATATTTCTGAATTTGTACTTTGAGCTCTAAATTTGAATGTTTATTATTAGATTATTCAGATCTCAGTTTTTGAGAAAATGATGCCCATTTCCTTTAATTTAAGTAGAAAATGTAAATTGTTAAATAATTTTAATAGCCGATTTATTGCTGATTGAGATCAGGATTTTAAATATAATTAAATCTAAATGAGAATATAGTTTATCCCTTGATGACGAGCGATATATTGTGGATTGAAATGATTAAATGAAGTGAATCTTGTTCCTAAAGTCATCCTAGTCTAAATAAGTACTAAATTTGCTTTACTAAGGCTTTAATGTTGCATTTTAGCTGGTCATAAAGAATTTTCACATATGTCAAGCTTCTAATTTATCCGCTAGAGGGGAATTACTCGTAGCTTTTAATGTTATTAGATCCAATAATGGTATCCAAATGTTAGGAGGATTATAACCTTTAACTAACCTCCCAGTCTTTAACAAAATTTCATAAAATTTGTCCAATCAATTAAATATTGCTTGTAATTCTTGAACTTTTACCAATCTTCACATACATTTTTTAATCCTTAAAACCTTTTATTGATTAGCTGTTTGATTTAGTGTAGAAATTCTCCATTATTTATAAGAACATTATAACCCCAACTCCTCTAACAAACTTAAAAATTTTTCTTTTAACCCCAAGTCTTCAAGGATTTAAAATATAATACAATAAAAATAAATATTTCCATGAAATAAGAGAAGAAATTATTAATTTTTGCAAAGTAAAATTTATTTTACGCCTCAAACCACAAAAAGTTAAATAATTTTCCCAACACAACAAAAAGAAACACAACAATTTTTTTTTTAATGAAAATTTATAAAATTATCAAATCACAAAATTCTCATTTTTCCGTAAAACAAAAACCGAATTATATTCAATTTTCTCATCGATCCTCGTACAAGAAAAAAAGGAAGACATAATACAAAAATAAATATATAAAATTTAAATATGTAAAAATATTTTTAAGTGTTTTGTCCTTGAAATTTGATTATGTTTTTCTAACAACACACCTTGTACCCACTCCCCTCCTTAATTTTCCATATATATTTTACTATAAAACTTTTTGTTGTTATTGTTGTTGGGAAAAACTCTTACAGGTATTTTCGATATTATTTTTCTATTCAATTTTTACACTGGTAAAAACTGCCTACGCTTTTATATATAATCAAACAAACGTAAAAATTTTATCATACACACATCAACAAAGAAAATAATATATTTAAAAGTCCTGAATTTTATAGATGATTTTTCCAATAAAATGTATACAGAATGAAAAAAACTCAAATAAAACACCTACACACACATGCCTAAAATTTTACGTACACAACGAAAAAATATGTTTAACAAAAAAAGAAATTCTCTCATTTTTACTTGGGAAAAAAAAAGGAAAATAATTTTTTTTTACTGAATGAAAATAAATGGAAAAGTTTCTACCGAAAAAAAAGGATCAATTTTGATATGAAATTAACAAGAAAAAATTGTTCATTTTTTCTGTTTTGGTTTTCTTTTTTTTTAAACAAAAAAAGGACGCATGCGCATTGGAAAATACGATATAACAGAGTTTAAAATTTATTATCCTTAAACAAAAAAAAAAGAAGAAAAATAATACGAAAAAAAGGACACGTTATATATTTAGGTATAAAATGTATACAATGCCTTAATAAATATTGAAAAGACCGGGTGATTTCGAGTGCTGATTGTTTTACATGAATTAAGGATATTTTGAAAAATTTTAATTTGTTATATTTTTAGGATCGAAAGATCGAAAGGATGTTATGGAGTAGTGGATAATTTATTAATTTTTTGGAACAGAGTGGGATTCACCTGGCCATAAAAAACTAAAACGTTACATAAATTACTTAAATACAATATTCAAAAATTTAAATTTGACTTGAAAATTTAAGTGTTTCATAATTCATTTAAGGATCAGGTGTAATTTTTCGGGAAAGTATATAAAAACTTTCGAAGTTTTTAGACTATTTTTTCATTTCTGACCTTAAAAAATGATTAAAAATCAATTCCAAAAAAATGTAAATTAAAATTCTCATGATCATCGAATTACAATCCTTTAAATTTCATATTGTCATCTTATAATTGACCTATTCTATTTTTCATTGCACCTCATCCTTATCACAGAATTTTATACTCTATTCTAGACTCTTTCAATATCCTTTTTAAGTAATAAAAAAAACATTGCAGATAAAATTAAAAATAAATAATTTTTGTTCATCCTTTTTTCCCTTAATTTGAATCTTGAACACCCCTGTCCAATAAATTATTTATACCTAGAAAATATTTTAGTTCTATTTTTTTTTATATTTAACTTTAGAAATCCTTGAAAATTTTTCGTTAGGAAAAAAAAAACAAAAACCAAAATATAACAACAAAAATCTTTCAGTAAATTTTATATTTGACTTCAATAAATAAAAATTATATTTAAAAAAAAAAGGAATCATCTCACTAATAAACACATACGCACACACACACATATCCGCAAAAGATTCACAATTTTATTAATATTATCATCACATATGACTTTTTCCCAACCACCCAACAACAAACAAAACAACAATAAAATTCGACTAAAGAAAAAAAGCTTATTGTTATATTTTGAGGTTAGAAAATTTTTCCTTTTGTTTTTCTGTTATTCATAACATTTTAACTATTTATTAATATTATTTTATGTGTATACATATATCCTTGTTTTTTTCTGAGTCAAAATACTAAAAATGACATAAATTGGATCTACACAAATACAAAAACAAAATCAAACAACAAAAAAAGGACGAAATTTGTTTTTTTTTTGTTTTTTAAATGATAATAAAAATGACTCTATTTTTTTATATATATATTGTGTGGATTTAATTTTTTTCATTTGTGTTGTAAGGATCAGGGGAAATTTTATTGCAAAATATAAAAAAAGAAAAAATTATAAAGAGAAATTTTTTTTGTTCGTAGGATAAAAAGAAAAAAACGTATAAAATTCGAAAAGAGAGAAAAAGGAATTTTTGTGATAATGATTTTAGAGGGTAGTTTAAAAATAATTTTTTTGTTTTAGAATTATTTTATTAGGGTATTAAGGGGTGGTGTGGTCATATACCGTAGCCAACAAAAGGATGATTTTTTTACCCACCCATTTTAAATTTTAACTTAATTTCTAAATTTACCGAAAAAAAAACCCCCCTTTTGTGGTAATAACATTTTTGTTGTTGTTGTTGTTGTTACGGATTGAGTATTATAGAAAAATGACAAAAAAAGGATCTATGATAATTTTATATACTAATATTCCTTTTTTGTTTTGAAAACGTAAAAAAAAAAATTCGTTAGTGTGTTTAATTTTTCATATCTTAAAAAAATCAAATGAAAAAAAAAAAATATTATAAACACATAAAAAAAAATTCATTTTATGATTTTTAAATCGTTTTTTTTTTTTTTTCGAGGTTTAATACGCTTTTTTTTATATGTCATTCAATGATAACTCAATGACAACATAGAATCAACAGAGAAAAATTATTATTATTATTATATTTTGTTGTTGTTGTTGTAGAAATAATAATGTTACAATGATAATGATGAAGTGAAGGTGTTCTATGTGTATTTAAGGATATTAATACAAAAGTCACACACATATACGCATGCATTAATGATAATTTATATATATATATATATATATATTCCATTCCTGATGGGGATGAATATATCTAAACATTGAAGGATAATGATATTGCTACTGAATTTTAATTATAATTCGCGTGTTAGGATTTTTTTTGAAGTATATAAGGACACAAAAAAATTTTATGATTTTGATTTTATTATAATATTCTTTAGGGGGTTGAAGTAATATAAATTTTTTTTTAAATTTTTTTATGTGGGAGTATGTGGTTACCCCAACCCCCCCGATAAAAAAAAACAACAACAATATTTATTGCATTGGTAATGTGTGTATACAATACGGTATTTAAAAATTTATGGAGAATTATTTTTTAATATACGCTTTTTAACACAGAAGGGGGGATATAAAATCATTAATTTGATACATAAACAGATTTTTGAACAAACAACAACAAAAAAATATGTAAATTTAATGATAATTTACGCACGCTATAATATGATATACGTATTGTAAGAAAATTGTTTTGGCAAAAAATAGGGATTTTTTTAAGGGTATGAGGATATAAATATTTTGGATGATTTAAATTTTATGAAGGTGTAAATAAAAGAGAAAATGTTGATGGATTATAATTTTTCTATGAAAGATTATAAATTTTCTAGGAAATTCGTCCTTGTTTTGAAGTCCCACTTAAATACGTTATATTACAAATACAATTCGTCTATACTTTTGAAGTCAATTTGATTTGTAAAGAGAGAATTCTATAATTTCGCTTGGAAAAGGTTGAACTTCAAATGGAAAAGGATGAATTTCAAATGGCAACGAATGTATTTGGTTTTGGAAAAAGGATTTAATTTTTGTAAATTTTAAATTTGATTTGAAGAAGAAAGAATTAGGTTTGGAATATTAGAATTATTCTGAAGTTTGATAGAATTTTTTATGTTTGCGATGGCAAAAAGCTTTAATTGTGAAATTTTTTATGTTTTATAAGGATCACTTTGATTATATTATCTCATAGCAATGAAATCTCTGAAATTTTTTCATTATTACATCCAAAAATATCAATTGAAATAGCATATAAATTTCTCTTTTCAAATTATATCATTTTCCACCGCATTTACAACAAATATTTTTTCTCAGTGTAAAAAACCACAAAATTTATGATTTTTTTTTCTTCATAAATAATTTTTTTTTTTGCAATTTCAAAAAAATATTTTGTACGAAAAAAAAAATATAATATTATAAGAATTTAACTGAAATAATTCCAAACACTATTTAGAAAAAAATAAGGACCTTTCTATATACTTTGATATTGCATGTTGATGTTTGCGTTTGTTCTCACATTTCCGTATCCTTATTATTTTTTTTATTTATTTTTTTTTGTAATATATGAAATTTTCTTCTTTTCCATTTTTATAAAATAATTTTTCTTTCTTTCTTCCATTTTTTTTTTTTTACATAAAAAACCAATAAAATTTTCTAACTGTCTGGACTGTTTGGCGACATAGACTTAGTAGAAAATTTACTATATTTTGCTTTTATATCTCCAATTTTCTTTTTCAATAAATATATTTTTTTTTTTTTGTAGTGTTTTGTTGTGTTCATTAAACAACTAAAAACCAAGAAAATAAAAATCAAACTTGTAATAGAAAAATATAGGATACAACAAAAAAAAGGGGGTAATTTGGCATGATTTTTGTTTTTCATTTGCATATTTATTGATTTGTGTACATACGTATATAATTTTATTTACACATATAATTCAGACACTATATTTAGTGACAAATAAGGACATTTTAATTATCTCACCAGTCAGAAAATTATATATTTTAAATAATGACAAAATAATAAATAAAAAAATACTGAAAATATGTTGTGACACAAATTTGGTATTGAACTTGTTGATCAAATTTATTTGTAGCTATATATAAATCGTACAGGATATAAAGTCCTTTAAATATAAAAATTTGACTTTAATTATTTTGATTAAATTTAATTTTTCTATTAAATTATTTTAATTAAACCAAAAAAAAAAACAAAAACAAAAATGTTCAACACAAAATATTTAAGATATTAATATATAAAAATATATCCTTTTAAAATATCCTTTTTTAGTTTATATATCAGAATATTATTAAAGGAATTTATTTTATTTTTTTTTCTGATTTAACAAAGTATCCTTTTTTTTATCCCTAAAACTTACATACCAAAAAAAAATTCTTTTTTGGATAAATATCCTTGTCCATTTTTTTTTGTAACTCCTCAAAAAAAAAAAGAAAAAGAAAAACAGTTTATAAATAAAAATTTCTGTATAGAAAAAAAAGTAAATTATATTGAAAATATATATAAATGTGTGTAATGGTAACCCTTTTACATGAAAAAGGACTCGATTTTTTTTTTATACATAACTTTTTTTTTTGCTGCTGTGTTATATGTACATGGATCCCCAAAAGATTTTTGTCCATTTATATTTATTATGTATATCCTTAGCACATTTACGGTCAAGTAATTTCTTTATAAGTAAATATTAAATCAGTTTGTTTTTTTTTGTAGGTTATGTGTACGTAATAGTATAAATGGGAATGAGACAAATAATCTTTTAGGATATTATATAATTTTTTTTTTTTTTTTGCTGAGTAGGATTTTAGTCTGTTTCTCAGAAGTGAGTCTTTTTTTTGGTCCTTTTTGCAATATTGATTTTTATTTTATAATGAAGAGTTTTTTTTTTCTAATGATAAATTTTGTAAAAAATTAAAAATGTATAGACAAGAAAGAGGCAACTGGTATAGAAAAGTAATAATGCAATTTGTTAATTGGTATTAAGGAAACAAAAATGGAGTCAAGTAAGTGAAAATACTTTAATCAAAAACTAAAAGTTTTCAGATCTTGACAATAATTTTCAAATAGTCTTCAGATATTTTGATAGTTTCGTCTTTTCTATATCATTTGCTACACTTTTGTCCACAAATTCATGAATGATCCTTCCTTTAAAATGAACATTTTTTTAGAAATTAGTTTAAATTACAGAATTATCATGCATTTTTCTACAAGTTCGTAAAATTCTGTTAATTTTGATTTCGATTCATCCTTTTATTGTATTTTAAATCTTAATTTCCAAATTGATGGAAACATTCCAGATTTCAGAAGCTGGAATAAGCGGTTTTTGGATGAAACATTTGGCCCAAAAGTCCAAAGACTTAATCCAAACTATATTATCAAATATTTAAGTAAAACTTGTAGTCATCATGGAAAAATTAGCTATTCTACATTAAAAGATTAATTCATCAGTTTTTCATTTTTCCTATTTTATTTACCAACAGAATTAAAATAGTTTTTCAGTTGAACACTGAATGTGAAAAAATGGACAAAATGGAAAAATATCAAAAATCCATAATGAACATTTGTTCTCAATTTTCAATTTACTCCTACCACTACTCCCAAAAATCTCTTCATTACGAATTTTCCTATGATTTTATGCACTCAAGGAAAAAGAACCAAAATATTTTTTGTATTATTATACACTATGACATGTTTGTGTATTATTATATCCTTACAAACCATAAAGAGTTACACAAAAACAACAACAAAGAAATGAAGGAAAAAAAAAGACGAAACGATGTGAAAAAAGGCTCTAAATGAGAGAAAATAAAAAAAAAATTCAACCTCCACAAAAAAGTTTAAATATACAAAATTTTTTTTTTCATATATGTAGTATGACATTTTATTTTCACTAAAATTATCCTTGATAGTATAAGGACATTTTTCTATTTATATATATTATCTACACTCTAATACAATAACAAAAAAAAAAGTCCTTTATCAATTTAATATAAGCATATAGTGTAGTCGTTGCCTTTTGCATCCTAGTTTTTTTCGTACTATATCAGAATATTTTCTGTTGGAAAATGGAAAATATTACGGAGAAAATTACATATATTTAAAAAATTTTATTCCCCCGCGGAAAGAAAAACTCTTTGAATATGTAAAAAAGCCAAAATGGTAAAAAGGATGGTGCAATGCAAGGTTGGAAAAAAAATAGAAGATTTAAAAAAAAAATTCATGTTTAGTTTTCATTCATTTAAAATAAGAGCGAAAATGTAGCAGAAGTTTTTCCACCCATATGTAATGGAAATTTTTGCAGAGTGCATTGTGATTTTTGTGTTTTTTTTTTCTATGCATGCGGGAAATTTAAAATTCAAATTTAGTATAAATTTTACATATTAGAATAAAGGAATATTGCAACACTGAGTGCACTCTAGTTTTTCGGTAGAATATACTACAAAATTAACTATGACCTTAAAATGAGGATCAGTAATAAATTTGTTTCTTGATTTGTAGATTAGGAAAAATGTTGAATGGTTAAGACCATTAAGGTTATGTGACTTAACTGTTCAAAGTTCAGAATAGAAAAGAGAATTAATAGATAGAAAAATTCAATTTCGAAATTCTCGTAATTTTTTTTGAATTACTAAAAAGTGAAATACCAAAATGAAATCATTATATAATAAATTCAATTTAGTATTTTCCAAATAATTCAAATTACCTAATCAGAAATATTCGACATTATTTTGATAAATAGATAAATTTGAATTGTAAAAAGACTGATTTCACCCGATAATTATTTATTGTAGGGATTTCTAAGATAAACTATGCAAACAATAAAATTAATAGTCAATTTATGTTCTCTCAAATATTTCGGTTTTTTCAATTGAATTAACATATTTTTAGGCGTAATAATTTTAATTTTCATAATATATTAAAATTTATATTAATAATTTTACCATATTAACTATTTCAAATTCTAGAAAATTTTCGATCATAAAAATAAAATTTTACAGAATTTTCTTCATTTAAAAAAAAAAAAAATAATTCTATCAAAAATTTGAGATAAAAAGGAAAATTTTCATTATTTATAAGAATTTTTTATTTTTAATGTTAATTTTCATAAATATCTAAACATATTTATAATAAAAGTACATAATAATGATATAATTTTCCATATATGTACACACATTATATTTATCAAAATATTTAAATACATATCAAAAAAGCTTTTATATTTGTATATCACCAAAAATAGACAACACAAAAATTTTCAAACAACAAATTTTCACTTCGCATATATAATATTATGGTATAAATATGTACATTTACATAATAATGAATTCTCTGTTACCAAAATTATATTATATATATATATGTACATATATCCTTTTCTATTTATCCTTTACAACGTAACTGTATAGAAAAATATACCCACAACAATAAATAATATAAATATACAAACATATGGTTAAAAAAACATATATATATTATATTTGTATGGAAATATAATACACATCTCTGTACATACATTTAAAATTATCCTTTCTATACAAAAAAAAAATAAACTTTTGCTACCATGCCGACACATTTTACCAGTTTATAAGTTCAATTTGTGTATATTTGAATCATATTCATATAATATTTGTGCCGGGTAAAGTTATAGAAAAGGATCTAAGTCGAAAAATGTGTATAAATTGGTTATTTCATATTTCAAGGACCAAAAAATAAACTAAATTCCGAAAATTATTATTGAGAAAAATGACAAAATATCATCGAATTTTTCATTGTGCAATTAATGAAATGGCATTTTTATTATTACAAACAGAAATTTCATAATAATTTGTGAGTGACATTATATTTTTGATTAGAAAGGACGAAAACTCTAAAATGGAATTTTCAGAAACAAATGAATATAAATGAATTTCCTACCTTGCATTATTATCTAAGGGGACAAAACACTAACGTCTCGACAGCTGAAAATTATATTTCTAGGTAAAAAAAAATTAATTAACAAATTAAGAATTCAAAAATTAACCTAATTTCCATTGAAAATGTTACTAACATTTTCCTTAAATAATATACAAAATATAAAAATCAAAATATCCTACAAATTATGAAAATTTGACATTAAACATTTTGTCAGTACGTACACAAAATGATATCCATATGTCCTTTTTTTCTATAAAGCTATAGATGAATTTAACACACATGAAATGCCAGGAAAAATTTATTTATTTATATAAATACGAGTATAAATAAAATGAATTGACATTTTATATTTCGCACATATACAATGAAAAAGGAGCAGCCTAAAATACGCTAGTGGCATACATAACTTTAAAAGCCATTCAAAGTTCTCTGTTTTTTTTTATCCCACCCAGACCCAGTCTCCTCTTTCCGATTATAAATGATAAAGTTTTGTTTCGTTGTTTGTGATGTTGATTTTTCCAACAACAACAACAACAACAACAAAGAAATGATGAAAATTTTGTGTTTGAATGGTTGCTTTTTCTTGTTATTATGGGAGCTTTTTTTTGCTGTTGTTAATGATACCAGAGTCATATTAAGTTTATATTTAGATTTTGGCCTTTTTTTCCAAAGTTTCTATATTGAAATTTTAAGTTTAATTTTTGTTTGTTTTTTACTAAATGCTGTAAAATAATATTAATGTATAATACGGACCATATACACATATTTAAGAGAGAGAGAATAAATTTTTGTGTTTATGAAAAAGGATATTAGAAAATATACATATACAACTGTGTGTACAGCTTATTTAGATAACCTTACAACACAATTATTGTTACATTAAAAATGGTATACTATATATGGCGATGTAGATTTTGTATCAAACTCGAATAAAGTGGAAATATTATTTTGTATAATTTTACCAACAACAGAAAAAAAAAGATAGATAAAAAGATGAACATATTTTTTTTTTTTTGGAAAATCTATTTTGGTAAATTTTTCGTCCAAGTTATAAAATACCAGCAAAATGTGTAAAATTTTCCGGTAAAGGAAATTTATAGATATGTTTATAATATTTATAGAAAATATTTTAATATATTGACGTCATTCTTTCTATAGATTTTGGTTTATGGTTTAACAATAATTATTGAATGATCGTTAAATACTTTTTTTTTAGCTTAAGAATTTATGACATTTTTGGGTTTTAGTGTATTTTTGCAAAAGGAAATGAATAGGACTAAGATGATATACTGTATATATATTTAGATTTTACTGGGGATTGAAGATTTTGATCTGATAATTATTTTCCAGTGTGATAAATGATCGGTTTAGAAAAACGTTTGGAAGATGTTTAATCAAAAATTTATTAAAAAAATTTTCTATTTTCCAAATTTGTATTCCATCGAATTTGTGTTAAAAGTTTGGAAGAAAATGAATTTGGTTTGGAAAGAAATTTTGGAATTAAAATTTTCAACATGGGAAAATATTTAATTTGGCTTGGAAATTGTTAGATTTGGCATAATGATATGATAAAACAGTTTAATCTTAAGATTACTATCCAGAATTTTTGAAAAATTTGGAGAAAATAATGTCGAATGAATACGTCAATACTCTAAAAGTGATATAAATTTATGTACTAACCAGAAAATTTGTATTTAATGTAGCTATCGAATAGTACAGATCTTTATGGACATTATGATTATGGAAAAATATTTTTTTGAACCTAATAAATTTTTGAATTAATTTTAAGCTTGATCAAGCTTAGAAAATTAGGAATTAAATATATCATCCCTGAGTTTATGAGAGTTAATTTTTACACTGTAATCCGAATGATTACACAATTTAATAATTTAAGCAAAAGAATTAATCGAAAATTAAATTAAAATTACCCATAAATTCTATATTTGCCTAAAAGAAATAATCATTTCAAAAATAACTATCACAACTAAAAAAAATCAATCTTTTCCTTTCCATCTATCATTTAACATCCGATAAAAACTTTCATCTTTCATCATAAAAATAAAATATAAAAAAAACAAAAATCATATAATTATCTAAATATCATAATTTTCAACAAGAAAAACAAACATGACTTTATGATAAATTCAAAATTTTTATAATTGTCATAATAATAATCATTAAATTTTCAACATGTTTTTCCTTATACATATATCCTTAAAAATTTTATAATATTTTCCATAAAACATCTCAACATTATAAACATTAATTTCTTTAAACTTTCCACCCAACTCTAGTATATATTTAGTATAGATAGAGAAACAAATCGGAATTTCCAGTAATAATTTTACTATATATTACAACACACACATTATATTTATGTATGTTTAGAGTTTATTTGATTATCAAAACCCAAAAATCTTCCTTTTTAAAGACAAAAAACAAAAAAAAAAGGAAAAATTCAACTACAAAAAAAAAAGTTTGAACAAATAAATTTTCATACCCTCAAACTTAGCTATACTAACTAGTCTCTTTATAGAGTAACTTGAGAAAATAGTTTTATCATTAAATATTAAAGTTTTTTTTTTTTTTTTTTGGGTATAGGTTACAAATTTTTACTAGATTTACTTGAGACTCGATGTGCTATAATAGGAAATAGCTCTTAATGTACATATTTCTTGGGTAAAAGTTTTTCCTATGCTTATAATATGTAATACTTTTCATATATATAACCTTCAATAACTCCCCATTCTAGATACATATATGTATGTATAGAGGGAGCTACTATATATGCTATATTATTATTCTCATGGGAAATTGTTGTAAGACAAAAGGAAAAAGTAAAAAGGTGAAAAGTTAAAATAACTTGTTATTTTCTTTTACTCTTCTTGTTGTTATTATATACATAGATCCATAGATGTACATACACATAACCCGAAAAATATATATATAGAAGGTTTATTTTTTGGTCTATATCGATGTATATTAGATGTAAAAAAGAAGAAGAATTGTGATTATATTTTATTCTAACACTTATTTTTGTTAGTTTTTCATATTATAGAAATTTTCTTCAATTCTTCTTCTTTTTTTTTTATGTTGGAAAGAAAATTTATTAACTGAACCGAGTGTTACCCTCTCCGGATAGAATATTAGTATAAATATATATTATTTTAAGTTAAATAGGACAGGGTAATGTTAAAGAAATTTTAGTAGGACGATTAGAGAATAATGAAGATTTATTTACTTTAACTGAAGGAATTTTTTTTTTTGCTACAAATTTTGAGAAAGTCGAAATTTATGGAAATTTTTGAATAAAATCATTAATTGCAAATATTTTATAGCAACTTCAAGTCAATTATAACAATTTCAAGTCCTGGTCCCAAAATTTTAAAGCTATTTCAAAGTAGATTCCAAAATAATGATGAATCTTTATTAAAATACGAATTTGATTTGTTAATGAAGAAATGTGAATGAAGATTATAGTGACTATAAATTAAAAATGAAATATTTGGAAAAAAAAAAGCTTTTAAATTTGCTGAAAATTACAAATTTCTTACAAACAATTTTAAGTGAATTAGATTTTTTTAATGACCCTGTAAAATATTCACATAAATAAAAATTAATCTATAAATGAATATGCTCTAACTATATATAAACTGTTTTATATTACCGTAGTTTGGGGTATTTTGAAATTAGATTAAATTTTTACATAAAAGTTATGGCAATTTTTAGGTGTCCATTTTTGTGATAGAAAATTGATTAAAAAATTATCGGAAAATAATCAAAAACGCCATTTATTAATCCAAAATTATCAATTTTACTCAAACATCCCTACAAGAATAATTATTTTGTTTTGTTGAGGAATGCTTCAATACATTCTTGTGTATATATGTCATCCTGTTTCCTAATTTATATTTTTGGTTGAACCAAAAGAGAAAAAAAAAAGAATCCACAAAAAAAAAAAACGATTTTATAATAAAATTTACTATTCTTAGTAAATTTTCTGGTGTATAAACATTATTATGTGTACCTTGAGAATATATCAGAGACATTAAATCACTTTACAAGTAAAATTTAATGGAAAAACAGGAAAAATTAAACAAGAAGAGTGTTAGAAAAAAAAATGAAGAAGAAAATTATATTTTAGAAATTATACAAAAAAGATTGTAAAAAAAAAGGAAAAGTGGTTTTTCAGAATATATTTTTTTGTTCTTCTTATTTATCGATCGATAGAACGACACAAATGAAAAATTTAAAGAGAATTTTTGTTTTATAAATTCATTTCTCTATCATAATTTTTTATCATTTTTTTTTTTTTAAATAAAATTATTTAAATATTTAAAAATTAAAAATGTAATATACCAATAAAATATAAATTCCAGTAAAAAAAATAAAATTATTGTCGCATTTTTTAATAAAAAAAAAAAACTGAATTATAAAATAATTGTAGAAAAATATGTTTAAAAAAAAAAACATTTTATACTTTTAAATTATTATTTTATGTGATTTCATTTTCTGAAATCTGTTTTTCTGTATATTTTATTTCAATTTTATATAAATTTTTATTATTATTTAATAAATTTTCCATTGATTTCACATTTATAAATAGTGGCCAATCACTACAACAACAAAAAAATCAAATAAAATGATAATATTTTTTTTTTTTGGATTGTAACGATGAAGATTTCTTTAAATATTCTACTAAAATTTTGTTACTTTTATAGCAATTTAATTAATTTTTCATGGAATCTAAAGCTTCAAATATATTTAATGTCGCGAGTATGACTAAAATTTGAGGTTCATACTCATACTTCTATCTATTCTATGATTTTTGTCTCGTGAACTATCAGAATTGGTTAATATTAGCAGCAAGACAACCATCTATTGAATTATTTATGTATACTATGAGATTTCGTCGTTAATATTATTTAAATATTCTCTAAGTGTCATCGAGAAAAGGTATAATAATAGAATTAATCCTATAAATTCGGATCTTTAAAGCTCACTCAATGTACATTGTTTTATTTCTTCGAATTTCCCCAAAAAACAAAAATGAACATGATTTTAATCTTCGTTAGTACCATTCACACACATTTTAATTTCTATATTTATGTGCAATGTTATATATACCATAAAGTAAGTACATATATATAAAAAGGTATTGAAAAAGCAACGTTTAATAAAATATGCAATTTTCAAATCGATATACAAATACACAAGGAAAAATTTCAACTCTAAATACACTTTTTTTTGCTGTTGTACACTCGAAACTACCTTTAATAAAATTACATTTTTTTTTTTTACATTTGCTTGCAGGAAAAAAAAACAGTCACATTTTAAATGTGCGAGCCTGAACTGAAAACACCCAAACGTAAATTCTAGCATAGCAAATTGAAGGTTTGATTTTTTTTTTTTTTCGTGTAAGACTAGGGAATGTCATAAAACTTGCACTGTTTAATACGATTTTGTGAACTAATTTCACACTGTCGATATTTTTCTTCCATATTTCAGCACTCTCAGATATTTGAGATTTCTAGATTCTGATTTAATCGTATATAAGCAGCGTTGCCAGATTGCAAGATTAATCTTGTTTTGCAAGATTTTTTATCCATTGCAAGATTACAAGATTTTATGATAAATTACAAGATTTTAACTAAAACAGCAGGATTTTGCAAGATTTTTAAACTAAATGATAATTTTTCAATTTATTTACGAAATTTTTCAATACATTAGTAATTTTTACTTTTAGCTTACTACATTTGCGTCAAAAAATAAATACTAATTCATATAAAAACTAAAAAATCACAATTCAGTTTCAGTAACTTACTTAAAAATCACATTTCAATATAAATTAAATAAAGTAATTCGTAAATTTATATATGAACCGTTTTTTTAAAGTGGTTAAGTTAAGTCCATTTTGAATTATATGTAGATTGAATGGTTTGAAAAATATTTGTATATGTTCATACGCTTATTTTATGTTTTTAAATAGTAAATTGATATAACTTTATAATGTGATCATTTTTAAAGTAATTAGTTAAAAGAAATTTATATCTAATGATAATATAATATATAACCACTTAAAAAAAACGGTTCATACTTAAATTTACGAATTACTTTATTTAATTTATATTGAAATGTGATTTTTAAGTAAATTACTGAAACTGAATTGTGATTATTTAGTTTTTATATGAATTAGTATTTATTTTTTGATTAATATTAAGTATTTTTAATTTATTTTATTAAAAATAATAAGAAAATATGAATTCAAATGTGTAATGGTTTTTTTAATTAATTAATTGAAATTATATACGTATTAAGTTACATATTTTATTAGGGCATGTGTAATTCTCTGTGTATCTTGTAATAAATTCGTATTTTCTTTTAGGACAGCTAATACGATCGTTTCATTTTCATTACTTTAATATACCACATTATATTTAGTTATTATTAAAAAAAAGATTTTCTATTAGAAAACAAGATTTTTTTTTGTCATTTACAAGATTTTCAAACCAAATGATCTGGCAACGCTGTATATAAGAAAGATTGTCGAACTAAAATTTTCAGAAAAAAGTCAAGCCTTCGCTTTTAGTTCTAGCTAAGAATTGTTGAATGAAAAATGTTGACAGTGTAAAAATGGTAATCAACATTTTATAGCATAAATGCAGAATTGAATATATTTTTTTTCCCATTTTTTATTATTGGACTTTATTTTCAGCAATGGAACAGTTGGGGACACAAACAAGCAAAAAAAACGAAATTTTACGTTTTGTTACTTCTAATGTTGAGGTGCAATAAAAAGGTATGCAAAACAATTGTATACACTGTGAACGCGTAGAAGAAGTAAATGTAAAACAAAAAAAAAACAATTTAGAAGGCCACCATAAAAATTTGCGACAGGTTTGTTGTTGTTTAGAAAAGTTCACTGATCTCAAACAACAAATTTTTTTTTAGCTATATCATCAGCAAAATAGAATTATTCCACTATAATAGTGTTAAAGTTTTGTGGGTGAATAATTTTCGCAGATAAAATTGAAAAAAAAAAAAATTAAATAAAAAATCAATATTTAATTTTTCACTATTTTTGGGTTTTTTTTTTTTGCATTTTAATTTATAATAATTGAATTGGAAATTATTATTTTTATGTTACAATATTTGGATTTTGTATACATATTTATTTATGTTATAATGAAAAGCTTTCGATATTATATTGTTTTTTTTTCCTATGTTTTTCCATGAATTTAATATCTACTTAAACAAACACAGAACAGAGTAAAAAAAAAATAATATATAATTTATAATTAAGGGTTAAACATATAAAAAAAAACCAAATACATAAAATCATGTATTGATTAAAAAAAAAACAAAATGGATTAAAAATTAATTATGGTAATAAGTTTTTGTTTTATAGGTTGTTCAAATATTATATTGAATTTTCTGTTACAGGGTGGCATATTGGGAAAACTATAGGTGACTACAGTTTAAAATAGACTGGAGAAAGGCGAAAATTAGGACGAATATTTCATATACCCACATCATATAATCTATTTAGTAAATTTAATAATTTACTAATTTACTAATCAAATCAATTATAGAATCAACCTATAAACGTCAATTCAATATTACAAAATTTCCAATTCAATTTCTTATTGAATATTTTTAATATTTGTGAGAGGAAAATAACTAAAAAAAATTAAATAATTATGATTTTAATTTTTTAATGATAAATTTTAAATAATCAAATTAAAAAAAAAAATTAATCACAATAAAACCCCACCCTTAAATTTATTTATTTATTTTCATTATTTTCGCCTTTGTTTATAGCCACAAATTTCCAAATTTTCCCAATTGAATTAGTATAGAAATATATTTTTTATAGGAATTTATCTACAATTAATCAGATTATAAAAAAGCTGTAATTATGATTAAATAATTCAGTATATGCTTATTATTAATATTAATCACAGCACATGATTGAAGTTTTTGATAATTTTATGAATTAGGAATCTTTTTCGAAGGAATTGACATAATGCAAGTCTTAATATAATTCAAAATTTGCCAAAATTAAGTTACAAATAATTATAATTTTCTTTAAATTCTGATAATATTGAAAAAATTCCGTTTTCAGCTAGAAAAGGATATAAAATTCATGTTTGCTGTAATAAGAAATTTTGTGGAGCATAAATTTTACTATGCAACATTAAAGAGAATTTTCGGAAAAACCAATTTTAAATACTCATAAAATATTTCTATAATTAAGGCCTCAAAATTTTGAAATATACCAAAAAAAAATTAACTTACATATATTTTAACAAAAATTCCCAAAAAAAGGAGATAAGTAATAAATTTTGATATTAAATAAAATTGAT
This sequence comes from Empis stercorea, assembly GCA_949752835.1. Lineage (NCBI taxonomy): Eukaryota > Metazoa > Arthropoda > Insecta > Diptera > Empididae > Empis > Empis stercorea. The sequence continues at coordinate 4,270,042 of OX457085.1, forward strand.
AATGATATTTGCAAGCTCAGTTAACACTTGTCAATTAATTAACAAAAAATTATAAATTTAATTTCAATTTTTGTAATCTCTTACAACTAAACTTAAATTGTCCAAAGGAGAAAATTGTAATTATAAATAAATTGATCATAAGATTTCATTCTAAATTAACCTACATTTACAAAGCTTTTTTCGAACTTAATAACTTTTACATTATTTCTCTGCTTTATAAACTAAAAAAAATCCATAAATTGTGTAAACTAATTACATTAAAATCTACTCCTTCATTTTCTATATTCAAAATGAATAAATAACGAATAACATAAATATAATTTTTTCCTTCTTCCCTTTGTTTCTGGATATTACAAAACTTTAATACATTAATTACAAAAAAAAAAACAATTATTTGTAATTTAATAATAATAACTGAAATTACATAAAAAAATAATAGATAAATTTATAGTTAAACATCCGAGACTCTTTAATAAGCATAAAAAATATGAGTCTATTCACAATATGTTATTATTTAATGGAGGTTTACATGACAAAATAATTGACACGCCTTTGTTTAAATTGGTCTCGATATAATGTGTAATAAACTACTTAACATAAAATAGACAAAATAATAATAATAATAATAAATATTACAATAGCTTTGACAGGACCAATATGAAAATCCTTTTTGTATGCAATATTTATGTATTTATATACCAAAAAAATTGAATGGTCTGAGTTTAGGGTTTAGATGGGTTTCATTTTTTAATTATTTTGTAGCGAAATTTTGTCTATATTATCATCATCATTATTATTTACAATTATAACAAAATGCAGTGACTATATCGCCTTTCATAATATTTTACTAGTACATAAATATTTATATAAACGTCTATGTTTGTCTGTATATAATATTTGTTAGTTTAATATTATTAATCTCATAGGTACACAAATTTCCGCATATATATACTAAAAATGGCTTTAAATGGTATACGTGTTAGATATGGGGTAAACCACCCAAAAATTGTGGTGTGTTAATGCAATTACAAAAAAATATATCGTTATATATATACGAGTAAATATAACATTTTACAAAATTTATATAAAATGTAAATGTGTAGAATAATTTCTATAATGAATATTTGAAATTATGGAAAAGCAAAAATTGGTCTGAAATACGCTTAATACCCCAAGTAACATCAATTGAAAAATTTGCCCACGTTAAGGCCAAAAAAAAACCTAGAATACATTTTGTTCTAATTTTCATAAGGACTCGTTTTTCATGCTGGTTAAAAATATAGAAATCTTTATCTGATATTTATGTTTTATATACAAAATTAAAGATTGAAATCTCTATTTTCAGAATCTATATGATTTTTTATTGTAAAATTGAGTACATTAGAGCATCTAGATCTAAATCAAGTAAATTGTTACTTGGTTTTTTTCATTATTTAACTTTATATTTGTACAAAAATTAAAAAAAAAAAATACCATCTAATATATTTAATCGTAAATAGCAACATTAGAGGAAAAATAATTAACAAACCAACAAAAGTATAAAAAAAGAAGCTCTCATACGATTTGAACATAATAAGGATTTGAAAAGGCTAATAAAAAAGATATTAACATTCAACATTTTATAGAAAATAATATTATTAAAAAAATGTTCATAGTTTGAACTCTACAAAAAACTTAACTTTATATTTAAATATTTCTATGAATTTTTACTATATACATATAAATATTATAATATTTATATATTTAATTAAGAGTTTGTATATACCAGAAAATTGTATATGGAAATTACTATAACCGCACAGAAATTCAGTTCCAAATCTACACATTCAAACCATACCAAACAAATGAAATTTATATACCAATTTATACCCCCAAAAATGGAGGAAAGATTTTATACACAAAATCCTTTATTCACATACATGCAACTAACACAGACAATTTTTTGTGTTGATTTATAAATGGATTGAAAATTTGCATATTAGCATATGATAGGATGCATTTAAATCACCGATATTTTAAATAATTCTGAATTGAATATCATTATACACGGTAAAAAAAATTGTATTGTTAATTAATTTTTTTTTGGAAAACACACGCTGTTTGAATTACGAATTGTAGAAGAATCAGGATTGACTGTATGTGTTAAATTTCTTGGGTACAGGACATACCTAAATTTTGATTAAGCTTACTATAAGTTTTTCGCAGTGCAATTTGAAGAAATCTTTATATCTTTAGTTTCTGTTGAAGAATAGTGTAATTCCAACTATAATATAATAGTAAAACCATAGCTTTAAAATTTAAGTTATTGACTAAAGATAAATGTATGCCTATAAGGACTCTAGAAAAATTGAATTTTTTTACAAACTTATAAATTATTCTCATTTTCTTACTGTGTTAAATATTGTAATTTGGTAACTTATATCATTATAATATCTATATAGCTAGATTTAAGTACAGGATGTTCTGAAAATAATATTAAAAATTAAAATTAATTTTTGATATTCGTCACTTAAAATTTTTAATAATAATTTCTAATTAATTTAATTAAAATAATTGAAAATTTAAATTAAATTGATTTTTTTTATATATATTTTACAATATATTATAAGAAACCCTTGCTCACCTTATCCTTAACATAAAAAAAAGGATATACATATATCTTTTATACAAAATATTCACCACTAAAATCCGTTACATGTTTATATGATCAAAATATTATAAAATTTTTGTATAAATGTTCAACTGTATATACATATATTTATAATTTTTGTATTTATGTAATTATGTAATATATATATATGCAATTTTATGTTTATATAATTTATGTGTGTGCATGAAATGAGCCACAATAAATGTTTGCCTTTATCATAGCACCAGGTATTTAAGCACTACATAAATGTATATAGAGCATATATAGTTTGTTATAAAAAAATATGCTACACTACATAATACATAATATAAAATACATAATACGAATAATTATAAACGAAAAGCATAACTGATATACATATAAAATTTGATGTTATAAATATTGTTACCATTTGCGGTTCATCACTTTAGTATTTGTATTATGTAAATATATAATATCCTTTTTTTTTTACTTGTGTACAAAAAATAAAATATAATTAAATAAAATCTGAGCGTAGCACATATTTTTTTTTCAATATTTAATATTACTAAAAAAAAATTGTTTGGATAATATTATTATTTTGGTGCATAACAAATGTTGGTAAATGTTTTAGTCCCGAAAATTCTTTTTATAGAAAATCAGAATTATTTTTGATATCCTCACCTTCTTCGGCAAAGGACATTCACCTCAAAGAGTACACTTCAACAAAAAAGGAAATCAAACTATAAACATAAGTGAAACAAATTGATTTCTTCAAAAATTCTTTGACTATAGGACTAGGCGTAGATCTACCATTTTCAGGCTTAGAAATGGCGTACATTTTAATTACATTTATTTATACTAACAATTTTCTTTCAACATAGAATTTAATTAACATTTTCAATCAACAATTATTTTAGGTACGTGTACAGGCTATTAGTGTGTAAATCCGTCACTGATGTATTTTAAAATAGTCTTACTTTATAATGATCCTTTATCCTTTATTGTAATTTTATATTTATTTTTTTTTCAATTTTATGAAATTTAATAATTTTTCTCGAAATTTAATTATAATAAAAAATAAAACAAACAAAATTTAATATTTTAATACAAATTTTTATGTGGAAATGGGAAATAAATGCCAATGCAATCGCGGTTGACCGATTAATATGCGTTTGTTTAATACTTAATCATTAATTTTATTTTATTCATTTTACATTTTTTTATATTATAATTATTTAAATTATATTTATAACCCAAATTATAATTTTCATTTTCAAAAATATAAATAATTAAATAATTATATTAATTTTATAGCAAATGTGTGAATAGTTATTTTAATTTTATGGAAAATAATTTCAAAATTTATAATTCATATAAAATTTAATTAAAAAAATTATCAAATTTTTATTTATATTATTTTTATATGTAACTAATAAAAATCGCAATATTTATATTTATTTACAATTCAATTTTAAATTAATATAAATTGAAATATTATTTAAAAGTTTGGAATTTAATTTGGTAATAAATGTTTTGTATATTTCTTCTATCTAAATTATAAACTTTTCCGAATAAAATTACTAAAAAAACGAGACTTTTCCTTTAATTTTTGGGGGGCGAATAAACACAATTTAACTAAGTATATACAATTATAATTTATCCTAAAATTTTACAAAAATACTTAATTTCAATTTCAAAATTACTAATTTTCAATAAATATTCAAATAAAAAAAAAATTTAATACCAACATTAATTAACCTCGTTTTTCTAATGAGACTTTTCATCATCAACTAAAAATTTCTTTGAAATTTAAGACAATTTTCCCCCATTTCAAATTTGCTTAAAAAAACCATAATTTTTCTCAATTTAAATTTCTACTTAATTTTAACATAAATATTAAACATAAATAAACTCTTATGTAAATGCTTCGAAACATGCAATTGGAAACCACAACAACAAAAATCAGATTAATCATTTAATTAAACAAATCATTTTATTACAATTTATAATTCATTTACCTGCTGGTATACAAAAAAATATCTGAAAACATTAAAAGAATTTCTCAAATATCTTGAATTTTTTTAAACTGTGCAATTTAAAAATAACCATTTAAAAATTTTTTATTGTATATCGAAAATATCAAATTACGAAATTGAATTTCCTTTAACAAAAATTGTCAATTTTGTTTTTCTTGCGGTGGTCATCATTATTAATGGCCCAATGATTTATTTAATATTTTTATTAGCATTTTATTATATTTTTGTTAATTAAGCAAAAAAAAAATCAATTTCATATAAATATTAATTTCATTAATAATAAAAATTTACTAGGTCTTCTCTTTTTGTATACCATAAAGTTCTTTATCATATTTTTATTTTTACGGTAATGATATTAAAATAATTTATTTAAAAAAATATTATTTCACATAAATTCGACCTAATTTTTACAAGAATTCCATAATAACAACAAAAATTGACCATTATAAATCAATAAAATTATTGAACTAATTTTTTTAATTTTTTTGCCAAATTATTAAAAAAAAAACAAAAAATTATAATTAAAAAATGTTGAATAAAATTTTTAGTTACAATATTTTTAGTTCTTAATGAAATCGCGAAAACGACAGTTGTTAGCTCGAAATATATTATAAGGAAGTTCGTAAATTTCAAAAAAATAAAAATAATGATTCAGAATTTGATTTGAATTTGTGATATTAGTGAATCATAATTAAAGAAATTCAAAAATTTGTTTTAAGATATATTAAAATATAAATAAAGCTTAAGTGGAAAATTGTGCTAAAATATATTTGAACTTTAAAATGCGTTCAAGAGCTCAACTTTTATTGGAAGGTTAGATTTTTCTGTGAATAATTAAAGGGAATTCAATTTCAATATAATTTTAAAAATTTTAAAGGATGTTATGGAAATTAATTAGTTTAAATTGTGATAATGCAAAGTGAAATTTGAGATTTACTAAAAATATTCTTAAAAGCTGTGATAATTAATTAAATTTTTTTACATTTTTCAAAGTTTGATTAATTAAAAATCTAAATTGTTTCGTGAATAATGGAAATATATTACTGGACTTTTACTTTGAAGCTGATCAAAATTCAGTATTCTCGCCTCTCGGAAAATATATTCAAATATGAGATTGTACCACAACCAAAATTCATTCATGTTTTCTCAACTTATTTGAGATTAAAGTCACTTATAGTGAAAATTTTATCAATTTGTAATCAATTATGATTAAAATTATTTCTCTTTAAAAAATTAAATTATTCAATTTATTAAGATCGTTTTAACTAAGTTCAATTCTACTTAATTTTTGAATTATTTTAAAAAAGTTTACCATTTATAAAAAAAGGACCAAATAATTTTCAATATAACTAGGAAGGAATTTCAATTAATTTGATTAATTTAATATTTACGTAAAATTTCAAAAAAAATCCTTACAATCCGAAAATTTCCAAATTACTAATTGTTATGTTAAAGTTTTAATAAATTTATTTTAGAATTTTCTAAATATAACAATATCTTTACATCCCTTAATATAATTATAATTGTTTTCTAGATTCTGAAAACTTCTTAACGAGAACTACAAATAATGTACGATCTTCTATAATATTAAAAACTCTCGGTGCATTTGTATTTTTCAGTATTATTTTCATATTACTTGGATTTATTTTCGGTTTGTTTTCATTAGAAAAATGTAAGTTTAATTCAAAAATTTCATAGAATATGAAAATACAAAAAAAATATTTAATAAATTTAGATCATAATCGAATTGAAAATCTACCAAAACCATCACCAATTCAAGCTCCACCAGAAGATAAAATTGAAGAACTAAGAAAAAATCGTTTTATTAAACCATTAATTGATTATTATGAGGATCGTGTACAACGTAGTTTTATGCATAAAAGTAAAATTCCATTTTCAACAAAAGTTTTCAAATATGGACGAAATATTGATAAATTAATACCAATTTTAAAGGAAAGCTCACATGAAAATAAATATATTACAAGATCTGTATTAAAAAAGCTAAGACATAAACGTGATTTAATTGAACCAAATGATTTAGATCCACTTGAAATTGATTATAAATTATTAAAATCTAAAATTCGTGATAAACGTACTGAAATGCAATTGACCGAATTAGAAATAGCTTATAATCGTTGTAAAAAAGAAGCATCACCGGCTGAATGTAAACCATTATTTTTGGAAATGTATAAATTAGCTAGAAAAATTCATGAAAATGCAGCTTTAATGACAAAAATGCTTAAAGATACTGAAAAAATAATGAAAACTAAAACATCTTCGGAAGAAGAAGAAGATATTGATAAATTTAATAAAACAACTACTGAAAAGAATGATGATGTTACAAAGATAAGTAAAAATTTAGATGAAACATTAGGTGAAGAAAATGTTGATGAAAAAGATAAGAATAATGATAGGCATGAGACAACGACATCAAGTGATATTATTTCGAAATCGGTTGATCATACCAATTCTTCAATTCATAATAATACTAAAATGATACCAGAAATTCCAACTAATGAAAGTGAAACTACTACAATATCTGGAAAACATTTGCAGTTACCTCATTTGGACAATAAGGATAAAAAAGTTGATACAAAAATAGAAACTACAAGTACATCTACCGAGCATGCAGTCAGTACTACTATCAATATTACAGAAATTTCAACTAATTTACCTGTAACTCCTGATTCATCCAAACATGCTTCATTTGGAACCAGCACAGTAGAAAATTTGGTTGACATAAGTAAAACAACTCCAAAGACTTCAACAAAACTGGATAAAAATGATGGAAAAATTACTGACAAACATGAACATTCCACAACAATTGAAACTACAACCCAATATATACACCATTCTATTGACACATCAACCCACCACATTTCTGTATACAATTCAACGGAAATTCCCAAGGAATCTCACATAACATCAAAGAAAATGAATATATCCGAAATTTTATCAATCGTAGCAGATACAAATAAAAATTTAACCAAGCCATCTAATGAAACTGTCCATCGTATTGATTTAATTCATATACCAATATCTAGCAGTACAGAAAATCTACAAATCAATGATACTGAAAATTTATCTGATGATATTTATGTTGATAAAACAAATGATAATAAATCGAGTACTGTATCAACTGAAACATCAAAGAAAACCACTGACAATTCTGATGTTTACGACAAAACTACAGAAAATGTCAATATTGTTGAAGCATTTATAAATAATAAGTCCATCGATTCTGAGACAACAGTTAGTAATGCAAATAAATCAACAGAATCACCAATAGAAACATCTAGTAAAATCAATGATCACATTAATATTTCTAATACTAGTGAAAATCTTGTTACTCCGAAACCAACAACAATTCTTGAAATTTCAGATGCCTTACTATCTACAAATAATTCAGAAAATACCAAAATTGATGAACCAATGAAAATTTCAATTAATGTAGACTTAATGACGCAATCTATAGCAGAAGCAGAAACACTAACTCCCAGCACAACTGTGAGTCTTGCTGAAGAACCAACTTCAACAGACAAATCAACTGATCCCTCAAAATCTGATAGCCCTAAAGTAGAATCAAGTATAACATATGATCAAGATCCACGAAATATGATTGAAGAAAAATCAGATTTTTCGAAAAATTTGCACACTTTTGACAAACCACAACCAAATAGTGAAGAAAATAAAATTGAGAGCAATGAAAAATTATATAAATCAATGTTTCAAGGACCTATTGAAGCATATCCAATAGCACCCAAATTTCACGAAGATATGCATGCCAATCATCGATCACATCACACTTTAAATCCTGAAGATCTACATGATTCAATTTCGCTTGGTGAAAAGTGGCATAAAAAAAATTTAAATTCTGGTAATAGTAAATATGATTTTCACCTTTTGGATAATTTTGAATCTGATGAAATTGCAAGACAATCGAAATTTGGACATAGTCCAGTAAATACAAACCCCATATGTAAGTTTTGTTTATTCTAGAAAATAATTTAACAAATTTAATAAAAATAAAAAATACTTTCAGCTGCTAGCGGTCCTTTTATGAGTCTCTGCGATCAACTTAATAAGGACAAGCACAGTACAAAATCTACTCCAACACCGTCATTTAATGGTTTTACAATTCCAGAATCAAGTCATTTTACTAGCCGCGGTCCAGGTGGTTTTCCTGTTACTGGCGAATCAATGAAAGCATCAGCACAATTTTTTTATAATCCAAATTTCGGTGTACCGTCAGTTCCAATATGTTTTTATGCTACTCCATTTAATATGCAAATGTTTAATAATAAACAGAATATGGGTGGGTTTTGGTCTCCGAACATGGGTCAATCTGGATTTACTCAACACAGCGGATTAGGTGGTATTATTTCTATTTTATTATTTAAGCTTTCTTTTATTATAAAAAAAAAACAATTTAAGGAGGTTTCTTCCCATTTTCTCCAAACATGCAGCAAGGAGTTAGCCCTGTACCTTATGGTCATACAAGCACAGCTGCAGCGTAATATATTTAAGATCATTTAGATTTTTTGTTTAAATGACAAATATTTTTTTCAGGAATAATAATTATAACTTAAATAGTAAGAATATTATGCAACAATCTCAACCATTCTTTTGTACTTATATGCCAAATTCACAACATGGTCAATATAGCAATAATTTCAATGTTCGTATGCGTGATGCTGATCAAAATCATACTGAATTTAAAAAATACCCAAATATACCATCACCAACTGATACAATTTATGCATCATATGCTAATCAAATGGCAGCATTGGCAAGAGATGATTCTAATAATCATTGTTCGGATCCTGATAAAATAGCTTGTTTTGCATCACATCAATGTATTTCTAAATCCAAATGGTGTGATTCAGTTGTTGATTGTATGGATGCCAGTGATGAGTCAGCATGTTCATGTAAATCACGATTACCAGAAACAAGAATATGTGATGGATATTCAGATTGTCCATTAGGTGAAGATGAAACTGGTTGTTTTGGTTGTGATAAATCAATGTTTTCGTGCTATAATAGCCAAGAAGAATATTTCCATGCTGGTAATTCAACAATATCAATGTGTTACAGTCTAATAAACAAATGTGATGAATTTAAAAATTGTTTAAATGGAAATGATGAAAAAGATTGTAATATTATTGTTAGTCCATTAGGAAATCCTGTGGTAAAATTGATTCATTTATTTAATTGATTAGAAAAATTACAAAATATTTTCTTTCAGACACATTCGAAATCTTATACTGAAGGTTTTTTGCATCGCAATCATAAAGGTAAATGGTATCCTGTATGTGGAAATACAGAAAAATGGGCTAGCGAAGCATGTGAATCAGAATCTGGTCAATTTGGTGAACAACCAAAAATAACATTAAAGAATGGTTTTATACCTGGTCCATTTATTCATCCAACTATAAATTCTCATGGTCAAGACTTTATAGAAAGCTGTAAGCATAATTCAGAGAATGTAGTTATTCATGTCAAATGTCCTGAATTGAAATGTGGTCGAGTTATTGAGAGGCCCCAATATAGCTCGACAAGGAGAAGAAGATGGTCAATCAATAATGCTACAATAGAATTGGAAAAAGATCGTTTAAAAAGAGAAGATGAACGTGTTGTAGGTGGTGCTTTATGTAAACCAACTGAATGGCCATTTGTTGTTGCTATATATAGAAATGGAAAATTCCATTGTGGTGGCATAATTCATGATGAACAATGGGTTTGTTCAATAAATTAATTGTAAGTATTTCGATCTACTAATTTTTATTTTCAGATTATTACTGCCGCACATTGCGTTATTAATTACCGTAAATATTATTACGAAGTACATGCTGGTATGTTGCGTCGATCTAGTTATTCAGCATCTGTGCAAATATCAAAAGTAACACATGTTATTTTACATCCTAAATATGAACGCTTGAATATGAAAAACGATTTGGCTTTATTGCGAATAGAGAATCGTTTGAAATTTAACCGATATTTAAGACCAGTTTGTATGCCCGAACAAAAACGAACTGTCGGTTTATTCGGTGATAATTGGATAGGTGGACCAAAAGAAGGTACAATTTGCACAGCAGTCGGTTGGGGAGCGGTTCGAGAACGTGGTCCTGGTAGTGATCACCTTCGTCAAGTTCAAATTCCCATAATGAAACAATGTAAAACACAAATGGACAAAGAAGCTTATGATATTTGTGCTGGTGAACCTAGTGGCGGTCGAGATGCATGTCAGGGTGATTCTGGTGGTCCACTATTTTGTCAAAGTGTTTCAGATTCAAAGGAATGGTATTTAGCTGGTGTAATAAGTCATGGTGAAGGTTGTGCTCGTGCTGGTGAGCCTGGTGTATATACAAGAGTTGCAATGTATTTAGATTGGATTGAATTGGCACAGAAATCTGAAAAACTTATACAAATTTTACCATTACACTCTTGTCCTGGTTTTGTTTGTATTTGGGGCGGTGCACGATGTATTTCAGGAAAAAAACGTTGTGATAGATTTGTCGATTGCTTGGGAGGAGAGGATGAAGTAGGTTGTGTATATAATACAATTCCTGATATAGTTGGCAGTGCCTTAAATGTAACAAAAGAAGATGATGAGGACGATGACGATGATTTAACCCATTCAACAGTAGCTTTAAATATTGAGAAGACTGAAATTCCAACTACAACAGAAAAGTTAAATTTGGAAGTTGACCATATTGAAAGTGGAACTTCTGATATTGCACAACCGGATAAAGGTACATTAAAAAAATTTGAAAAATTACAAATAGCTCCAATTACTGAAAAAACTGAGACAATAAATACAACGAGTATAACAACAGAAATTGAAAGAAATTCTACAACAAATGCAAACATTAACATTGCTGTAAAGAATTTGTTTGATTCTACAACTGAAAGTACTAAAGAATCAGTAACACCAACCACTGAAGGAATTTTAATCCATGCTGGAAACATTTTTAAAAACTTTTTTTCTAATTTACAAAACTCTTCAGATTCTGAACATTCTACAACCGAATCCTTAACTCCTGTTCATCATTCAAATAAAACAATGGAAAATCATGAATTTAGTAATATATCTGGTGGTGATTTACCAGCAAAACAATTAGAAGGAGGAATTCCAGATAATAAACATGGCGAAATTAAAAAACGTGAAAATGCTACAAGTTCTAATATCGATGAAAATAAAAGTAAAAATTTGAAAGTACATAAAAATCCAAATAAATTTATGTGTACGAGGTAAATTGAATGGTTAAAACTGTTATTGATTTTATTTAGTAAATTTATATTTTTTCCAGAATACCTCAAAGTATTGATATGTCTAATAAATGCGATCGAATTCTTGATTGTGAAGATGGAACAGATGAAGAAGATTGTACATGTAGAGATTATTTGAAGGTTATTACAGGAAATTTAAAATTTCATTTAATTGCCAGTAAAATTCTTTCATTTACCAAAATAATTTGATTATTTTGGCTAAATTTACTAATTTCATTTATCACCTCAAATTTTGTATTAATATTTGACTACATTTTTCATCATAAAAATGAAAATCACTATTAAAATTGATATTTTTCACAGGGTACTTTAAATATTCTTGTATGTGATGGGAAAACTGATTGTGAAGATTTAACAGATGAGGAAAATTGTGGTTAGAAAATTTTCAATCGATCAATTTACTTATACAAAATAAATTTAAATATATAATTTTAATTCCCCAGGAAATTGTTCATCAAATGAATTTCATTGTCCACTTTCAAAACGTTGTATCCAATCAGTAAGAAGATGTGATGATACAATTGATTGTACATTCAAAGAAGATGAATTAGATTGTTGTAAGTTTTTCTTTTTGTAGTTCTTGTAAAAATGTTTATTTAAATTTTTAACATTTTTTATGTTATAGTTGCACTAACAAATGGCGAAAAAGTATTCTTGGATGCTAATAAACGTCCACATGTCAAAGAATCTGGTATATTTTCACGTAATAGAAATGGTATTTGGCGTGTAATTTGTTCTGATGAAGCTGATATACATACGAAAGGTTCAGCTGGTGCTGATGATGTTTGTTCATTGCTTGGTTTTAAAGGTCATAAATTTTATAATACTACAAAAATTTATCATGATGGTGGTGAAATTGAATCAATCATTGATGATATATTAATAAAAGAACGTTCAGAAAAAATACAAAGATATGAAAAAATTACTAGATCAATGGATGATTTAAGTGAAAATTGTGATGCTTTATATGTGGAATGTCTGCCAAGTTCAAATGCCCAACATCCAATTATAAAAACTGATATTCAACCATCAAGTCAAACATTAATAAAAGAGCACGAAAAATTAAAACCAATTATTAAACCAGAACAAAAACCAAGTGTTGTAATGAAACCAAATATTTCATCATTAGTTGAAATTCATCAAAATTCTGATTGGAAAGCTGAAGATATTGTTAGACCACTTTTACATAAAAATCACCATACTGATACACCTGTAGAAAAATTAACAGAAAATTTTCACCATTATCCATGGTCGGTTAATGTCTATGCTAATGGTAAATTAATTTGTAATGGTGTATTATTGGATAAATATTGGGTTGCTGTACATGATAAATGTGTTAATGCTTTGAGGTGAGTTTCAAATGTTGAAAAGTTTAATTTTTTGGTGTAAAAATGTTTAATTTATGATTATCATTTATAGTTTAATTAATGATTATGTTGCCGTACTATTAGGTGGTGGTAAAACTAATCATAATAGTAAAGGAGCTGATGAACAAATTCGACATGTTAATTGCATTAAATATGTTGAATATACAAATATCAAATTATTACATTTACATTATCCTGTTCAATTTACACGTTTTGTCTTACCAACATTTTTACCAGATAGGTAAGTTATTTTTAGTTATTTTGTTAAAGGACGAATAATATTTAAATTTTTGTAAAACATAATTTTATGCCCCAAAACAAAAATTGCCGGTTGACTACACCACATAAAAAAAATTCTAAAATTTTTAAAACTAATTTTCACAGGACTACAAAGGACATAGAGATAAAAAATAAAAACCATAAATGTATGAGTGTTTTGCACGATAAATTTGATAGGATAAAAACATTTGATATTAAAGAATCAGTTAACAAATCTATTTGCAATTTCCCGACAACTCACGACCATAAAGTTGACCATACGAATAAAGTATGTTTTGAAAATGATTTAAAAACTCAGAACGAATTAAAAACTTTCGTATGTGATGATAAAAAAGGTTAGTGCAAAAAATATAATTATGAAATTTATTTAAAGCAAAAAATTTCTGATAAAATTAAAATATATTTCATAAAAACAATTTCAGCTTACCAATATGATAAATTTGGTCTGGTAGTTTGTCAAGAAGATAATTCCGGCTGGTATCCAAAATCATTTTATTCGTATAACATTACATCCTGTAATATAAACAAAACAATTATTAGTGAGGATATTGGAAAAAGTCATGATAAAATTCAAAAAATTATTGGTAAAAAAAATGTTTTCAATGTCAACAGAGATGAAATAGAAAAACCTAATAATTTTCCTCTATTTTTTGTATATATAGATGAAAATAAATGTGATTATCCATTTGTCCAGGAGCCATTTTGTCCGACATTAATGCGATGTCCTTTAGGTGAATGTTTGCACAGTGACAAAATTTGTAATGGTAAAATCGATTGTTATGATGGCAGTGATGAAAATTCAAAATTATGCAATATACAAAAACAAGGTGATTGAAATATACAATGATAACAGGATATTATAGTATAGAAATTTTCATTTTGTAAAAAAATAATTTATTTGATTATCAATTTAATTATATTCCTTTCTTTAGCTTGTCGACCATCAGAATTTAAATGTAAAAATGGTAATTGTGTGTCAAAGACAAAATTCTGTGATCATATAAATGATTGTATTGATTTATCTGATGAACCAACAATTTGTTCCTGTTTCACATATTTAAAGTATAATTCTAGAAATCTAATTAATTTTTTTTTATCGTTTTACTTTTTACAGGGTGATTTTTTTTATTTGATATAAATTTTTGTATAGAATAAATTTGAGATAAAATATTTTAGTTAAATTAAATCACCCTGTATTCCTGTATACAAACATTATTTTACCATTGAATAGCAAAAAGAAATTTAATTAATTAATCTCTTCTTCTATATTTTTTTTTTGTGTGTTCGTTTTATTATAGAGCAACAGATCCTTCGAAAATTTGTGATGGGATACGTAATTGTTGGGATAAGAGTGATGAGAATCCAGCATATTGTAATTGTACAAATGATAAATATCGTTGTGGCAAGTAAGGAAATTTATAAATTTAATTATTTTTAGGTTTTCTCTGACATTTTTATTAATTAGTCACAATAATAATTAAAAAAATTATATTTAACTTATGAAGTTATCTTAAATTTTACATTTTTTACGATAAAAAAAATTTTCTTTTTGTTTCTGAAACATGAAATTTGACCTTTTTCTAATCCTTTTCAACAAAGATTATCTAATTTTCTATTATTCTTCTTTTTTTTTTATCAAATATAAAAATTATCAGATCAGATGAATGCATCCCACATGATTTCTTATGTGACAAACAATCAGATTGTCCAAATGGTGAAGATGAAAACTTTTGTATGGGCGTTGAACTTCCATCAATACCTTACACTGCCAGGTATTTTATTTAATATTCATTTCAATATCCATTAATTCTTATCAAAATATACCAAATTTCTGTATTATAGTGATGGTTATGGTCAAGTCATTGAACAATCTTATGGTATTTGGCATACAAAATGTTTCCCCCGACATGAAAAAACATTAAATTCTACAGAAATTACAAAAATTTGTCAAAAATTAGGTTATAAAATCATTAATAAACCAAAATATCGATTCTTAGATAATGAATTTGATGAAGATATTAATGATAAGATCAATGAGTATCGAACAAATGACAAATCAAATGAAAAAGGTGAAAAAAATCATACAATAATATTAAATGAACGTAAACAACCATCAAAATATTTAACATCAACAAAAGCAATAATTGTTAATCAATTTTCACCATTACGTTTAAATGAAAAATTAATGATATTTATGAAACCCAGTCGACCAATTGCCGAGCTAGTCAAATGGAATGCTTCAGATTCGGCAAAATGTTATCGATTAGAAATTAAGTGTGAATGAACCTACATAAACAACATATATATATATATATATTTGGGATTTATTTATTAAGGATAATCAGCAGCACATTTACACACACACAAGGAACACATTTATTTATATATTTATTTATTTATGTACACATTTTTTATATCATTTTTTTTTTTTGGTCATAAATCTATTTATATTACTGAACATATTTTTTACGACCTGTTATTATGGATGTTTATAAGCTTTATAGAAATTTTCTTTCGATATTGGAAAAATATTACTATACAAACTTTACTTTTACATTGTCGATATTTTTGTAAATCATTTCTCTTTCATAGCTTTCTGTATCCTTTTCCATTTTGACAGAAAAATCAACCTAAAATGTTGATAGAAAATTTTCGCAAAGGACGAGAAAATGTTGGGATAAAAAATTCGAATGAAAATATTGACAATGTAAAATTGGACTAAGATAAAAATTTATGGTTTTTGTTTGTTGAAAACCTTTTAAATCTATTAAATTATAGTTTTGTCTAGGTATGGTAAACCCAAGAAGCCACAATATTGTGTAACAAAATATAGTGATGAATCAATCAATAATAATGAACTCTGGTAGATATATACAATTATTTTTCCAAGAATAAGATTTATCTACTGGAGATAATATTTTCTATTTTCTTCTGAAAAATTTTAATTAGTTTTGGTTCCAAATGCTTTTTCCAAGAATTTTCACTTTAATAATTATTATTGCCGAATTTGGGATGAATATTTTTATTAAAAGGTTTCGTAATATAGATTATTTAATTTGAAGTATAATTATCCATTTATATTGATATATTGATTACATTACAATTTTGTTGACTATTTTTTCAGTTGAATTGATTTTAAATCATTTTCAGAAACATTAATCAAATTGAAAACTAAATGAAGCCATAAAAACTTATTTAAGCTTATAAATTATCCTGAATGACAAATAAATTCATAAAAAAATTCACTTTAATTTATTTTCATTTCTAATATTTTTTTTTAGCAAATAATTTTTATAATAAAAACGATTCTAAAATTTCAGTCATTAATTTTATTTTTTTAAATTAAGAGAAAATCGTCAATTTTTCTTATACTATAATTTTTTCTTATATAACAAAGTTAGATGTTAGATCGATCGAAACTCTGAACAAAATTTGCAATCATATTTTTTTGTATAACTTTTAAGTGTCTTTTTTATTTTTCCTACTTTAAAATTGCTTAGTATAAATATAAACTTATAAATTTTATGCCTCCAATCCAATCTTTGAAAAAAATAGTTAAGGAAAAAAAATTAAATTAGATATAGAAATTTTCAAAAGATATGAAAAAACTTTTCATAATTTACTTTTCCTGTATTGCTGAGGCAACAAGAATTCTTTATATAAATAAAAAAAGTTATGGTTTATTTTTCAAGATTTCTGCAATTTTTCATATTTTTATGACAAGAAATTTTCAAAATTTAAATTTTAGGAGTTTGTTAAGAATCAAAAATTAAATTTATGATATTATCTCATTTGTGGGTCATTTGATGGATCAGTCATTGGGAAAGATAAATTCACATTTATTGAATTTACTTTCTCTACGAAGAATGAAGACCCACTAGACTAGACAATAATTTTTCTAAATATCTTCTTGCACTTTCTTCACTATTTCATTGATGCAACATTTTCAATTTCTAAAGGTATAAAGTTGCTATGAAGTTACTTAGAAAATTACTGAAAAAGAATTTCCAGAAAATGAGCAAATAAAAATTTTCTTATCCCCCGGAATGCAAATATTATAATTTAAAAAAAAAAAACTGTCCACATAATTTAACGAAACTTTTCTTATTTCCCATAGTTTTTTTATCGCTTATGAAACTGTTTTCTTTTTCAGACTTTAAAGAAGGCATACACAAACTTAAGAAGAAGAAAAATTGCTTGTAGGCAGATTTACACAAAAAAAAAGAAATTTAAATAAAAGTAGAATAATATTTAATAGAAAATTCCCACATTTTTAGTAAAAAAAAAAATAATATTATCAATAAAAATATGATAATTCCATTTTGGTTTGAAATCTGATCAAATAATTTTTAAAAAATTTAAAGAAGAAAAAAAAAATTTTCTATTTTATTCATTTTAAATTGAAAATATTAAATTTAAATGATTATTTTTGATTAAATGGTTGAAGTGATTCACTTCCTTTCATTGAAATAATATTTTTCAAATTATCTAAGAAAGAATCATGAAATTATTGCGAAGTATTTGGTGACATTTAACAGTGGAGACAGCTAAACATTCAGTTTTTTAAAGAGAGATAAACATTGTAGAATAAATCCAAATTATATACTACCATAGTTTTAATGAAACATTACATAAAATTAATGATAACGTCACTGTTAAATAATTAATTTCAGCCAGCAGTCCAACCTTTTTTAAGTGACAAGTTTCTATTTTACCCTGCGTATCGCCCTCATAGAAAGATGGAATCAATTCGTTGCCCACACTTCTGTCTGAACATCGCATACCTATATGATTTTTCGTAGATTTTTTTTCTGAATATTCCACTGAGAAATTTAATCCTTTTGTATACACAAAAATGATAAAATTGATTTTAATTTTCAATAATTTTGTGAAATTTTTAATTAATCTGATTTATTTTTCTAACACAATTATTCGCTAGCAAAGTATAAAAAACCCATGTCATTTTTAAGCTCAATTTAATTTAACTTTGACACATACCTGGAAAGGATATTATTTAAAAGGTTTATCTCTTACTTTAATATCGTAAAAATAAAAGAGTTAACTGTATTTAAATTATACAAGATATTAAAAGAAAATTAAATTTTATATAAAATACAATTAATTTTAAGGACGAAAAAGCAATTAAATCTATTAAAGGATATATAAAAATAATTATCACTTCGTTTGAGCTTTCTCGTTTGCAATTTTTATTCTGTAATTTGCGTAAATTTATGTTATTGACTAATTTTTATAATTAAACATTTTCGGCGTATCACCTAAAAATAATTAAAATTTCCTTCGACGTAAAAAAAAAATTCTTGAAAAAATGATTAAAAATTAATTTGCAATATTGAATACAAAATTTTTTTTAGGGAAATATATTTTTTTTAATACTTATTTGTCCTTGCGAAATATATTTGGGAATTAAATTTTCATGTACGGGAGGATAATACTTCAATAAATTATGAAGACAAAATTGGGAAAATTGAGAAAAATCTTTATACCTATTAAATATAATTTTTTTTTTTTATAAATTTTGAACATTTAGAAAATCAATTTTTACGAAATAATTTACCATCACCCCAAAAAGTAGATTTAAATTTTTTAAAAGTAGTAAAATTTATTTTGAAAAACTACATAAAATTATTTATTTTAATGGTTTATTTTATAGGCTATCAAATTTAATTCATTTGCCCTTCCTTATTTTTCTTCATTGAAAATTAATATCGCAATTTTTTAAAAGTCTCTCCCCTTAAAACTTTTTTTTTTGTTTTGATTTTCCATTTTCACCTTTTGATAAAATTTAATCAGGTATTTATTTCATTATGTATAGAAAAATAATATTGTAGACAACAACAAAAGCTTTTCCAATTCCTATAACCTGTTAATATCAAAAATCAATCAATTTAATGGTCTGCATCATTTTTAGTTAATAACCAAAAAGAAAATCCTTTTGAACAAAACCATTTCACCCTCACCTTACACCCCACTGATTTGGTAAACTTTCCGCAAAAGAAAAACAAAGTCTGAAAAAATCATTTTAACATTAAATTTCCTGAATTTTTTTTTTCCTAAATTTTCTCACTGTAACTTTAAGGTCAATGTTATCTCACCCCTTCAAAACAACAAAAAAAAAATTTCAGGGTTTTTTCTTTTCGCTCTCATGAATATTTATATAATTCTCCTTAAATTTTTCTAAATGCAGAAAATTTCTTTGCAGACTTTGGATACAACATTTCTGTAAATTCCACATTTTCTGAAAATTTTCTTTATTTATAGTAGATTTTTAAAAGCTTTTCTATACCAAAATAATGATAGTAGCAAAAGCTTCCAATGTTTATTTACATTTTTCGATATGTTTTCATAGATTAAATAAAATGGTCATTAAAATAATTTGTGGAAAAAATTACGAAAATGTTTGTCCTTTAATTATCCTAAGAAAAGATAAATTTCCTTTTTACCATCCAATTTTCTTTTTTTTTTTATTTGTTTATATTTTTATATTATTTTTCGTTTTTCTGTTTATATATTTCGCTGTGAAGATTTTTTCGTTGTTATGGCCTTGGTAAGAAAATGAGGATATGAAAGCCAACAAGGATGTTTTTTTCTGTACAAGGTACACTACTATAAGGTCAAGAATGAAAATAATGATTTATAGCCCATGGTGATTGGAAATATATTTCATATTTTTTATTCTTTGGATATTAAAGGACAAATATACTTTCTTTCAATAGGAAAAATGTATTTATTGAAGGCACATTATATCCTTGACATTATGATACAACGAAAAAAGAATTTCGTTATTAAATTTTTTGGCGCGTAGTGTTGAAATTTTGTATGTTCTTTCCTTGTAAAAATTCAATTTATAACAATTTTGTATAATATTTCTTCTGTAATTTATAAATTTCGACAATCGAAAGGCGTTTGCTGTCTTTAGTTTTTTCGTTTATAATTATTAATATTTTAAGAAATTTCTATTTTTTTTTTAAATTTACAATAAAACAATATTTTAACTATACTAAAATCCTGCCAAAAAGTGAAATATTATATTTCCTTTTTGTTTTTATACACAATGCAGATGAAAGTTTTTTTTATTAGTGGAAAATGATTTAGTATATATATGGAAAAGTTTAAAGGAAATTAAATTTTATTTAAAATTGACTGTAAATAATTTATTATTATTGATTTTCCAATAGAAAATGTAGAAAATAAATGGTATATATTTATTTAATTTCCTATATTAAAACTATAATAATTATTTCGTATTTGAAAAATAAAATTAATATAGTTAAAAAACTATAAATTAAAATGGTATAATAAATAAAAAAAAACAATATTGTTAATATTATTTCAATATTTTCGCATATTATGAAATGAAAAAGAAGACATTTCAATTTATTGCAATAAAAATTAACATTATAATATCAATCTGTAAATTTAACACTACCGTTTTATAAAATTTGATTAAATTCGCTAATATCCAAATGTAATATTTATAGTTCGAGGTTGTAAATTTAATTTTTTTCAAAAAAAAATTTTAATTGTTTGGCTGGTGTTATGCGCAGCACGCCTAGCGATGCACTTGCTTAGCTCGTCGGATTGGGGGGGTTCTTAAGCGCTGCCAATGTTATTACAAAAATTATTATTTGCGTGCTTTTTTTTTTTTTAAAAAAATATCCAAAAGAGAGTCAAATTCTATTAAAGTTAAATGTTTTTCTACGACAAAAAAAAATTCCCCAAAGAAATAAAAAAAATACAAATGTGGGTTGACCTTTCCACGGCTTCACCAAGGATACCTCTCTATGGAGGACACGACCAGATGGTACGTCATGTTCCGTGCCCTCCCAACCATGGACCAATAAGAAAAATCATAATCAAAATTATGATGTTCGGCCCCCATACGTAACCTTATGCTGGCCTACATTGTCATCTCAGACAATCCGGTTTTCCTAGAAATCAAGAAAAAACAAAAGAAAAACTACTCCATTTCAACTTTCATTTACAAATTGTTCAATTTGATTTCATTTTATTTATTCTGTAATTGTAGTTATTAGTACTAAATTTTTTTTCTTGGTAATATAAATTTAATTAAAGTCAATGTAGAAAATGTAGAAATTGAATTTAATTAAATTTAATGTAGAAAATTTTAATTATATATATAGGAATCAAATGTACCAAATCTTAATCATTATATTTATTTTGCATTACAAACCAAAATTTCCAATTTTATATTTTTTTTTCAATTTTATTTTTTTTTTGTAATTTTTAAAACCACAAGGTTATATATATATATTTAAAAAAAATAATTCAAGATATTTATTTTATTAAAAAAATTACTTTTGAAAAATATTATTAAATTGTGGGAATAAAAAAATTCAGCACATTTACTTATTTATTTTATTTATTTAATATATTATATAATATAACTAACCTTATTCTTCAAGTGCGTGCAGCAGGCCTGTTGTGCGCATTGCTGAAAAGGTGTTTTTATTTTATTCTGAAACTAGGAAAATTTATGATAAAAATTGTAGCGAGACACGATAAGTAAATAAGCCAAACTTTGATTAATTTTTTTTTTGGAGGCTATCTTATTTTTTTTTTTTTATATAAAATTTAATAACTTATAAGCCTCTTAAATTGAGAAGAAAAATTTTTTTTTTTAAATTAAATAAAATGAATATATCAGAAAATAACTTTAAATTATGAAAATTGACTAATCAAAAATAAATTCTGCCATTCAAACATATCCGTAACCAACCATCAGATGTTTGATGATGAACATTAATCCGCAACCTTATTTTGTATTTTTGTGTGTATAAATACACAATTCCGCAACATTTCGTTGAATTTTCTTAGGAACATAGTTCCTCAACATTAAAATTTCGGGTTTAGAACAAAAACCACTCCACAACAATATTTTATAAAATTTTTTTTTATAAATCGTCAAAATAATTCAGCAACCTCACTTTATAATTTATAAATAAAAATAGTTCTGCAACTTTTATTAGTTAATTCCCCGATAAAATCAATCCGTATCGAAATTTATAAAAAAATGTGCCGCAACATTACTCAAATTTTACCGGCTACTGAAAACAACAACAATTCAATGTCAATCTCAATTTATTATAATGGATCGTATGATTGATATACTATTTGATTTTCGAATTAGAGAACACAAAAAAATTGATGGCAAAAAAAAAAATGTTACAGTCGCGACCAAAAGTTTGTGTACCTTGACTAAGAATTTATATCTTGACCACATATATAATTGTTTTTTTTTTTCTTTTTTTTTTTTGTTTTACTTTATTAAATTTTCCGACATTTTGTATTTTCTTTTACGTTTTAATATTCTTCAATTTTATAACCCCGAGTTTTTTAGGATTATTAGGTTTATAATTTTCTTTTGGGATTTTTAATTAAAATAATCCAGTTCATAGGTAAAATCCCAAAATCACTTAATTAGAAACAAAAACCAAAAAAACTTTACAATAAATGTTCCATTTAAATTTTTTTCTTTTGAAACGATACCACGAACATTATCATATTATTCCATAGGTTTAAATATTTTTTTTTTTTTTGATACCGGCCGAATTTATATTTTTTTTTTTATTTCTTCTTTTATTTTATTTTACAACAAATAACATAAATAGGTAGTTTATACATATAAGTGTCTTTTTTTTTCTTTTAAAATATAAAGGCAAATTAAAAAAATACTTTAAAAAAACCACAAAAAAATAACTTTTATTTATAATTATCCGAGAAATAATATATATATGGTCTCAATATATACAACCATTTACTTCGACCGATCCGACTAGATTGTCTTTTTCCAAAAAAAACTTCTCTCCCCCACAAAAAATTTAATTTTTAATAATTGATATAATTGTTGCAAAAATTTATCGAAACCAGAGTGTTTTTAGATAATAGAAAAACTGGTTTTCGACAATTCGAAAGAAATCTTTCGTTAATTGCATCTGATGTTATTTTACACCCAATCAAAATTTTATTTGATTATTATATATAAAATTTGATTTCTTGTTGCTAAGCAAATGAATTTACTCAACAAAAAATGTAGGGATGTAAATTCTTAATCTACCCATTACAAAACAGGAACTACGACGGAAAATTCTGACGTCGAAGATACTGAAGAAGGGTATCCAAATAAAGCAATTGCAGAGGGAAGAAATTTAATTTTATTACTAACTCCTGAAATTAACATTTAAAGCATTCCGAACTTCCATCTGTCAATATTACCGGCAAAAAAAAATATTAAACGACCGTCCAACATTAGGTCCGAATATCCTTACCGTGATAAACAGATACAATCTTTCCTTTCTCATCTTCTAATTTATACAGCGAATTTCCCACCAACTCTTTCACACGCGCTTTAATAAATTTGGGAGCCAACTTAGCATTGAATTTCTTTACTTTATCGCTTTTTTGGAAATTTCTCCGATAAACTATTTGACCGACAGTAAATTTAAGAGGTTTTGATCTCAGGTTATATCTTTTAACGTTAACTTCAAAAGCTTTAGAAATTCTTTGCTTAGCCTTATGTCGAATTAGTTGTAAGTGGTCCGATCTGTCTAAGAGGTCGACTTTATCTTCTAAAGAGTTTAGATTTCTCAACAATTGATACGTTGAACCGTGAATAATCATTTGTTGGCCAAATGTAATAAAGTACGGAGAATGACCAACTGCTTGGTGTACGGACGATCTTAAGGAACAACTTATCTTACTCAGATTTTCATCCCAAGTATTTTGCTTGTGGTCAATATAACTACGTATACTAGCAAGTAACGAACGATTCACGCGCTCCGATGCATTCGCCTGAGGAGAATAAATACCAGTAAAGGTGTGCTTAACACCATATTTTTCCATCAAGGCTCTAAACAAACCGGACGTAAATTGAGATCCATTATCCGATACTATATATTCGGGTACACCGTATATATGAAAAATATCATTTTCCAAGAAAGTACATATTAAGTTACTAGATAGGTTTTTTATTAGTTTACAAAAAGGAAACTTCGTTACTTGGTCTAAAACAATGAAAATAGCAATATTACCAGATTTTGAACGTGGATAAGGTCCCATTATATCAACATATAATCGTTGAAACGGTCTTTCGGATCTCATGGACGATACCATAGGTGGACGCAAGGTTATATTGGTGGCTTTATTCGATTTACATACGTCACACGAGCTGATATAGTCTTTAACCTGCAATAACATTTTAGGCCAATAGAAATTTCGACGCAATCGATATAAGGTCTTGGAAATTCCACCGTGAGCGGACAGAGGTGGGTCATGAGCTTTTCGAATCAATTCCCGGGTCAATTCACTTGGGATCCACAATTTCCACGCATTCGATTCTTGTATTGGATCTCCGGTCGCAAAATCTGTCTTTTTATAAATTAAACCGTCAAGAATTGTAATGTCAGGCAATTTTTTTGTCGAAATTATATTTTTCAATTGATTATATTCGTCAGATCTGAAATGGATGGAATTGAGATCGATTTCGGGTCCTATGTCATCAATAGCAGATATTGTATCGGTCGAATGTATCCTTGAAAGAGTATCAGGTACGATATTAAGTGAACCACGCCGGTGCTCAATAGCAAAATCAAAACCTTGCAATTTAAGACTCCAGCGGGCTAATCGTCCTGATAGATCTTTTTGTTGCATAAGCCATTTCAAGGAAGCATGATCAGTAACGACTGTAAAAGTTTGTCCTTCAATATACGATCTAAATTTTTTTATTCCCAGTACAGCGGCTAAGCATTCCTGTTCCGTAACACTATAGTTTCGCTGGGCGGAATTTAATTTCTTTGACATGTAAGCTATCGGTCGTTCATTACCTTCATCATCCAATTGTAATAAAACACAACCTATACCATCAGTACTGGCGTCACACTGGAGGATGAACGGAATGTCATAATTAGGATTTAGAAGTACAGGAGCAGTAGTCAAAGCTGTTTTAAGTTTTTCAAAAGACAAATTTGCTTCCGTAGTCCATACGAATTTGGATTTTGGGTTTTTCAAAACATCGGTAATTGGAGTGGTAATTGCAGCAAAGTTTTCGATAAAACGACGGTAATAACCAGCCATACCTAGAAATCGTCGAACTTGTCGAACGGAAACAGGAATTGGATATTGGGCAATGGCTGCTACTTTATCTGTATCTACTTTCAATATACCCCCACCAACTACATAACCGAGATATTTAATTTCTTTCATTAAAAAATGACTTTTTTCCATATTAATTGTCAACTGAGCTTTTCTTAGAACACGAGCTAATAGTTGTAAAGTTTCTAGATGCGATTCGAAGGTATCGGATATTATTAAAAGATCATCCAAGTATACAAATACACAGTGTTTTAATTCAGGTGGTATTACACGATCCATTAACCTAGTCATTGTTTGCGGAGCATTACACAATCCAAATGGCATGACTTTAAATTGGTAAAGTGGTCTACCCGGTACAGTGAACGCTGTTTTAGACCTCGCTTTCTTGGATAAAGGTATCTGCCAAAAAGCGTCTTTCAAATCCAAACTGGAAATGAAATTGGCCTTTGGTAACCGGCTGAGAATACCATCGATTTGCGGTAATGGATAAGCATCTTTTTTCGTGATGGAATTTACCTTCCTGAAATCTAAACATAATCGGACTTTACCCGGTTTTCGGACTAAAACTACTGGTGAACTCCAGGAACTATCACTCTCCTCTATTACCCCCAAATCTAACATTCTATCAAGTTCGGCATACATTAATTTTTCCACAGCTGGTGACACAGGATAGTGGCGTTGTTTCACAGGAGTAGAGTCACCTACATCAATCTCATGTTCTAATATATTGGTTTTCCCTAACCCTAACTGCGAAAAGGACGGAAATAAAGTTAATGTTGAGTCAAGACGAGTGCGTTGTTCAGGAGTCAAAGAATCAAGAACAGAATTGTCAGTTGGTTCACTTAAATCAGCAAGTTCCCCCACAATTTCAGGAGCTAATTTAAAGGCTCTCCAAAAATTAATACCTAAGTATAAATTTTGTGTGAGTGTCGGAACAATATGAAACGTGATTTTATTTATTACATTTCTAAATTTTACATCAGTTTCAAATGAACCAAGGACTTTCTGCTTCGATCCATTTGCAGTCTGAACAGTGGACATAAATTTAGTATATTTTAAACCTGAAACTAGTAATTCTTCAGCAAACGAACCCCCAATGCAACTTAAGGTTGCCCCCGAATCAAGCAAACCTAAATATTTTTTTTCAAAGATTTCGATTTCAGCGTACGATCTTAAGTCATTTTCAATATTTACGATAGAGGAAAGGATTCGCTGACGAGAAGTTAAAACACGTTTCCAAAATTGTTTAAATCGAATAGCTGAACGAGTTGGTTTAAAATTTATTTTTACGATTGAATTAAGACTATGTTCTGATTTTTGATTATTAAAAATTCTATTACGAATTTCATAATATTCTCTAAGACGTTCGGAATAAGGTTTAATTTTAAATAAATTTGTATTAATCTGGCGATCGGTATCTGTATTTTTATTATTAAATTTAGCTATTGAAATTTTATTACTATCAGATACGATATACGATTCATTATTTTGTTGGTTTACGAGCGAGAGGTCGGCTGGTTGGTCTCGCTCGTCTGCGCGTTTCCCGGGCTACAAGTATCACACTGGGGACGATAGACATTTTCTTTTCCACAACCCCAACAAAACAGTTTAGGCGGTAATAGACAATTAAAAAATAGATGCCCTTCTTTTTTACAATTCCAACAGATAATGGGTTTTTTTGGTGGAATTGGTCGACGAGATATTTCCGATATATCATTTGAATCTTCAGAAAATGAGTCAAGTTGTTGGTCATCAATTTCGGCAATGTTCCTCGGTCTCGTAGGAAATTGTCGGAAATCTTTGTTTCGATTACGTATATCATCGTACAGCCTCTCGCGTTCACGACACAAATTACGTAAATGTTCTACACTGAACACCTGAACATACAATAAATCCTTTCTAAAATCGTCACGCAGATTTTTACGAAGAATAGTTAGCAATTCTTGATCGGACATTGGTTGAAGCAAATGATCTCCCAGTTTAACAACTTCATCGTAAAAGAAATCAAAACTTTCGCCAGGACGTTGTTTACGATCTCGAATTAATTCAATGTAGTCCATGTCAGTCCGTCTGTCTGAGAATTGCATACGCAAAGAATATATCAGCTCATTCCAACGAATTATACGCACTCGTTTGTGAAAACGCCAAAACCATTCACTCGCTTTGTCATGGAATAAAATATGCGCATTATCACAAATAGGCGTAAAGTTACCGTTAAAAGTTTGATTGGTAAGTGTTTCGACACGATAAATAAATTCTTCAATGCTAAGTCCAGAAGGAGTTCCACTAAAAATTACGTTCCAACTTTTAATAATGTTGGTCGTTTTATTAATTTCACTGGGATTTGCAGGATTGACAAATTCACGAGCATTCGGTTCTCCCGTACGAACATAACGAGTGAAATTACGATTTGGATTACGATTGTTAGTATGAATGCTATCCGAAAGTGATGCATTATTCGCCGGAACATACGATTCTTGGCTACGCCTACTCGAGCCAGGAACAAGCAGTTCACCCAATAGGTTAGTTCGAGGAGGCCGATCTCGGAATAAATTAGGTGCAATCGGATTTTGTTCGGAATTAGCTATATTGTTATTCGGTTCGGACGCTACATTACGTTCGCTAGTTTCAAGTTGGCGACGAATATCTACCAATCCATCCCGAATGGAATCAGAAATTTGAACTCGTAAATTATCCATCAGAGTAGTTTGACTGGTAGTAACCAATGATTGAATTACCTCTCGCAAAGAATTCATATCGAACTTCGTTTTCCCCCGATCTACATTCGTTTCATCAATATTAATATTTGTATCTGTATATACCGGTAAAGTTTCTGGAAAAGTCCAAGATTGCTCATTATTTCTCGTGACGGATCTAGTTACACGTTTAGGTAAAGCTCCTCTAGTTTGGGCGGGTCTGCCTCTACCAGAGCTAGGGGAATCAATTGGACCACCAGCCGATACACATTTTTTTACGTCTTTCAATAGACAACTGGATCTACAATTCGGACAAGTCTGAGAAGTTTCTAACCATTTGGATAAGCAGGAAATGTGAAACAAATGGTTACAATTCGTTTTTACAACTTCATTTAAAGGAGTTAAAAGTTCAGTACAGATTCCACAATTTAAATCAGTATCTGAATCAATTATACTACGATCATTCATATTTGCATCAGCCATGACTATTCAGAACTGATCACTTGATTTAAATACAACAAAAATTTAATAAAATTTAATAAAAATTTTGTACTACGCAAAATTGATAATAATTTATGTATATACCAACAAAATTCCCAAAAAAACAATGCAGTTGCTGATAATATTCTTATAGTTATCGCTAACAATAACCAAAGTCGAATAAAAGTAATGTTGCTGAATACTATGTTGACAATACTAAATACGTATTTTTTATTTAGATTGTTAATAATTTATTTTATTATTATAATTTGTTCTTGATTTCCAGTACTCACTCGAATCATCGTTGAATCAAATGTAAGTCAGCATAAAGTTCCTCCATAGAAAGTCCCAAAGAAATACCACAGGAAAAATACAACCCTTTCTATAAAAAAATTAAACTACGTTAAACGAATAATTGCAAATAGAGCAACTGTATCTTGGCACAGAGCAAAACCCGCAGTGCATCCCCACCATTACCAAGCAGAACCGGACCGAAAATAGCTACCAGCCATAATTCGGTAATTCCATTGAACCACTATAGTAAAGGCGAAAATACACAGCTAAAGAATCCGTTCTCCGCAATGAATACAGCAGCGACGAAAACTAAAATGGATAAATTTAGGCGAATCAGCACGGTTCCAATGCTCCGACCACAGAAGCCAGTAGCAGATGTAGCCGGCCAGATAATCGATATTCAATCAATTAAATCTGTAATTCCTGGTACATCCACGTCTGTCATCCATAATAATCACAAGGGAACCCAGTCCGACCCACAAAAATTAACCATAAAAAAATATATAAACGGAGCTCGTCAGGCATCTAGTAAGTTTCAAGCACGTTTAGAACGCATTACCTTGCACATACTTAAAAGATGTCCTTTCGTGCACTTCGGATTTACGAACTTAAAAAAACTTCGCGTACCACGTTGGATATTCGAAACTTTCTACCTTAATGGCCCCACGTTGGGCGCCATTTTGTAATATTTATAGTTCGAGGTTGTAAATTTAATTTTTTTCAAAAAAAAATTTTAATTGTTTGGCTGGTGTTATGCGCAGCACGCCTAGCGATGCACTTGCTTAGCTCGTCGGATTGGGGGGGTTCTTAAGCGCTGCCAATGTTATTACAAAAATTATTATTTGCGTGCTTTTTTTTTTTTTAAAAAAATATCCAAAAGAGAGTCAAATTCTATTAAAGTTAAATGTTTTTCTACGACAAAAAAAAATTCCCCAAAGAAATAAAAAAAATACAAATGTGGGTTGACCTTTCCACGGCTTCACCAAGGATACCTCTCTATGGAGGACACGACCAGATGGTACGTCATGTTCCGTGCCCTCCCAACCATGGACCAATAAGAAAAATCATAATCAAAATTATGATGTTCGGCCCCCATACGTAACCTTATGCTGGCCTACATTGTCATCTCAGACAATCCGGTTTTCCTAGAAATCAAGAAAAAACAAAAGAAAAACTACTCCATTTCAACTTTCATTTACAAATTGTTCAATTTGATTTCATTTTATTTATTCTGTAATTGTAGTTATTAGTACTAAATTTTTTTTCTTGGTAATATAAATTTAATTAAAGTCAATGTAGAAAATGTAGAAATTGAATTTAATTAAATTTAATGTAGAAAATTTTAATTATATATATAGGAATCAAATGTACCAAATCTTAATCATTATATTTATTTTGCATTACAAACCAAAATTTCCAATTTTATATTTTTTTTTCAATTTTATTTTTTTTTTGTAATTTTTAAAACCACAAGGTTATATATATATATTTAAAAAAAATAATTCAAGATATTTATTTTATTAAAAAAATTACTTTTGAAAAATATTATTAAATTGTGGGAATAAAAAAATTCAGCACATTTACTTATTTATTTTATTTATTTAATATATTATATAATATAACTAACCTTATTCTTCAAGTGCGTGCAGCAGGCCTGTTGTGCGCATTGCTGAAAAGGTGTTTTTATTTTATTCTGAAACTAGGAAAATTTATGATAAAAATTGTAGCGAGACACGATAAGTAAATAAGCCAAACTTTGATTAATTTTTTTTTTGGAGGCTATCTTATTTTTTTTTTTTTATATAAAATTTAATAACTTATAAGCCTCTTAAATTGAGAAGAAAAATTTTTTTTTTTAAATTAAATAAAATGAATATATCAGAAAATAACTTTAAATTATGAAAATTGACTAATCAAAAATAAATTCTGCCATTCAAACATATCCGTAACCAACCATCAGATGTTTGATGATGAACATTAATCCGCAACCTTATTTTGTATTTTTGTGTGTATAAATACACAATTCCGCAACATTTCGTTGAATTTTCTTAGGAACATAGTTCCTCAACATTAAAATTTCGGGTTTAGAACAAAAACCACTCCACAACAATATTTTATAAAATTTTTTTTTATAAATCGTCAAAATAATTCAGCAACCTCACTTTATAATTTATAAATAAAAATAGTTCTGCAACTTTTATTAGTTAATTCCCCGATAAAATCAATCCGTATCGAAATTTATAAAAAAATGTGCCGCAACATTACTCAAATTTTACCGGCTACTGAAAACAACAACAATTCAATGTCAATCTCAATTTATTATAATGGATCGTATGATTGATATACTATTTGATTTTCGAATTAGAGAACACAAAAAAATTGATGGCAAAAAAAAAAATGTTACAGTCGCGACCAAAAGTTTGTGTACCTTGACTAAGAATTTATATCTTGACCACATATATAATTGTTTTTTTTTTTCTTTTTTTTTTTTGTTTTACTTTATTAAATTTTCCGACATTTTGTATTTTCTTTTACGTTTTAATATTCTTCAATTTTATAACCCCGAGTTTTTTAGGATTATTAGGTTTATAATTTTCTTTTGGGATTTTTAATTAAAATAATCCAGTTCATAGGTAAAATCCCAAAATCACTTAATTAGAAACAAAAACCAAAAAAACTTTACAATAAATGTTCCATTTAAATTTTTTTCTTTTGAAACGATACCACGAACATTATCATATTATTCCATAGGTTTAAATATTTTTTTTTTTTTTGATACCGGCCGAATTTATATTTTTTTTTTTATTTCTTCTTTTATTTTATTTTACAACAAATAACATAAATAGGTAGTTTATACATATAAGTGTCTTTTTTTTTCTTTTAAAATATAAAGGCAAATTAAAAAAATACTTTAAAAAAACCACAAAAAAATAACTTTTATTTATAATTATCCGAGAAATAATATATATATGGTCTCAATATATACAACCATTTACTTCGACCGATCCGACTAGATTGTCTTTTTCCAAAAAAAACTTCTCTCCCCCACAAAAAATTTAATTTTTAATAATTGATATAATTGTTGCAAAAATTTATCGAAACCAGAGTGTTTTTAGATAATAGAAAAACTGGTTTTCGACAATTCGAAAGAAATCTTTCGTTAATTGCATCTGATGTTATTTTACACCCAATCAAAATTTTATTTGATTATTATATATAAAATTTGATTTCTTGTTGCTAAGCAAATGAATTTACTCAACAAAAAATGTAGGGATGTAAATTCTTAATCTACCCATTACACAAACTATAATAACTTCATTATGGAGAATATTCTAGATATATAAAATTAAAATTATAATTTAAGGATGTCATTAAAATAAAACCCATATAACTATACAATCATTAAAAGGAACACTATATTTCTTTTATTTTGCTAAAATATCAATTCTCAACCCTCTCAACCCCGAAAATATTCAGAAGCAATTTTCTCCTATTCCTCGCTGGATTTTAATAGCTACAATAAATATTCTGAAGACACAATTTAACTGCCGTCAAAGACAATTTTTTTTTTCTGCCATAAATTTATTAACTCATTTTTGCATAATATAAATTTATTCAAGGAAACTAAATAGCAATTTACGTTACAAAAAAAGCACTTGAAAGTATATAAATATAATATAAAAATGAAGCAAAAATGTCTATAGAAATATAATATCCTTTAAAAGACACCAAATTTAATGATAAGAAATTTTTTTTTTGCACGACAAAAAAGTAAAGCAAATAAAAATTATTAATAAAATTGAAAGTTTTTGTGCGAGTCCTTTTTATTTTCTTCATTTACACGGACTAAGTAAATGGATCTACAGAAAGGATTTGCACAAAATATCGATTTCCAAACTATAAAGTGAAAAATTGGTATATTAGTTACACGAAAAAAAAAGTCCCTGAATAAAATTACATTAAATGTTCAATTATAGTTTTACTTTAATCACAATTCCTTGGAAAAATCGTCCTATAAATAATAAAGGCAAAAATTTATGTTAGAATAATAAATTCAGGCAAAATATTATTATCGGATATAAAAGACACATAAAAGCAAATATATTCGTTACACGACATTAAAATTTATGCAAATCATAATAATAATTTTATTTCAAGTATTTATTAAATATTATTCATAAAAGTCAGAATTTAAGCATACTAAAAAAATACTTCTATACTAACTTAGTTTCTCCTTTTTGGTATACAAAGTATTAGGTTGGGAATCCCTTTTTTAGCGAATTTTTATTA
Organism: Empis stercorea; assembly: GCA_949752835.1. Classification (NCBI taxonomy): domain Eukaryota; kingdom Metazoa; phylum Arthropoda; class Insecta; order Diptera; family Empididae; genus Empis; species Empis stercorea. Next base: position 4,303,514 of record OX457085.1, read on the forward strand.
GTTGATGTTTAATTCTCTCTTGCAATTTGAATTGAGGTTTTTTATATCTTTTTTAAAAGGATAATGTGAAAAATTAATATAAATTGAAACGATTATTATAAAAGTATTATGGAGTTTTATTGCATATACATATCACATTGTTAATTTTTGTATGTTTATGGTAAATTTATCAAAGTGAATTATAGAATGAAATGAAATTAATAAAACTTTATTAATTTCTACAAAATATTTCATTTCAAATTTCAGATTCCTCCAGAATTTTTAAATCATTCTACAGAAATCTCAACATTTTTCAATGTTGTAAGACGAATTCTTAGTAAAAATTTCTTTACGATCGAAATTTGATAAATTGTTAATTTAAATTCATTTTTCTGTCAAAAAATTTCCATACGTTTTCTTTACGTTTCCCAATATAAATACAAAAGTTTTCTGTTCCATTTTTTTTAAAGTTCGTTTACAAAAATGTGCATTTGAACGATTATAAAATATTTTGAAAAATTATTTTCCATAAATATTTGAAATTTACTGAACGTATCAATTTTTATTTAAAATAATTCAATGTATATACGTATGTCCTTACGAAAAGCTTATGTGTCTTACTGAACTGTGAAAAAATATATAGTATTTATCCTGTTTAAAGTAAAAAAAAACCCCATTTATAGGTGTCCAAACGAATATTTATTTATGGATGAATTTTTCTTATATATGAGATATTTTATCTTTTTGACAAATTTATTGAACCTGAAGTATATATTAAAGTTTGTACCCATATATAGTGTAAGGTAATAAAGATATATGTAGCTAATTTTTGGTATATACTTTTCTTGTGGTGATAATTCGTCTTATTTGTACTTATAAAATATTTTCAATTTTGATCTCAAGAGAATTGATAAAAATAATAGTTGACATAAAGAAATATTGAACACATTATATTTTGTAGAATGGAAATTTTACTAAATTTTCTTCCAAAAATGAAACTGTTTTTAAATTACCAATAGCCAATCAAGACAGAAATAAATTATTTAATTTCATTTGAAAATTTATTAAAAATTTATAGTCAAGTTAACATTTAAATTTATTTCATTATTTAATTTGGCCAAAAAATCATCATTAATACAAACACTAAAAGAATTTTCTTGAATAAATTTTTGAATTTTATGTAATCGCATTTTTCAGATTTAAAAAATATTAAATTTACACTTTTCCAAATAAAATGTTCACCTTTAACATCACAAATATACATAAAAATCATAAATTTTTATGCTAAAAAATAATCTCAGCTTTTCTTTACATAATAATCCAGATGAAAAGAAGAACAAAACAAAAACAACCATTATCTTTTCTCAGTCATAAAACATTATATTATTTGCGTGAATCTGAAGGATGTTTTCTATATATTGTATCCATAAAGGAGTAATAATATTTCTTTGTATATCTCATGTATATATCCTTTATGAGGACATTTATATGAATTTGTCGTGGTTTAACATTGTTGCTCACACAAAATTTGAGTGGTTTTGTAAAAGGATGAGTACATCAGCAAAAAAAAAATGACAAATAAAATGTTCAAAAGTAAAGGAAAAATCCATCAGGAAAAAAAAATATATAATATATAAGATAATTCTTTTTAAGGCTATAAGGAGTTGACTGATACATTATAAGAAGATACTTTAGCGAGTAATTTAGAGTATTTATTAGATATTGCCAGGATGAGCTTAGTTAAGGATTTTATGAAATTGTACTTGAAGGGGAAAAAAGATTATTTTTATTGTTATTATTACCTAAAAAAGGAAGAATGGCGGTGAAGTGTATAATATATGAGTTTAGAGCAGCAGAATATAAATGGATTCGATTCAAGACCGAAGACTCAATTTAGATTTCTAGGCTGACTCAGCAGCAAATCGATGCAAGTAAATAAAGTTTGGAATTTGAAAATTAAGAAAAATGATCGAATCTAATTGCTGACAAGCTTGTTGAAATTCATAGTTTCTCGGTAATAAGAGCAACTTTACGGTTTCGTAATTCGAAAGGAAACCGGTTTTACAATCACCTTTTGGGTTTGTTTAGTGTTTTTCCATAAAGAAATTTTTGGGTACACCGAAACATTATTTAGTTATGAAGGATATTTCTTATTATAGGAGTTATAGTGTCTGAGTTATATATCTTACAGATTTATATAACAAGCAGCACTACTTCAATTACATAAAATGAATATGAAATATCTGATAGTTCGTTTTCTATTTCAATTATATACTTAAATATTTAAATAATTAAACACTATAATGTATTTACTTTAAGCCAAAATGAAAATAATTATAATTAATGAAATTTTTAAAATAATAATAATAACATTTAATTCATATTAAGTATAATTTTTTTTGAATATATTCCGTAAAATTTCATTTAAATCATATACACAAAAGTTATATCTCGAAATATTTCATTTAATATTTTCTCATATATAATACAAAACGTGCTTTATTTATGCTTTTTTGAAGGTAAATTAAAATATTTATGAAAACATAAATTGAAAATAATTTAGGAATATAAATTTATATTTTATATTTTAACACATTTAAATTTAGAAAATGATTTTGAATAAATTATAATATTAATTTTAATGGATATAAAACGTATATCGTCGTCTGCATTAATATTTTCAATTTGATTTTAGATCTTCTTTTATGCTAAATTAAAATTTAATTTTTTTCCAGTTTATCCAAAATTATGGCACACACTGATGAATGGAAAAATATATATAAAAAATTGTCATAATTTTGAACAAATTCCCCCCCTAATATTAAATAAACATCCAAAAATAATAAAAGGATTAAATTTTTAAATAAATATGATTTTTATTTGTACAATTTTAATAAAGTTAAAATTTTAATGCGATTATGTTAATTTTGTTTTAAACAAATATTAAATTTATAATAATTGAAAAGTTAAATGGAAATGAAGTCGAAATTTACTGACTTGTACAAATATATTTTATTAAAATGTTTTGTTTAAATATTTATTTTTAAATTTTAATATGTCCTTGTAAATTTAAATATAATTTTTTCTAAAACAACGTATGGGAAATTTAAGATTGCAGGATTAAAATATAAATATTTACTCTTTAAGTATAAAATTTCGAATGTAATTTTAGTATAAAGACCATATATAATTTCTAATTTATATGATCTTTGATTAAAATTAATAAAATTTGGTTAAATGTTAATAAAAAATAGTCAAAAAATTCATTAAACTCATATCAATTAAATACTAAAAATATCAATTAAATTATATTAATTAATGACTAAAGATGGCCGCTTGAATTGACAAAAATATATCAATTAATTACTAAAAATTATTCTCAACATCTACACTTTCATATACTCACTATATTTAAAAAAGTTTAAATAGAATGACAAAATTTTCAAGCGGCCATCTTAAATCATAAAGAAACTTTATATATAGTTGAAACAAAATGGTGAATTTTATAAATTGAAAATTTAATTTTAAATCTTAAATTTTTAAATTGGTATCTCGATACCATCAATTCCTTCTCTATATTAACCGTCAATGTAAATATAATAATAAAATAATTTTCATACTCAAAATATTTCCTTGCATAGAAATTCTAAAAAAAAATTTTACCAAAAAAAAATCCTTCCTAAAAATTGAAATTTTAATTTTTTAATATATAAAAAAAAGGATAAATATAATTTCTAAAGGATATAATTCTTTCTGTGAGTCAATGACTTCTCTTATATACCAGTGAAATAAAAATAAAAGCTTTTTCCTTATTAGCAAAAAAATTCCAAAAGCAACTAGACTTTAAGTATCCTCAATTTTCTTTCCTTTTTATTTTTTTTTTTTGTAAAAAATAAAGTGTGTATTATCAAGCACTAATAAATATCCTTCAAAAACAAAAGAAGACGACCTCTTTATATTATTATTTCCTTTTTAAATTATATTATTCTCTGGGCTATAAGGATAAAGAAATTATGGGAAATAAAATAGAAAAAACAGAAGAAAAAATTGTGTCAGTAAACTGTTTTTTTTTTTGTTGTTTTTGTTGTCGTTGAATTTTTCCTGGTTCATTTTTCTAATATAAATTCATTCACTTGTCAACATATCCTCTCTATGTATACATATATAAAACAAAATTATATAATTGTAAGGATATACTAGAATTTTATTGTATATAATTTTGTCACACTGTGTTAGTAGAAAATCTTTAGTAACCCTAATGTGTAGGTCGATGCCTTTAAGTGCGCGTTGAATATAATGTATATATAATCGGTAGTGTTTTTTTGTATATTACATAGATAGATGACATATGTACATGTAACAAAATCTGCACATCTCTTCCTTTTTATGTTGGGTTATTTGATTTTCCTTATACATAAAAAATGGCATTATTAGAAGTAACAAATATATATTGAAATTTCTTCTTTTGTGTATATATTTAAGACTCATTTTACATTTTCGATATTTTAGACCAAGATTTTTGTCTCAAAGGATTTCAGTTATATCTGCATCCCGTTTTTGGTGAAAGAAAAAATCGACATGTGAAATGAAAATTTGTACAATTTTTCAATCGACATTCGATATTTAGCTCGAGTTAGAAATTATTGAAGTTTGTTCAATGAAAATGTCGATAATGTAAAAGTGGGTATAAAATTAGGGAAAGAGTTTACATGTCAGGATACCATAATAACAATTTTTTTTATATAAATGATAAAAATCCTTTTCTACAATTTCCATTTTTACCATGCTGATGGGAAACTTCTTATGATGTTCTAATAAAGAAATTGCAAACTTTGGTAAACAATAGCGCATAAAAAAAGGTAAAAAGTACTTCATTTTTTTTGTTGTTGGATTATTGGAAAAAATTTATGTTTTTGAATCTTTTCGCTGATGTATTCCAACTAATTTTATCATAGAAAAGGATTTTTCAATTTTATTGCATAAGTTAGCAAAGAATTTTATATAATCTCTGGCAAAAAAATTATGCATTAATTCATAACATAATTTCTTATTTACCATATAAACTTTCTTTCAATCTTTTTCCATATTTTCTACTTGGAAAAACTATTAAGTAAAATTATTTAAATTTTGTCGATTTTGAAGATTTACATATATATAAAAAATATGAAAGATAATGAATTTTTTAAGCACATACTTACAAAAAACCAGGATATGCTTTTGTTATTAATGAGCAGGATAATAGCTTTTTATATATATACTTTTTTTTTTTTGAATAATTATGAATAAATGCATGAAAATCATTTATGTACATAAAAGGATATTCTTTTAGTCCCCTTATTAAATGATGTGTAATAAATATAAAATTAAATATTCCAATAAAGATGCATCCTTAGAGATATAATTTTATTAAAATTAAAATTAGCATATCATTAAAAAAAAAAAGTTTATAGGATAATTAATCCTTACAAAGTTTTTGATGGTATAAGTAATAAAATAAAAATAAGGAAAAAATTTATTGATCAAGGAAATGATGGAAAATTTTTATATTTACTTTGGATTTTTCAGTAAAGGATCCAGAAACGGTTATGAAAAATTTATACTGATTCAAATTAATTTTATATTTCCGTCCATTCCATATAATGAGAAAATTTTAATATAAAGGAACTGATTTTATGAAAAAAAATGATTGTTTAAATATTTTTCAATAAATTTGATCAAAAATAATTGCAATTTTTTGGGATTATATATACACAATACACTAATTGAATTTTGATTACATATTTCGATAGCAGCTCGAAATTCTATCATTTACTATATAAATAATTTAACAACTGTCAATATTTAAGCAAAATTTCAAATATTAATGATGACAGTAATCCAGAGACAAATGATCTAAAATGGAATATGTTTGATCTACCGTCCAAACAATAATAATTATAAATAAGGAACTATTTTCCAATAAAGCTTTGTACAAAAAAGGACACCAGAGTTTCATTCCAAATTATAAAGTTTCCTAGATTATTTCTACGAAAATTATTTACTGAACCATTCGCTTAAATTTACAAATTTAATTAATAATTTTAATTACTTATATTTATTTTGTGTATAACACAAAATATTAAATTTAAAAAGCATACAAAATCTTCTTCTTATCGAAGTCTATATTACCAGTTAATAATATTTTTTTCTCCATTCACTATTAAAGTATCAAACTAAATTAAATTCGAAGAATGTGTGTAAGAAAACAAATAGTAGTAAATATTTTTTTTCCATTTTATCCAATAAAATTGTCTTTTTAAAAAAAACATCAAATTCCCAGCCGTCTTAATACGTGTCAATATACTCAGATTTTTATTAGCTTAACAATTTGTTATAAAACCTACCCTACAGATTAATCCCCCCATCCAATTCATATATACCACAACCACCCTAATCACCACATGATATATGCCACCATCAAAAATAGTATAAATGTTTTTGTGTTTATTTTGTTGTACAACTAAAAGCAAGTTGTTTATTTTTATGTGGGAATAAACGAATAACTGATAACACTATTAAAATGTGAAGAGGCCTCCATAAGAGACTACACATAGAAATTGTGTAATAACCAGCGTCAAAAGATTATGATAAAAAAAAAATCATCCATTTTATTGTTGTTCTTGTCATAAATTAGAAATATATTTTTATTGGCTATGTTGTTCACAAAAGTAATGATAGAAGGAAGATATTAGAGGAAAACTTAATGATATAAAGCAATGCCAGAAGAAAGAAGATATATAGTGACTGTCGTTCACAAGTGAAAATATGTGAAGAAAAATATTATGTACAGATGATAAATGATGATAATTATATTCTTTAGAAAAGTCATAATTTTATAATAAGTTTAATTAGAACAGAAATTATGGACAAAATTTATTATTTTTCTCTATTATTTAATTATAATTTGATAGCGTTTCTATATATATAATTTGTGAATATATTTTTGGGGTATAAATTATCACTAAATTCGAAATGATTGCATATATATGCCTTTATATTTGAGGCATATACAAAATTTAAATTTTCATATTTTCTATATATTTTTAAAATAGAAATGAACCGAAGTTTTTATGTGCAGTAGAGAAAGTTATGATATAACAATAAAATTTAATTGGACTCCATAATTTTAACTATCTCTAAAATAAAACTAATCTTCGCTACAAAATAAATTTCATTTTAAAATCATTTAATTTCAAAACCTTATTAAATGCTTCAAATATTTAACATAATAACATGTTAATTAGTTATCAATTTCATACTACAATTTGACCTATATTATTATTATATATAAACCCTTAAAGTAAACAAAAATACTATTAAATGTCCTTTTTTTTATATAATTTTCACTTGACTTTATCTATTATACACAAACAAGCTCTCAAATATTAATTTACGTCCTTTTCAACATAATAATATATAAATATATATTATAATATCTTTTAAATTTTTTTTTTGTCGTCCTCCTTTAATGTCCTTTTTTGCTATAAGTTGTTAACAAAACCAAAACAACAAAAAAAAAACACAATCTTTTTATATATTTATAAATGTCTTTTATAAGAATATTAAAAACCAATTTATAAGATTTCTCTATGGTAAATTAAAATGTCTAGGATTTTTAAATTGATTTTAAATTACCTTTTTACATCTTCAATAACTAGAAAAAGGATCTTCACATTATTATATAATCGTACATAACAACAACAACAACAGAAATCATTTATTTAAATAGTTCAAAATTAAAATCTTTTCTATATAATTAATTTTTACGAAAAAAGGAAAACAGAAACAATTTTTCTGGTTGTTCATTTTTCTATTTGGTATACAAAGAATTAAAATTAAAATTTAATTGAAATAAAATATCCTTTTATCACAGTATAAAATGTTCAACAACAACAAAAAAAGCTTAAAATTTTTAATATAATTTTAAAACTGATGATATTAACGGCTATTTTGTGAACATGATATAATAATAATTAAATTAATTAATAAGTAATAAGGATATTAAAAAAGGATTTAAAATATTTTAAATGAAAAATATCATTTTACATAAAATGGAAAAGCTTTTATATTTTCAAAAAGCTTTTTACATTTTTTATGTATATAGAGAATATTTTAAAATTTAAAATCCTTAAATAAAAAATCAAGGATTTTTTTTTATCAAAGATATTTTAATACGATTATAAAGGATAATTATTATTATGGTAACATATTTTTTTTATCTTATTAACTTATTAAATATTTCATTACTTTTTTTCTGTTGAATTTTTTTCTTTATTTTCGAGGATTAAATAAAATTTTATTTGTCTACTTAAGTCCTGGTTTTCCAATGTGTATATGTTCTTTTAATAACAACAACTGTGTGCAATTTAAATTTAATTTATATAATGAAAATGTATAAGGAATAAAAGGAATATTAATCAGGTATTTTGCATAGTTTTATATTTTCATATTTGCTTAAAGTCATTCAGATTTTTTTTTATCCTATTTTAAAACAATTTCAGGCCACTTTATGTATAGACTATAGAGAAAATTGCAACTTCTATTAACAAGAGTCTGGCATTCAAATTTAGAAAATTAGAATAAAAAAAGGGTTTGTTAACTTATTGAAAGACTTCAAATTTTTGAGAAAATATCTTAGAATTATTATTCGATTGTCCCTATAAAATTGCCCCGAAGTAGTTTTTAAATATATTTAATTTCCCATTACTTTTTTTTCCAAGGCAAAACTAAATCAGGAAAAAAAATAGAAGAAAAATTTTAATTAGAACAAAAATTCCTTAAATTTAATTGAAAATATGTACAAGTTTTATATAGAAGGACGACAATTACACCAGTTGCTACCATAATAATAATATATATATATAATACAGAGTACGTGATTTTAGAGGAAAATCTCACTCATATCATCAGCACAGAAAATAATTTAAGTGACAAACAAGGAAATCTGATTGTCGTATTGTTAAAATGTATGATGTGCTCTCTTGGTCAAATTTAATTACTAATTTGTAGTCTTAAGGATAAAGTAATCATTCAGAAAAAATTTAATTTTTTTAGAACGAGATTTTCTATATGTAAGAATTTTTAAAGGATATTTTTTTCATATTTTTGTTTTGTAAAGAAAATAATGTTGAAATTAAGGACGTTAATTAAAATGTGCTCTTTTTATGTCATAAATATTTGCAGTATAAAAATTTTGTCTCCAACTTTTATTTCTCTGAATGATTTCTCTGTATACTTAATATTTTATAGAATTATTATAATTTTTTTTAGTTGTCGTATTTATTAAATTGTTATCTATAAATATAATATAAAATTTAATCATTTAAGATAGAAACTTAAAAGAATATTATTTAACACAAAATTCATTTTTAATTTTACTTAGTAAATTTTTTTAGATCAATCCTAAAATCAAATAAAAAAATTTACTATTAAACACGAAAAATATATTCAAAATGGAATCAGAAGATCAAAAATTATCAAAATCCGTTGAAAATTATAAATTAATATTAATTAAAAATTCATCTAAAAAATATTCTCTAAATTTTCATCTAAATTATAAAAATTCACAACAAATTAATTAATTATTTTAAATTATAAACGCAAAAAAATACTTTTTTATACCAACCTTAAAATCGTTAATCATTTAATTGAATTCATCAGCAAAATAAACATTTAGATTTTCTTGTTTTACCTATAATTATATAAAAGCCTAGGTGACAACATAAAAAAAAACGATTTTTCTTTTTGCCAGAAAAATCATAAACATTTAAATAAAAATATTCACATTATTTTTTTGTGTGGTGTAAAGAAAAATTCATTAATCAACACAGCAAGGAGTGTGTATAAAAACGAAACAAAAACAACAAAAAATTGGTAGAAATTTTTACCTTTTACTACCTGTGATCCAATGGGTGAAAATGTGTTATTATACATATATGTAGTATGAAATAAACACATATTTTCCTCAAAAGGTAATGATATAATTTTGTCATTTTTATATATTTATATTTACCGCACAGCAAAAAAAAAATCTCTTGGGTAAATTAGACATTAACATTATAACAAATATATTATAAAATATACCATTTACCAACTATGTAAACATTCACATTCACTTAAATATATATATACCATTTCCAGTTCATCACTCTTTTAAGGATTTGTGTATATAGCTAAGACACTAAGTTAGTTAAACCCAACTCTTTGCCCCCCTACAAAAAATGGCAAATAAAATTTGGGTCATGAAGAAAACGAAAAATACAAAAAAATATTTCCTGTAAAAACATTAAAAAAAAGATTTTCCGTAAATAATTTTTCTTTTCTTTTTACTTTTTTAAGGATATTTTTTTTTTTTGTAAATGTATTTGTTAGAATTTGATTATAATATTAAGTGTATAGATATTAGTGCGTATTTAAATATAAATTTTCAATTTATATGTCCTTGATCTTTCGCAATATAATATACATAATATGAAAAACCTTTAGGGGGGTTGGTATGATTCGTTTACGGGTTATAAGTGATGGTAGATGTTTGTTTTGCTTTTTTTTTTCTATATAATAAAAGTACGTATTTGCGTGTTAGCACCGAAAAAAACTGAACAAAAAAATTCTATTTCTATGTAAGAGTTTTAAGTACGCTGGCATATTGCCAAATATTAAAACTGACTTAACTTAACTTAATCAAAAATTTTCAAATTCAAGTATCACATTATTGAGTAATTTAATGTTATCCACTAAAAAGATTTCAAAAATTTAATATTTTATCTTTCAGGAAAAGTTTTGAAAAATGTTTTTCCTCTTCCACTCTATTGTCTTCAGATTAATCTTAGAATTCCGATCATTTATACATAACCAATTATCTCTTATATAAATTCTACTTAGTGTACTTGAATTTAATCATAAATTTTTCCTACAATTTCGTCCAATTCCATAATTCCAGTCACATAGCAAGTTTTCAAAAAAAAATATTCTATATCAGATTATTCACTTTTCATCGTAAATAATTTCGTGTCCAAAAACAATAAACCAGAAATATTGTATAATAAAGGAAAAAATGATGATGTTAATTTTAATGCTATTAATGATTTTTATGATTTTATGATGTGTAAGCAATTTATTGCCACAGCAAGAAAAACCAGTTGGGTATGACAATACTCATTACCATCTATATGTGTACTACATCAAAATATAGGTATTTTAATTACCTTTGATTCAAGACAGCAAACGTGGCTATGCGACACTTGTAGTCCACATCCACACCCATTTTGTTAGCTTCTAGCCACAACACTAATATAAATAAAATATATAATGTTTTTCTATTAATGATAAAAGTAAGTATGAAATTGAAATTTGCTTATTAACAAAATTACAATATTTGTGAATACTAATTAAATTATAAATTATACCAAAATTTTCTTACAATAAACATTAAATCAAATATTTTGGTTAATGCACAAAAATTTAATATACTTTAAATTTTATATACCAAAAAATATTTATATTAAATTTTTTTTTCTATGTAATTCCCAAAAGAAATAGATAAAGAATTCCTTAGTTTTATAACAAAACAAAAAGTTATGAAAATTTTAAATAAGTTTTAGTCCATGTAAAATTTGCAATTCATATTCAAAAATCAAGATTGCAAAAAATGATTTTTTCTTTCACAGAAATAAATACTATCATTTTTTGTTATGAAAAATTTAATTTTTTGTGGTTGCTGACAAAAAGTTTTTTAATGTTTTTAAAAAAAAATATTATTTATATATCAAATTAAAATATAAACTTTTTAGTTTCGCATGATAAATTTTTATTGTAGCTAAAAAAAAATTAAGGATTCTTTATATAGTACTGAAAATTTCTTTATACAAATTTACTATATACCAAATATTTGTTGCATATTTCATTTTGTCGTTTAATAAACCAATAACAAAATTTTCACGATCATCATATTCGTGAAATTCTTTCAAAATAATTATGAAATTAAATTTTCCACTGACACAAAACCACTAAGAAATATACGAAAAAGTATAAAAATATCCTGTAAACTCTTTAACTTATAAACTTTATTTAATTATTCTAACAATAACTTTGAACTATTTTTCAGAAAGCAATTTGGACTCCGATTTCCTTCCAAAAAAATTAATTTCTACAAATCTTTTTCAGTGTTAATTAATTTGAAGCCACCTTGGTGTTTACCCACCATGTCAGATTCATAAAGTTTTTGTTCCTTAAATAAATCTAATAAAACTTTTTTCTTTAAAACTTTTTTCTATGTTTTTTTTTGTTCACCAATAATTTGGAAATAAGTTATACTAAAAATTTACGTTAGCAAAAAGTTATTGAATAGTTTAGTTTTAGCTTTTCATTTCCTGGGGTTTAGAAAATTATAGTATTTTTTGGCTTCATAAAATTTATTTATTATTCTACAATAAATCATCAAATTCAAAATTTCACCTGAAAATAAAGTTTTATTAAAACAATAACAAATTACTATAAAAAGGATAATATTTCTATTAAGTATGTGTATGGTTAGAAAATGTGATGATGGTGGTAATATTTATCATTTGATAAAAATTTAATAAAACCTTGAAATTTCTTGAATTTCGAAAGAAGTTTTCTTGGTTTATTTAGATTTCAAGACATTTTCTATACAATCTGTAAAAGTAAAATAAATTGATCACTTAACAAATATCATTTTAGTCTACTAAAACAATTAATAAAGCTCTATAAAACTTCCAAAAGAATGATTTTTCTGATAATATTTTTTGTTTGTTTAAACTTTTTCCATTATGATTTTAGTCCTTGCGAAAAATTAAATTGAAATTGAAATTCTTTATGATTTTAAATTTCAATGAAATCCGTAGAAGTTTTTAACCAACATTGCATTGCAATTGCATAAAAGTTTAACAAAAAATTAATTTTCATTTTTGTGTTGTTTTTAAAACCACAAAAATTTTCTTCTAAAGAATTTTCAAATAGAAAAAATGACTTTTAAAAAACACTTTATATGATTACATGTTTTTGTACAATAAGAAAAAATACTTTAATAAAATATTTATATTAAATATTTAGTATACTTGTATACTACTTTATATTATAGATATTTAATATAACAATGATTATATACAAGGTACATGTCAGTAAGACATACCAATTATATACTCAGCTAAACTATTCCAGCTCCAGTATGGTCATTCTGACCATTACCAACTTGTATACTACTTTATATTATAAATATTTAGTATAACAATGATTATATACATAATAATCCGTTTATGTAAGCTTATCAGGAAAAAGTTGTAAGAAAAAACTATAATTGTTTGTACCTTTTTAGTGTTTCATATTTCAATCTTTAAGTTGGAAAGCAATTAATTATATAATCTATAAACTGTAAAAGCTTTTGAAAAATGAAATATAATATAAATTGCATACCAGAATTAATTGTAAAATAGTTAAGATTTTTAAGTTGGTCCTTGTGGGATAATACGAAAGCAAAATGTACGAATATTAAATATTAAAGAGTTTTATATTTAATCATTTTAAAATTATTTTTATATTAACAATTAATTGTTTATAAACAGCTAAATTACAGGTCAGTGAAATTGCCTATTTATTCTGCAATTTATACAGTTCTGTAATTTTCTAAATTCTAAATGGACGGTAAAATGTACAATTAGTCGAAATATTGCTTAAAATAAATGTCATTTTGATTCTTTATAGAAAAACAGTAATGACTTAGTCACAAATTTAGCTAAAATATCAATAGAATCATAGTAAAGCGAATAAGGCACATTATACGACGAGTTGAAACTCCCCAGCATAACAGTATAGCTTGAAAGTTTCAGTCCAAAATAGGAAGTAATCTAGGAAATAAAGTTTTTCAATCACACTACATTCATTCATTCATTATACTAACATTAAAAATAATTATATATCCTTAAACCTTTAACTAAATAAATTTATGATAATTTCAAAATAAAACTCAATAAAATATTTAACTTAAATTTTCTCTATTATTTATTACATACATGAAAAATTTAATACGAAATAAAAATTTTCCAATAAATACTTGCAATTAATAACTAAAATATTTTTCTGCACGCAATGGGACAAACGTTTATCCTTAAATTACATAGTAAATAAAAGTTTTGCTTAAATGTTTCCTTTTTTTTCCCTAATCTTTTCAATAACTTTTTCCAATAAGATTAAACACTTAACTATTAAGCTATATTTTAGTCCTTTAACTAAACTCGTGCACGTAACTTACATTACAGAAAGAAAATAATATAATATTAAAGGAAAAATCAAGAAAAACAAGAAAATTCTATCAAAAAAAAAAAAAAAATGAAATTACTTTTTTTTATCTTAAATTTAATAATAATAATAAAATTATCAAATAATTCACTTGTGCAGATATCATCAAATTTGATTGATTTAATAAAATCATTAAATAATTTTTATAAATTTAAGAGTTTAACAATTTATTATTTTGAAGAAGATCAAAGTAAAATCAATTTATCAAATTTTTTATATAAAATTAATATTGAAATTGAAAATCTACCAAAAATTTTAGTTACAAAATCAAATACAACAATTCGTTTAAATGATTTTACAAATCAAGAAATTTTAACATTAATTTTTATTGGTAATAATGAAAATTTATCAATTACACAAACTGTATCAAATACACATACAAATATTCATTCAACAAAAATTATATTTATTAATTATAAATTAAGAATGACAACTAGTAATGATTTAGAAAATATTTTCATTAATTGTTGGAATTATAAGCTTTTAAATGTTGTTATATTTATAAATTTAAATTCACAATTATTTACATATTTACGATTTCCACAATTTGCAATAAAGAATTTAACTAATTTTCCATTAGATCAAATGTTCATTGAAAAAACAAATAATTTATATGGTTTTCCAATTAGGACACATATTAAACATAATGATGTACCAAGAGTTTTTGTTTATAAAAATGAAAAAAATGGTGAACAAATAACAAGTGGTATAAATTCAAAAATATTTTTTAATTTTATACAATATTTAAATGCAACATATGAAGAAATTAAAGTTGTTAATTTTTCGGATTATTTAATATTAAATGAAATTTATCAATTATTATCATTAAATGAAATTGATATAAATTTAAATTGTTATAATACAAAACAACATGATTTAAATTATACAAAAATTACATTTACATATCCATATATTGTAACACCATGGTGTGTTATTGTACCATATAGTTCAGAAATTCATCGTTATTTATATATTTTATTACCATTTTCATTTTCTGTATATTATTTTTTAATTATATTTATATTTTATTATAGTATTATTGAAATGATTATAAATCAAATTGATAAAAATTTAATAAGAAAAATTCAATTTACTGAATCATTATTATTAAGTATATGTAAAATATTATATTTACCATATCCATGTAAACCAATATATAAACCAAAATTATATCAATTATGGATTGGTATATTAGAAGTAATATTAGGTTTTATATTAACAAATTATTATTTTGCATTTTTATCAAGTGTTTTGGCAACAACAATGTATGAAAAACAAATTGAAACATCTGATGATTTAGTTGATGCCAATATTAAATTAATGGTATTAGATACCGAATTAAATGATTTCCGTGATAATGAACGTGTTAGTTTAAATTTAAAACGTAATTTATATCCAGTTGATAGTATTACATTTAATTCATATCGTAATAATTTAAGTACAAAATTCGCCTATACATCAAATACCGATCGTTCAGCATTTTTATTTACCCAACAAAAAGAATCAGAGAATCCATTGGTACGATTATCAAATATATGCTTTTTAACTAGTTATTTAGCATTTCCATTACAAAAGGATTCACCATATTTAAATAAATATAATCATTTTTTATCAATAATATTTAATAGTGGTTTACAATGGAAATGGGAACAGGATAGTTTTTCCGATGCATTTAAAGGGAAAATATTGAAAAAATTAAATGTTGATTCGAAACATCGTCATGTCTTGGAAATATTACATTTAATGGCAGCATGGACAATTTTATGTTGTGGTTGGTTAATAAGTTTATTATGCTTTTTAATTGAATATTTTCGTTTGAATGAAAAATTATGTAATTTTAAGAAGAAAAAAATTATTTTATGTAAGAAATTTGAAATAAAATTGTAAATTTTCTTGTTTGAAATAAAGAAAAGGAATCAAAAAAATTATTAAATTTTCATTTATAGGGAAATAATTTTTTGACTGGTATTTGTGCAAAAGAAAATTCATCCAAAGAGAATTCCCACAAGAAATATTTACGCAAAAAGAAGGAATTTGAAATGAAATCGTTGTGACTCTAATCTCTAATGTAAAAAATTATGTTGACAATTCACTTAAATTATTTTTAATTCACTAATCCTTACAATTTATCCTTTTCTACTCTGATTTATAGTAAACATTTATTTACTTTTTTACATTACAAAAAAAAATTTCCATTTGACATTAACTAAATAAAAAATCAATTTAAGTTTTCAATTTCAAATTGTGTATAATTTTCTATAACAATTTTCTATTACATTATATTTACTTAACAATTGCCCCCAAAAAAAAATAAGAAATATTGTAACAAATTTTCTTCAGTTCAGAATAAACCATTATAATATATTTTTGTCATCCCCAAGGTGAATACTTTTAACTTATTGATTGTAAAAGAACCAAGGAGCAAAAAAAAAAAAAATACAAAATAGTAGGTTAAAAGCTTATATTTATATCCTTTTCATACTTTCCTTAGGCAAAATAAAAACTTTTAAAGTGGATTTTATATTATTATTTTTTTACACTTTTAACACCATAAAATGTTATTTTACTTTTAACTCCTTTTAAATCCCACACATGAGAATGTAGAAAATTTGATTTTTTTATGTTTATGTTTTTGTGTTTTTCTTAACTGCGAACATGACAATCAGTAAAAAATATCAGTTTTCATTGTGATTTTTAAAAGAAAATATCTATGAAAATGAAAAATCAAGGAAATAATAAAGATTCTATAATTTAAAAAGAAACTAGAGATATATTATTAACAGGTTTATCTCAAACTATTTGGAACAAGTGAACAGAGGCGTTTTGGATCTACAAGAATGGATGCCAAATTAATTAATTTTTATATATTTTTTTAAATAAAATATCGTGGTAATTTGTCCAATTTCAAGTCGAATTCATGCCTTTTTCTAAATCCAATTAGTTTTATGCGACATCAACTTCATCTTTTTCCAATTAAAAAAAGTCGTCTTCAGTCAAATTTTTGTCTTCATTTATGAAAAATGAATTTTAACCTGAATAATTTTTTTATGGAATCTCTAATATTAAGCAAATTACTTATTTTAGCCTTCAGGTTACTTAAATTTGCTAAGTCGACCTTGGCTTTTTAATCAGCAAACATTTTTTTTTATAAAACTTTTAATAGTTTTCGCTTGAACTTCTGACTATTTTTATGTACAAAAAAATTGGTAATAATTTTATCTTTAACTAAAATTTATAGTAAATTGAATTTTCTACAATAAATACAAAAATTATAAATCATATTCTAATATTTTCTTCGATTAAATTTAAATTAAAATCATTGAAAATTGTAAATATAATATGGTTATTAATTAAAAACGGATATTAAATATCCTTCAAAATAAATAATATAATTTTATGATAAAAATCTTTCTCATTATTTGTATAATTAAAATTGTGGTAAAAACCTCGAAAATTTCCAATTAATTTCCTTTCTTATACAACAGCAAAAATTTTACCAACAAAATATTTTTTAACAATTCTTTAAATTTTGATTTAAAGAAAAAAAAATAAGCTTATTATTGTATTAAATTCCTCATCATAAGTTGAAAAATTCAATTTTCCCTTCTTTCTTTCTTATTTTTTTTTAAATAATTGGTTTACAATTATATAATTTTCCTCATTAAAAAATCACACAAGCAAATCATTTTCTAAGACAACGAAAAGTTAATAAAAAAAAAAATTAATTTAAAAATTAATAATAACAACAAAAAAATTTAAATTTAGATAAATTATGCGGTGGTGGTTTATGAAAATTAGATTGTTTTTAATCTAGTCTTTTGTGTTAAAGCATTAAATAATTTTAATTTTTTTTTTGAAAAGTTTGAAATGAAAACATTTTGCCATATCATATTTTAATCAATCAAAATTTAAAATTACATTTAAATTGAATTGTTAAAGAAAATTTTCATATAATTTTGTTTGGGTTAATGCAGAATGAAGTAAATTTTGGTATTTGAATGGTGATCATTGTTTTTCAGTTTATGATGAATTTGTGATGAAATTGTAAGAAATTATTATTAAATCAATATGTCTTAAACTCAATTATTTCCAATTAAAAATAGTCGTCTTCAGTCAAATTTCAGAAATTGAGGTAAAAGCACTGAAGATATGTCCGAATCTCGCGAAATTTAGATTGAATTATAAGGAAATATTTGATTAATTGACTTAAAATCATTTAAATCATTTCCAGTGGAACTAGATGCACTAAAACAAACTCAAGTTTCAGAAAATTTTCAGTAATTTACTTAATGGATTAAAATTATCTTCAATTAGATGAATATTATTGTAAATTTTAAAGGATCTAAAAAAAGGGGTACTAAAAAATTATCATTGAAAGATTAAAATTCTACATCGCACCATTCAATTTCTAAATTTAAACTTTTTCCTATATATTCCAAACATAATTTTTATTATGATTTCACTTTCAAAATAAACATTTATACACATTTAATATTAGATAATTTTTCCAGTTATTTTGGAAATGGAAATTCATTAAAATCTGCTAATCGCAGAAAATCTTATTATTTATTTATTTATCAAAAATATTCAACATTAAAAATAAACAACATAATTTTTGTTGTTGTGTAGTAAAATCATAAAGCGAAACTCACCGGACAAACTGAGAAAACATAACAACATAGGAAAATTATTAAATATTATAAATTTAATAGAAGTTATTTATAGTATAGGTAAAATAAATAAAACTGCCTTCTTCTTAAATAGATAATATACA
Organism: Empis stercorea; assembly: GCA_949752835.1. Lineage (NCBI taxonomy): Eukaryota > Metazoa > Arthropoda > Insecta > Diptera > Empididae > Empis > Empis stercorea. Next base: position 4,322,619 of record OX457085.1, read on the forward strand.
AGTTTATTCATATAAAATGAGCACTGAAAATAATTTTGCGGTGTCCGACCATGAAAATTGGTCTCTGGCATTCACCCACCCCGAATACTTAAACCTGATTATAGCAAAACTATCTATTCAAACTTGTTTTGTAAACATATTACCAAATAAACGAAAGTCTTTATACACAAAATTGATTTTTTTTCTCAAGCATTTTATGCCGGCCCGTAACGTAAGATTATAAAATGTAATTTCAAAAAAAAAAATGCAACATAAAAGTGTATGTAACTATATGGGAGGTTAAAAGATACATATCTATAAGACAGAAAATATTTTTCAAGATTTTTATAATGTTGTTTTATGTGAAGGCATCTTTGGTTTAGGTATAAATAGTTTTTTTTATAAAAATTGTAAAGAAATTTTTGGAATTAAAGAAGTTTGATAGAAAATATTTTTATTGAAGAAATATTTGAAATTTTCATGGAAATTATTTGAAGATAAATTAAACCTTTTATTTGCCAGTTTCTGTCTACGAATTATGGTTCTTTGCTATTGCCCTAGTTTATTCAATCCAATTTGAATAAGAAACAAGGATTAAATATGCCAGATTTTTTAATCGTAATTAAGGAAAGAAAGTCCATCGATGTGCTACTCGAATTGTCGTCCAGGAATGATATTATAATTTTTGGAATGAGTCTATTTAATTGAACCTGTTTCCGCACCAATATAATTTCCAAAATTTATTTGTTATTATTTCAGTTTACTCCAGAAAATTGTCTTTTAAAGTCGTTAATTAGTATTGGGAACATTACAAAATTCAATTTATGACTTACAACGAAAAATATTACATTTCCACTAAATATTTTTTACAACTGACAATTTTAGCTTAACTACGTCTCACTGACGAGACAATTTAAAATTAAATATAATAAAATAATCCATTAAAATAATCTCAATAGCAAAATTTCCATGTCTACGCAATTTAAATACGAAAAAAAACTATAATATTTTTTTATAAATTTTCTAATAAAAAAATTCAATGTTTTTTGTGAATTTTCATCCAATAACACTTACATTAACACTTTCACTGGCAATATTACTTTTTATCTATACAAAAAGTTAAAAGATTTCTCGCACTGTGTAAATGTCAAGCCCACGGTAGAATTTGCAATTTGAATAACAAAATTTTGTTTGAATGCAAAAATTAGTGTTCGAATAATGTTCCCTCTAGCATGACTGACTAGTTTTTCTAGATGTTTGTTTAGTTTTTGTGTTTTCAAAAATATATATGAATGATTAATGATGATAATAAAAATGCAATTACAAAAAAAAACTGTAAAAAAAAAAGATTTTCCCATTTGCAAAATTTTTCTCAGATGGGTGACTAAAAAAAGAGACAAGTTTTAATGGTCATTCACCGTTTTTTTTTATTAAGCCTTAAGGTTAACATAGGAGGTAATAACAATAGGTGAAAAAAGTCAATTATAAAATTATGAAATATTTTTTATAAAATACTGGAAAATATTACAGAACAAATTTGATTTAATTGCAATTTTTTTTATCAATTTAATTGAGCACTTCAGGTAGTAGGAAAATCAAAATAGGATTTTTCCTGATGTTACCAAAATGTCATCCTAAAAAAGAGTACAAGTGCCATTGCCATCCAATAAATGACTAATCATATACTGAAAAATCAATTAATTGATTATATTCTTGTTTTCTCTTCATTATTCTTAGAGAAAAGTATATGAAAATTTAATTTACTGATAAAAATATTAAATAACATCAAAAATAGAATAAAATATTTCAGAAATAAATAAAAAAAAAGGATAACGAAAAAAATTGTGTAAAAAATTGTAATTTCCTTTTCTATTTAAGATACAATTTTTCCCTTTGAACTTTCTCAAAAAGCGTTCATATTCTCTAAAACTCATAAATATAATATACAGAAAAAAAGGACAATAAATAATTTCATAAAAAAAATAAAAAATGTTGAAATTTTGTTGCTCGAAGTATTGAAAATTTCTTTTAGGAAAGAAAAATAGTCCTTCCACGTTTTTCTCTTAGAATATTTTTTTCATATTATATGAAAGGAAAATTTTAGGCTCAATATAATTATCCTTAATACAAATACTATATAAAAATTATATCAAGGACATTATATTCCTCATATAGAATATTTTTGTTCAAAATAAAATACTAATTGCCTGAAAATTTCCTCGTGTTTAATCAGAATTTCCAGTACTCACATTAAAATAAATATTGCAAAAATTCGTGATTTTAATGAGCATGGAAAAAGTATGTGTCCAGCCACTAAAACAGAAATTAATGCTATTTCAAAGTGAAAAGATAAGTAAACTGTCAGAATGTAAAAACTATTTTTGATTATTATCATTTTCTCAAATTACACTTTCCTTCTATTCAAAAGTTCTCTTTTCATTGTAAAGGACATCAAAAAGAAAAAATCAATTTATTATTATTAAACTCTTTTCTATTGTTCTTATATATCCTTTAAAAGTTTGAAATTCTGTCATGTTATCCTTTTCGTTTAAATATCACTTACACAAAAAATGTTATATGCTAAAAAAAAATCATTAGTATAATAAAAATTTCAATCAAATTGCTATTAAATATATATTTAAAAGGATTTAGTTTTCAATGATTGAAGTAGGAAAACTATTATATCTTTATTAGTTTACAATTGTATTACAAATTACAATTATATCCTTATTAGTTTTTCGGTTTAACTATATAAGAATTTCAACGACGATTTCTACTATAATTTCAACTTCAATAACATTTCTACAAATAACACGACTTTAAAATTTTAAAAATGTTGAAGAAAATTTAAAGTCATAGATTTTTATTTCTGATTTAATCCTTCTTTAAATTTCCTGTAGATATTTTAATTCTTCTTCAAATTTCCTGGTATAAATTTTCATTTCCAAAATGTCAATTTTCATCGCAACAAAAGCCAAAAAAAAAAGATATAAAAGCAACGTTTTCCTATTTTTGGATAGATTTAAAATGTTTTCGACATACGTTCGATGAAAATCATATTAAGGATATAATATCCTTTCCAAAAAAAAATAAATAATAATATTCTTTTCGTCTTGTATAAATTGTAAAACGATTTCCTATCCAAACATAATTTTTTTTCTATATACCATCAGAAATTTTCTATTTTCCAAGCAAAGCAGCTCACAAAAAAAATTATAAGAAAAAATATATAATAAAAAAATGAGCATAAAACATGACATTACAAAAAATATATACACTTTTACAATACGTACTCTTTGGAAAAAAAAATAACAAATTTCAGTTAATACTACGTAATATATACGTTTTTCACCGGATATACAAACTTAAATGATATTAACTCAAATATAAAGGAGCAATTCAAAAAAAAAACACACACACCGAATGACTTGCTTATGAACACAAAAGGATTTATATGATTCACAGGATATTTTAAGCTCCTGTTTTCAATTTATTTTTGCAAGTTCTTTTTCATTTACTAAAAACTCATTTACTAAAAATATTTTTCTGATATCGGAATTAATTTTAATGATAAATTGGACTTTTGGTTGCTGGGATTATCCCTTTAGCATATTCGGTTTGGCTGGGCTGGTATTATGCAACGATAAACTAGCCATAAAATTTAAAATTTTGTTCTTTTAAGCATTGTTTTTGACAATTTAACTATACACTGCTAGTAGCCAAAAAAATAATAAAGGATTCATAAATGTTTTTATTTTTTGTGAACAATTTTTTTTTTTACGTCCATTTATAAATTGTTTTTTAAATTCTGCACGTCTAGACATTTTGGTCATTAATTATAAATCTCAATGGGAAAATATATACAAAAAAAGAATTTGGAAAATTTCTGATCCAAATATGTGAAAAACGAAATTGGCCAAACACACTTAGAAACATATACAAGGATAATATATATCTTTTAACTGCAATTATGTATGGTGAAATTTTTGATATATGATTTGTTTTTGGAGAAAACTTCAAGAAAAAAAAATATCGTGATGTGAAAGAAATATCAGATTTCTTATATTGAAAAAAGTGGATGAAAATTTTCTTAGAATTAAACGAAAATTTATTAGTATTTTTCTGAAACTTTGTTAGTGATTACATAAATTTAGATTTTTTATCAAATTCAATCAAATGGAAAAAAAAACAGCAATATATAAGTAAAAACCATTAACCTGACACCAAAAAGTTTTTTTTTTTATATTTGCGTTATATTTTACTTCGGAATTATCATAATATTTAAATATATTTAAGAAATAAATATTTTTGATTTGTTGAGGCTGAAATTTGTTGCCAATAAATATTGGGTGTCTGTTCGTCTTTATGTTCTTTTAGGTGAAGGTCATTAATTTAAATACATACAATATGAATTCGATTTTGAAGTTAAAGATAAATAAACATTTTTGAAATTATGAAATTATGGCGTCGAAGCCAGCATTAAGTGCCCAAGATGATCTACATATGCTGCATTAATCTAATAGAAGAATTAAATTTAAAATTCGAAAGAAGACTATTTCGCATTAAATTAGTCTTTAATTTACTAAAAGCAAATCTAACTTGCACAAATATTCACGAATGATTATACATTTAGTTGCTAGAGATTTACAAGATTTAAATTAGTTTAATTATCGCCGCCAGATTTTTTTTAACTATTAATAATTGAAGAAGCTATTTATGATTAATGAACCTAAAATATAAATGAAGAAATTTATTACAGAAAAAATAAGAAAAATGCCTCAAAATTTATTGTTACAGCCAAATTATTTCAGCATTTTCTATAAATATTATTTTATATATTCCCATTCCCTTGTGTGAAAAATTTATTATAACTAATTCTATATTTTCTAAAAAAAGAAAACTCATATTACTTCGAATTTTAGACATTATACATTTTTTTACCTATAAAAACACTATACCATTTAATGATTCGTTTTGTTTGTTTCTATTCCTTTTATTTTTATTGCACTTATATATTATTATAGTTCTATTATATTCAAAGTTCTATATTGATTATCAAGTTTCTAAGCAACACAAAATTATATATATGTATATATATATTTTTCTATATATTAACAATTTGACACTTTTACACGTATGATGGTATACTATAATTGAACAAACAACACCATAAAAAGAAAAACTTTCCCCCAAAAAAAAGAATAAAAAACAAAAAAAAAAAATTATCATAATTTTCTACATAAAATTTCTAAATTCAAAAACAAATTTCTTATTTCAGTTTCAGTATCTAACATAATGTCGAGAGGTGTTGTTGATATATTAGGGCCGGCTAAAGAAGATGAACTCTTTCAAAGTTTTGTTAGAGTTCAATTATCTGATGATGATAGTTCCGAAGAGAATTATAATAATTTTAGTTATGGCGTTAGTAAACCAATAACAGCAACACAAGATACAAAACAATCTGGTAAAGAACAAAAAAGTTTGTCAAAAAAGAAACCAGTTTCATTTGAACCAGATATGACGAAAGTACGACGTACAAAAGGTGGTATTAAAATTGATTCGGAATTATTGAAAAAACGTAAACCAAAGGATAGTTTTAATGAAGTGTATACGGATAAGGATCGTGCGGCTGCTGTTAGTGCTGGTAGTTATGATATTAAACAAAGTTTAAAAATTAAACAAAAACAAGATAGACATGATGCATTATTAATACCAGAAGATTCAGATCCAAGTGCATTAATTTCATTAGGTTTAAAGGAAGTGAAAAATGGTAATACAGAAAATGCTGTACTATCATTAAGCAAGGTAATATATATATATATATTTTAATTCACAGAATAAATTATTAAATTTTCAAATTATTTAGGCATTAGATTTAAATCCAAATGATATAAATGCATTAATTGCTCGTAGTAAATGTTTTTTATTATTGGGTGAACCATCAAAATCATTACAGGATGCTGAAAATGCATTAAGCATTGATAAAAATAATATTCGTGCAACATATCAAAAAGCTGAATCATTATATTATTTAGGGCAATTTGAAGAAAGTTTAATGTTTTTTCATTGTGGTTTAAGGGCACGTCCAGAATTAGCATCATTTCGTTTAGGTGTACTAAAAACCCAACAAGCAATTGAAAATACAATTGGCCTGTCGCCAGGCACAAGGAAAACAATTAAAAATGTTAAAGAAAATATGAAAGATGATCGATCAATTAGTTCAAAATCATCAGTACAATTGTCATCCAGACCAAAGAAACCAATGATAAATAATGATAAATTGAAAACGACACGAAATGCAAGGAAATTATTAGGTGAATTATGTGTTGATCAAGAATATTTAGAAAATCTATTAAAACATCCGGACTTAAAACGAGCAGATAATGATATGGAAAATATATCTGGATTGGCTAAAGGAGCTGTTGAGTTTTTAAATAAACGTCAAGAGTTTTGGCGACAACAACGACCATGCACTGCATTACCAAAACATAAAAATACAAATCCAGACAATATACCATTATGGTTTTAAAATATTTAAATGTTAAATGTAAATTTACAAAAGCTTTAATGTAAATTTATGAATACGTATAAGAAAAGTTTGCTTAACAAGTAATTTTACTTAAAATTTCAGCTAAATTTTAATACTTTTTTCAAATAAATGAATAGTAAAATTGAATTTAAAAGTTTGTTACATATTTATTCATTTATCTGGCCTTTAAAATAGCAAAAATAATCAGGATCATTTCAAGTATAGTTGATCATGCAAAAAAGAATTAAAATTTTAAACAAGTTTTTACTATAAATCAATTTTTATAAATAAATTTGTTAATAAATAAATTATTTTAAATAAAGAATTTAATTTAAATTTAATTACAAAATGAAATTTGTATATTAAAATTTCATAATCTCATAAATTTACTCAATTTATTAGTTCTGAAATGCATTAATTTATCAAATTATCTCAATATTCTTTTAAATATTTACCCAACACTCGAAAATTTCAGTTATATTTCACATCTATTAAACAAAATTTCCATAATTTTTTAATGAAAATTATTAATTTTCATAATTTTAAATTTGATTTGAAAAAAAAAAGATTATTCATAAAAATATTAGAAATATCATTTTACATAAATTATTTCTTTTTTGTAATAATTTTTTTCTGGATTTAGTATTTTACTGGTACATAAAAGCATAAAAAAATTCCATAAATTTACAAAATATTTTCTTTTCTTTTTTTTTTTTTGATAAATAAAAAATTGTAAGCGAAATAATAAAGAAAATAAAAAACTGTTTGTTTGTTAGATTTTTTATGTTATCCTTAAAAATAGCAAACGCAGACATCAAGCCTATTTACCATATACACAAAAACATAATGTGTGTGTGTTTTTTTTATTCACTTCTTAATTTCAATGAAATTATAAAGAAAATAAAAATTTTCATTTATTTTTCTCATAATTTCGTTACCTTAAAATGCAAAGAAAGAAAAAAACAAGAAGGAATTATAAAAGATAAAAAGAAATATTTTAATATGTTATTTTTTTCGTCTTTTTTTTCGGTCGAATAAGTTTTTGTAATCCATAAAGTGGTGCCATAGGAAAGTTTCCAATTTGTCACGACTATCATAAGGATTTTGGGATTAAATTTTGTATACAACCATTTAAAAGTCAATCTTTTCCCTAAATCAAGCTGAACTTATGAAAAAAGGACGATAATTTGATTGGGAAAAGGAAAAATCTGATTTAGAAAACCTCTAAATTTGATTCCGCGGTGAAAACGAGTTCCAATTATAAAATGAATGTCTAAGAATTTTTTTTTTTTCACTTCTTTTCATGGTTTTTTTTAATATTTCGATTAACTAAAATTTAATCGAAAAAATTGTTTATTTATCTGAAATTTATATTTTTGTGCTTTTCCAATAATAAGAATTTTCCAAAAAAAAAAATAACAAATTTCAATTAATTTTTGAATTCAAAAGAAATTTTTTCTTATTTTGTGTTCCAATTTTATTTCTATGAATTTCTTTCTGATTGAGTAGCTTTGAAAATTCAATACATATTAGAATATTCGATAACAAGATCAAGGCCCAAAATAGCAGCTACTATGCTTTAATATTAATTCAGTTTTAGTCATAATATTGTCGTCAATAATTTATGATTAAAATTGTGATTACATTGGCGCCATAAATATTTATTTAAAAATTATTTCATTCCCTTACGTAAATTTTGGACTTTATCAAGAAAAACTTTTGACGACTAATCAATTTATTTATTAAAAATATTTTTTGACTAAAATATTGAACAAATATACAAAAATAAGGAGGGTTCAATGTTCGATTAAGTTTAATTAAATTAGTAATGTAGATTGTGATTATTAAATTTTCTATACTGATAATTTATTATATAATGAAAATTTGCCTACCTCTCATTTGTCATTTTCCCCAATTTTTTTTAGAGTAATTTTCTATTTCAAATTTCAGTTTTCGATTACTAAAAAATTCACACCCGCACGTCTTAACATTCGTAGATTCGCACAACAACTGACAATATAACTTAAATTACTCTATGATCATTGTAAATTGTGGGAGGAGTTAAAATTTTTGCATTCAATATGATTAAAGAGCGACCATCATTAAAGAGCGACCATCATTATATTTAAAAAAAAATAGAAAATTTGGAAGCCATTATAAAAGTGGCAGGAATTAAAGATTTTTTTTTTGTTAATTTTAATTCAAGCGGCCATTTTAAATCGTAAAGGATCTTTATATAATTTTCGGTTGTTTAGTAAAATGTTGGAATTTTTATAATTTGAAAATTTAATTTGCTGAAAATCGTTAATGGAATTTTACTTATCTTCAAGTTTTCAACATAAAAATAATATGAATAAATAATATTAAATTATTTTTTACCGGAAGAACATTTTTCAAATTAAGAAAAAATTAAAATTATTTTAATAGAATTTGATTTGAATTTGGTATACAGAAAATTATAGAATACAAGTTGCTGCATAGTTACTAATGTAAAATCGTATTAACAAAAAACTTGCTGTATTATTGTTACAAATAACCAATGTCAGTGTCAGCTTAGAGGAGGATTTATCAGTTTATCAGTCTATAATCAATATCAGATCAACAAATTAGAGTATTCTCGTATTCCTGATGGTATACTGATCAAATCGAGTTGCCATTATGTTGATTTAATAGCTTAGTTGTCCTGGGTGCTCAATTAGACTTCATAGACCTTTGTAAATTACCCAGAAAATATTTGCCCATTATTTTATAAATATTCTGATCCATTTAAAAATTTGTTCGTCGATTTAAATTGCAATTACGAGTTGAAATTTCTGTCATTGAAAAAGGATGTTACAAAATTGACTGTAACAAAAAACAAGTATATTAGAAAAACAAATTAATTTCTGTTATCAAACGATATAAAAATTCTCTTCTAGTTTCTAGACCTGTTTTCCATGCCACCTGCTTTCTATTTTACTACAACGAATTACTTAAAATTTTATATTTACAACAAAACAAATACAAATATATTCTTTATTAATTCAATTAAATCTACCGAAAATTAACTGCCACTCCTTGTCTAATATTAAATAATATAACATAAGAAAAAATTTCCTCTGAACTAATAAAAAATCCTGACAATGTTTACCCAACCAACAAAATTTACATAGAATTGACATTTAATTAGATCCAAAAGATAAACTAAAACTCTAATCTGTATTTTATTTGTTTATTTTTTCTTATTTCATTTCGACAATGGAAAGTGAAAAGTCAAAAAACCCATTTGATAAATTTCTCTCGGATAAATTTTTGTGGAAATTTTTTTTTTTTTTTGTAAAAAAGGAAAAAAATGTTTGACGTCAAATTTGAATTTAAATGTCGCGATTATAAAAAAATTCAAAATAAAAAATCAATTTAAGAAAATTAATGAAAAATCATTATTATATACTTTGGCAAATTAGATTCGAAACCTTCAAATCCTTCTCCAATTTTTCCCTATCTTATGTCCTTGCAACAACAACATTTATTGGCATTTTTTGATAATAATAAAAAAAAAAAATTCCAACAACCACAATCGAAAAGAAAATGAAAATGGATGAACAAAAAAAAAAATAATCCTTATATGAAAAATCCTTCAACTCAAAAATCCTTTCTCTTTAAGTGCGGCTAAGAAAACATTATTTTTTGTATGCTTTAAGTTTAAGTGAAATAAAAAAAAATATTTCAAGATCAAGGACAGAAAAGTGAAGACAAAAAAGAAAGGGCACAAAAATCCCCAAGTTAGAAATTACTTTTTTTTTATGTCCTTTTTTGAATTCACTGTTTCAGTGTTTTGTTGTTGTTGTATTGATTTAATCTTAAAACCAAATACAAACTTGTTATACAACCAAAAAGGAAGAAAAAATAAATCCTTTTTCAAATATATTATATAGGAGAATTTTTGTGTATGTGTGTTGGTATTTAAAATGTTGACTCGAATCTTAAAAGAGGAATATAATAATTTATTTTTTTTTTTCTTTTTAAATAATTTTATCTTGTCCTTATAATCATTTTAAAAGAAATTATATATTTTCAAGGATTACCACTCTTTTTTTCTTGCTGGTTCTTTTTTATACTTAAATATTCGAAAATCCTTTAGAACCAAATGAAATTTTTTACAAGATAATCAGAATAGAAAAAAAATATTGTTGGCAAAGTGTGATGATAGGATAAATAATTGGTGGCACTATGTGATAGAGAAGAAATTGTATAGTAAGAAATGATATTGGATTAAGTTTTACAAAAGGATATTCGTACATAAAAACATTAAAAATTGAATTGAAATTAAAATATAATTTAATGTGTAGTAGAAGTTTTTAGGCAGTTACTAAATTAATTTACCTAATCAAAGGAAAAAAGACTTGTTTTTTCAAAATGGTTACCTTTTTCTCCATTATAGAATTTTTCATTTCCATTGTGATTCATCTTCATGTCTAGTCCTTGGTTACCTTCTGCGATATTAAATGCTCATAAAAGATTGAAACTTTGTAGATCTAAATTGTTAGTTACTCCTAAACCATAGTCCTTGACTATTAATAACTTTGGCTATTAAATAACTGGACGAGTTCTGTACTTGATCCTAAAAGTCAACTGTTTTTGGGTTAATCTCTTTTAGCGAATAGTTCAAAATTTTAGTTAAATAAAATTTCTAGTCTAATAATTGTAATAATAAAAAATTCCAAATATTGAAAAGCAAAATTATAATATTTATTAAGGTCAATCTCATTTACTTTTAACCCTGACCCCGTCAACACATCAATTTGAATAAACCAAAAATTAAATTAATTATTACCACCTATAAAAGGTTAAAAAAAAATTATATACGTGATCCCATTTTCTACTCAACAAAATAATTAAATTTTGATTTGAATTTTTTGCGATTTAAGTTCAGAGAATATTAAAATATTAAAAATTAACTAAAAAAAATCCTTTTAAAAATTTAAAATATACTAAAAATAATTTTCTTATTTATTTCCTTTAAAAATTATAATTTAGTTGTTTTTGGCAATGATTGACAATCAAAATTCTGAGATCTGTTGTCCTTTAACCAAAAAAACTAAATAAACAAACACAAATATATGAAAGAGGAGCTTTCAATTCTCTTTACACTAAATATTCAATCCTCAAAATGGTATATAACAATCTCTCTCAAATTGGATACAGCATCCCTAAGAACATCTGCTCTTCCAAAAAAAGTATATACTTCTATTCTTTGGAAATGTCCTTTTTTTTTACACAAATACTAATACAGAAATCTTTGTATACAAATGTCAAAAAAAAAGAAAAAAAACAATTTTTGGTACAAAATAAAAGATTATTTCTTTATTTTTTTTTTTCTGCGCTTTAAAAATTAGTTTTGATTAATTTTCTCTTCTTTTCAATGTGTATATAAATGCATAAACATTATAAGTAAAAGCTTTATTTAAAGTTTAGTCTATCCGGAATCGTTAAACGTGTTATGTGCGATCCTTTCCGTATATCGTGGATATTTCGAATATTATAATAAAAAAATATGAAAAATTGAAAAAAAAAATAATAATAATTCAAAAGTAAATTTAAAATTATACAAAAAAAAAATAAAGGATATTTAAAGAAAATACAATTAAAACATTTTATTGAAAAATTATTAAAAAAAAAAAAAAATACATATTAAGAAAAGGATATTCGCCACACCCCCGAAAAAAAAAATAATTTCGTTTCGTTTTTTTTTTTCTTCTTTTTTTTGAATGATTTCTTTTTGAAAACGGGCTCCATTTAATTCTTGTCCGTATATTTAAAGAAGAAAAAGGATATCCGAAAAAAAAATTTTCTGTGTGTATTAGTTGCCAAAAAAAAAACGTATATAAAAACCGGGAACTCATCATCAGAACAAAAAAAAAATATATTAAATTTATTTATACAAACAAATCATAAATTTTATTAAAATAAAATAGAACCGAACTAAAAAAAAATCATATATACATATAACAACCCCCCTAAAACTTTCACGTGGACCGTAATTCAAATGAGGATAAAAATTTTTTTCCTGTTACCGTATTCGGGGTTTCTATATCGGTGTGTGTAGATGTGTTTGTGTTGAAATTAAATTGTATTTGTGTAGAAAAAGAAAATTTTTGAAAAAAACTTTATTATAAATGTGGATACAAATATTTTTAATATGCATTTATATAGGATGTATGATTTATATCCTTTACAGTTATTATCTAAATTTTAAATATGGAATTAAATAATTATAAATAAAAGCTTAATTATTTAATAAAAAAACAAACAAAAAATATGCCCGATTAAATAAGAAAATTTTATTGCAAAAAAACACAATTTTTTTTTTTTTTTTTGTATATTAATTTTCCTTTTTACATTTTCGGTTTAAGAGCAAAAATTTGATGGTATTTGTGTATATAAGGAAATAGGTAAATAAGCAAAATGAATTTTATATAAAATATAATTTTTATTTTAAGTGTATTAGTTAAATGTGTATTTAGTTGTAAGTACGCATTTTTTTCTTCACAAAAAATTTCTTCCTTATAATTTAAAGCTTTCAGATTCATTGTTAAAAAATTTTTTTTTGGGTATATTTATGTATTTGTGGACCAGAAAGAGGATTAATTAGGTAAATGTACATATATATATATTGTATGTATATAGGAAAAACGTATATAAAAATTTGTATTAATTTTTCTTATTTAAAAAAAAAACAAAAAGGAAATTCTATCCAGAAATTAATGTAATTAAATATAATTTTGGTCCATTAATATTTTCGTTAGAAAAATTAATTTTGTGTATATATGTCTGTATACAAAGATAAAGAAAATTTTCCATCGTTTGCTTAACACATATAATTATTATTATTAAAAATGAAGAAAATTTTCAGAATTATTTTCTCATTATCAATTTTTCTTAGTAAATAATTTACGAATGTCCTTCCTTCTTTCGATTGCCATGGTGTGAAAAAGATTACGAACCCCTAGGGAGGAACATTTACCTCATAAAATTTTCAATAAAATTGGAAAAATCACATTTAAATTCTGAAAATTATAGAAATTTGGAAACGAAAAATCTAAAATACAATTTATTGAAAAATGTGGTAGAATTAATTTTTTGCTATGAGTCTCCTTTATTTACGAACTAAAAATTCTATATATTGATTTATATTATAATCCCTTGAGTCCTTGAGTGTAGTAGCATTATTTCGAGATTACTTTAAGAACTATTTAAAAAAAAATTCTTGGAAAAACTGAATTATATATTTTATATAAAGATAATTTAATAAGGATGCTTCAATTTTTCGGTACTACTTAAAATATATTTTTTATTTAAGTGCCAAATATATGACCTAGGAATTTTATATATAATTTATAATAATTTAAAGCCAAAAGTGTTTATTTTTAAATGTAATTACATTTAACACTTACACAATATTAACGAAATAATTGCTACTACATTTTACTAATTGAATAAATATACGAAATTGTATACAATTAATTTTCAGTTTCAATTAAAATATTTAAATAATCAATTTTTTGGGAAAATTATTAATTGATTTTCAAATTTAATTAATTTAATATTGAAATATAAATTTCATCTAATTTTGTATATAATTTTAAATCGACTAAATTATATAACAAATTTTATCATAAATTATTTGGTTTATACGAAAAATCTGTCCATAAAAATTATTTATGTAACATAAAATTTATTTCATTAAAATTAAAATCACACAATTTCCAAGAATTACTTTTTTATACTACAAATAAACATAAATTTCCATAATTTAGTTTGTGACAATAATGTTTAAATTAAATTATATATTTTATTATGTTTTTGGCACGAACCACAAAAAGGACATTTTTCTACCTCCCCCTCCCTTCGTGAATTTTATGATTTAAAAAAAAAAGGTCATCCTAATATATTTTTTTTCAGTAAATTAATAAGAATAAAAAAAAATATACATGAAATTTTTATGTATATGCAAACAAAAACCGCATGATAACATAAAACACATAGAATAAAGAAACCAAACAACAACAAAAATTCGTCAGGATCTCAGAAAAGGATATAATACTACAAAGAATGAAGAAAGACAAAATTTTAAATTGACAAAATAAAAAAAATATATTAACTTTTTTTTTGTTTGTTTTGTTATTCTTCGGTTTATAGTCACAAACAGTTTTTCATGTCTTTGAAAATTTCAACCAATAATTTCAACCAAACACAAAAAGGATAAAATAGTATTAGAAAGTATTTATGTTTTGAAAATATAAATTTGTTGGACAGCGCAATAAAGTTATCCTTTCAGTTGGGTATTTATTTTGACATTTTTCTCAAATGATGGAGGTTTTTTTTGGTGTCTTTGGGTATGCCAGTGTCAATGTACGCGCTTTAATTTATATAATCTGCTTTCGGTTTTAAACATTTATATAGTAACGAATTGTTCCTTTAGTTTTTTCTACAATTTCTTAGATTTTTATTGACAATATTGAATCATGTTTCTTGGACTTTAATTTTAAAAAAATTTAAATTCAAAAATCAAAATTAATTTTAAAAGCAAAATTTGATCCTTAATTTATATAATTAATTATGAAAAATCAATTTACTTTTGAATATTTAAATTAAATATAAATTTTTGTAATTTAAAAATTGTAATTTAAAAATGTAAATATGTTGAAGATGTCCTGGAATATTCAAATATTTTTATATTGATTTTTAATTTTCTACTATCCAAAACCATATTGCTCCAAAATGCTCCACAAAAAAATCTATATTTACTCTCTAAATATTATTTTTTTAACCAAAAAATTATTCGCTCTCTGTTTATGGTATACGAAAAAATAAAACATTTTTTATTTCTTGTATTTCTTCTTTTTTATGTTAATGTTTATGTATTTCAACCACAAATTTATGTATCCTGATTTTGTTGGGTTTCTTTTTTTTTGTATGTTTAGATTAAATTACAATCTACGCACATTATTTAAAAGTTTGTTTGTTTATTAAGCTTTTAAATATATATAAAAAAACTACATAAATATTTGGTTATTAAAATAAACTATCCTGATTTTTATCTCCTTTAAACTATTAAATTTATTTAAAATCCTTATTTTCTTTTGTTATACCTTAAAGCCAAAGTTTTTTAACACAATCTCGTTTATTGTTTAAAAAATATTAGATCCTACATAACAAAATTGCTATATACATAATATCCTTTTACATTGCACTTTCAAGGTATATATTCTAAAAATGAAAACTTATTGTGAGACACACATATAAATATTATGTAAAAGGATAAGTGTAACCACTTTCTTTTGTTTATAAAAAATAATAGAAGCTGTGTAGAAGCTTTTACGTATATATATTTCGAGGGAAAAATAATAATAATAATAATACCTCATATTTAGCAAGTGTTTTTCATAAATCCTTATAGAATCCTTTTGTTATTTATGAAAAATATATATTTAGATAAATGAGTTTTATTTTTTACATAAAATTTATTTAGGTCATAAATTTTAGTAAGTAAATTATTTTAGATTTAAAATTACTAAAAAGGACAATACTAAAAAGGATGAAATGTGAAATTTTGCAAGTAAATTATGATGTTGAAAAATATAATGTTTTTCATTTTCATATATTTCCTGTAAATGATAAGTATAAACTTTGATAAAAGAGAGTCTCAAATGTAAAGAAAATTTGATTAAAATTACTGAATAGAAAATGTTATAAAATCGTTGACATTTACACATACCAAAAAAATGGACTAAAAATTTCATTTACTATTAGAAATTGTAAAATTTTTATGAATATTGAAATTAGTTTTATAATTGATCGGATCAATTCAGTGTCATTGTCAACGTAATGACAGAAACATAATAATTGTAATGACACAATCGTTAATTTCAATGAAAATTCTTCTTCCAAATATTATATCTATTTTAACTGAAAACCATTTTTACATTTTTCCACATTTTTTCATCATTTTAATAAACCAACAAACAAACTTGCAATTTATAAGTTTTTCATTTCACTATTTTCATTATAAATAAAGCAACATGGAAAGGAAATTTATGTGAAAACTCTGAAATAAAAATATCGAATGAAAAATGTTACCAATGTAAAAGTAGTCTTAAATATTTATTATATGTTCTTCCTTTTACGAATTTTACTTAAAATTATATAATAAAATATAATTCATATAAAAAATAATTTATATATAATTTCTGTTCTCTCTTTTTTTATATACCAAAAATAAAATAAAAAACTTATCATAACTTTTGACAGTAACAAGAAGGAAAAAACTTGAATTTTTCAACATGTAAAGAAAATCTCTTCCTATTGAAATTTCTAATACACCAACCAACCAACAACAACAAAAAAGGATATTTAAGAAAATATTTCACCAATGTCAAAAGATTTATTTATGTGCGGTTAGGTATTTTTTTCCATGAAAAGCAACGCAAAATGATGAAAGAAAAATTTTACAATGAAGAGAAAAATGAAACTGTATATAATAGTATACATAATATTTTTATGATTATGCTTTTTATGTTCAAAGAATTTTTCTATCTATATTATTATGGTACCTAGAGTAGATAAGCTTATAATTTTTGAAAATAGAAAATTAAAATTTTTATATAATGTAAAAATTTACCATAAAAGAAATGAAAAATTTATAGTTTAATTTCTATAAACGATTTTTCAATTAAATTTTTCATCTCGGTACACACATTAAGGATTTTATTTATTTTTTTTTGTTTACTTAGAATTTAAGATTGAAAAAGCACATAGAAAAGTTGATGTAATGATCATTTTCCGGTGACCTTGAACTTAGTAACGAATTACGTTGTATTAAATAATCTTTATAATGTCACCCTCTGTATTTAATTTCGATGGTAAATAGAATGGGGTTATAGAAAAAGATGTAATGTTAACAGCATGACCACTTAACTACGACTGATACAATTTTATTGACTTAATTGAGTTATTTAAGCTTTTGCACGCACCCCCCACATTTATTGACATTTTTCTTTATATCTTTCGTAAATTCTATTTGATGACTGTTAGATTTTCATTAAAACAAATTAAATTTTATGATTTTTCTTATAGAATTTAATAATTTTTTATGCTCATTGGTCACAAAATCATTTCAACGAAATTTGTTATACTCAATCAAATCAAATTCAATTATAAAGCAATTTTTTGACTTAAATTTTTTAACCTTTGTCTAGTCAGGTAGATGATTTTTGCCTTTCTAATTCTCTAATAATGTTAAAGGATGACGGTTAGAATTATATATTTTGTAACAAATTGAAAATTTGTCATTACAATTTTCCCAAAAAAAAAAAAGACTTCACTCGAATTAATTAAATTTATACAAAATTTCAAATGTTTTTTTATCAAATTATTACGACAAAATGAAGTCCCCAAGTCCTTTTAAAATAATCTAGTATATAAAAATAATTTACTAAATAAATTTTCTCAATTGTTTCCATTTTACCTTTTCAGACTTAATCAAATTTGTGATTTTTTTTTTATGTTGTAGGACATAGGAAAAATTATATTCAATAGAAAAATATGAAAATAGCTACTCGTATAGATAGAAAAATTTATACAAAAACTAAAAAATTGAAAAAATAAATGAAAAATCTTATTTGCTAGACCAAAAAAGGATACAATTCTTTTCTGTATTGAACCAGAAAAACTTCAAATTTAATCCAAAATATAAAAACAAATATGATTTTTTCTCTCCGTACAACAAAAAAGAAAAGTTATTAAGTAAATTGTTAACTGAACTGAAAAGGTTCAACAAAAAAAAAAGTCTCTATATATCCTTTAATATTGAAATAAGGATGTTGTGTCCAAAAAAAAAATATGTTGTACTAAACATAAAAAAAAAAATATCTTCATTGAAAAGAATTACATCCGCAAAGAAAGAAAGCAAAAAAAAAAATTTTCTGTTCTTAAATGTTCAAAAATTTCCTTATGTTTTTTTTCTTATAATATGTAAAAAAAAATATTTCGAAAGAAAAAGAAAAACATCAATTTTATGCTTAAACAGATTCACAATTTAACAAAAGAAAATTACTAATGTGGAATATCGTATATGTTGGCAAGTCTTAAAAGTTGCAATTTGATTTATTTAGTTGCTTAAATATAATTAGATATCGCAGTTTATGAAATTTTGTGACAATCTTCAAATTTATTGGAAAATTTGTGAAACAAACTAAAAATTAGATTCAGAAACTAGAAACTTGTCAGACAATCTAGAAATTTGTTCAAAAAAACAAAATATTATTTTGAAAATTTGGAATACTCTTCGACATGAATCTGAAATTTTGCATAAACTGAAAGACAAATAAATTAACCAATAAAATAAACAAGTAATAACCAGCAATTTTCCATTTCTTGTTAATTGTTGTTAAAAAAAAACAAGAAAACTTATCAATTTCAATTTTCGTTTTTTTTTTTCTTTTCGGGATTCCATTTTTATTTCTCAATCAATTTTTGGCAAATTTTCATCTTGTCAATACATTAAACTTTTACAAAACTTTTTTTTTTTTTCATTTATATTTTCTTTTCTTTATTTTTTGTGGCTTCTTGTAACAATTTTCATTTTCTTTCAGTTTTTTTTTTTTGTCAATTATCTCCCACCCAACCCACAACCGCCAACATAAGAAAAACAAAAATTATTGTAATAAAAAAAAAAAAAATTTTTGTTTTGTTTGAATAAATTTTATAGAACTTTTTTTTTTATGCTTCTTTCGTGTCATTATTATTTATTCGAAGGATTTTAAGTAAAACATTTATTAGACTCATGCCATTCATACACACAAACACATAATCAAATTTTATATCTTTGTGTGTGTCCGAAAAAATTGATAGTCCAACACCAGCTGCAAATTATATATTTGATGGAAATTACGATTTCCATTCATTTTCTTCACCCCCCAAAAAAAAAAAAAGCTGAAATATTCAAGTGGAAAATTTTATGTAAACATTATTACATAAAATTTTTTGGAAAATATATATTTGCTTGACAAAATTATTACTTATGTTGAATATTTAGTAAACAAAGTAATTTTGAATTGAATTCAATTATAAATTTTCTAGAAATCGCAAAAAAATGTTTTGGGGATAATTGAGGAACAAATTTTTTGGGGATAATTTTACAAATAAAATTCACATTCAAGGTTATAAGCAATTTTTGTTTTTACAATTTTTGAATATAAAAAAAGTAAAAGTATTTTAAAAAAATTAAATATCTGGAAAATAAATAAATATTTTTTTGGTCAAAGTCAAAAAAGGACGAATATTTATTTTATTTTCTTGTAAAAACTTGGTAGTTAAAAAAGCAATTATAAAATTTAGTTCGAAAAAAATTTAAAATTATGTAAAACTAAAGTGTAATTAAATTATGAATTTAATAGAATTTTAAAAATTGTAATTTACATGCTGGTAAGATCTACTTTCTCAACTAAATTTTACATTTAACAATTAAATTGTAAATAAATTATTTTATCTAAAATATTTATTAGTAACAAATTATGAAATTGTACACACAAGAGTAAATAACCCAGATTATAAATGAAAAAATTTATTTTGAATTTACAAATTAATTCATTAAATTTCAATTAGTAAAATTTTTAAATTATCTTAATGACATTTTAGTTTAGAATAAATTTTCTTAAACTAAGGTGGTTGAAAAATGAGTTTCTAAATTAATTTTACTATAGAAAATTCAATCGAAAAACACGAATTATTATTCTAAAAAAATTTTCATTTTCGAGAATATCGTTTTTTAATTACTCCTTTCTCCAAACATTTATAAATATACAAAAAAAAAAACTAAAATATTTAAAAATCATTTTGAATATTTTATATTTTTATGAAAATATTAATAAAATTGTTTATTCAATTTTACCGAAATTATTTCCTATGGGTATGCAAAAATAAAATTATTATACGTATTATGAAATTTTTTTTGAAAACGGATCATTAAAAATTCAGTAAATATATTTTACCTTTCTATAATATATATTTTCTAAAATTTATACCCCATAAAAATATGTATGCCACATAAATTTGTTATATTTAATTTACCTAAAAAATAATATAATAATTATTATATAATAAAACTTTTCAAATTAAATTTATTAAAAAACATTTTCCAAATTTATGTAATTTTATTATTGTGGTTACTTTTTTCAATCCTTGAATAAATTTTATACAAATAACAATATAGGAGTACAATTTTTTGAAATTAAATATTAATTTTTATACAAATTTATTGAGTAATTAATTAAATTAATATTACATTACAAGGACATTGAAATATGATATTTTTATTATTAGATTAATTAAAAATTATGTTAGTATTTAATAATAAAATGATAAAAGCTTCTAAGTATATTAGTAATAGAAAAAAAAATATCAAGGATAAAGCAAATTTATTAATGAAGGAAACACTTAAAAATATATTATATTTATTTGACTTTTAATGAATTCCGGATCTAATGACAAAATTATAGAAATGAAATTATTGATAATTATTATATTTTTATTAATTAATTATTTTTGTTCTTGTTGAATATATTAGAGAAAAGCTATCAAATTCATTAAAATGATTTTAATAGAAAATGGGAAATATTATATGACAATATCTAAGGATAATGAGTTGGAATGATTTCATAAATGCAGAGAAATATAATATTTTAATCAATAATAATCATATAATTAAAAATCTGAATGAGAACTTAATAAAACGCATAAATTATTTAATAATTTCATATTAATTCTTCATTTTAATATTCAAATGAATAACAAATCCAAAAAAAAAATTAAGTATTCTAATATTTTTCTACCCATCTAACACACCCACCCAATCCTTTATTAAGAATCTATATATGCTTAACAAAACATGTCCATAATTCAAACAGATAACAAAACGAAAAATCCCCATTCGAAAATATCCAATTACCCATGACACTAACATCCAACTGTGTCCAACTTTCATTGTGCCAAATACATAATAAAAAAAAACAACAACGACGATGATAATTTCATGATGGTCAGAAAAAACTGTTTTATTCTATGTTTATACCTGCAACGCCATCCTTGGATTAACTATTAAATCTGTATTTGTATTTTAGCCAAGAAACTTTGGCACCAAAAACAAAACAAAAACAAAGAAGACGACAACAAAAAAAAATAATGTAAACAAAGATGAAAAAATATTTTCCATGAAAAACTACGAATATAATAAGAAAATAATCCTCTGTAGAAAAGGTTAAGAAAAGCAAAAAAAAAAAGAAAAGAAAATTTATAGATATACGAAAAAGAAAATTCTTCTCAGTTCCAAGAAGGATTTAGTGTATGGGTAAAAGGAGTATGGGTACTTAAATTGTGATTAAAGGAAATCCTAAGAAATGTCATCTGGTGTGAGATAATTTTTAGTTATTGATTTTCATTGTTTTCTAAATTTTCATTAAAATTGAAAAGTAAAAGAATTCTTATACTAAGAAATTTTAGGCCATTCAGTAAAAGTAAAGGAAAGAGGACAAAATGAGTTTTAAATTAGTTCAAAAATTTACTTAATTTTCCGGTATAGGAAACATTTAGTTGTAGTTGTTTTACTAAAGTTGGAAAAATGAGTTTCTAAATTAATTTTACTATAGAAAATTCAATCGAAATTAATTCATTTAATTCGTAAATTTCTTAGCTTCATTTTCATTATTTAAATTTTACAATTGTGAGCTTCAAAAATATACGAAAGTTACTTTAAAAAATGATTTAATAAAATTTAATTTAAATAAAGAAAATTCTCATTAGTTAAATTGAAATATTTTTTTCTTTATGCTTTTTACAACGCAAAAAAAAAACAAGTTTTTTGCTTAACAGGAAGAAATAAAAAGTTTCAAAAAGCTAATAAATAAAAAAAAAAGTTATTAATGATGTAAATATTTGTTTTATTAATTTCAAAACGAAATTTGATAAATATTTTATATTCTTTAAACAAGAAAATAAACAGGATAAATAATCTTGAAAAATTTATATAAAATTATTTTTTGTAAAATTTAATTTTTTAAAAATTATTTAACAAATTTACGAATTTCTAAAGAAATCAAATTGAAAACCAATTGAAAATATTTATTTAATTTATTGACAATTTCAAAATTTATTAAAAGCACTTTTTCAGGTCAAATTCGTCTTTTTACAAATCAAATATTGAATGAATTTTGTGCTTTTCGAAATCCGATTAATCTTTTTCCCAAAAGTTTTGTGTTTATTTTGCCAAAAGACTAATTTAAATTGTGAAATATCGAATTTGTTCTTAAAATTAGTTAAATTAATTTCAAATTTCTAGTTTATAAGTGGCAAATATAAAATTAATTTTCATTATGGATCAAATCTAATCTTTAAAAAGAGTTTTTTTTAATGAAATTAATTAGTAAACCACAATTGAAATATTCTATTTATACTTCATTAATTATAAAATTCATTTATAAGTGTAATTTTTTTCACAAAAAAAATTCTCTTTACACAAATTAGAAATTCACTTTTTAATAGAATTTAATTTCTATAGAAAAACTTGTATCTAAATATAACTAATTAAAAAAAATTCATCCTTTTACTATTCATCCTTTTACTATTCATTTTTTTAAACAAAAAGCCTAACACTTTTCTACTTTTCGTAATGCTATTAAAAGTCTGTACACAATTTTTCCACACTTTTAAATAAATTCATTTTTTTTCCTACCTTGAAATTCATTTACATATTAACTATTTTTATTTTTTTTGAAACAAGATAAAAGAAACAGAAAAAAAGGGATTTAAAGGTCAAAGGACACACACCAGGTGCAAATTTGAGCGTAAATAATTAAAAAAGTATTAAAGGATAAAAGTTTATTTTAGTATATAGAAAAAAAAAACTAATTATAACTTGACATTTTTATTATTTATTTTCGTTTTGTAGATGGCACAACAAAAAAAAGGATTAATAAGGAATTGAATTAAAGGATTATGTTGTTTCACAACATTTTATTTTATGATAATAATATTTTTTGTGTTGGTTTGACAATTTTTAATAATTCAAATAATGATTTTATTTATTTTTGAAATTTATTAAATAAATTTAAGGTGGAAAATTATAAAAATAGTTTTAATGGAGTCTGAAGGTAGTTGGAAAATATGAAAAAGATTTTATGTAAAACTTTGAAAGAGGACTATACAAAATTTGGAAAATCAAAGTTAAAAAGTAATAGATTTATATTTTATTTTATCAATTTTCCTACTAATTTTCGTTCATTTAATTAAATCTAAACCATAAGCGTTTCTAAGCTGAAATTTTCATATTTTAATTTAATATTTTGATAAAGAAATTTAAATTTTCCCTTTTTAGTACAAATGAACCAACTCTAAAAAAGGACAACTATTATTCAAAGCTAATCCTGGCAAAATATTTTTTAATAATCCTTTTTTTTTTCAAGTTTAGCATAGCTGGGTAAGCTAAAACTATTTACCCATTAAACAAAGTTTTATATAAAAAATAGCTTTAGCTTGGAATTTCTTCATTTACAGAACTTCTTTTTTTGGAATGTCCTTTTTTTTAAACTAAGTCTCATAATCATTTTATTATTAAATATTTAAAAAAATTTACGTAAATGAAATATTCTTTATGAAAATTAATCGGTTTTTATTATAATTTGCATCTATGACAACAAATCCTTTTGATGTTTTTCCATGGCAAGTAAAAATTAAATATTTTGTTCATATATATAACAGAGAAGTTAAAATATATTTATTGAAAATTTATGAAATCATTTTGATGTCGAACTCATAATAAAGATTATAATTCTAACGTAAAATAAAAATTTTGTTTTTATAAATCCTTGTACACAAAAAGACGAAGACGCTTTACTTACTTTGTACCAGATATGATTTAGAAATTCAATATTTTATTAAAATTAAGCGGATTTCTTATAAAAAAACCATAAAAATAATCACATACATAACAGGGATATATATTTTTAGTAAATCACAGATTAAATATATAAAGTAAATTGCGATTTATTTATCTGATAGAAAACTTTAATAAATTTAATAATATATAATTTAATTTACCAAAAAAATCATAATCATTTTTTTTTCTATATTATTTTCCAGATTTAAAATAACAAGAAATTCAATTTTACAACTATGGCATCTGAAACATATTTAGATTTAACATATGATCGAAAAGGACAAAAACGACCAAGTCGACCAAAACTTTTAAAATTAACCGAAGTTTCCATGCCTCATCGTAATCGTAAAAAAACTAAACTTAAGGTAAAATATTTAATATAATTTTGTATTTATTTTATTTAAAGATGTTTAAAAAATCACTTGTAAAATGGTGAAAACTTTAATGGATTTAACTTTAAATGTTATAAACCAAAGTAGTTTTACATTCAGGAATTGTTTTGGAATTCAAATTAAGTTAATAAAAATAATTGTTATTTCTTCTACAGGTCAAAGAACGATCTCAATCAAATGCACGCGAAAGAATTTATGATGATCCAGCTTATACCGATGATATCAGTCATTTAGCGTTACCATTAAGACGTAACAGTGGACCAGATAAAATTGAAGCTGGTACATTTCATAAACGCAAAACAAATCACAAAGATAATCATTATTATACAAAACGTCTTGATCCACCAATATATAAACATGATGGTGGTTCAAGTAGTTCAGATAATTTACCACCTGATCCAGGTAAAAATAAACGTGGCCAAAGTTTGGAACGGGCTAATATTATTGATCGGAGTCCAAAGAAACGTGAAAAACGTGATCGTTCTGCTAAACAACGGCGTAATCTAAGCCTTGACAATACACTATCAAGTAGTTTGAGACGATCACTTGAAAAATCTGAACCATCATTGAAAACGGCTAGTATTGAACGAACTTCCACAAAATCTAAACAAAAATCATCAATTCAACGACAAAATGCTTCAGAAGGTTGGAATTCATGTTTGGCAGCAACATCTGATTCATCAAAAGCAACCGAAAATGAAGAAACATATTCGAGACGTAAAGATTCTAAAATGCAAATTGGTAAAAGATTTTTACGTGGTGAAATTGGTATAAAAAGTTTCAATTATTATTTAATTAAAGAAGGATTAAAATCATCTAAGAAATTTGTTGAGAAACAAAGGAATTCATTGACTCGAAATGATTCAAAAAAATTACATACACGAAGTGAAGAAAATATTTATGAAGAAATATTTTTTGTTGATAAAAATTCAGATGATCCAGAAGATCATCATAGTAAATATCCAGATTGTGAATTGTGTATGCAAGAATGTACTAAAGAGAATTGTGAATATTGTTTTGAAGATGTTCGTACACGTCAACAATATTTTGGTAGTTTGGGCCGCAATGATAGACATCCATTAATTACAGCACTTGGTGGTTTAAGAGCAGAATTACATGGTAGTGGTGGTGGTAGTATGGGTGCCGGTGGTGGTAGTAATAAATTTGCCCATGTACTTGAATTTCAATCATATAATCCAAATAATCCTGGAGTGTATAAAATTGAAACAACTCCAGTAGCTTTTACAAGTGATTACAATCCAATACACCAATTTCAACCACCCGGTGAAAAACATAAACAAATGTCAAATTATAATCATCCACAACCACCGATACCAACCGCACAAATTCCAGTAAATCAACTGCATGCCAATCAAATCCAATTGGCAGCACAACAGCAGCAACAACAACAACAGCAACGCCGTCAAACACGAACTGTTAATCAAATTATTGCACCACATTTAAATACAAAATCATCATCTTCTAGTGATTCGTTGCATCATAAATATGCTCGACCTGACCAAACAATTGGTTCATTAGATTTATATGATTATCAACATCCAATTTTATATGGCAGTACTGGTGGTATTGGAAATGTGAATAAAAATAATAATATTGGTAATTTACCTGTAACACAATATGAACCACAAATTTATAAAAGTGATTCAAAAGTCTCAATAATTAGTGAGTATTCTGTACGAAGTGAAAGTTCAAATCGTAATTTTCGTTGTGGCGAAGTAAGTGATTCAAGTTTAGGTGATTCAATGTTTTCATATTCAACCCAACAGCGTCGATATTTTGGCAGTTCGGAAAGTTGTCGTTTTGCGTTTGAATG
Source organism: Empis stercorea (assembly GCA_949752835.1). NCBI lineage: Eukaryota > Metazoa > Arthropoda > Insecta > Diptera > Empididae > Empis > Empis stercorea. Next base: position 4,349,321 of record OX457085.1, read on the forward strand.
TCGTCGTTGTAGTTTGGATGGTGAAAAATGTAGTTTCTCAGATACATGTCGTTATGAATGCCGTAATTGTGATTGTTCATCAAGTTATTTCTCATCTGATTTTGATGATTTAAATTATAATCATCATCGAAGACGTGACATGATTGGTGGCAGTAGTCAAAATAGTCAACGTTCATATGAATATTTTAATGATAGTATTGATGTTAAACAAAATAAATATGCTCAAGATTTTTTTAAACATGTTAATGATGTTAAACGTAGCATTTATCAAGCTGAAATACAAGGTAGTAGTGGTATGATTGATTCATATGGTACAGTACCACCGCCACAAAAACAAATTGATATAAAAAAGTCAATTAATTATGATTCACAATCACAGCAACAGCAGCAACAACCAAGACAATATCATCGACAACAACAACACCAAATGCCACCAACAAATCAAATCAATATAAATCGATCTCTTGATAATGATAGTCCATTTAAAATATCTCATCATCAACAATCTAAATCATATACAACATTACCATTAGTGAAGGATGTTAATCGTGATAAAAAATCATCAATTACGAAAAAAACATCAGTTGCAAATCAATTTACATCCGAAATGACTAGAAAAAATCCAATCAATGAAAATTCAATTAATATTACTGGTCGTGGTGGTGAAAATATTAGTAATTTCGGTACATATAGTGGTGGTTATAGTGGTAATGTTGGTACAAAAATCGATAAATCTATTAAATATTCGGATGGAAAAATATATGCAAAACCTACAACAGTAATAAATAAACAGCATCAGGAAAAACAAAATGATTCAATATTAGATCGTAGTCAAGGACATAGTAGAAAAAGGGAAACTGGTGCAATACCAAAATTATCATCAAGTACATCAAGTAGTTGTAGTCCACATCAATCAACATCATCTCCACATCAAAATAAAGAACAGATTATAACAAAATCAATTATAGGACAACAACCGAAATTAAAAAGTCCAAATACTAGTCCAAAAATTACAAAAAAACGACAACCAAACAATAAGCAAGATATTAATCAAATGTCTATAGTATCAACACCCGCAAATACTACACCTACTACCACCACAATTACAAATTCATCTTTATCTACACCAAATTCTGATGATATTAAAAATAAAATTACAAATTCATCTATAAAACAATCAAAAATTAATGATAATGATAATAAAAAACGTACAACAAATAAAAATTCTATTGATAAAAACCAAGAACAACAACAACAAAAAACAGCAGAAAATTTACGTAAAGAAATTGAATTACGTAAATTATATCAAAATAATGATAAAATAAATGTAGTAGGTCATCATCAGGATTCAATAATAATTCAAAAGAAACAACAACAACATAAACGTAATGAGAAAATTAATACAAAAAATGAAGCATCATTATCACAATCCCAACCAGAATTATCAACATCAATATCGTCAGGTGTTATTATTAAGGTAATGTCAGATGAAGTGGAACAATTAAAAGTAAAAAAGAAATTAAAATCAATAAAAAATCTATCATCATCATCAACAACAAAATCATCTAATAAAATTTCTCATCGTGGTTATTCACAAGAATATTTAGCTATTGATGATGATGATGAATATAATGATGATGATGAAGTATTTTATGATGCTAGAAGTGAAGATTCAATTGATAAAAAACGTGATAATAAAAAGAAAAGAGTAAGTTTTATTTTTTATGTATGTAAATTTTACACATTTTTTTTAGTTTTCTATTTTAATTGGTTTGATATTTTGTTCAAATTTTAGGGAATTGGTAAATTATTAAAAAAGACAAATTTCCATAAAATAGGAAGAGAAAATTATCGTAGAAATAATTTAAATTATTTTCTTTATAAATTGTTTTACTTTGATTATTTTAAATTAATAATTAATAATCATCAATTATTGTGTATACTTACATCATTATTTAAATTAATCATTTTAATTAAAAATTATAACTAAACATGAATAATTTATTTTAAAATAAGACTTACATTTGTCTGCCTTTTTTTTGTATATACGGAAAATATCAAAATTCCCAGAATTAAGGAAGTAAAATGTTCATCTGCTTTCGTGTATAGAACAATGAGGAAATCAATATTTTCAGAGTCCTAGGTTAATGAACTATTTTTGTTTGTATGTTGGAAATTTAACAAAATATGATAAGGGGGATAGAAGATTGAAAAAATGAATTTTTGGTATAAAAAATAAATAATTTATATATTGTGGATTTGGGATTTTATATTTAAATTTTATTTAAATTTAAAAAAAAAATGTAAGGTAATTTTACAACAACCAGAATTTATGATTGATTCGTTAGAATTTTCTTCGTATTGGCATTATAATTTTCTATCCTTTACGGTTCCTTGTATAATTTACAAAACTAAGTTATAGTAAAAGTATACAAAATTATATGCTAAAACGCAATTTCTATCAAGTTAATGGCCTGCCCTTACATAAAATATTTCTTTAATTAAAATCAATTTCCAACAGCCTGCATAAATATATTCAATATTTCAAATTTAACGTAGATTTCAAATACTTAACTTGAAAATTAGTACTGAGGGTGGAATTTACTATTGAAAGCTTATATTCTATTTTCCAAAGAAGCTTCGAAATAATAATAATTTTAAATGCTTTATCTACAAACTTTAATACTTCAGTTATATAGCTACAATTTCGTACCTTAATTACTTTATAGCTGTAGAAAGTTACATTATTTTAATGATTTACTTTAATGAAATTTTGTTCTTTTTTACTCAATGTTGTCAAATGCAATTTCATTTTTTCCTTTCTTCTTTTTTCGAATAATTTCCATTAAGTTTTTTTGTACAACAAGAAAAGTTAAAAGACAAACTTTTTTTTTTATAACTTGAATGTCATTTTCTTTTATCATTGCAATTCATAACTTTTAGTTATAAAAAAAAAATATATTAAAAACTTCTTTTTTATGTATATAAATTTTTTTTCTAAAATAATTTTCAATGATAATTTCAGTCTGTTCCTATAACAACATCTTCAACATCATCTCACAACCAAAAAAATAATAATTCTATAATTTCTGCAACTACGATGGGATCAACAAAAACAACAACCACTACTACTACTAATATTTCTACTGCTGGTGTTGTTAATGATGCAAATGTTAAACAATCGAACGATAAGAAAAATAATGATAAAATAATTTCTAAGAAAACTGAATATAATAAAAATAATTTAAAAGATGATAAAATAAAAGATAAACAACAGCAGCAGCAGCAGCAACAATATACAAAAAAACCACTTACAACAATGTCATTGTACTCCCAAACAACTACCTCATCTTTATCTACATCAATAGCACAAATACCACTAACACCAACAACATCTGAAATATTAACAACAAAAACCTTAAATAATATTTCTTCAACAATAATAAATAATTGTGACAATTTAATGCCACAGCCTCAGGAAAATGACAATTTACAACAGCCTCAAGTATTAAAATTAAAATCAACTATTTTAATGAATAAACAGCAGCACCAACAACAACAAAATGAAAATTCTATAATAAAAAATGAAAATGATAAAAAATATAATAATAATAATAATAAAAAAGAAACTTTATCAACAACAAAAGCTTTAAATAATGTTCCTCAATATGTTGCACAACAAATTGATAAAGATTTATCAATGAAATTAAAACAAAATCCACAAAATCAAATAATAAATAATGTTGCTAGTGAAGGGGAAATTATTAAAGATGAAAAAAGCTTTTCGGTTAACAGATTAACAGAATTTGAAGAAAATAATAAACAGTCTGCTGGTAGTGATTCCAAGGCCACTACTATTGATATTGATAATAATAATGTTAATAGTAATGATTGTAGTAAAATTAATCAAAGTGGAGAATTGGAAGAGAAAAAAACTGGTTTGGCTAATAATGCTGCTTCTGTTGCTGTTACAGCTGTTGCTACTAATGATAATAATGAACATATTGCTGAACCAACAACAATAGTAGCTACAACAATTTATACTACACAACCAACAACAACAAACATTACTACTACAACAGCAACAACATCATCATCATCTACTGTTGCTGGTGATACAACTTCAATAACAAATTGTGCAGACAATGAATTTAGTCGTTTAACGAATGCCGCCAATGTTGCAGGTGCTATTCTCAACAGGTAAAAATAAATAAAAAAAAATACGGGAATAAAAAGTTTTTTTTAAGTTTTCTTTTTTTCAAAATTAAATTAAAAGTTTTATTTTCGGTTTTTTTTTTGTTTGTGTTGAAAAATTTCAGAGAATTTTTTTTCACAGTGATCGAGATTTTTTGATCAATTTTCGTTCGTTGTTAAAAAAAAGAGTGTAAAATTAAATTTTTCCGAAATTTCCATAATTTTTTAAGAAAGGAAAATTCTAGGATAATTTAATATATAAGAAAAATAAATTGCAGTGGTTTTTTTAAGTGGTGGAAAAATTGTGCATTTTCCAAATGAATAAATTATCAAAAATTTTAATTTTTTTTACTAATTATTTGATTTTCAATTTTAGAATTTATTTGTTTACTTAATTTTATTTCCATCTTTGTTTTTTGCAAGTGAAAATTGTTTTTAATGTAAATGTGGAAAAAAAAACTGTGAATACATTAAAGGATTTTCCTTTTGTTTTTTTTGGTGCAATTATAATGCAATTAAAAAAATATATATAAAAATTTTTAAATGAAATTTATAAATTATCATTGGAAATTTTTTAATGCTAATTTCCATAATTGAAATTATTTTCAGTTGTAAAATTAATAATATGACAAACGAAATTAAAAAAGGATTTATATAAAATTAATTAAAATGAAATTTTAAAAAAGAATTAAATTCAAATTTAAAATTAATAATTCGTAAAAAAAAAAAAATTAATCATAAAAATTAAACGTATAATTTTTTACATAAAAATCTCTTTTAAGGATCAAGTGAAAAAATTTAATTAAATAATATTATTTTTTTTTTTTAAATATAGCCTTTAAAAATTTGACAATCATTTCAAATTCGCTTAATAAAATCTAGAAAATAGAAAAGTTCATATCAAATTGCCATAGGCTCTAAAATATTTAAATTATATTTAAAAGGATTTCTATTCTAATATAAATTTGATTGTATTACTTGGAGCTTTAAAAAAAAAATTATCCTGTGTAGATTTTTTGTCGTTGTTATTGTTGTCCGGTGCTTTCATCCTATAACTAAAAACAATTACTTTTTTTAGTGTGTGTGTGTGTGTGTGTGTGTGCTTTGTATAAACAGTTTTTTGAATAGTCTAGTAAATTTACAACCGAAAATTCGTTAAAAATTTTATACATAAAAAAAAATCCTTTAAAGGGTTTAAACACTAATACGTTATATAACGTAACGTATCCTTTTATAAGACCTAAAAAACAATATACGTAAACACACACAAAATATGTAATAAATTTTGTGTTAATAAAAATAAAAACAAACACAAACACAAAGAAATTATAAGGATGAAACTTTAAGACCATAAGGATTAAGCTTTAAAGCTTCAAAACGAAATATATTTGTTCTTGTTTTTTTTTGGAATATAAACCATCAACAAGTAATTTCTAAATAAAATAAATATTTTTGTTTTCTTTACATTTTCAGTTTTTCCATTTTCCTAATTTTCATTTTATTAGCTTTTTTTTATTATATACGAACGAGTATGTTTGTCTTTTTAGATTATAAATTTGATGCTTATGTTTATGTTTATATGTTGATAATTATTCACCTGGAAAATTCAACCTTTCAATTCAAATGGATTAATAAATTTTCTTTATGTTTGTCGAATAGTTTTATGAAAATTTTTTGAAAAATTATTAAAGATTGTTTCATTTTGATTACATTTATTGAATAATTTTGTAATTTATAAGTTTGAAATTCTACTAAGAGCTTTGATCGTTCAATTTGAGCTTCGATCGTTCAATTAATTAAAAATTAATGGAAAACTATTGATAATTAATAATAAAATCATTAGAAATTGGGAAAACATAAGTAAAAATTATAGGAAATTTAATAAATTTTTAACAAAGTACCAAATCACCATTATCATCATTAAATTTTGACTAATGTGATATACAAAATTGTACCGAATTATCCATTTTATGACTGATTTTATTTTTCGATATTTTTGTTAATTTATACATTTTCTTCTTCCAAATTAAAATTTAAGCGAAAAACTGTTAAGTTCGGTCAAACTACTTATATTATTTGGTTTCTTATACTAGTCAAATTGGGCAGATAAATTACTGAATTAAAGTACAATTCAAAAATTGGTAAACTGTTCTTCGAAATTTTCACTACACTAATATCGACTTTTCTTTGCAATCTTTTAATTTTGTCCACCATCAAATATCTTCAAAATTCTTCGTCGAAATACTAAACAACCGAAATTAAATTATTTTATATTTTTAATTTTAGATTTCCATCTTTCGTACAATTGATTATTATTCAATATTTTACTTCTTCATCTAGGTATGAGATCAAACTATAAAAATTCTACATCAATATTTAATATTATAGATTAAAATAATTTAAATGAAATTTAATTCAAAACTTTTACAATAAAATATTTGCCATAAAAAATATTTGACTATCTACATTATAATTTTCAAATTGTCAATTTGCAAAATGAACATCCTTTTTTTTAACAAAATATTTTCAATTTAACATATTTTTCTAATCCTGATTGTCTATTTACATAAAATGAACAAAAATATATTTTCAATTTTGAACAATTCAATTTCCTGTAATGTTTTCTCCATAAAAACTAAAACGTAGGCATTGCATCATAAATTTTCGACACGTAGATATAAAGTTTTGTTATCTTTCATGCAAAAATTCCATTAAATTTGCAATTATTCAAAAAAACTAAGCAATATATAATCGGGGAACATTACAACATAAAATAGTATATTAAAAAAAGTGATGTACTATTATTCAAAAACGTAAAAATTCTGACAATCTTGATAAATTTTCTAAAGTCTAGACTATTTACAATTGTTTTCCAAAACTTTATTTTACATATATTTAAAAATTCATGTTCGTGTGCAACATAAAAATTGTAAAAGTTTTACAATAGAATTATAGAGAAAAAAAAATTATAGATAAAAACATTAAAATGCTTTTTCATATTTTCCCAACAACAACAAAAAAAAAAGGACACAAATTCAATGTTATCTATGCTGACAAAGTTTTTTATGTTATATACATTTAATTTTTGTTTTAAAGAAAAATTTTTAATTCAATAAATTCTTGGAGTTGAGGATGATTTTTTTTTTTTGCTGTAATAATAATAAAAGTTTTATCAATTTGAAAAAGTATAGTACTTCCGATTAAAAAGTGACAGGAAGAAGCACTTCACATAACAAGTAAAATAAAAGTTTTGTTATAAGATCTATAGGATAAATAGTAGGGCCTTATCATTATTCCGACAAGATGCTTTATGGTATATTGTTGTAACCGAAATTTTGCGATAAGAAAGTTTAATTTGAAGACTGAAAAATTTTTAGATGAGCAATAATAAAATGAAAGGTCATTTATGTGGTTGGAAATATTATTGGGTCCTAATGATTTAATATAAAACATTGGAAAATAAGTTATATGTCCTACAACTGTGTAGTATCTCTTGATATTACCTCAATTATTAGGTTCAATCTAGTCAAATGTCAATCTGGCAGGGAGAAGCACAAAAATTTTATTGCTATATTCAAAATTATATAGAAATTAACAAGAATTTTTCTGCATTTACATTGAAATAGTCTTTAACTTAATGGGCAATGATCATCGAAACTTTTTAAGCTTTGGCATAACGTTGTATAATATTCGAAATATAGTTAGCATTATATCGAATTATAAGAGTTTGGTCTCATGCTGACAACAATATCTCAATATTTCAAGAAATTTTGTATAAGATTGCTTAAGACTCAGCTAACAAAATTCCAAAATTTTAACAATTTCTTACACACTTCTGGGCTGATAAAATTTCTTTATTCGTCCTTTAAACAAAACTTTTCCAAACATTTTCTTCTACAAAAAAAAAAAGTGAAAACAAATTTTTTCCCTTGTTTTTAAAAATGGAAAGTTTATGTCTTGAATTAAACGAATTCTCTGTTAAATTTATTTCAATTTTCTTTTTGTTATATTTTCACCCCGAAAAAAAGCAATTTTGTTGTAAACATTGAAAAATGTGAAAAATAATTTTTTTTTTATTCCTTCTTTGTTTTCGTTTTTGTACGTTTTTCACTTTATAATTTCCAACGTAAATAATTTTATTTAAAACATTCATCTAAACACGCACACATCCAACCATTATAAATATGAATTTAAGCTGTGAAAATGGTTTTTTTTCGCATATATCCTTGCAATAATAATTTCTCAAACCCCTAACCCACCTCTACAACATTATCAAATCTATATATATCCTTTTTTCCTAGGGTTAAAAAAAAGCCTATTTTACGAATCAAACAAAAACGAAATATTTTAAAGAAAAACCAGATTTTTGATTTTCGTTTCCCAAACAAACAAAACACACCAAAATTTACCCAAAAAAAAAAATTTGGTGTGTAAGGACCACCCGAGGACATTTTCTTAAAACAACCCTGAATTTTGAATTGAATAATTTTCTTTTTAGTTTTTTTTTATTTTGTTTAAATTTAAATCCACATTTTCATTATTTTCTTCTTCTTTCTTTTTCGTATCAATTTCCTTTTTTTTCCTTTCTTTTTGATGATCAAATATAATAAAAATGAAAATATTTTCTCATATAATTTTCTCTAAATATAAGTAAAAAAGAACTTTTCCAATTTTCCCCCAAACTTTTACCGCATTTTTTATGGAATGTTGACTCTACACAGAAATTTTGTAGTTGGCAAGAAACAAAAATGAAAATTTTTTACTTTAAATATAGAAAAATATTAAATTCAAAAGTTTTTCATACCTTGGAAAATTCTGTTTAGATTTTCTTTTTTTAATAATTTATGAATTTATGTTGGTTTTTTATTTAATTTTATTTAGTTTTTTTTTTTTTTGTATTTGAGTTAGGCTTTTTTTGAGGCTTTTTTTTTTGTCGGTTTTTTGAGAAATAAATAAAATGGTATTTCTTTTCTTCTTCCGTTTTTGATCGTATATCATTTTAATGAAATTAAAAAAAAAATTGTTGTTTATGACAACTATAAAGATGAAAACAAAACGAGAAATTTCTTTGGTATAGTAAATTAAAGTAAATTTTAAATGATTTTGAACTATATTCAAATTTTATTATAGGTATACCAAAGTTAGTTAATTTAATTTGGCTAAGTAGAATTTATTTGGTTAAAGTAGAATTTATTATTTTTGTTTTTGGAGCAGAGGGCAATAAAAAAAATATAATTGATATTAAAATGAAATATTTAAGCAATAATTTAAGGTATAATTCAAATTTATATTTCTAAGAATATGAAAGAATTTTAGGAAAAGGATATCTTGAATATAGCAAATTTTTAGTTGAAATTGGAGAAGTATAATTTCGTGGTTGCGATATTTATGACACGTTGCGATATTTATGACACACAATTTGGAGAATTAATAAATCATCTTCTTGGTGTATATACACTTTTGATATTAAGAGTCCTGTCATACCATGATTCTTCCGGAAAATCATTTTTATATTAAAATGAAATATTCCTGAATTCAATATTTACGATTTGGTTTCAATAGATTTGTGCATTCAGTTACACCGTTTAAAATAGTATAAGTTTCTAGGATCAATTAATCTTTTTGTATATAAAATTCATCTTTATATTGGAAAAAAATCAATTTGTATTTGTAAAAATTTTATTTATGTAGACTAATTTTGTCTACACCAATTCTATAAATTTTAATCACCGAGTATGCAGTCATTTTACACAATTATTTCATGAAATTCCTGAAATTTTCATTATAAATTTATAATTTTTAATAAGAATTTATATAGAATCCGAAAAAAAACCTGAATTACCATTTCTCCGATTGTAAGATAAACAAAAACGAAATTATGAAAATAATTAATTAGCAAATGGAAAAATTTTATCCTACATTTAAAACCATTAAATTTTAATAGTAAATTTGATACGAAAATTAAGAAAATCATTCTATAAGAACCAACCCTTAAATATATATATTTCTGTAGAGAATTTTTACGCAGCAAAAACTATAAACCTTCTTGTCTATATTTATTTAATTATATATCTAAAATAATTAATAATAATTATACTAAAAGATATCTCTACACTATTATTTATAATTAGATGTCGTGAAATGGAAAATGACAAAAACATGTGTAATACACACACGATTCCCTTTCTATCCACATATTATACTTGTACACCTGAATTTTTCATTTACAAAAAAAAAAAGGATTGTCATATATTTTTCGGTAAAGGAGTGTATATTGTTCTAATCATCATACAAAACCCCAAATTCAAACATAGATAAATTGATATAGAGAACGTGTAAAATGTCGCTCTTAATATAATTAAAGATTTTTTTACTTTCTCTAACAGAAAAACAAAATTTCCTTCGTCATTGAAACGCGAACGTTTTACATAATTAATTAAAAATTTGTATATTTAACCGTGTATTTTTTTAACATTATTACAAAATATCAAAAACAATTACAAAATTAAGGTAATTTTCAATATCACAACACAACCAAATTTTTTTTTCGATTATTTTATAAAATTGTTTATAATTGTAATTTTTTTTTATTAAAACTAATTTTAACCGCACGTCGATCAAGGTTAAACATTTTAGTTACTTTTAAAATTTAATTATATCAAAACATCATAGCATAAAAATGATTATGGAAAAGGTAAAATAAGTGAAAAAAAAACTAAATTACTTATATATATTTTTTTTTGCATTATTTATGCTCTTATTTTAAGCATGAAAATATGTAAAATAGTTATTGGTGATTTTTTTTTCTTATGCTTTGGGAAAAATAATAGCAATAAATTGTACAGAGTGATTTTTTAGTGATTTTTTTTTGCAATTATATTTTGAAAGAGCTGAAGTAACTTTAATTATTGACAAGTATAACACTTCTATTGCAGATAAAAAGCTTTATTGACAGTGGAATTTAAAGCTGGTATATACACATATAATTTCATATAATTTTGAAAGGATTATTCCAATATTTTCAGTTAGTAAATGTAGAATATTATTTATGGATTTTTCGTGAATTTAAATTGATTTTTCTATTTGAATGATGGAAAGACACTGGAAATTGGCATATACTTTCTAAGCTAGAAATTTTTAGCGTAATAAACTCTTAGAAGCTTCCAATTCGATTTATTTTGATGAATCTTTTGAACACTGATTGTTCCTATTCACATTTTTTTTTGTAAATTACTTTAGCTTACAACTGTAAAATAGTGATAATAGTGAAAAAACTGAGTAATGAGTGCAATATTCTTTACACAATTTACTATTATGATTCTAATAATTTGAAGGATAAAAAATTGAGGATCTTAATATATTTTTTAAATTTTATAGAAAAATACAAATAATTTTAGCAAAATAGTCGAAACATTTAGAATTCTACAATAGTCGAACTATCAATTTACAACTAAATTTCTAATATACGTTTCATTTGAATATCCCTGTATACACAATACCAAACATACTCATATACATAACGTCATAATGGAACGATTAATTTGCATTTTTTTGTCTCTCTCCACATTTAATAAATCTGAAATATTTCAATGTTCTATTATTTACCCACCTACACGCTAACTTACCAACTTAAAAATATCTTAACAATGTTTACACTTTTAATATGATTTTTTTTTTTTTGTAGGAAATATAATTTTGCAAAACGAAGAAATATACTAAAAAATATTATAAATTACAAAAAAAAAATTAAATTAAATTAAAATTTATTTATATTTCTGTTAAGGAACGATGACAGAAATATTTATAAAACCATTTATAAAAGTTTTACAAAAATAAAATAAGAATCATAAAAATTAAATTATAGAATTTATTATAAATTAATGTTGTGATTTTCTATAATAAAAGAAAATTAATATATATTTAATTTATGTTATTGTAATATGTTATCAAATTTAATTTTATTATTTGTGGTTTCTATGGTTTTTATTCGTAAATTTAATTATTCCCAATATTTTTTATGAGAAACATAAATATTTTTATGTTAATGTGATCGATAGCAGTGTGGCTTTATTCAAATTTTATGCTACAATGATTGTGGAATGAGGAAAAAGATTTTTTTATATTATTTTTAGATTAATATAACAAATAAATAATAATTTTGATTTAGGTATTTTGAATATCTTGTGGATAACCTTCAAAATTTTCAATAAGGATTTCCATTTAAATTAAAAATATATATATGTAAAATTTTTGTTGCTCAAAGTTTTGTGTCCATTTCAAATGGTCCAACCTAAAATTGTAATTATGGAAAATTTAATTTTCTTTATTGCTGATGCAACATTTTTGAAATTTTACGAATTTCATCAAAATATATTTCAAATATAACTTATAATTAAAATTCAATGTGAATATTTTGTGTAAATCATTTCTCCGTTTTTATTTATATTACCTAGTTTTAGATTGTATAAATTTTGGTGAAAAATAAATCAAATAAAATTGTTCCACAAATTAACCATGTCATCCGATCGTGCAAAAGAAATTTTCAGTTATATGTTGTTTTGAATATATTTATTTTCAAATTAAATTACAATTCACTCTTTCAAATATAAATCAAATTTTTTAATTAGTTTTAAGCAGATTAAAAATCTTGTTACGTACAAAACACAAAATCCAAAAATTTCGTTGTCTTTCAATCAAAATTTACAAGCTTGATAAGTTAATCCCAAAATTGAATTTACTTAATTTACAAACAAAAGCTATTTTTTTCTTAGTGATTTTAAAAAAAAATTACAAGTCATATTTATGTCCACAACTTGTCAAATTTAAAGAGTTACATAAATTAGCGCTAAAGGTAACCTTCATATACTTTCACATCTAATATTTTAATTTACAAAATTTTCAACCAGCTCGTTGTAAATTTTCATTTAAAATGGAAAAATTTATAATACCTACTTTAAAATATACAATAAATTTCCCATGATTTTAGGTTTCACTTAAACAAAAAACTAAAATAGAAAAAATAGTAGCAATTATAGGAAAAAGCAAGCAGAAAAACTAAATTTCAAGTTTTTCATTTCTTGCAGCTTAGAAAAACACCAAAAAAAGTTTTCCATCATATCAAAGTAAAAACCAATTTTTCCATCAAATCTTTTTCCTCATTTACTTTAACAAATTAAGATTTATAATTTATTAGCTTTTTTGTTTTAATGAATTCATTGCGTTTTTTTTTTTTGCTGTAAATTTTGAAAATTCTTTTCCGGTTTGTTTACTAAAGAAAATATATTTATTATTATTATTTATTGTTATGGAAAAACGCTTTTTTATTTATGAAAAGTAAAAGTGAAACACCTTAAAAAAAAATATTCAATCTTTAATCGTAATCGTTTACGAAGCCACACAAAGAATGAAGTGAATTAAATTTATAAAATTGAACGCGGAATCTAAAAGATTGTAAGTATAATAGTTAATTAAAAGAGTTATCTATAAATGGTATAACTTTATGATGGTAACAGGTTCTCCCATGCATTTAAACTATGTTTTAGTTTTTGCAAGACTGGCTTTTCTATATTAACTTTCGTTTTGTTACTTAAACTCGTTTTAAAATAACACATACAAAAATTATGATGTATTACTTTAAAAGCGACTATGTAAGATTAATGATGAAGTTTAAATGAATTTCATTTAATTATAGTAATTACTTAAAAACAAAAAAAAAGATTACTTCTTTGTGATTAATGTAATTTATGTTTTCACTAATTGACTAATAAAAATAAAATCTGACTAATTACAATTCAAAATTTTTGATAAATTCATATAAATTTTCTTGTGTATCTCTAACTATCCACAAAATAATTGAAAATTGAAAGTTCATAGTAATTTCTCTTATATACCATCGGCTCTGTTTGAACCCAAACAAGTTTTCTGTTGAACTTGAATTGATAAAAATCTTCACTATATAACTAAAAAATTATATGCAATTGAAAGAGAATCTTCTTCATTTTTTCACTTTCCATAAAAGAAAATCAAAAAAATACATAAATGAAATTATAAAATTTTATTCAACGAATTTACAAAATTACGACAAATATATATACGATTTTCATATCCTAAATTTTAACTTTCACTAAAATCTCAAAATAATATAAATTTGTTATTTAAATTTATTTCTGCAATATGACAAAATCACACATTTCCCAATTTTCCTTTTGTAAGCAGAAATTGTGTCACAAATTTAATTACACCACGTTATAAAATATAAATTAGTCAAAAATTCAATCTTAAAATGAAAGTTAATTTTTTGAAATTTTAATGAAAAATCTAAAACCATCATAAAATTTCCATTTAAAATTTTCAATTGAACATTTTCAATCATTTATTATTTAAATACCCGTATCGTAATTTACATTTATGTTTAATACCAAAGAAAAATAATATTAATATGTTAATTTTGCCAATTATCGTACTCTAATTGAATTGTCAAATTAATGGAGTTTACCTTGCATTGTAAATAAACATTTTTTTGACAATTCGTTTAAATAAAATCAATTAAATATTTATAAGAAAATTATGTTAGAAGAATCATTAAATAATTTAAATTTTCCACAACATTAACAACGTTTCATTTTAAATGATATAATTTTATTTACAAATTTTTTCGACAAAGTTTGAAACCTATTTATACAATTTTTATTTTTTAAGATGGCATACCTTGAAAATTTTCTTGAAAATTTTAACAAATTACCACAAAAGAATGAAATTTTATTTTTGGAGTGCAAATGATATTCACGTAATGCAAAAAGTTTTCTAAAAGTTAATAAAAATAAAGTTTTTTTTATTATTATCGTAAATTTTCCAAATTTTATAAAAATCACAAACAAAAATATTATTTAAAATATAAACTTTTTAATTGTCAGGCTAAAATTTAGATGAATTTGTGCATAACATTGTAAAATTTCATTTAAAAAAATAGTGAATGCCGAAGAAAAATAGTTCAATTAGTTGAACTTTTGGATTAATTTACTTATAGTTTTTTGAGGTATCATTATAATTGTGCTAAAATTGATGAGTAAATTATGATTTCACAAACTACTTTCTTAGTCCATCAATTTCTAGACCACTGCAGAAATTTACAAATATAAATTAAAGCTTCTATTTTCGTGTAATTTACATTGTAATATTAAATGATCAAATGACTGCAACTGCACATATAACCTATTCCACTGAAGAAAATTGTGGTCTGCTGGTTATAAGAAGCATTTTATATTATTCCCCAATCATGGATAATTTTTTGAGTGCTGCAATTCCTTTTTAATAATTCAAAAATCAATGCAATACTAAAAACATTCAATGAATTTCATAAGCACAAATCAATTTGAATAAAAATCTATGTAGTACATTTATTGTAATCTTAAATTCAATTCCATAATCTACTTCTAAAATTCCATACAAATTTCCATTAATTTTTAAATATATAAATTCCATATACCAAAAATCAAAAATAATTATTAGAAAATATTTTGTGAATTTACCAAACTAGCTAATTTATGGTACACATCATACTCTCCTAATTACTATACATACTTTGATTTTCCATTATTAGTTAATTTATCTTTTTTACCTCGAAAATAATCAATCTATGTATTTATTCATTCAACCGAAAATATGAACCAAAAATTTATGTATGTTTCTTTTTGTTACTATATTTATTGTTATGTAAAAATTATTTATAACAATATCGAAGCCTATCGGTGGTAACATTGTTAAATACATATTTTGTTTTAATTTTATATTGTTTAAATATTTTGTTGTGTAAAAATCTTTTACCATATTAAATGAAATTATATAAAATTTACAAAAAGGATTTCAGTTCAACAGCAAATTAGATTATACTCTCGTATATACTTTTTTTTATATAGAAAAACAATCAGCCATCAGTTCAGTATTTATTTATAATGTGGGTTTGTTCCCATAATCTTAAATAGCAAAATATTTATGATTAAATTTTCTATATTTAATTATTATTATTATTTTTCCTAAATGAGCAAAACCGTTTTGCAATCGCTTCTACTTTTAATATTTAGAAGAAAAAAAAATATTAATGCGATTATATAATGTTAAATATTTTTGTTTTTCTAAAATTAATTAACATAAATTTAAATATCTTTAAAGATTAATTACATTAATTTTTAACACTACAGTAATAAAAAAAAATTGTAATCTTTTAATTTTTACATTTCCAAACTTTGTCATTTGCTATTATAATCAAAAGCTTTATTAAATAAATATATTTTACAAACACCTATAAATTGGTATATAAATAAGCAAAGCATTTATATTATACTTTATTATGTTTTATGTCGTATTTATGCTAATTTGCAAATATTGTTATTCCCAATTAACATTTTGTTTTTTTGTTTTTGTTCAAATTGCAACAAATTTTTGTAATAAATAAACATAAAATGCAATTAGAAATTTATACAAAATTAGAATTGTGGAGTTTTTAGTATAAATAATAAATATTTAAATATGAAAATGAAAATTGTTTGTAAAATGTTTTATGTATATAAATTTAGAAAATTAGGAAAAACCGTGAAAATATTTAGGTACTTTTTTGTTTTGGTTTTTACGAACAAAAAAAGTATAAATAAAGGATAAATATTTGGTTTGTTTGTGATTAATTTTCATTTTGTGTATTATATAATTTATAGTACAGAGCGTGAATTTAATGGAAATATAAATTTGTCACTAAAAAAAATGAAAATTTGAACAGATGATCAGTAAAACTCGAAAATACAATGCAAAAAATTGAAAGTAAAATCAAAAACTTTTGATATTTATAATTGAAAATTATCATATTTTCCGTGGACCTTGGACAATTTAAATTAAATTTTATAATTTATGACAAATCAGTAACATAAACAGTCTATCACAAACCATAATTATCTCCTAAGCCATCAATTAACCAAAGTATTTACTCAATCTACTTAATTCTGGTTGCATTTTGATCTTAAAATCATCACTAAAGTCAAATTATCTAAATAAATGTATAACGCCAAATGCATAAATTGAATCTATTAATTTCTCGTTTACCACCGTAACAGACAGATGTTACAGGACAGGGAAACAGACATGTTTACAATCTATTTTATCTAAAAGTTTATGTAAAATTCTAGGTAATTCTGAAAATATTTAAATTCAACAATTTTTAAGCGTAATATTCACTTACAAAATTTAAAACAGAAGACTTTATTCCATAATTTCCATATATCCTTATTTCGTATGTGTATACAATTTGACAACAAAACCTAAAACGAAAAGTTAGAAAACATTTTATGCTTTTGTACCTGATGTGAATTTTTAACGAGGCCAAACAAAAAAAAAATTCTCAAAAATATATAATTCCATCCATACACACACACACATACACACATATACCAAAAAACATTTTTATAACTTTCAGAGATGGAGGATAAAAGTTATATAAATGTACATTAATTTACCCAGTGGACACATATGACAAAAATGAACACATAAATACATTTTTGGTATCATATAAAAAATAATGTATATACATATATCCTTGTACGAAATATTACGTTAAATACTCTATTATTTATGAATAATAATATAATCGTTAAAAGGTGTACTCTTCATTTTGTGTCCTCCTAACCATAGAAAAAAAAAATTTTTAAACACTGTGAAATTTTATTTGTGTAACTAAAAGGATAATAAATCCTTCAAAAAGAAGATACAATTTTTGTTGTATCAAAAAATAAAATTGCTACAGGGGAATTAACAATCCAGGATTATCTACTTTCTGATTACCGTTTAAAGGAATCTCATATTCCTCCTAGGTATTTGTTTTTTTCAAATATTTTTGTATTTCATAATATTTTTTTACGCATTTCTGACTTCTTAATTACCGTAAAAAATTTGATGATTTTCTTTTTTCTTTATATACTTAATAATAATTTTATTCTCCAAGGACTTGTAAGGATCAGTCACAGTAATTAATTATATAATCTTTTACATATTATACAACAAAATTTCTGGTCATTTTTGTTGGATTATTTCGAAAATAATTTTTCTTCTGATATTTAAAAATTATTTTTTTTTTAAAGATGATCCTTGAAACTGATAAGTGGGAAATCCTTTTAAAAAAATATTTTTTTTTTCTTTTGATTTAAGAATATTGTGGATAATAATAATAAATTCCATTTCCCATCAAAGACAAACTAAAGAGGATATATAAGGATAAAGATTTGTTTTTTTTTTGTAATATGCTGACGTAGATTTTTGTCCTGTTTTTAGAAATTTTTTCACATTTTTGAAATGCGGAAAATAATCTCAGAATTTTTAAACAAAAACATTCTATTATTTTCAATGTTTCTTATGTGGATAATTTTTTAATGGACTTTCATCATATTTTTTTAATGTAGTTAATTATTTTTTTTTATCTTGAGATTTAATTCAATTTTGGTGGTGGTATATATATGGCGGCATGAAAGAAAATTGAGATTAAGTATATTACTGGAAAAATTATAAATTAATTTTAAAATTAGAATATAGTTTGAGGTTGAAAATTGTGTGGAGAAGAACAACGATCTTTGAAGGATAAAACTTGATGTTGTCATAGTGAGAAATTAGGTTGACAAATTAAAGTTAAATAAATATAAATAATATTAATTTTTAGAAATACGGGGTTTTAGTGGTTAAAGAAAATCATGTAAAAAACAAATTGAATAACAATTTTTGAGCAGTTAAAAACTAATTGAAGTTGATTTTGCAAGGACGAAAAACAATATTAAAATTAAATAATAATTTTATATAATTTTAAATCTACAAAAATATCCTTTTGTACAATAACGAAATTTTCCTTTAATTTATAAAATTTACATTAGTCAATTAATTTCAAAACTGGAAAAGGAATTAATTTTAACTGAAATATTTTGACTTTTTAAAAGGATATACGAATTATGGTATTAAATTCTTCTTAAAAATTATTAAAACTTAATAAATTTTCTTCAAATAAGCAATAATTTTTTTTAATATATCATGAAGCAAAAGTAAATTTATAATTTAATTTGAATAATTTAAATTAATTAACCGACTCCAGACTATTTCAACAAAATGGTACAAATATACCTAATATTATTTTAAATTAATCCTTTTACATTTTTAATTATCATTAAATGAAGACGATAATTAAAAATTTTCTTATTTAATACCGAAAATAAATCGTAAAGATATTAAATTCAATTTAATAATATTTTTTTTTTTTCACAAAAGTTACTTAATTATTAATTATAATTGCCATCAAGGCTATCAACATTTTTATAAAAAAAATAATTCAATGTTTTCTGACGATTTCTGTGCAATAAAAATAATTAAAAAAAAAAATATGTTTGTGCAATTTTGTTATGAAAAACATTTAGAGTGCAAATAAACACTCTTTTTTTTGGCATTAATCAATTTTGTAATTTAATGGCAATTATTAAAAAAAAAATTTTGTTAAGCAGAAGTTGCACAAGAAGAAAACAGAGCATCACAAAAAAAAAACCAATTTCGAATTTAAAAACAATTTTGTAGCAATTACAAATTTATACGATTTTTTTTTTGTAGCAATAATAATTTAATTGACGACCTACAGTTTACACACAAATTCCCGCATCATAATTACAAATAAAATAATCATAAATTTTTTCATTTCGAATGAACCACAAATAAGCAAAATTCACACAAAGAACCACAAATCACTTGATTATTGTGACATCTGAATTATTATTTTCTTGTAATCGATAAATTATTTATAATACCATTTTTTTTTTTTGGTTCACCTTGCGCTGACCAACTTTTCAAATAAAAAAAAAATATTTTAACCCTGAAATTTTTTTATATGGAATTTCAAAAAAAAACAAAATTTGTTTCATGTTTAAAATGCAATTTCGTTTTTTTTCTTTCTTCTCAACAATAAAATCAAAGAAAAAATCTTTGTTATCTTTATCCAAAATATCAAAAATCAAAAACCAAAATCATTTACAAAACAAAACAAATCCCACTTATTTAAATAAACCCGTCAAAGCTTTTAAAAAAAATCTAAATTTGTGATCAAAATATGTCAATAATTTAGTTCAGAAAAAAAAAACTTTTTGTCAGATCGTGAAATTTTATAAAAGAAAATCGCCAAAATATAATTTTTTTTTTCTGTTGTTGTTAAATTTGAAATGACAGAAAATATTATAAATAAAAACGCCTCTACAATAATGACTGATGGGAATTATTTATACTGACTAAAAAATCTCAATCACCTGTAGGAGGGTGATGGCATTCAAATTAACTAAAAATGAAATTATATTATTTTTATATTTGATCGACAAAGACTTCACCACAGCAACAAAAAAAAAATAATGATAATAAATAAAGATTTAAATTTGCAAAATCTAAAGCAAAAGTTTGACGTGTAAACTTAAAAAAAAAAAGCCTAAATGACATTAAAGAAAACATAATAATGCGCCCACGATTTTAATAATTTTCAAATCTTTTTGTAATTTGTTAGACCAAACAACGGCGCTACACCCCCCACCTTTCGTTTTGTACAACATTTAAAAATCATAATAATTTTTAATTTTCTGTTACGATGCGGAATTAAAAGCTTATTTTTTTATTGAAAAGCTTATAGACTACATACGCCAAGATGGAATTCTTTACTCTATTTTTTTTTTATTGACGTGGTAATTAAAAATTATGGAGCGAAAAAATTGTAATAAAATATATTATTAAATTTTTATTGATATTATAAAATTTTACTATAATTAATTATGATTGTAACACATTTTTGAAAGCATGGAATTTTATTATTTAATTTTGCTTTTAATTTTTTAATTTTGAGATTATAAATGGGAAAAAAGGGGGTTGATTACATAATTTCTTCATTTTAAAAAATTCAGGAAGAATAGGAGAGATCCTTTTAAAGTTTTGAAGAGAAAATGTATTATTTTAGAGGGTAAGGAAGGTAAAAGGAACTTAGACATTTTGAAATTTATTTTAAAGCCTAAGATAGTAGAATTCGTGTGTAGTTAAAGGTAATAAGTAGTCTGAAGTAAATTATTAGAATCTGCTATAGTTTTAAAAGTACTTTCTGTCATTTAAAAGTAGATTATTCAAATTGAATGAATTTAGATTTAATTTATGTGCAAAATTTAACACTTCCTAGACTACAATACTTAGTATTTTCTTGCCATACTTTCTAGATGTTATTCAAATTACATTCTATTATCAAAATACTAAAATGATTTTCTAGAATTTTCTAATTATTCTAAATAATAAAAGTTTCGGTTTTGAAAAAATTGAAAAATTCCATATTATTCCCCAATTAACGATGAAAAATCACCTTCAAAGCAATTTTATATTAAATATAAATAATCCTTTCTTTAATTTTCACAAATATTGATTTTAAGGGTTAACAGAAATAATTTTATCAATAATTTATCTTAATAAATTCACAAAATAATAAATTAAATTTTTTGCAAAATTTTAACATTTATTTTAGACTAATTAAAGTAAAAGTTTTTTGTATAACAAATTTATTTATTTATATATACGATAATTTATAATATTATCCCACCCTATAAAAAACCAAAAAACCAACCATACAGCGCCTTAAATCCTTTCATTAAACCATAAATACAGAATTACAGAAAGTAAACATCATTAAAATGAAAATCTTTTACTAAATAGGAAAAGTTAAATAATGAAAAAAAAATAACAAAAAAATATTAAATTATTAAGAAAACTTTGGGTTTCAATACCTTCAAAAATAAAAAAGGATCTTAAATTCAGCTAAAAGTTTCAAATTTATATAAAAAAATTTGTATAACCTTCTAGAAAATATCCGAAATTCTCAGTAGGGAAAAGGAAAGAAATTTTTAAACTATATAGAAAAAAATTGATCTCATTTTTACTATAATTGAGAGAAAAATATCCTTTTTTTTGAACAGATATAAAATTACAGTTTCTTTAAAATTTAATATTTTATTTCTTTATAAATTTTCGGATTAAATTGGTCTTTTCACAATTTTTCAAAGAGAAATTTTTATAATTTACGAAATAAATTTGATTCTTTTTATTTCAATTTAAATTCGTCCTTTTCATAAGTTTCATCATTGTTTTTGGCAAAAGATGAATTTAAATTGTAAAATGACCAATACAAATTGCAAAGGAACAAATTTGAATTTTCAAAAAGGACAAATTTGACCTGGAAATGCTATAAAATTTATTTATTTTTCTTGTTACCATTAAAGTTTCGTTTTTATTATATCAGAAATTCAAAGAATTTTTCACTTTTGATAATTTCTTTTAAGAAAAAATACCGGAACAGGACGATAATAAAACTAAAGAAAATAGAGAAATATGTCCTTTAAAAAACCTAAACCTTTTTTCATTTTTTGATGATTTTGTTTACATATAAAATTTAATTCTATCCTATTTTTTTTTTATTATCCTTATATAATTAAAGGAAGAAGGAAAAATATAATAAAAATAGATTTTCTTAGGTTTTTTGGGGGATGAAAAAATTAACTGTACGGAAATTAAATTGTTATAAAAAAAAAATAAGGTAGAACTAAAATAAACCTGTAGTTAATTCTAGCGTAAAAAAAAACGAAACGTAAACGATATTAAGAGAGTAAAGGAATTTTTTTAAATAGTTTTATTCATTTAACACCTGCAGTGTCTCAATTACGGTCAGACTATAGTATAGTCATAGCAAATGTATATTTTTCACCACTTAAGTAAATGTTTCTGCTCACAATTTCATTGTATACCATAATTCTCTAGCATTTAGTACGAATTATTTTAACACTAATTGAGATTGAAGACACAGTTCGATAGATTCTCTTCAGAGTTAACACAAATTTCAACTATGACTACTGATGAATCAATTTTCAAATGCCTTTTTACCAATTCCAAAAACAGCTCAGTTACTGTTGCTAAACAAAAAGCTCAACTCAACTGTTGCCATTCTATCCAAACCTGAAGAAAATTGTGTAAATTGTGTAAAACCATTTATTTTTATCATCATTTTTTATTTACTATTTTACAATTTTTGAGTTTATACCAATTAATTATTGAAATTTAATACTAATATGTGTCATATTAGTTAAATGTTATGACATCATTTTGACATTATTATATTTTACAAAAATTTTTGGAATATATGTAAATAGCATAAACATATACCCAATTAAGATTTATAAAACTTTTTGACAATTTTTTGTGGTTATGAAAATTGAAATTTTCAAAAGAAACTAATTAATATTTTGTTTTTGGCTTACGAGTTTAACAAATATGAATAAGGTTTTGACAACTAATTTTACAAATTGTTTCATAGAAAATTATATTTTACCTACCCCATAGTTAAAATTTTAATAGTTTTTCATATTTTTGAGGTTATGACAATTTAAATATTATATATACATATATCAAATTTCAAAAAGAAAATTATTAGAATTAATTTTAAAGTCTAAAAAGATTATAAAATATAAATTGTTAAATGAAAATAATTTAAATGATTTGTCTCTGAATTATGTCATTAAAATTTCCTGTATATATAGAAAAGGAGAAATATTTAATAATTTATCATTTCCATAAAAGAAACAATTTTAAATTTTCATTTTATTATACAAATAAATATTTATAAGTCTTCCTTTTATTATAAAATCCTTAAAAAAATTTCCGTAAAATTTAAATTTTTCGATTTTTTTTTTAGAAATATTCAAATGAAAAT
This sequence comes from Empis stercorea, assembly GCA_949752835.1. NCBI lineage: Eukaryota > Metazoa > Arthropoda > Insecta > Diptera > Empididae > Empis > Empis stercorea. Next base: position 4,373,298 of record OX457085.1, read on the forward strand.
TATCTTTGTATATACTTTGTATTAAATTTATTAAATTTCAAATTATGAATTTAATTTAATTAAAAATTTTTAATAATTTCAAAAATATATCATGGTAACACGACCTTGTATACATTTTATATTTAAAAACTTTTATAGTTGACAGTTTGCACTTTTCGTCAATCTTCAAAACTAATTCTACAAAAATTGTTGTAGAAAAACTTTTAATTAATTAATTTTTAATGATTTTTATCTTATGTTTTTTTTTTTAAATGACAAAAATTTTGGCCAAGGACATTTTTACATAAGAATCTAAAAAAAAAAACACTTTAAAAAAATTTTCCATCAAAAAAATAATAACAACTGAAAAATTATAATAAAATTTTACTTTTAATAAAAAAAACACATCCTTTTTGATATTTGAAAAAAAAAAATAAACATTTAAATGCATTTTCCTTTAGAGAGAAACGAAAATTTTTTTTACCATAAAAGTTTATGATATAAAAAAAAAAACATAAAATTTCATATTCACAAAAGGACTTTGCAAAGTGCTCTCAACACGATGACATTGTCTACTACATTTTAAAACTGCATAAATTTAACAAAAATATCGAAATATAAAAAAAAAATTGTCTTGTCCTGTGTGTTAATTTTACCCACAACACGAAACCAAACCAGAAACAAAAAAAAAACTTTTGTGATCCTTTAAATTAAAACTACAAAAAATTTTTGCCATAAGTTTACATTAGATTATAATTTAAATCCTTTGTAATTTTAAATAAAGGACTTTCAAATATTTATAAGCTAAAATTAACTCAATGAAAAATGTTTTAGTATTCCAGTAGTCCAAAATATAATTTTATTTAGAAAAAGGATTCCATTTTTGAATTTTTCGATTCGATTGGACAAAAAAGGAAATATAGTATTTTTCCAGGACATTTTTTTTCTATACAATATACTTAATTATTATGACAAAAAAAAATACTACACAAACTGTCAATTATGTAACTGCGTTAACGAGGGTAAAGTTCAAATGTTGATGACCCTTTAAAAAAAGTTTATATCATTTTTATGTTTTTCCTAGAGTAGAAAAAAAATATATTTTATTTTTTTTTAGGTCCTTGAATATCTTCACAAAACAACAAAAAGGAAGCAAAAAAAAAAAAGAAAAATTGTCCCAGTGATGATGGGAATTTCTTGTTTTTCTGTGTTTTTTTTTTGTTGTCTCCTCACTTGTTTAAATATGTGGAGCACTAAAATTAATGTAGATGCAAAATGGAAATTGTATACTTTGTTGTCTTGTTTACATTTTGGTAGCATGCATTTTGGGTATACTAAAAAAAAACCATTTAAAAGGATATCTTTTATTTTTTGTATATAAATGGAAATGTTTATTTTCTTTTTATAGTCTTCGACGGTTCTAGAAAAATAAATAAAGTTTAATTTAAATAAAATGTTCAGCGCGGAAAAAAATATTTAAATAAACTTCAGTTTTTTTCTACTTTGGATTATAAAACTTTTATATATAACAACAAATTGCAGATGAAAATGATTTTCGTGTTTAATGGAAATTGTGATAAAAATAAGAATTGGTAAATTGGTAAAAATTTGAAAGAAAATAATTGAAATATTTCTTGTCATAATTAATAAAAGTTTTGTTAATAAAATGTCAAAAATTTCGTATAATCTTTTAATGTAAATCTTAATATTAAAATTTATTTACTTTGATGTTATAATTTTTTTTACATCGTTTTTATAGATTAAAAATTGAATAAGAAATAATTAAAGACTTAATTATTAGCTTAAATTTTATATTTATCTCCATTAATCACAATTTTCTTAATTGTAAATTAAAAAGAAGAAAATTCGTTTTAATTTTACATAAATATTATAATTAATATAATTTCCGAAATAACCAATTAATGCTTTTTGAAATTATCAAAATTTATTAACTTTAATTTTCTTCAGTTGTGGGAAAATTCGGGAAAAAGAATTCGTGAAAAAGAATGTCCTAATTGTGTATAGTAGTACAAATTTCGAGGACCACAGATTGATATCGTTTGTTGTCGTATGGTGAAAATTCTATGGGAATTTTAATAGTCATTTTCAGTTCATAATGTAAAATTTAATTACTAGATTTACCAAGTTTTATTTATACTATTTAAGGATATTTTAAATTTGACATTTTTTCAAATAGGAAAAATTAGTTTTTAATTTTTTTTGAATTATTTTTAATTAGAAATATTTTGTGCGATTTTATGTTTATATTAATTTGAAAAGTGTGTGATAAGTTGAATTTCACAAAACAATTAAATTCCGAAAATTTGAAAATAGTTTTTAAATTATTTTAGTATTTATTACAAAATGTTTTATTTAGACAAATTATTTTCTAAATCCAAATAATCTACAAGAACTTGCCATAATTTAAATTAAATGTCCTAAAAAAATTAAATTCAAATTTTGAACAAGAAATAAATATAGTAGCAAAAACTAGTAACTATATACTTAAGTATGTACTTAAAACGACTCGGAAATAAATACTTTTCTTATTATGGTGTTTAATAATTATAGTCAACAAAAATATGTCAACTGTTAGCACTTTACACAGTCTGTAAATAATTTAATTTTCAATTTCATATTATGGCATTCCATTGAGAGTTTAATAAACTCAAAAAAAAAAAACTTTATGTCTAGAAGTTTTTTTTCGTGAACTTTTAACATGTAAATAAACTCATAAAATTAATAAGCGTTCATAGTGGGTTTAAAAATTCAACTTTAATCAGGTATCATCACAAAAACCTCATTTTTTTTTTATATTCATTTCCGCAATTACATAATTCCTAAAATAGATTAAAGCTCTTTAATACTGAAACTTTTCATTAAATTATGATTAAATTAATCCCAAGAATCACACTGTCTACAGAATTATCACAAAAATAAATTATTTGACTAATAAAAAGATTGTTAAGAGTGTCTACTGAAAGATAATTTCATAAAAAAAAATTTCTGTAAAGTTTTTCCATTTCATTTTTTCTCTTCTACAAAAATGTATAGTTTTTTTCTGGTGCTTTTTGATATATTCCTGCCCTGCAATTGTTACTGAAAATAAATAGATAAAAGTTTTCATAGATTTTTCCCATTCCGCACTTTCTCTTCTACACTACAAAAAGTTGGGTAGTAAAAAAATTTTACAGAACTAAAAAAAAAATCATTTTATTCTTTGATGCTAGGACGAAAAGTTTGTTTTTTATAGAACGAAATATTATACTTAGTTGGGAAAAATTCTTTTCATTCTGTTTTTCCTGAAAAATTGTTGGAAATTACATTCTATTATTCATTTTTCCAAATAACATTAAATGCAATTTCTTATATAGAAATTGTGACTAGAAACAAAAAATATTTGTCAAAGCGACAATATTTTTATTTTTTTCATTTGGATTAAATTACATATAAAAAAAATCTAGTAGAAAAATGTATTGAAAACAAAAAAATTGATATTTCAAGGACATTAAAAGCAAACATAAAGAAAAATAAGGACGAAAAATATAATACAAAATTATATTTTTATGTATATAGACATAGAAAATATTTTATGTGGTCATCCAAATATTAAATTAGATTTTTCTTCCTTTTATTATAAATTAAATTTTCAATTTTTACAAGGACATTTTTGACATTTTATGTATAGGAAAAAAACTTCATAGATAGTGACAAATTGAAAATATGTATATTGAAAATTGATTAGCAAAAATATTATATCAGAAATTTTTGTACAGTGAAATTTTATTTAAAAAAAAGGATATTCAAATTAAAATGTAAAAGTTATATGGCTGTAGCCCTAATTAGGCAGAAGTGTGGGATATTTATTGATCCCCAAAGAGGTAAACTATATTTCTACAATAAAGTACAACAAATTTCTCGATAATATTTCGTACCACTTCAATTTTTCTTAAACTAATCCAATCCACAGAATGAAAACAAAACTGTTCAATCAGTAATGGACCCCTAATAACGTTTTTTTACTGATTATCATAATCAAAATATAATTATAAGAAATATAATTTATTTTAACTCAATTTTCTTTTATTTATTAAGGACAAATAATCCCTTTTAAATAACTCCAAAAAACACACAATACTATAAATTCCAATTTAATGAAGAAATTATTCTTAAATTATCCTGAAATTATCTTGAATATAATTCTCTTTTTTTACTAACCAAAACCATTAAAACTAACAAACCTTGGTAAATGATGAAGTTACACATGAGTAAATCAACTTTCAAGTAAAATTTCATCGAAAAAGTACCATGAAACGTGATATTAGAAATCCATAAAAATAAAATAAAATAAAAAAAGGATAAAATAAATTCTTAAAAATATCTTCTTCTTTTTTTTTCATAAATTTTTAAACTTTAAATCACGTTCCACATTTTTCCTATATCGTAAGCTTTTTCCTTTATTGCTGGGTGAAACAAGAAAAAAAAATTCTTCAAAACTTTTTTTCCTTTATATAACACTGAAATTACACATCCTTGTACTTGAATATATAATTTCTCTCCTTTTTTTGACATAACGAGTTTGAAGTCAAGAAACCATCAAACAAACAAAAAATTATATAAGGAAAATTTTATTTTTATTAATGTTTGAAAAGTTTCAAATTTCTGCCTTATTGGATGGTAAAAATCTTTCTTTTGGAAAAATAAATTGTATACAAAAATAGAAAAATTTCTCTAGGTAAGAAAGGAAAAAAAAAGTTTCCTTTTAGATTTAGATTATTTATAATTAATGTTATTAATATTTATGGAATATTTTACCAAAAAAGTATCTAACTTATTACATTTTATTATAAATAGTTCCTAGTTGTGGGGAGGGGGGAATTTTACGGAGTTTGATTATGACAGAAAAAAAGGATATTTTCGTTGCACATATTTTTTTTTTAAGTTACTTGAAAATTTAATGAAGAAATTTGATAATTTTTGGTAAATAGTTTATAATTAGATAATTAAGTCTATTTTGGGTACAAGATTATTTGGTAAATTAATGAGATTTGTTTTTTTCTTCAATTTAAAATATGATAATTTATGTAGGCAAGTAAAATATCAAAAAATTTCATGCAGTAGATATGAATTTGTTAATCTTTCGATTACGTCCACCCAACATTCAGCCATAAAGATATTTTAACTGAAAATGTCTTCTATATTTTCTAAATTATTTAAATTCACAAATCGATGTATATAAATTATCCTTATCCTTTTTGATATTAAACTGTCAAGAGAATTACAAAATAAAATGAATACTATGCGAATGCGAAGCAACAACTTACATTAACCAATAACTTAACCAAATTTTTTTTTATTACAACTTAAGAAAAATTTCATATTGATTATTTTACATTTAAATTATTTAAAATGTCCTTAAGAGTATAATAAAAGGAAAAAAAAAATATCATTAAAAATGCAATTTTATGTTTAATTTTAAACTTCCATTCAATTATGTCTCTATGAATTTTTCATAATATTACCAGAAAATATAAAAAATTTCCATAATAAACTTTACATTATCACATAAATTTTTTGTGTGTGTGTGTGAATAATCTTTACATAATTTCAGTCGCATAAGTTTGGCATATAAATTTCCCTCTCTTTTTCTTATGACTCCATTAAAATTTGAAACATTTTTCTTCTTTTTTTGCTTTGCTTTTCCAAAAATGAAAACTGTTTTAAATAATTTACGGAAATAAGAAAATTTTATATAAAAACTTTGTGGTTCCATAAAACCTTTTTTCCTTCACCCCACAAAAAAAAATTGAAAAAAAAAATATAATTTCTTTTACACAAATAAAAGTGAAATTATTACTTTTTGAAAAAAAAAAATTCTTCCCTTTTTCATGTAAAAATTTTAAAGTCTTTGTCAAGGTAATTTTTTTTTCTTCATCCTGGCAACCATTTTCAATTTTTTTTTTTGAGAATCACTTAAATAAAAAACTGAAAAATATTTAACATATTCATTGGATATAAAAATCAGCGAAGCATATCACTTATATACATTTCTGAGCACTGAGCATTAAAGTCAAAAATTTAATCATTAATTTTTAGATTTTTTTTTTTTTGCTATACATTAACCAAGAAAAAATGAACTTAAAATTGTGGAAAAGAACTTAAAATGGAAAATGGTCAAAAAAAAATATCTGAAAAAAATTAAATATTTTTCCTGTTAGAAAATTTTTTATATTGTTGTAACCATGAAAAATGATTAACGAAAACTTTTTTCTGGTGTCGTTAAGTGTCCATTTATGCCGGAAAAAAAAACCATTTTTAAATAGCATTGAGAAAAAAAAGAAATTTAATAACTTTTTCTTATTCAACACTATCATTAAAAATTTTCTCGTACTTCCATTTTTCCAGAATTTTCTTTTACAATAATAATAATAATAAAAGAAACCAATCTTAAGTGAAGAAGTTTCCTTTTTTTTCTTTGCGTTTTGATGAATTTTTAAAAGGAACATTTTTCGAACAAGGACGTCTACAAAGTCAAGAAATTTTACATAATAATTTCTTCTTTTTTTTTTTGGTTGTTTAGAATATTTTATGACGGAAAACATTCTTTTTTTTTTTAGCTAGAAAACAACTTTTTTATGCAGGAAAATATTAAATAAAAAAAAAATATTTAAGGGAAATAAATTTTCAATTTTTTTTTTCCTTTATAGATAAATTTTTATGATATATATATAAAATGGGAAAAGGATATTTTTAAGGTGTTCTTTAAAGTACATAAAAATTATATAATGGTAAATAAATATTTTTCTTATTATAAAACGTGGGTAAACTGTTGGCCATATGAGGCCAACAAACTATAAATTTCATGTTCAAGTAGGAATTATAGTAAATTTATTAGAAAATATTCTTGTAATTCATCACAATTTGGTGAAAATTATACGGAAATATTTTCAATTTTCAAATTTTCATTTTTCCAATCTTAAATTTCGTTAAAATAAATTTTGTAAATTTTGAAAGGATCATATAAAAATTTCACTGGAAAATTTAGAATCCATAAAAGTTGAGAAAATTTGTTAACATTGTCTGTAGTGATAGAGTTTTCATTTAGACGAGTAGGAATTAATTTTAATAAATAGTTTAATAAATATTTTAAAGGACGATAAAAAGAATGAACAAATTTCACGAGCAAATATAAAGTAAAATTACTTCTAGTAATTAAAATTTCCTGCTAGGTTGAAACCCTTCATTAAGCTCAACATTATATACTTAATACTAATTCCTCAATTCAACAAATACATAGTTTAAGAAAAGGAAGCTAATTGGTCCACTTATACTGCTACAATCATTTACCACCCTTCAAAATTCCAAAAGATTTAAATTTTTAAAGTAATAAAAAAATTAAGAAAAATATTTCTGGTGATTGATAAAATAGAAGAAAATTATGTATGAAAATCCTTATATTATATTAAATCAGGAAAATTTATTGAAAAATATTTCAGGTTAGTCAAAAAAAACAACAAATTTTCAGTCCATTTAAATTTCATTTTTCCTAAGAAAAAGGAAAATGAGGAAAAATAAATATACAAAAAAAAAATTTGTAGAAAAATAAATAAATATGAATTTTTCTTTGTCAAAAGTTTTGAAAATTTCCTTCTATTTTTTTACAAATATATAAAAGTTTTGAATATATTTTCTTGTTACGTTTTACCCTTTTTTTTGCAGACCTTAATATATATTATTATTGAAATCCTTGTTAAACATATCATTATTTAAATGTTATGCTTGGGTTGCTTTTAGTCAATTACCCTTTGAAGCAATTTAGTTTTTTTGCTCCTAAATTGATATGCAAAAATAATAAAATAGAATTTTTAACATAAGAAAATTTCTTTATTTTTTTTTCTTCTCTTCCTTTAATATCCTTATACCAATAAAAATAATTACAGGATTGTTTATTTATACAGAAGAAATTCCGTTTTTTTGTAATAATTTAAAGAAAATATTTTCTTTTTTTGTAAAATTTTTATGGAAAATTTAAATTATTAAGTAATGAAATTTATTTAAGGAAATTTAATTATGTCTACAGATTATAAAATTATTTTGTACAGGTTTGTATTAAGAGAAATTCAATGAGTTTTTAGATAGATATGTGCTCGGGAATTACTTCTTGTCTTAACTAGAGATATAATAATATTTAGTTTGTTACCAGACCGCAATCTTGATTTAAGTTTGTTTGGCTTCAAATATATTTAATTTAACAAATTTTTAGCCTAATTTTAGGTCCCTGGATTGTTGGTGACCCTATAATTGTCTCTCAACTAAACTCAGAAAACTTAATATATTTACCTGTATCACATAAAATTCTGACCGGCACCTAACAAGTTCCATCCACATTAACAATTTTCCTAAGTAGCTGGCCAGAAAATTTGAGATTAAAACTTTTCATTTAAAATTTTTCAATTAAATTTTTAATCTCTTCTTATATTTTCTTCAATATTAAATCTTTCATTTTACAGAAATTTTCATAATTTCATAATTTAAAAACATAATTTCAATATTTCAAAAATAAATTTTATATCCTTATATAAAATATTCTACAATTTTTTGTTGTTTTTTACTTCTTATAATTTCCTTCCTGTCTGCAAAATATTTTTCAAACTTTAACGCGTAAAATTAATTACTCATTTTTCTCGTAATTTTTCGTAAATAATTTCAGGATATAAATTAAATTTTATATATTCACCTTCAACTAACTATTATAAACTCTAAATTATTTCTAATTAAAAATTTGCCCAGGAAAAAGATGGAAAATGAAAAAGAAAATAAAAATATTTAATCAAAAAAAAGTTTCAGTTATTTTTGTTGTGTGCATTAAAATTTTCATGAAACAAAAGCGAAATGGAAATTTTTTTGTATACCACACACACACAGGAATGATGATAAAAAAGTTTTAAATAAAAATAGTGAAAGATCTAGACCGGAAAATTCTTTAGCTGTATATTTTCTATATATGGACTTTTCCGGATATTAATATAAATTTTCATGTCTACGTGCAACGAAATGCAAAGAATTTTACATGGTGCCAAACTGTTTCCTCTTCTCATTGGTCGAATAAACGCGGATTGTGGGCCCCAAACTTATATTTATTTTCCCTGACATTCTATTGAAATTTTCCAATATTTATATTGCTGGAAAATCTAGTTCCATTATTGAAATTTTTAGTCCATTTGCGTTTTATGTTTTGGTACATAATGTTATTTGTTCTTTAATTTTCGGGTAATATAAGTATTTTTACAAATCCTAATTTATAGACTAATTAATAGACTAATTAACAATTCAATTGTATCCTTTTTAGAATTAAATTCCTCCTTTTCCAAAAGAGGCAAATTTTCAGTCTAAATAAAACCAATTTGATCTAAAAAAAAACTATACAAATCCTTCCAACCAATTCTGATATTTTCTGGTTCACAGAGTATATAAAATATTATATATCCTTTTAAACAAACAAAGAATCCTTGTAATAAAGTCTATTGTATAAAATTCTGATTTATGATTTTCTTGTTTTTTTTTAGTAATATTGGAAAATTTGTAACAATTGTAATTTTTTTTTTGTTGATATTTTTACTCTCGTTTGTTCGCTACCAAAAAATGCTAATAAAATTCTAATATACACAAAAATTTAATCCAAAAATCTATACAGGACTTAAATTTGAGTATTTTCAATTTTTTTTGTTAGGAAAATGATTAACTTTTTCCCACAAACACACACACACAAAATTTGTTCTATTCCCAATGGAAAATATTAACAAACCAAAAAATAGGAAAATAAGAAATAAAAAAAAAGATATCCTTATTTTTAGTTAAATCTTCAGTTTCAACAGAAAATATAAATACTACTAGAAAAAAATATTATTAGAATTTTCCTTATTTATTTTCTTTTTTTACTTATTTCCCAAGAAAAAATAAAAATGAAGGCTTATATTTGCCGTAGTGGATATTAAATTGATCCGTATTTTTTTTTTTGTACAAGTAAAACAAACTTTCTTTCTGTTCTGTTCGCGTTTTTCACTAATGAGCCAGAAAATTAAATACTGGTATACAATAATAAAATTTTCAGAAAATGCAAAAATAAATGAAAAAATAAAATAATTTTTTGCACATTTTAAAAATGTTAAATATTTTCATAGGAAAATAAAAGTTTCCAATTCATTAAATCTAAATAAGCGTAAATATACGTTTAATTAATATTAATTCAGTTTACCAACACAAAAAACAAATTATATCGACTATAATATTTATCGGAAAATATAAAATAATGAAAATTATAGACTTGGAAAATTTTGTTCCTTTTTGGAAATTATAAACATTAATTTTGTTGGACATATGGTGGAAAATTTAAAATTTAATCCTTGTAACACCATAAAGACTGTAAAAAAAAAACAATATTGAATGATTTTTTTTAATGCCACAAAAATATGAAAATTTTATTGAGTTTTTTTTTTATTAATAAATATTGACATTTTATTGTCAAAAATATGGTTTTTTTTTTTGTTATTATGTTTTCCAAAAGGGAATTTATCCAAATAATAACAAAACAGACACAAATCAATCAATTTCTGTTTTTTTTTTGTCTGTTTTGTAATTCGTAAATTGTGTACAAAAAAAAACACAATTTTAATATCATTTTTGTTTATGTACAGATGCGAAAGATCCTTTTTTTTTTTAAATGTTACAATAATTTTGAATATTCAATTTTTTTTTTGGGAGAGAGGTGAGATATAGATTTTAGGATATGAAAGTATGAAAAATTATTAATTTCATATTAAAAAAATTAAAGAGTGTAAGGTTTCATGTACAGTTTTTCAATAACTATGACAATAAATAATATATAATTCAGAAATTATGAATATTCATTATAAAAATTATTATTATTTTTATATTTATCTCACCAATTATTAATTTTAAATATTTAATTATATAAATTTATAATTATCGATAAAAATATGATTAATAAGCTTACTACCCATTCATGGGCTACTACACCACTCACAGTCTGTCCGCTCTACAATTTTGAAATTCACCAAAACTGAGCCATACGATTCCTATTGGACAAGGTTACTCCTTAATATTTAGTGTGGACAGTAGGTCCACAACTCTCAGACCTTTTAAATGGCATTAATATTTCCCATTCCACTCATTGTACTGTTAAACAGATGCATTTAACATTTTAAAATACTATTTCTTTCAAACTTTAATTTCGTATATGGAACATAAAAATCAGACAAAGATTTCTATACTTTTAACCAGCATGAAAAACGAGTCCTTGTGAAAATAAAAACAAAATTTATTCTAGGTTTTTTTGCTATAATTTGAGTAAATTTCAAGATTTTTCAATTTTGTTTGGATAGTTTTGTTATAATTAAAATTTCGCATCCATAAATACCAAATTTGTCTATATTAAATACGACCAGCATTAAACATGCATCAATTTATTCAATTTATAATTTTATACTTCAAATTTGTATTCATTGTAAATTTGATCATTAAATTACAAGAAATTTTCAATTGAAATTACAAACTGTCAGATCAATAATATTTATCCCACAAAAAATATATTTACTTATGTATGTGTTAAACGTTCTCCCCAAAATAAATCCCATATCGTCGGATCAATAAATTATTTATTTTTTATATACCAAAAAAGGAAAAAAATTAAATTAATGTTTTAAAAAACCTGCCAATTACAATTTTTTTCCATTATTTCTTTATTATTTTTTTCTTTCATTATTAAATGTTCAACCAAAAAATCACGCTAAAATGACTTAAAGGTACATTAAGCAAATGTTGTACGTATACCAAAACAACCAGAGAGACATTATTAAATAAACCTATGAAAATAAACGACAATTTACGTTAAAATGGATAAAAGCTTTTAATCAAAAAAAAAAAAGGAAAAAGGAAAACAACGACAGAAACAAAACGAAAAAAAATATATGTACAAATTTTTTTTTACGTATGTTTTTACATAGGAAATTTGCTCTATTAGCCAATATTATTATTATTTTTTTCTGGAATATATTTTATTTCCCTAAGATTTTTGTCATTTACAATTTTGACACTGGTTTCAATGTTGTGTCCTTAATTTTACTCCAATTTTTTTATTTTCTTCTTCTTCTACGTTCTATGTTCAATATTTTTTTGTTGTTGTTGTGTTCCTTCTTTAATTTACGCACCACAAAATCTAAAACAAATAAAAAACATACAAATTTTTTTCTTCCAGACATGAAAAAAAATATATAAATAATATAGAATCATTTATCCAAGGACTTCACTTAAAACAAAAAAAAACAAATGGGAAATGGGAAAAAAGGACTATCAAAAAATATCGAAGAAAAAAAAGAAATTTCCTTGTATATATAATTCAGTATTGATATACTATGTGATCAATATTAATTTTGATTGTAATTCCATTGAAAATAGAATTTGCAGAGAGTGAAAAAAAAATAAAGGAAAATATAATTTTTATTCAATTTTCTTTTTCGATTTTTTTTTTTTCCTTTTTACTTTGTGTGCGTATTATAGTATTTTTAGTATTAAATTTGATTATCATTACCTAAATTAATATCCTTTGAGAGTATATTTTTTTTTTTTCGTTTGTAATTTTCTTGTTCTGTCAATCATTGACGAGAAAATAAAAAGAAATCAATTTTATTTTAATAACAAAAAAAAAATGAAATTCTTATTTGTTTAAGTAAATTTTACATTTTTCTTCCTGGAAAATTTGTATTATAACATTGAAAATTGTGGTTAAGATAAATGTAATTTTTTAAGTAGGACAGAAAATATATATAAATAATTTATGAATATTCATGTTACATTTATGAAAAGGACTTCTAAATATTTTGAAGTATTTGCCAATCAATATTTGCTTTTCAAGACATAATGGTTAGCATGATCAGCCAAAATAACGTTAATCTTAATACTTGTTCTGTTAAATTAATGCAATTTACATTCCTTCAACAGATTTTTAAAATTATTTTAACAGACTGTTCGATGTGTGTTGAATATTTCGGAAAAACTCATTTAAAGTAGAATTGTTTTTCTATTTTTTAAAGGTTCTTCGCTGATCTTCAGATTTGGTTCACTGAGTCAGTGGAATCAACCTAAAAACAGTGTTACATAAAATAATTTTAGTAAAGCTTAAACGACTCAACCAAATCTTCCTGAAATTTTCTTTTATCAAAAAAACTTGAAAACTTTTTAAAAACATTTTCCCTTAAAACGTAAAATCTTTGCTACGTTTCAATTTGTCAGTCAAAACTTTTCACTTTTATTTAAGTCTTATTAATTTCAGGCAAAAAAAGCGGCAAGGATATTTTCCAAAAAAAAAAGAACTAATAATTTGTTATCTTCCATCACATTTTCCATTAAAAATCCATTCTATTTTATTTTATTTATTTTTTTTTGCCTAATAATTTTAAGTTAAGAGATCACGATAAACACGCAACAATCACAAACACAGCAGAAAAACATTTTGTATAATCAACACAAAATTTTCAAAAATTTTCTAATGAATTAAAATCATTTTCTCAGCATAATTTACGTATCTTCAATTTACTATATATAACACAGAGAAAAGGATATTACAAATAATCATGAAAATCTTTCATATATCAATTTATAATATGAATTGCTACTTTGCTGTAATAAGTAAAATGCCAGTTTTCGTGTTTCGGAAAGAATTCGAGATTATTTAACTTTGTTAAACACAAAAAAAAAAGAAATAATTTAACTTTTCGTATAAGATTATTTTTAATCCTTTTTTTAATGCTTACACATAAATAGTAAAAATTTTGTTTAATGTTTTTCATATGATATCACACAACGATAAATAATAATAATCAAAAAAAAAATCTTACAAACAACAGAAAAAGGATTTAAGTATAAAAGTTTTTCTATTATCCTTTTATTATTAATAAGAAATTATTTGTAAATTATTTTATATATTTTTTGGTATATACAAATTTGTTTTATGATAATTTTTTTCGTACGTTTTTTTAAATTATAATTTCGAAATAAAGGAGTGAAATTATTTGATAAATGGATTTATTTATTTAGTAGAATTTTTCATAGTGAAAATTGTATAAATGAATATTATTTTTGTGTTAAAAGTTTTCGAGGCATATTCAATTGTAATATAAGTAAATATGATTTTGAATAGAATGAAATATATTATATTAAATTATGATTTATTTATTTTTTGTAAAACCTCAAAAAACCAAATAGAATTTCATTTTAAATTTTAATTTCAATTAAATTTATTAATTCAATATTTGCAGGCAATTTGCAAACAAAAGCACAGTCGAACTTATTGAACAAAAGTTTTTCAATTTATGATCATTTTACTTGGCGTTTTTCAACAGTGCAGATTTTTGACTAAATATTTTCCAATTTTTTTTTTGCTTTGCTAACAATTTTAATAAAAAATTTCAAAATTATATTCGAAAATCATTTATATATTTTAATTTGTATTATATTTCCCAGCTATTAAATTGTAAGTTTTCTGTCACATTAACAAGTTTTAGTTTAGTTTCTCCTAAAGATCAAAGTTTTTATACAAATTATTCTGTAACAGTGCTACTCTGCGAACAAAATGTGAAATATTTTTATATAACTTTCGTAAAAGTTAATCTTTACTAAATTACTTGACAAATATTTAGGAATAAATCTAAACCCCAAAATGGCAGTTCTCATTCTTGAATATCATTATTTTCAAACAAATTCTTCAAATTTTATATAGAAATTTTCTATATTAATTAGTTAATTTAATAAATGTATGACACTTTGACAGAAAGTCACAAAATTGTTAGCATTTTTCTGTACAAAATTTAATAATAAATCAAAATTAATTATAAAGTGCACCAAACTTTTTATGTAGGAAAACCACAATGTAGTAAAATCATATAATAAATATTATTTTTAACAAAAAAATTCAGGTAATATAAAATTTATAATTTAATAATTAAAAACTTTATGGAAAACATAATAGAATGTCATAAATTATGTACACATAAAAATTTATTGTATACCATTTTGTATTAAATAATTGTTTTATAGAAAAATGCACATTTACATCTCAAAAATTACTAAATAAATTATTTATAAATTCAATAAATTTTAGTATTGTTAATAAAACGAGTTAAAAATATTGGTAAAAATGATTAAATCAATTGGAAATATTTCTGATACTTTTCAAAGCAAGCAACAGGATGAAAGTCAAATAGAAAATATTTTTTTATTATCTATCTTTTCCGAAATAAAATGTATTCTTTGCCAAATCAAATTCGTCTTTTAAATCATCTTCTAGGATTCAAAGAATAATTGAACAAAATTCTCACATAATTTTCCAAACCATAATTTTTCTACCTTTGTGCATAATTTAATATTCTCATATAATGTTCAAGCTTTTAAAATTTATAATTAACTTCATAAACACTTCAAAATTTATTCATAATTTTCACCAATATAAAATTGATGATATTAAATTTCCCTTTAAAATCCAACAACCCTGAAACTTTTTTAACTCTAAAATATTGATTAATGCGACAAGGTCAGCTTAATTAAATTAAAAATTTCACTAAAGTTTCTTACCACCTTTTATACTCTCTCTAATATACCAAACTTAAAGTGCATTTGCATAAAAAAACTAAATTTTGTTATCACCATTTTAAAGCAACTTTATTCCCAAAATTAAATTAAATTTTTAGCTTTTTATTTATTTAAGTTGATGCCGCCCCGCCACATGATATAATTAAATTTTATGCAAAAATATTCAACGAAGCGTGCGTAAAAGCTTTGAATAATTTTTTTTAGGTAAAATTTTGTTGGCGTGTGGGGGTTTCTTTTGTCGTAAAAAAAATATTCATTAAACATTTTTTAATTGTTATTTTTAAGGTTTTTTAGCCCAAAATTTTTTTTTGTGTACCAATTTTATTTTTTTTTGTAAATTACACTGAAAAGGACTTACGAGAAGATCATAAATGGTTATTTTTAATGGGTCGTTGTCAT
The DNA here is from genome assembly GCA_949752835.1 of Empis stercorea. Classification (NCBI taxonomy): domain Eukaryota; kingdom Metazoa; phylum Arthropoda; class Insecta; order Diptera; family Empididae; genus Empis; species Empis stercorea. Next base: position 4,389,339 of record OX457085.1, read on the forward strand.
TTAGGATAATTGAATTTGTTTTAAAGACAATGTGGATTTTATACGTAAAATTATTAACCAAATTTTAATTGAAATCCTTTTTTTTTTTTTTTGCTTTTTGTAAATGCAAGTCAACATGTTTTAGTCTCATATAAAATTCTATTGTTTGATATAAAAGTGGATTTTTATAAGAAAATTTAATTTTCCACTAAATCTCATAAGGATAATTACAGGAGAAAAAAAACGTAAAATGAAAGAGTAAAAAGGATTAATTTATATAAATTACAATTTTAGGTTTCCATTTTTACATAATTCATGGTTTGAATAAAAAAATTTTATTGCAGTATATTTTAGATGGTAATATTTATTGCATACTTTTGAGTGGGATTTTTTTATTGCATACTTTTGGGTGGTATTATTTAATTAAAAAGAAGTAATTATAGGTTTGGAAAAAAAACCAACAGATTTTTTTTTAAATTTAATTACAAATTTGGAAATGGTCTTCAATATATTTTAATTTGTATTTAGTCCATGAACAAGTTCATCAAAATTTGATATTTACATTTTAATTATAAAACTTTTATGATACTTTTTTACCTTCAAATTTAACTTAATTTGGGAATTTTATTATTGATCAATTCAAATAATCAATAAATTTTTTTTTTAAAACAAAATTTGTTTGTCCAACAAAAATTATTTGTCAGTTGAAAACACATCATCCAAAATATATGAATGTTTAATTTCACAACTAAATGAAAAAAATCATTTCAACTAATCAAGTTTCCTTTTTAAGCAATATTCCAAATTTGGTACTTTTTAAAGACTTGGACCACATTTTTAATGTTTTTTTTTTTTTTAATTTTAAAATAAAAATTCCAACAATGAGGTTAAAAATTTTAAAATCCACGGGTTTTTAAAAGGTGACGAAAATTATTTTTTTTTATAAAATTAAACAACTCAAAATGTAAAATAATTTTATTTAAAAAAAGAAAAATTGGGTGTATTTGAGTCTTCAATTAGTTGTGATGCAATCAATATTGATTTGGAATTAATTAAATCCATTAAATAACTAAAAAATAAAATTTATAGTTGAATTAAGTAATGCAAGGCAAAATTAGTTACATAGTCAATTAAACGACGATTGCGGTTCATATTTTAAATTATATTGCAAACGTCAAATTCTCAATGATTTTAACATTAACTTTAGAAAAATTTCAATTAGTAATACAATTTTCTACAAATTCCTTGCTGAATTTTTCAATTTTACCCAAGAGTTTTATATTATTGAAATATTTCTTCTCTCACTTACATCTTTGTGGGCATCTCTTGTTTGAATTCCATTTAAAAAAATCATTATTGGTCAAATAAACCAAAACTGCAATGTAACCAAAGTCAAACAAGTTTCGACTATCATAAAAATATAATCAATTTATGGTATTTTTTTTTTTATGCAATTTACCTTTTAAGGTAATTACATATATCTATTTTGTGGCATTTTAATTCCATGTGCAAAGATGAAAAATGGAAAATAACAAATTCAATTTTCCCATTTAAAAAAAAATTGCATAAATTTTAAATTAATTTTTACTCTTTCGAAAAATAAAAATTAAAAGACAAATACCAACTTTACCAGAAATAATTAATTTAATTATAAGCGAGTTAATTATAAGCTTTAAAAGTTTCTTGCATTCTCATTTGTTATGAAGCCAATTAACTAGTTTTTTAGTAAATAGTATTTTTTTTCTATTTACACAAAAGTTTTATCGCAAAATAAATAAAATATGTTTGAGTAATAAAAACTTTTGAAAATTATTCTACCACGAAAATTGAAGAGTATACCAATTAAAAAATGTTAGTTGTATCCTTTTATTGCATAAATGGAATAAATATAAAAATTATATACATACATAAACTTATTAGCTTAAAAGTAAATAAAATTTATTGCATATATGTTTAAAAATATAAATTGGCACATAATTTCCTTATAATATTTTTTACAAATTTCCTGCCATGCCACACAATATCCTGTGAAATATATGAATGAAAATTTTTTTTAACCAAAATTAAAATTCATGGGAAGGATGCAATCTTGTTAAATTGTAATTATTACGAAAATTTTACTAATCACAAAATTTTGAAAGTTTAAATTCTGAATTATATAATTACAAAAAATTTCGTCTTTCTATAAATTTTAATATGTAAAAATTGTAAAATTTTGTAAAAGATATTAAAAAAAATTATAAAATTTGACAAATTAACAAACCCTTTTCAATTTTTCGTACATTAGAATAAATATTTCTATCCAATTTAATTTTAAATTAAAAATTTTTAAATTGACTAATAGGAATCTTTTTTTTTCTATTTTTTCAATTAAAAGGCAATAAAATAAATTTTCTCTAATTATTTTCTATATTGAAAAGGACGAAAAAAATTCAATTGACAATTTAATTGTTCTCTACTCTCAATATTTAAATTATTTTTTTTTTGTAAAAAAAAGGACAATAGTCCTTCTTTTTTGGTAGAATAATGGCAGAAACATTATTGAACTTTCCAATTTCATCAAATCAATTTGATTAATTTCCTTGAATTGGTCTTTTTTTCGATTCTACACCAACCAAAAAAAAATTTTATTTCATAGAATTTTGTGGAAATAAATTTAATTATTTTAATGGTTCATTTTTTTTTTTTTTGATATAATAATAATTCATTTAAGTTCTGGTCCAATAGTTTTAATATCAATTCTAGAAACTCAAAAAAACAAAAAATTTAAGCATAATCTGATATAACAATTTATTGGTTTTCTTCGAAAAAAAATTATTTTATGTAAAAAATAAAATTTTATAAATAAGTATATCAAAGAATATTTATTTTTAGCTTAATTTATAAATGTTATTTAGTATTTTCATCTGAAATGAGGTCAAGTTTTTGTATTAAATTAATTACAAAAAATTCAAATTCATTGGAAAAAGTTTAAATTATAAAATCTGTTAAATTTATATTGAAGTGTTTGAAAGTACCTAAAGATTTCAATTTACATTTAACAGATTTATTTTAAAGTCTGTCTGTTACTTAAATTTTAGCTTCAAATATCTCAAAATTTTACTCAAAACAAAAAATTTATCGTTATGGTAATTTAAAATAAAATGAATTTTATTTCATTTTTTGTATTTTATATACTTCCAAACTATACTCATAAAAAATATTAAATTTTCAGCTTAATTTAAACAATAAAGGATCAAAGGTTTTTAAAGTGTTCTTCAAAATATTTCACCAAAATTTTTACAAACATAAAGTAAACTTTCTTTAGATATTAAATTAAATTTTCTTTAAAAAAATATTTTCGGTGTCATTTTTGGCAAAAATTTCTTAAATTTCTTTCAAACATTTAAAAAAAAATATTTGTTTTATAAATTTTGCATTGTAGTAAACTTTTGTCTTAATTTAATTTTCTGAAAATCTTCATTATTTTCTGAGGAAATTGAATACAGATTATTTTTTTTCTATTTGTTATTGCCCTGATTTATTTTATAAAAATTTAATTCTCTAAAATCATTTTAAAATATACATGAATAAATTTTGTGAACAATTTTAAGTTTATTTATGCATAAGAAATTTGCAGATAGTAAAAATATTTTATCAAAGTGGTAAACAAAGAGATTGTTGCAAATTAATTTACAAAAATTTTCTTATATTATATTAAATGCTATACAGATTATTTTTAGAGTAGTAATTTCTAATGCAGTCACACTTTCCTAATTAGCAATTTTTGGACACTTAAATCGAAATTTGGGTCAGAGTCAAGACAACAACTTTTAATAGCCAATAAATGTCCCCAATAGCTGAGAATTTTGCTGAATTTATTTCTTAACAAACACAACTGAAAATTGTCTGGTTTTCTGGAATAAGCTTTCTGCATAATTTTTACTTACCAGTAAATTTCGATTATGTAAATTTAGTTTTATTGCTCGAATATTTTATGTACAAAATTCAATTTCAATAAAACAGATAGTAAAAGTAATGAACATGAATATATTTTAAGTATTTATTAAAATTCAATTTCAAATGCAAATCTGTGATTAAATATTTAATAAAGAACTGGAATAAATGATCAATTTTGGAAATTTTTACATAAATATTTTATGTATTAAGAAATATTTACTATTTTTTTTCAATTATGAAAAAAATTGTTGTTTAACTTTTTTGTTGAAAATTTTTAGTTTTTAAAAGTTTTTAGCAGTTTTGTCAATTTTTCAAATAAATTTATGATAAATTTCATTAACAATTTCAAAAATTCAATTTCAAATGCAAATCTGTGATTAAATATTTAATAAAGAACTGGAATAAATGATCAATTTTGGAAATTTTTACATAAATATTTTATGTATTAAGAAATATTTACTAGAATAGAATTATGTAATTATAAAATTTCCAACAATATTTCAAGGAAAAACTTCTGTATGATTAACTATTTTCTTATTATTTAGTAAATTTTACAATCAAATTAATTAATTGCAGTAAAATTTTGTATCAAATTGTAATAAATTTAATTTTTTTTACGTCTTCTTCATTTTCATCCAAAATTATTATAATATAATTAAGATATTTCATCTAAATTAACATTTAAATTATAAATTTTCCTATTGCCATTGAAAAAATGATATTAAATTTTATTTTTGTATATAATTTAAAAATTAATGTAACTTCGAATTTATATACCATAAAAATTTATTAATAATAATTTTTCACAAGTTGGTGTAAAAATCAATTCATTATTAATAAAAAATTGTACAAAATTTATTTGTAATAAACATTAAAAATGTTTTACAGCTTCTATTAATATTTTATATGGAACAAAGTCGACTATATAAAAACCATAAAGGCGTTAAGATATTAACCTAAATTTATTAATTCCCATTACATTGATCAACAAAAAATAAAGTAATTCCCTTTTATTTTTTATGTTGTTCAAAAATTAAAAATTTTTAATATTTTAATTTTCCATGGAAAAATTGCAATTTGGATAAATTTTTCATTTGGATGAACAATTGCAATTTTTTTTTTTTTTTTACTTTTCGGAAAATGAAAATTTAATAAATTTGGATAAATAAAAAAATTTTATTGAAATATTTTTCCATGTTATTAAAATTCCATATTAAAATTTCCCAAATGTATTTTCATATACCATATAGAAAATTGATTGGAGATAAAAATTTATGTAATATTGAGTTAAAATTACTGATTTATTAAAATGTAAATTGGGAAAATCTATCATATTTCAATTTCAATGGAAAATATTTTAAATGAAAATGATTTTACTATTACATTTTGTAATATGTTATAGATTTATTTTTGTCAGAATTTGGGAAAATACTATACAATTTTCAGAGGTCACTTAAGTATTTGAGAATTGCAAATATTTTTGAGAATTTAAAGAAGTTTTATTTTCATTGAAAGTTAATTGAGTATTAATTTTCGAAAGAAAATATATTTTAAACAATTCCGTAACAGAAACTCATTTGTGGGTGACATTGCGACTAGAATACGAAAATGTTGTAATTAATTAATTAATCAAAACTTTATAAGTTTACAAAAAAAAAATTAGAAAACTAATCCATAAAAAAATCAATGATTGCATAAAACGAGATCATATCTTTTACTATTTCAAAATTTTATTTAAATTCTTATGACAAATTAATCTCTGATCCTTTCAACAAAACAAAAAACTCTTTTTTATTATATCCAAAAAAAACTGAAATTTCCGTAGTAACTTTTCCCCAAAATTTGCTACATAAAATTTTTCCATCTATTATAAACTTTCGAAAAACAAATTTTTGTCCTTTTAATCTTAAATTTCCATAAATTTTTCAATTAGAATATTATTATTTTTTCTTTTTCAATATGTTCCACGGACCATAAACTTTCTCAATTTATATAAAATAATTCCAAAAAAACTTTTTCTTACCAAAAATTCATAAAATAAAAAAATTGTCTCTCCAATGTTTTATAATTTCACCTGAGTTCCACAAAATACAAAACTTTTTTCGAACATATTTTCAACATAAAACTTAAAAAAAAAATTTCGTTTGTTTGTATTATTTTCAAAATTGCCACCCAAAAATAAACTACCCACGATTTTTGTTTTGTTTTGTTTTTTTAGTTCAACGAAATATTTACATATAAAAACGAAAAACATATTTTAGTTTATGAACATTAGAAAATGTTCTATGCTCCACACTGGCGCAAAAAAAAGAAAGATCGTTGACATTTTATTGTTTTAACAAAAATTCTACAAAAAAATTATCATATCAGATTTTTTTTCCTCTCCTCTTCAGATAAATTCAATTGTTCGATTATTTTGTTAGGTGGCGGCAAATAATTTTCACTTTGATCGAGTTTAATGTTCTTTTTTTTCTTATAATTCGCTTCTTTATTGATAAAGTTTTTCTATACTCTGTTCAACTTTACTAAATAAAAAGACAAAATTTTATAACTAAATTTGAAAAGCTTATTTTCATAAAGAAGAGAATTTTTCTTTTGCGAATAGAATCAAAAAAAAAAATCTCAAGTGTTTTTAGCAAAAGTTAAATAAAAAAAAATGGAATTTTGTAAAACTCTTTTTAATTTTCGATTTATATATAAAATTGAATTCATTGATTGCATATAGGATGGTAAATAAGTTGAACACCCAAAATAGCATAATAAATAAATAAAAGTTAAATTATGAAAAAAATTGTTGTTTAACTTTTTTGTTGAAAATTTTTAGTTTTTAAAAGTTTTTAGCAGTTTTGTCAATTTTTCAAATAAATTTAATATTTATTTTATTTTTGGAATATTAATAATCAAATTTATGATCAATTTCATTAACAATTTTTTTTTGTGAAATTTAAATCAGTTTTGATTTAAAATGCAAGATGAAAAATTTGATGTGTTAATTGTTGTCCTGTAAAAAATTTCAAATATTTCGAAAATATTATTATTTATCGAATTGTGTTCGAGGAATTTTCAAACCTTATGAAATTTGTGAAGAAAATTCTTCTCCATTACTAGATAAAAATTTTGATAAACCAATCAAAAAAAATATTAACAAAACTTATCTTTTTTCTAGTCATTTCATTTTTCTAACGATTTTCCTAAATGAAAAACACATTTTCCAAATAATTTTTATAAGAAAATGTTACACAAAATTTAAACCAAAAATATTAATAAAAAATTTCATTAAATTTTATAGTAAAATCAATAAACCTTTAATTCATTATTGATTTTCCTACAAAAATTTCATAACTAAACTAATTTACATTTTGCCCTAAATTTATTCCTTCAATTTTATATACAATTTTCTCATCCTTTTTGCCATCACATATTTCTATTTTTATATCCTTAATTCAATATAAATTCTTATTAACTAACTAATCTCTAACTAATAAATTCGATTAGTTTAAAAAACAAAATTAATGCAAAATCTGTAAAAGGAAAATTATCTAAAAAAAAAAAAGTTTGACTTTAGTTATGCTACATAATTAATTAAATTAATATTTATTATACATATAGTTAATACAAATTTTCATTAAATGGAAAATATTTTTACATAATTTTCAGATTTTCCCTTAAGCCTATAAAGAATTTAATGTAAATAGAAAAATCCTTTTTAAATGTAGACAATTTGGATTAAAATGATTATTGATAATTTTATTTGATTCATTTTTCCCTTGTTAATTCCAATAGTCCCCAAAATCTAATGTTAATTACGTTATAATAGTTAATTTATATAATCAAGGAAGATTTAAAATTTACAATTTAACAATTTCCTATTTTCAATCATTTAGCTAAAATTGTAGGGTAATTTCACTAGTAACTGGAAGCCCTCAATTAAGTTTTCCAAATTATGAAAAATTTTGGATATGAATTTTCCATTAATTTACAAATAATTATCGAATTTTCTTCAATATTTTATAAATTGGTTAAGAAAGTAATTTATTATGTCAAATTAGTCTACAAATTATCATTATGTTCTTCATTACACACTTCACAATTGGAATTTTCCATCACATTTAAAACTTTTTAATCCTGATAACTACAAAAAAAATAACTTTACTTTAAATTTTTTTTTTTATTAAATTTTCTAACAGAAATCCTTTAAACTTTAAAGGATTTTATTTTTCCCAGAAAAAAAAACCAGACAAATTAAAAACAAACTTACGAAAACCAAATATTTGTACCACTAATTACCTTTAAAAAAAACATGCATAAAGTTTAATTTATATACTCCTTAAAAAAAACATTTTTGTTGTTACCTACTTTTTCTTTGTTTGTATACCAGAATAAAAAGTAAAACCTTTTCTTAATCTTCTTCTTCAACTTTTTTTTTTGTACACACGAAAAAACATGGTAAAAGAAAAAAACCCACACGCAAGGTAATAAAATCCCTACAACAAACAACAAAACAAGAGAGAGCGGGAGAAAAAGGAAAAAAAGGATCCTTAAGTGATTATATCAAATAATTTACGACATGACTTAAAATAACCTCATAGAAAATCGAGTATAAATGTCAGTATCAGAATTAGATATACGCATATAAAATAAAAATTGTATATAAATCAGAAACAGGGAACAAAAATAAAATTATACATATATAAAAAAAAGGTAAAAAAAACCATCAGGTAAATTTTTTTTGAAAAGTTGAAGATGTAAACTTGTTAAAAAAAAGGATTCTCCAATTTCTTTTTCTTGTGTATACAAAATTTTGGTTTCTTTCATTGTTTGTGTCACATTTAAATACATGGTATAGATAAGAATGGGAGGATATATTCTCTTTTATAGATTATAATAATACTCCCAATCAGACAAGGGTATTTTAAGGATACACATGTATTTTTTATGTAGGTGAAAGTTATACTATTTTATTTATTTTTTTGTAGGTTTAGGATTACATAACAAAGTAAAAAGGATATTTAAGTAGGTATATAAAATGCAGAAAATCTATATTAATATTTTTTATTTGCTTTTTTGCTTTTAAGATGCTAATTTTTTTGCAAATGTAAATATAGAATTAATATGTAATCGAATGAATATTTTAAGGAGTTAATGTATCGTAAAGTATATAGAGATTATTTGAATAAGAAGTTAAGAAGAACTTCTTTTTCTAATTTATTGAGTGTTGATTAGAATTAAGCGTTACAGTCGTTGTATATCATAAGTTATTGAATTTACTATTCATCTTTTAAATTACTTATTAATAAACTTTGAATGATAACTGCCAGGATTCTGGAATGATTAGAATCTATTATATGAGATCTCCAAGTGTTTAAGACTATTCGAGTTCTACACTACTCCAATTTCGGGCTTAAATTGCGTTTCTAATTCATTTTAATAATTAAATTCAAATAAATATTTTTTAATGCAACAAAACGTAATAAAAATCTGTTGCATTTTTGAATTTAAATCACATATATGAATGTCCTTGGAAACCTTTCATATTGCAAAATATAAACAATTTTTATTATTCCATTTATTAACTCATTTTAAGTCTGGATTTTCTTTTATTTTTCCATATTTTTAATCATTTACAATAATTAATTCAAAAAATCTTATTAAAATTCAATCCTTTACACCATATCAATACATAATAAATAATTTATCTTATCAATTCTTTGAGCATAAACATTTTTTCTCATCAAAATGCAGAAACATATAAAATAAAACCATAAATAAATATTTATGATTTGAAATAGAATTTTTGCTCTTTTTGAAATATAATGTAAAGAATATTTTTTAACATTTTATTTTTTTTAATCATTTAAAAATTCCTTTATATATTTTTCAATCATTAAAACAATAAATTAAATTTTATGCTATTGTTTTTCACAATTCTTGTAATGATAACAAAAATCTTGTCAATGTCATCACCATAACACAAATTATTAATTTTAATAATTTTCATATAATATTTTGTGAATGTGCATTGAAAATTATGTTAAATTAATTTTTGAAACATCAAAAATTTCCCTACATATATAAATTTTAATGACAAAATTTAGAGAATGTCAACAAAAAAAAAGACACATTTGTAATTTACAGGGTGAAAACGATTTGAAATATTTCTTAAGGATCATTTATATAATAATTATTAGTTTCGAAACATGAAGATTTAATCTAATTTTCAAGGAAAAATTTAATTGTCTAAGATTGAGTTCAAATTTAGAAATCGTATATTTATCACAAATTAGTTGAATTAATTTGCTAGACTATGAAATTAATTTGTTAGACTATAATTTTATCCTTCTATGTATATTAATTTGATTGTCCTTTTTCAAATCCTATATAATATCCCAAAATGACTGACGAATCCTTTTTTTTTTATAACCTCTCAGTCACCATTAAATCATCACCACATAATCAAGAGAAGAAAATAAATCCTTTTTTGAAATCATTCTGTATTCATGTAGCAATTCATTTTCTACTAATTTTCTAACACACAAAAAAAACAAACATATTTTGTTGAACACAATTTCAAATGATTTGCTTATAATAATAATGACATTAAATGGTCATCATCATCATTCATCAGATTTATGGTATATACATATATGTTAAAAATTTATTATTCATCAAGAAAACATACTGTGTGATGTGTGCAACAGCAGTAATAACATCACAAAATTCCATTCTTAACCAAATAAAAAAAGAGAAAAACTAAATTTTATAACAAAGATGGACTAATCAATTTTTGGTTCTTCTTCTTTGGTATAACATAAAAAAATATACTATCATTTCAACATCAACAAATTTTTTTTTGAAATGATGTAACAATTTATGTACATTCGTTAGTATTGAAATCTCTGCAACATGTTTTTGTCATTCACCCATAGATAATCCTTTTTTTTCGCCACCCCATTTTTTTTTTGTACAAGGATATATAAGTCAGTTTACAGACGAGAAAAAAAAAATTGGTGAACCAAATATATATTTTATAGTTATGTCGTATATATATTCGTTTTTTTTTTTTGTAGTTCAAAAAGTCTGAACGTGACAATTTCGCTTAGCAAAAATTTTACTTTAAAAATAAAAAATAAAATAAAATCCTTCGGATAAATTTAATGGTATATGGTTGACTACTATACAATAGTTTGAAATTAGGAGTAAATTCTGTCTATTTATATATTTAATAGATCTATAAACACATTTCTATATGATAAAATTTATATGATTAAAGTTTTTGTTTTATGCTTTCTTTTTATGAGTTAAATTTTACCTCCTTACTATTCAGAAATATAGAAATTTGTTTCTTAGATTATGTTGGTTTAAATATGGTATACATATATATATAACTTTTAATCATGTCATTGACATGAACAATGTTAAAATTTATTGTATACATTATTATGTATAGAAATAAAAGGATTTAAAGGATTTTTGAAGCCTTAGAAGTGAAATTTTGATATTGTATTTTAAATGAAGAAAATTACAGAAAATTGAATAGGAAAATTAATAATTATTTGATAATTACAATTCATTTTACATAGAATTAGTAAAATTTAATTTAATTTTTGGTAAATGTATATATTATACAAGACAATCGATTTTATGCAAATTATCAGTTTAATAGAAGCTCAGTTAACAAAAATTTCAAAATCTTTAAACAATTTTTCTATGCGATAAGTTTCAAATCCTGCAAAGGCCCTAAATTTTACCTAAATTTTCAGATATTACTTACAATTCATGTCTCACGAATTCATTATTTTCAATCACTATTTTAATAAAATATCACCAAAAAAAAATTGGCACCATTTTGGCATAAAGTTTCAAATATTTCGGAAATTTCAATTTTATTTTTTTGATGTATTTCCTGGCGTGATGGAATGCGATATCACCAGAAAAAAAAAAATATAACATTGAAATTTACTTTAACTTCAAAAAGTTTTTATTAAAAGTTTACAACTTTAAATTGTCATAATAATAAATTTATATATTTCCTTATAATGATGAGGAATTTTACTACTATACAGAAAACTTTTCAATTTTTTACGATGATTGGGGGAGGTGCAATTTTCTCCCCTAAAAAAAGACATTATCTGTAAACTTTTCAATTTTTTCCTATCAATATAAATAAAAAGAAATTTGTTTTGAAAATTTCTATAAATAAGAAAATTAAAAATTGTTTCCTTTTCAAAAATTCATTTTATTTCCTGGAAAATACCTTTAAAAAAATTTAATTTTTTCTTTATCTGTGTATACTTATGAGAATCGTAACAATATTTAAAGGAATTTTTTCCTTATGATATTATCAAAATACCATAATTATTATTTATTATTAAAAATTTTTCCTTGGAAATTATTTGATAAAATAAATAATTGCAATTCAATTTATCTATAAATTTCTAGGAATTTACTACATAATATTTTACAAATTTTACAATAAAAAAAAATGAAAACTTTCTTGATAATTTCCAAAATGAATGCACAAATTATTTAACGTAAATGCTGAAAGACAATTTATTTTATCTGAAATTTTAATAGAAAATTTAAATTTTAAAAATAAATTCGCCATAATTTAATCAAAACGAAATTAAATTTTAAATTAATTACGAATTTTCTTAAATTTTTTCCAGGGACCAAGTTGAACAACAACAGCCGAAAGATCAAATTATTACTAAATACGATACAAATAATAATAATAATAAAAATATTGATATAACTAGTGATGCAGCAACATCAACAGATGAAAGTCATTTAACACGTACATCAGAACGTACAGATTCAAATGATTTTTCATCAACAACAGATAAAATTGATATATCTGATTTACCATTACCAGCATTACCACCAAAACGTGGTCGTAGTCGTTCAAAACCATCAACACATCAACAACAACAATTATTATTATCAATTGATAATCATAAAAATAATGATTATATACCAACAGATCCAAGATTACAATATGCAGCAAGACGTCGTGAAAGTTTAGAAACATCAACAAGAAGTTTTAACGAAAAATTAGAAGCTAGAAAAATGCACTATCATAGTATGGGTCATATGGGTCATCATAATTTATCAGCAAATGCCCAATCAACTTCATCATCATCTGGTTTAAAGCCAACATATTTATTTGGTGAAAATCGTTATCATCAGCAACAACAACAACAACAGCATTCAAATCACCATACAAAGCAAAACAATCATAATGTAACATCAACAGGAGCACCGACAACTAATGATGAAATTTATTTAAATAAATCTGGTTGGGTACAAGTAAATAGTAAACGAGTAAATGATGAAAATTTTTCAGCTGGAAATCATAATCGTAAAACAAATCATTTAATACGTACAGAAAATCAAAATGGTTATTTGGGTACAAATAGTGGTAATAATTTAAAAAATTCTGTACGTGTTATACAAATTGGTAATACAGGTGATGGTAAACAGCAACCAGTTTATGCTGTACCACGTATTACAAATAGTAAAATTGAAGAATTAATATCACGAAATGAAGCTAGACGTAATAATAGTAGTTCAACAACAATAATAAATCATCGACAATATATGAAACCAGGTTATAAAATTATTGATCCACAAATTGCATCAATATTAAATGAACGTCCTGGTTTTTTACCAGTTAAAACATTTATGGATTTAGAATCACCACCACCAATAACACCAATATTATCACCACCACCAGCATTTCAAGATACAAAAAATAAATATCGTAATTTAGATGGAATTAATAATAGTAATGTTCGAATACAAATAAATGCAAATTGTAATGGTCAGCAACAACAGCAACGACATGATCCAAAAACAAATAAAGGTATGGTATTTTCACGTAGTTTTGAATATGATCGTAAACCAACTGATCATTATGCTGAAACATTTTCAAAAAGTTTTGATTGTAATTTATCGGATAAACCATCATCAATAATACCAATTGTACCACAAAAACGTGATCGTTCACCAAATTTTGGTAATTTAACTGGCTGTTCACCAAATTATTTAACTAAAAAAGAAACAACATCAGGTAATAGAAGTCGTGAAAGTTCACCAAAATATCAAATCCAAGGTGGTTATTTAAATACAACAAATAATTTAACCAAAGAAATTCCAGTTTATAGTAATCCAAGAAAATTGGATAAAAGTAAAACAACTAGTAATAGTTTTGATCGAAATGGTCGATCTAGAAGAGCACAATTTACAAGAGTTACATCAACACCGAATCCACCATCAATGGCTGTATCAAGATTTCGAAGTTTTGATGCAAATGTAAACCAACGCCTTAATTCTTGTGATAGTGGAGCACGATCAGGTAAAATAATAAATTAAATTTTTATTAAAAAAATTATATTAACTTTTGGTGTAAATAGATTTATCTAATGACGAACTAGATGATGATGATGAACATTCATCTGAATTTTTATCAGCTAGCTATCAATCGCAATCAAGTTTCAAACAACATAAACAAAGATCTTTAACACCTGAACGATATGATTCACAGGGTTCACAAAATAGTTTAAGAAAACAACGATCATTGACACCGGAAAGTCGATCCTTGACACCAGAAGATCGTAGGAAAAAAGGATCACAAGTATCATTAAGTTCACGTCAAAATTCACGTAATAATACATTAGAACGTAACAAGAAATTTGAAGATAAATCATTGAGTGCATCAAGAAGTTCATCTAGTTCTAGTTATAGTGGTGGTGAACATTTAGATATACCATCATCACATCGAAGAGCAACAACACGTAATACAAAAACACCTGAAGAACATCGAATTAGAAGATCAAGGTGAATATATATAGGAGTGTTTAGAAATTATATATGATTTTATTTCCACCATTTTTCGTTTTAGATCATTACAACTTTCTGAAAAATCACCAAATCGAATGTTGGGACATAAAAATGGTCAACAGATTACATCGTCATCAATGAATAAACAACAGCAACAACGTCAATCACAACAACAGCACCAAATACGTAATTCAAATTTTCCACCAACAATACGACCAAATCAAATTATTACATCAGATCCATTAAATACAATTATTATAAATAATCGTAATATACGATCAAATAATGATATTGATAAAAGTCGATCATTTGATTTTGATTATAGTCCATATAACAATCAAAAAACAATAACAAATAGTGTGCCTATTGGAGGAAGTAGTGGTGGTGGTGGTGTCAGTGCACGATTAGATTTTGATAAAAGTCGTTCATTTGATGAAGATTATAGGGAACAAAGTAATAAATTAAGAAAATATTTAACAGATAATACAATTGGTTTATCACAATCAAATAATATATTAAAATCATCTGGTTCATCGAATAATAATTCAACATTAGGT
This sequence comes from Empis stercorea, assembly GCA_949752835.1. Classification (NCBI taxonomy): domain Eukaryota; kingdom Metazoa; phylum Arthropoda; class Insecta; order Diptera; family Empididae; genus Empis; species Empis stercorea. Next base: position 4,404,653 of record OX457085.1, read on the forward strand.
TTAACAACAATACAAACAACAGCACCCCGTACATCAGCAACAGGATTAGAACGTAGTGGCGGTAGTGGTAGTGGTGGTAGTAGTAGTGGCAGTGGACAACGTCAAACAAGTCCACAAAATTATGGTACACGTTTATGTGACCATGAAATGACATATGATATGCTAAGACGTACATTAGATCGTTCACCAATAATGGATTTTAGTCGTGATTATGATATACCACAATCAATGAAAAATCGTGAAACAATTAATGCTGGTGGTAATAGTGAATTAAATTTTACTAGTGATCGTATTTATAATAATGATATTAATTTAATAAAACAATTAACAAATAATAAACAACGTTTATTAAATCAATCACCAAGTGATTCATCATATTCATTGGATCGTTTAAATTCATCACGTGATAGTATAACACCAGATTCATCTGAAATGAAATCAATACGTGATGCATTAAATATAGCAATTAGTGATGATCGTTTACGATCTGAATATGCTTTATATCGTCAACAAAGATCATTAATTGATCGTAATAATGGTAGCAGTAATAATAGTGGTGCTGGTGGTTGTAATCAAACTGGTTCAACACAAGCTGCATCTGTATCACGAGGAAGGTATTAAAATAAATAAATAATATATAAAATTAATAGACTAGAATTATAATTGCAACCAATTTATTTTAGTAATTTTACTAACTATATATAAAAAAAAAACTTTTGTAGTACCAGAGCCAAAATCAAAAAAAAAAAATTATTTAAAATTAATTTTATTAAACACCAAAATTGACTTTAAAAAAAAACCTAATATAAGATTTAAAAAAAAAGACTAATAAGTGTCAAAAAAAAAGAGCTTGAAAATTAAAATCCACCTTTAAAATAAAATATAGACTAACATCAAATCTTAGCTTCTGAATCACCACGCACGCATCTTAGTTCTATTTATTATTTTCATTAATAGTTGATTTCATTTTGTTTCCTTATTTTTTTTTCCTTTTCTGTTTATAATATTTAAGTTACTCTAACTTTATTCTAGTTAACCACTTAGACTAGAGAATCCTAGCATCAATAATAATAAAAAAAAAAATGTAGCAAAACTAAATGAAAAATAGTGAAATTACTCGAAGTGCTTCAACAAAAATTAATTTTATTTTGTTTTAATTTTTTTTTTGTTCCTTTATGATTTATTTTATTATTTTTATTTTTATTTAAATACTTTCAGTTGTTCTACGGTCGCTAAAGCCTGTGATTATTGGCCACATTGTGGTAGTAATAGTGGTGGTGGTGGTGGTGGTATGGGTGAAAAATCGAAAAATATTAAATCAAAAAAACATCAACAACTGAAAACACACCAACAACAACAACATCAATTATATTGCAGATGTAATCAATGTATTAGTAATAATTTATCTCATACAAATACAGATTTATTTATTTTAAGTGATGATAATTATGATGATGATGATGATTATGATTCTTTATATGAAAATTTACGTGTAATTAATAAAAAAAATTATATTAAACAAAGTGGCAATAATAATAATAATAATAATAATAGAAATAATAAAAATAGTGTTAAAAAAATTATTGGTTTTGGTGAACAAAAACAACAATCACAAATTATTAGTTGTAAAAATTGTAATAAATTTTCAAATTATTCAAATATAAATGATTTAAAAGTGAAAAGTGATTTAAAACGTGCTGGTTCAGTTGGTCATAATAGAAATAATAGTAATAATAATGAAATTTTATTAAAGAAAAAATCATCATCTTCTTTAAAACATTTAAATTTATGTGATAATGATAATCGTATTATTACAAAACCACCAATTTATGTTAATTCAACAACATTTACAAATAATACAAAATTAATTGTAACACCATCAGCTGCAACAACAACAATTATATATTTGGGTGAACGTGAAATGCCAATAACAAGAGAATCTAAATCAAATTTATCACCAACGACACAAGTTAAAATGATTTCGGGACCAGGACATCATCAAAATAGTAATGATAATGATGATAGTGAAAATGAAAATATTTTTTGTTCAAAATGTTCAATGGATCATAGGGATAATAGTCATGGTATGATAGTATGTCAAAATAAAGGACATTCACCAACAACGACAAATGATTATAGATCAATAAGGTATGTATTGTCATTTTTAAGTTAAATATGTCCTTCGTCCTTTTAGAAATTAAAATCGTCATTTTTTTATATCAAATTCATCATATTTTAAATCAAATTCGTCATTTTTCAAATAAAATTCGTCATTTCTATGATTAATTAATTTCAAATATTTTTAATAATATTATTTGTTGGGTGATAGTCTATCCGACTGTTCGGTTAATAATTTCAGACAAATTTGTGATATTTAAATTAGCTTCCATTACAAAACCCTCAATGAAAATGTTTGTTATATATTTTCTAAATTATATTTTTTTTTTTTAATTTTTTCTGTATTAAGCTAGTGGCGATATGCTTGTCAGAAAATGTAACAAATAATGTTTAATTTAATATGATGTACATACAACAATGTCATTAACAGTCTTACTTTGTGATCATTAGCTCAATTTTTACACCATTTATCCAATTACCAAAATTATTTAACATATTATAAAAAAAATTCTAATTACATTATTTTAATTTACAATTTCTACAGGCCAACAAAAATTCGATTGAAAATTGGAACATCAAATAAATATTATTATCGAATTTATAAGAAACAACAAAGTTTATCATTACCAAATCTTTTCATCCAAACATCACAGTAAGTTTTTTTTTTTTACTTTTATTTTAATTAAATTATTTTACGTTTTTATCTGATGTAAATAAAAATTATGTTTCTCCATTTTTATGTTATTAATATTTTTCAAATTTTTTGAATTTTGTTTTCGGGAAATTATTTTTGCAACATAAAAGAAAGGACACGTGGCCAGACCATAAAAAAAAATCTTGTAAACAAAACAAAAAAAAACAGAAATCTTTTTTTTGTACATTTTAAACATTTTTCCATGTCATTTTATTTCTTCCAGCTTAACTTTTTCTTTTTTTAATATTATTATACGGTAAAAAAAAACAGAAAATCTTTAATGTTTTTTTTTTGGTGTGTTCATTCCACTATCACGACTCTAAAATGTATATATACATAAAATATCCTTACATCCTTATTTTCTTATATACTTTTATTATACAAGAAACCATGAAATTTTTTTTTTATGATTTTCAATATTTCAATTTTTGGTTGTTTTTTGTGCGGAATTCAGTCGTGAATTTTTCTAAAAAGTTGCATGGAAAAAGTTATTTTTTGTATCATATATGAATTTTTCCGGTTCCATGACAATTCGTCGAAATAGAATTCATCGAAAACGACAATTTGTCGGATAGAATTCATGTATTCAATTCGTGAAAAATAGCAATTCACCGAAAACCCTGGGTAAAGCTAAATGGAATTTAACGAATTTACATTCTTTGACGAATTGTTTTTTGACGAATTGTCTTTTTCGACGAATTGTCGTTCTACCAATTTTTCCTGGTTTTTCAAAAAATAATAATAAAAAAAAAAATAATATAAAAAATTTCATCTTTTATTTTATTTTTTACTTCTTGTTATTTTTTTTTTTCATATTTGAAAAAAATAAAATAAATAAAAATGCCAGTGAATGTAATAAAGGATACAGATCCTGTGATGATGATGATTATTATGATGGTAAGAAGAAAAATAATGAAGGAAATTTTCATCCTTTATTTGTTTACATATTGTTTTTATAGTAAATAATATTTTTTTACAATAATTTTTACTATTTTTTAAAAAAAAAAAGTATACAAAGTAAATGTGTTTTAAAATTGTTTTTGCACAATTTTCCGTTTTAGTTGATTTAGTTAAGAGTTTAGACAGTAATTTTGTTCTTATTTTGACCATTCCGACAAAGTTTGTTGTGACATATTTCTACCTATTTACATTTAATTTAATTAAAGTCATTCTTATAGTAGTTTAAGGATAATTAAATTTGAAAAAGTGGCCGGAAAGTGATACCGTGAACTAGACCTTGGCGGAAAATTGATACCGTGGACTATAGTACTATACACCATGTTCTTATTAGTTAAATTTCCTAAATTTCCTGATTGATATGTCCATATATTTGCCAACATGTTACTCATATTTAAGCATCAAATCAATTTAATTTAAAAATTTATGCTTGAACGAAATACTGATCAATTACGAGTATACCTAACTAAAATTTAATTTTAATTTTTTTGAGATGATTGATTAACAGATTTTAGACAGATTATGTACTTTATTTCGTTTTATATAAATTGGAAAAAAAAATAACACAAATACTGAGTTTAAATATCCTTTCTTTTTTAATAAAATTTTCAAATAATCCTTTCTCCAAAAACTTCAAAAACATACGTCAAGAAAATTCCAAAATTTAACTTGTTAAATAATTTCGAAAAATATTATACAATTTTCAAAAAGTTGCATTTCATCGCATTCATATTCTGTCAAAAATTAGACACACAATTAAAATTAGTATGCCAAAGAAAATTCACTTAAATGAATTTACCATTATTTCTAGAAAATCTTTACTAACTTTAATTTTAATTTAATTAAAATCTTCTCCAAAAATAAATTCAAAATCTAAAATACTTTCATTTGCTTCTTGAATTTTGACTATATACTCCGAAAAGTATGCAAAGATTGTAACTTATAATAACCCAATGGCAATTTAATATATTTTTTTTTTAATTGAAACTTTTCTAAGAATCATTTCACTTGCATAATAATTAGAATGAATAATTATGACACTTAGAATATAATCAACCTTCAAGAATATTTAATTTAATTATATCTACGTAAAACTTTTCACACTAATAAATTATTCAACAATCAAAAATTAGTTTATTTCTATTACAAAAAAAAAATATATTAAACGATAAAGTAAATCCTTTTTTAATATAAAACTTTTCCATTTAAGTATAATATATTTTCAAACATATTAAATTATCTTTACTCCAAAGAATATGCAATCTTAAAAAAAAAATTAAATTGATTATCACCTAAAAATATGAAATTAATTGGAAATTTTTCTTTCTGAGAAAAGAGAAAAAATATTAATTTTTAAATCTTTATGACTTGCACGTGCATTAAAAAAATTATTAAATCTTTAAAATTTTAATTAAATAATTTACTTTTTTTTTTTGTTCAATAATTTTTCAAATTTCAGTTGAATTTTTCCACCATTTTTAGTTTGTCTTATATTGTTTTAATAAGTATTGAAAAATTGTGTTGAAATTCTATTGATTAAACTTTTACATTTTATATGATTGTCCTACACTGAAACAAAACAGCAAAATTTTATTGAAAATTATATAAAATTGAAAATAGTTTTTCCTTTAATATCTCTATAACAAGTCAATAACGAAATTATTTTTTTTTTCCTAAAGTAATTTTTATATTATTATGTATTATCCTTCTGGCACAAATAACTTAAACTGTATAGAACAATTCGCATCTGGTTAACATATATGAAATATCTACAATAATAAAGAAGAATTTCCATTTTTTTTTTTTGTTGTACAGGAAAATTCAATTTTTATGATGAAAAATAGTAAAACATACAAAAAAAAAAGATAATCGATTTTTTTATATATTTTTTATAAAGAAAAAATTTTCAATTTATTTTCTTTTCTTTTTTTTATATAATGAAAAGTGAATAAACATTGGAAATATTGTCTTCGCAATTGAAAAACTTTTTTTTTTTTGTTTTGGATTACACTTTAAAAAGTATTGTACTTTTGAAATCAGCTTAAAAGTTTATGAAAAATATGAGAAATTTTTGTAAAGATTGTATAAATGTGAGAACGAAAATCTGTTAAATTTTTGAACTGAAATATAATAGAAAAACTTAAGGAGAATCCTTTTTTTTTGTTGGTTGTTCATAATTTAATAATTTTGTTAACGTGGAAAATTCTTCAAAATTACTTTATTAAAAATTAATGAAAACTCAAATAAATCATTTTAAATTAATTTTAATCAAGGTTTCAAACTATGCTATCACTTTTTACAATATAATTTTAATATTTAAAGATAATATTTCACTGTAAATGTTACAAATAATTTGTATACTATGACTGTCAGACTTTGAATGACGATTCTTTAAAATTAATGTTTTTTGCCCATCCGGGCGACATTAAAAAAATTATAGAAATTGTAATGTGGTTTTCTGAATATCCTTAAAACAAAAAGCGATGTAATCGAATAAATTGATATGTTACATTAACGAGATTTTTACATTATGGAAAATTGGAATACATATACTGTAAAATATGTGGTAAAATATATCCTCGACAAAACGTGCTCGATTTCCATCGTTACCATAAATATTTCCTAGGATCTAATTGCGACTTAGACGTTTTGTGATTTATTCAAAATGTTATTTTACAACAAATTTCCAACTATACATTACTTATTTCACGATTTCAAATTGATTTTTATTGTCCACGCGCTATAAGAACTTTTAACGAACATTATTTACAAAAAACATTTCATTTAATGATTTCACTTCATTATTTATCACCTACGAAATAACTTATCGAAAAAATTCTCTATTTGTGTAAAAACAAACACAAAATTTATACGAAAAAATGTAAAAATATCGAAAATAATTTATAGAGTCCTGGGCGTACCACCACACAAAATAGTTTACCAAAAAAAAAACATACACAACTTTTTGATATATTGTATTTTATTTATCCTTAATGTTCATTAAAATCAAGATATTCATAATGTTAGAAGAAAAACAGGATATACTATTGACTTTTTATATTTAATATAAACAAATAAAAATATTTAATCCTGGAAATGAAAACAAAAACTTTGTTATTTTTTTTGTGCTATGGAAAAAAAAATTTAATTTACCTATCGTAGATTTTATTTACCAAAAACATAGTCACATAATGACATAATGAAAAAAGTAATCAAGAAGAGAATTTATATATTTTTAGTCTAAAGATAATAAGGACAAAAAAGTATTTTCCCTTTTTCCCACATTTTCTATCTTAAATTTTTCTTATTCATTTTTTTTTTCATCTAAAAAATTCTTTTCAAAACAAAATAATTATTTATATACCCAAAAAAATAAATTCACTTTAGGGTAAATTAGATAACGAGAAAATTCAATTATAATTAAATTCATTAAAATATATATTTGATATGCTTTTCTTTTTGTAAAATACTTTTAATTAAATATAAATTTATGTGGAGTGTTAAATCAAAAACAAACTTTTTATGGTTTTGTCATCATAATCAACGAAGAAGATTTCAAAATTTGTGTCTTTTTCATTAACTTTTTTGTTAAATAGAAAATTTATATACGTAAAAATTTTCGTGTAAAATTTATTATACAAAAATTATTATTTTTTTTTTATTTTGTAAATCTGATAAAATAAGATTATAAAAAGTAAATAAAAAAACAAAAATAACTCGTAAAAGCTTTTAAAGTTAATTTATCAATTTCCGTTTTACCACCAAAAAAAAGGAAAGAAAAGTGTCATATACAATTTTTTTTTTATAATTTTTAAGTACATTAAAGTTAATTTTGATTAGGAAAAATGTTTGATCAAAATTTTGATCTAAGGATTAGTAATGTTTGGCTATAAACGATTTTAAAATTAATATTTGAAATTAATTTTAAAGAAATTAAATTTTCTAGTATATTTTTAAAGGTAATCAGTTTGAAATAAATTATCATCTATTTTCTATATAACTAAAATTCGAGATTCAATCGCAAGGATAATCATTTAAATGTACAAGTATATTTTCATTTACAGTCTAATAAATTTACTCAATTTTTAAGATACAATAAAAAAATCGTACAGAATCTGAAAATAAAGATTTCAATATTTAATTTTGGATTTAGAACATAAATATCAGACAAAGATTTCTATACTTTTAAGCAACATGAAAAACGTATCCTTGTGAACATTGAAGCAAAATTTATTCTAGACTTTTTTGCTATAATTTGAGCAAATTTCAAGATTTTTCAATTTGGTTTGGATAGTTTTGTTATAATTAAAGTTTCACGTCGATAGATACCAAATTTGAACTCCATTATTCACCCAAATATTTTGTGTCTATCGACGCGAAATGTTTATTACAACAAAACTATCCAAACAAAATTGAAAAAGCTTTTAATTAAGACTGAAAATCTCCTGACGCATAAAATTTCTATAATTTCTAAATTCAAATGACAAAAGAGAAAATATAAAATGAATTACAAATGTCAAAATAATCCCTTAATTTTTTCTGAACATAATCTGAAACGTAAATGGGTGGTTGGTGTGTAGGCGGCCGTCAATTTACCTTTACAAAAAAAATTCTATATTTTCCTTTTTTTCCGTCCTGTCTAATTTTTTTTTATTAAATTTCTTTTTTTTTTGGTTATTTCATTTTATTTTTATTATCTTTCAAAAAGTCCGCAATTTCTTTATTATTATATTAACTTTCATATTTTTACTTTTGCTAAAGTTTTTGACTAAAAATAAAAGAAAAAGAAGACGAAGGAAAAAAACTCCTTCAAAACTTTACTTTATTGACAAAAAAAAAGAACAGGACAGAAAAAAATAATAATAATATCCTTCCAATAAAATAACGACAAAAAAATAATATAATAAATAGATTGTACGCAATGCTCACGTGTTATTATTTGGAATATATTTAAGGATAAGATGTCCTTGGAAAGGACTAAATTTTCGGTTCATGATTCGTTAAAAATCGGAGAGAGTATCATTCAAAAAGCTTGACTATAGTCACGATTCATGAACCTCTACTGAAAATCTGCATTAAATCTTTTTCTAGTTAGATTTTAGTCTCATGACTTATGAGTTGAGTCATGAATTATTTTTTCCAATTAAACCTCGACTAAAAATCTTCCTTAAAACTGATGGAAAAGATTCTTCAATATTTGAAATATTGAAAGCAAATTTCTTTTAAAAAAAAATGTATTATATTTGTTGGCAGGACACCGTGTCCTCTGTATAATAGTAATCAATAAAATATGTTATTTCTCTTTGTTTCACGAAATCGAAAATTTCTACATCATATTTATGATATTTGTTTTTGTAAAAAAAAAAGGATACGTCGAACAAAAGACAAGTTTTAAATGGAAACATTTTTTTTTTGTTTTTGTTTTTCACGTCACGGATTGTGCAATTCAATAAAAAATATTGTTTTCATTTTTTTTTTTCTGTAGAAAATATCAATATTTTATTTAATAAGTCATCATTTTTTTTTTTGCAGAATTTATTAAATTTATATTTTCATTTATAAATAAATTATTGCATACAAGATATCCTTTATATCCTTTTGTTTGGAAAAAGATATATATAATTTATTTCCAAAAGTTTTTATACCCAAAATTTAAATGACTTATTTACCATTTTTACAATCAAATTGTGCAGAGAAAATTTAATATTACAATGAAATATTTGTGTAGTGTGTCACACCGTAAAATTTTAACTTTTCCAGAAATTTTATTTACCTCTCCCCTAAATTTCAGTTATTTTTTATCACAAAATTCAAAATTTATTAAAATCACACGCACGTTATCCTTTACTATATATATTAAAAGACAATGTAATTACTTTTAATTAAAAAGGACGATTTTTTTTTTACCGAAAATTAAATAATTTCACTTTGATAGCGAGAAAAGCATTTATAGAAAAAATTTACAAAGCTAATTTCATTTGACAATTATTTTTATATAAATTTCTATTAAAAGCTAATTTTTTTATTGGACGAAACGTCAATTTTTTTAATGTTTTCCCGGTCATAAATAAATAGGATCAGGTATATAAAATTTTTGTATTGGTAATGGTAATAAATTTCAACAAAATTAAATATAGAAAAATTAAAAATAATAAATTTTCTAAAAAAAATACTTTCTCTGACATTTATGATGTCATTTATACCAAAAAAAAATTAAGTAAAAGTCATAGTTACAAAAATACATCTACAAACCAATTTTCATTTGTTATATAAAAATCCTTTAAAAACTAATGAAATATCATGAATTTTTCTTAAGAATTTCATCTAACCTTTTGATAAGTTCTGTGTTTACTTCGTATGTATCTCGATTATATCTATGGCAAATAATTGGTTCAATAAAATCCCCAATCAACTATTGTATATGACCCAGTTTTACACTACCAAAAAAAGGTTTAGTGACTTTAATTTTTCTGTCACACAAAAACTGGTAAATTCTATATTATACTATATAATATAATATCAAAAAGGGTTAAAATTACATTCTCTCCGAAAGATATTAACTTGAATAATAATATAACTTTTTCGCCAGAAGCAAAATTAAAGTCTGGTATATAAAAATGTTACACAAAATATTTATGTTTTTCGGTTTTTTGCTCCCTGGCGTTGGTAAATGGTATAGCAAGAATTCAACTATAGTTTTGTATGATAGTTGGTTTAGTACAACTAAATAAAATCGGTATAGAATTAGATTAAACTTAGTAAATTTCATAGAAGATTTTATAAATCAAATTTCTATACCAAAAAAAATTTCATAAAAATTTAAATTATGAATTTGGTAATTTTAGATTTATTAATCTGATTTTACCAAATTAATTTTTCGTGACAGACAGTCGAAATTGAATTCTCATTGTCCTATTTAGAAAAACCAACTAAATATTTCCAAAAATTCTGTACTTTTTTCTAAGCCTTTAATCCAAAATGCTATTGGATTTTCATATTTAAAAAAAAATACAATTTTTTTTTTAAGGAAATTATTTTTGATCCTGTCAAAAATGTTCAGAAAAACATTATCATATATCAGGGATGATAAAAAGCCTTTGGTTATAAATAATAAAAAAAAATGTATATACTCCATGGCTGAATATACAATGAAGGCAACTTTTTTTTTCATTGATTTTTTCAGTAAAAATTCTTTTGAAAATTATGATTAAAATGGTTCAGTTTAAATGAATGGCATTTTCTCGGTATTTATTATAGAGGGAAAATGTTTTTCCTGTAATATTGAATAAAAATACAGGGTGATTTTTTAAGGAAAAATTTTTATAAGAGAAATTATAAGGAGATATACTTAATTTTAATCTACTTTATTCCAGAATTCATGGTGTCCCTTTACAGTGTGTAAATTTGACACTTAAATTCTTTATGTAAAATTTTTATAATAACAAAATTATCTATGGAATTTGCGTATCACCAAATGAAACCCAGTATTTATCAAAAGATCATCAATATTGCATTTTCCTTAGACCAATTCGTTAGGACAATTCATATATTTCTTTATAATCTTTCCATAACTTTGAAATTTTTATTTACATATATATTTCTCCAGGATATAAAGCGAGTAGTAAATGGTAGCAAAATAAAATCCATAATAAAAAAAATTTAAAACTAAACCAAAAAAATATTTCGTAAACAAAAATATTTAAATTTTTCACGAGAAGAAAATCATAGAATGCACGTCTCAAAATTCATTTATCATTTTTGTTTTAGTTTTTTTTTTGCATATAGTTATGAATTGTATACAAGGATATTAATTGAAAAATCTTGTAAAAATTCATAACTGCATGTTATTCATTAATTTTAAAAGAATTTTCATTAAGGAAATTACTTACTCTCTAAAATAAAAACAATAAAAGGATTTGAAGGAAAATTTTATTTCATATTCAAAACTAAGAAAAAAAAGTAAAAGATTAATTTATTATGGTAATTTATGAGAAATAGTTTTTCCAACGAAAATAAATATTTTCAAATTATAATTTTCATTATTAGATAAATTTTTTAATTAATATTTGGAGACAATTAATTTCGTTTTAAAATTAAATTCAAGAATAGAATTTTTCTATATCGTTTATAATATCAAAAATGTAAATAATTAAATTTTACATTAATCCTGTTGAGTGTGGTACTTCAATCCTGATTGAGGAAAATTGTAAATGGAAAAATAATTAATTTCATTTAAGGAAAATTTTGTTGGCGAAATTGAATTTTATTTGCATTCCAGAATCATTTTATTTTGCATATTAGATGGTAAATGTATATACCATAAATATAGCAGCTAGCTGAAATAAATTACATTTAAATTGAAAAAGGATCAAATTTAATTATTTGCTACAAAATAATTATTTATTGTATAGAATTTTAATCTTAAACTTCTTAGAAATTAAAATATTTAGAAATATGATCCAAAACCCACTACCAGTTGCATTTTTAAACTATTTTTTTAAATAATCCTTTAAATTACCCATATGCATCCTTGAACCTCATACTTCGAATTTCCAAAATTTATTGGTTATAAGGAAAATCTACAAAACCAAATTTAGTGGTCTAAGAAATCGAAAATTAATTACTATTCATGTTCCTCATTGATTCTAACCAAATATGATCAAATACGTTTTTTTGTATGCAATTATTGATTAATGTACCAAGCTTGATGGCAAATAGATTATCTCCATTACTCACGTTTTTCTAAATTTTCCTTTAAAATCATTTTTTATAGTTCAGTTACCAAAATTAATGAGAAATCATGATTATTTTCACCAAAACAAAAATGATTAGAAAACGTGATTAGTACTCGGACCAACAAATTAGTCATTCTTCAATATTTACTTTATAACAAACGTATTCTGAACGTATTCAATATAATAAAACATTTACTTTTTCTATACACGGAAGCATTTTTTTGTATCAATTTGAATAATATTGATTTTTCCTTTTCAAATTCTATGTAAAATTTTCCATTTTCATATGAAAATTTCTTTTAGAAATGATATAAATAAAATCCTATAAGTTTATATGAATCCTTATATCGTATATTATATCATCAAACTAATTCATTTTGATTTTGGCCAGAAACTTTTTTGGAGATTATTATTTACTATTGTAAATTTTCTATATTCAAAAAATTTTACTCAGTTTGGAAATTGTAAAAATATAAACCTCCTAGATGTCCAGGGTGATTCTAGAATGTAGAACTCAAAATGATAAAGGATTATTTTCAAGAAATAATAGAAATGATGGGTAACAATCAACACCCTATAAATTTTATTTTTTGGTTTTTATTAGATTGGCAAAAAAATTGATGATGAATAGAAAGAAAAAAAATTATACCAACAAAAAACGGATATTAAAAAGGAAACTGTATTGTGGTTTATTTTTTCCAAAAAATGTAATTTCATATTCAAGGATCATATAATTTTTTTAAGTATATTTTCTAGGAAAATAGTTTTCTTTTTTTTCGGTTTACATTTTGGATTTGCGGTGGAGTTTGAATTTGATACGTAAAATTATCAAGAATTTTAAGATAATTAAGGATTTCTAAGGATTTATTTTAGTTTCATTTAAATGATCAAATACTGAAATAGTTTTTACGTTTTTTAAGTTCAGAAATTATAAAAAATATTCCTAAAAATTTTCTACTTTAGAATTTTTAATTATAAAGTTTTAAGGACCAATTTTTCTTATCAATTTTCCCAACTATAGACTTAAATATATAGAATATGATCTTCTTAAACGGTGATGCAACCATTTAGGAATATAATTGATTTATATAAATTTACTATTAATTTTCTCAGAGAACTCTAAGGGCCAGGGTACTAAAATAGGGACACTTATTGCCACAATAATCTTGTAAGTACATTCTGTCCAACCCCTTTTTTTGTTCCACCCTAAAATATGCAATAAAGACGGGTGATAAAATCCTAAATTCATTATTAATTTATTTCTACTGAAAATTATAATTAAATTATTTGAAATTGTATTTAAATAATATTTCATTTCAAATAGGAAAATTGAAACTTTTCGAAAATTATTATTTACCACACTAGAGAGAATCAAAAATATTATTTAAATTAAATTATTACAAATATATTACCATAAAAGTTTTAAATAATTGTGAATAATATTTTAATATATAAAATAAACTTTTTTGAAACTTAATTGAAATATAATACACAGTAAAATTTTAAAATTTTAGATTTAATTTAAAAACTTTTTCCTAAATCGAAATATAATAAACTTTTCTAAAATAAAATTTTCTTTTTCCAAGAAAAACTCTCCCAATATTAGACAAAATTGTTTCCCTTTTTTCATTTTTAAAAACTTTTAAGTTACCATTTTTCAATAACAACAACAAAATTTAAATTTTCTTATACTTTTTAATTCGAAAAAAAAACATTTTAATCTGCAAAGAAATTAATTTGAATTAATTTCAAAAATTAAAGTCAAAGAAAAATGATTATAATATTAATTTCAATATAATAAATTGTTAATAAAAATTAACTAAATTGAATTATATCATAAAAAAAAGGTATCCTTAATTGTATTTCCTCCACAAAATTTCAATGAATCCTTGAATTTTTCTTAAAAATTTTTTAATAAAAGACTTTCTTTTTTTTTTTATTACATTTAACAAAATAATTTCATTAATTTTTTATATATTAAACTGATTATTTTTTCGAAGTAATAATAATTTAACTTAAAATTAAAATTAGAAAATTTTCTTCTTAAAATCATAAAAAAAAAAAACAAAATTCTTTTAGTACTTTTTTTTTGGGGAAATTTTTTATTATTAAATTTTTTTTTATTATTTCCTATTAAAAATAATAAATTTTTCATTATTTTTACTGGAATTTTTCACATTAAAAAAAAAATGTACTTGAAAATGACAAAAAATTATTTTTATTACACAGATTATTAAAAAAAAACGAGAAAAATTGAAGGAAAATTTTTTTTCGTAATTTTTTTATTGGTAAAAGAAATAAATTTCCCCCCTTTTTTTCTATGTTAAAATTTTCCTGATTCACATAAAGAAATTTAAACAATATTTTATGATATTTTCACTTTTCAAATAAGAAACTTTTTCATAAAATTTTATTACCTTTTTAAAAAAAAAATAATAACAAAATCCTTTAAAATTTCATGACGTTCACAATTTTCATTTTCATCATATTTAAATCTACAAATTTTCATTAGCCTACACAAAAATTCTTTGCAAAATTTTCTTCTCCCGTAAATTAATTTCATCATGATTTAAGGAAAAATAAGAAAAAGGACACCGCTGTCATATACACAACCAAAAAATATATCAGTTAATTGGTGGAAAATTAGAATTTCGTTGCTGAAAGGATTTTTTTTTTTTGGTTATGATTTTTCTTTTGCTTAAAGTCAAGTGCAAATTTTTATGTATAATATTTAAATAAACTTACCTTATACAAATTTACACAAACTTCTGGAAAAATACTGGAAAAATTGCTCAATGTCCTGTTTTTTTTTCTTAGTCTGAAAATGTATTAATTTTTTTACCCAAAAGAATTTATGTAATGTTCTTTCATTTTCATTGTAAATAAAATTTTTTTAAAGGAATCTTTATCCTTAAACAAAAACCACCTACAGAAAACATAAAAAGAAATTTTATTAGAAGGAAGGGGAAATATTAATAATGTCATGCATTTCATTGCCAAAAAATTATATTTCTTTTTATTTTATTTACCAGGATTTACAAATTTTTTTTTCTCTCCCAAAAAATAAGAATTTGTACGCGCGCCCATCCAGGACATAACATTAAAAATATAAAGAAAATTTATTTTATTTCTGCATGCCTTAAAGCATTTTCTTTCTTTTTTTTTGGCTATGTAAAACAAAAATTCTTTTGAATTTATGTTATTTTAATGTTTTGAAAAAATAAAACAAATAAAAAAGGACGAAATTTTTCGGAAAATGAATATACTATAGTAATTTTTGTTTGGTTTTGGGTTGAAAATTATTACGCCTTGAGAAATTTGTGAAGAATTTTTTTATTAACTAAAAATCGATGAATTACAACAACAAAAAATATTTATATACGTAATTAAAAATTTAAGTTTCCTTTTGCTAAAAGTTACACTGACTATAATCTACCATATTGTTAAATTACTTAGATTAAAATTAAATGTGAAATTATAATAAATATATATAAGAAAAGGAAACGTAAATTTATTTGATTACAAATTTTAATTGTATATACATAAAAAATTTACGTTACTATGATTTATTTGGAGCGTAAATTGTTATTTACGAGAGTATGTTATACTTAATAAACCGAAAAATCGTAAGTGATTATTGTATTCTTTTTCCTTTTGAAACATTTTATTACGACTGATGGAATAAAACTGATAAACGATAAACATTTGAATTTCCTCACACCATTCGCTTTTGGAAAATAAACAAGGTTCTTATTTTCCCAAAAACCACCTTTCACTTTGGTCTAATTTAGAACCTATTTGTAAATTTATTTAATATTTACATTAAAATAGAGTAAATTATTAATTTGCAGATAGTAAAATTTGTAATAATTTTTCTGTGTACGATTTTTAATAACTCTCAAGTACCTTTTCACCTTTCAATGATCAAAAACTAATAATTAAAATCATTATTTTGTGGTCTAACCT
This sequence comes from Empis stercorea, assembly GCA_949752835.1. Lineage (NCBI taxonomy): Eukaryota > Metazoa > Arthropoda > Insecta > Diptera > Empididae > Empis > Empis stercorea. The sequence continues at coordinate 4,421,123 of OX457085.1, forward strand.
CAAAAATTATGTTGCAAATCTTGATTTTCATGTTTCTTAGTATACCACAAAAGTCAATATAATTAACCAGCATCGCCAATTACATATACCTACTTTATGATTGACAAAAATATTTGCATAGCATGATAATTAATTTCCATTTAAAATCTGAGTGGTATCATTTAAATAATTATTTCGCCGGTTTACAAACAGAAGGCATTTTAATTAATTGATTTCTTTTATGTAAACTGAACAATTAATTATAAGTTCTATTTTGTACTTAGACAAATGTTTCCACGTGGCCAAAAAAATCAAGTTACTCGAATTGTCATGGTCACATTGAATTACTCAAAACTTACATTTTATAATTTAATACTTTCTACTTGAAAAGCATAAATATATTTATCATTTCTATTTAAAATTAAATTTTAAATTATAATTTTTAACGTAAAAATTTTCCAATATCCGGTTTAGTAATTTCCGTTTTCAAAACAAAATTGGAAAGCATTATTTCCATATACGCCATCTATTAGTAATTAAACAAAGCAACAATTAAAATTTCGATACTCGAAATATAACAAAATCGATTCTTTTCATTTGACAACGTGATTTTACTCCCTCTACCGGTGAAAAGAAAAAAAAATTATTTGCTAATTTCACTCGCCGTCGCCGACAAAAAAAAATTTGAAATAAAAATTTTCTCTCAAATATTTTTTTATTCGTGTTTCAAACGTCGTGAGAGAAACATTTCAGTTTTTATATTTTTTTGAAATTTTTCGTAAATAATTTTTTTTTTCTGCATTGTTTTGAAAAATAACAAATTTCATAACCTAAAAGAATTTTACCAATTTGGATTTATAAAAAAAAAATTAATAGTTTTTTGGTCAATTATATAAAAAAAAAAAACCCACCGATTTTTTTAACAAATTCTAAATTTTTAATACCTTAATAAAAAAATTATGACCGGTGTCCAATTTTAACACACAAACAAACAAAATATAAATAATAAATAAGAAAAAGAAAAATGTCTGAAATTTTAAATTTGACAGAAGATTTGGATAAAAAACAATCAACGGTTATTCCATCATCATCATCCTCTTCTTCTATATCACCAAAAGGATTAGATAATAACAAACAACAACAAAATTATAATACAACAATAATAAATTCATCAGATAAAAATCCAATAAAAAATTTAATTGAAAATGTTTGTAAATGTGAAATAATTAAATCAAATAATTTTCTTCGTAATACCAATAATAATATTAATAAAAATTTAAATAATAATAATAATAAAAAAAATTTAATTATTAATCATAAAATTGATGATAATAATGATTGTTGTCAAAGTGATAAATGTATTAAAAAATTAAATAATAAAAATCATGATGATAATAATTTAGTTAGTCAAACTAAATGGTATTTATCATATAACAGTTATAATAATGATTATAATGATGATGTTGATGATAATAATGATGAAAAAAATTTAATTAATATTAATGATAATATAAATAAAATTGATAATAATATTGATAGTATAAAAAGAAAATCTGTAACAGTAACAGCAGCTGTTAAAAATCATCGTCATAGCTGGCATTTATTTGAAAATAGTATTAAAAATTTTATGTAAGTTACAAAATTTGTTTATATTTAAAAACTTTTGTAAGTAAAATTTGCAAATAATTTGGGGAAAAATCCTTTAAAGATAATTTGGAGATTTTCAACAACAAACAAAATTATGATTTGTTAAGGAAAATAACTTCTCTAATATATTACGTGATTTATTATGGTAACATAAAATTTGTTACATCCTCTTTTTATGAATTATATCAATGTCGTTTCACCACACATGGAAATGACATAAATCCAAATCCATTCTAAAATCCATTTATGTAGTCATATTTTTGACTACCTATACTAATTTTGTCATTTAAAAATAAATAATATTGAAAAAAACTGAAGAATTGTTCATGGAAATTTGAAGAAAAACGTTTCTGTTTATCATGTGAAATGGAAGAGAAATTTAGAATCCCTAAAATTTCTTATGTAACCCCAAAATTTGTGTATCCCAAAAAAGAATCTATATCAAAAATTAATAGGGTAATTGCACTAGTCGCCGGACAGTTAACTATTTTTCTGACTTATTATTTAATTATCTTTTTTATTATAACGAATTCAAAAAACATGTCAATAATTTATTAAAATTTAAATTGTTTTTTTTATGTAGAAAATTAATTGTTAATATTAATATTAATTTTCTTAATTAATTTCTTTAAATTAAAAAAAAGTATGATTTTCACTAGTCATCGGACACACAAACTTAGTTTGCGGACGTTTTTTTTTAGTGGTCGGACATCTAAATTTGTATAGAAAATAACATTTTTTAGTTTAAAATAAAAAATAAAAATGCAAGATTGTTTTCTATATTTAATATCTTAGATATTTATTTTATATTATTATCATTTGATTATACCTAATTTAATAAAATAAATAAGTTCACATTTTAGTTCAAAACAAAAAATATAACAAAAAATAGTTCTGCTAGGTACTAATCAGGAATGTACCTATGCGAAATAAATCAACAAAATAAAATAAAAATACTATTATTAGGTATAAAATGAAGTGTACTATAAAAAGGAACAAATTTATGTCTTATTAAAACAAAAATTGCAAATGAAATCTTTTTTCGATGCTTCTAAATACGATAATTTGGACATTGACGTGCATTTAAGGTGAAACCAACGAACACATTTGTCACAGCCAATGTTTTTTAATAAATCATCCTCAATGTCGCTTTCTAGCTCTTCAAAACAATTTTGGCAATTCTGCTTTTTGGCGTTAACACGACTTTTCTTATTAGATAACTTTTTTTCACGTTTCTTTAGTCTTTGCTCTTTTCTTTTTTGGATTGCAATTATTTTATCTTCCTTTTCCTTTTCTTTTTTTTCAACCATTTCCCTCCACTTAGCCGATGAGATTGCATTGGGTTGTTTAGCTTCTCCTTCTTTCTTAATCTTTTTTTGAACCAATAATTTTGGATACAGAAGATGGGATCTTACAATCGACGCTGAAGACGAACTACTACTCACCGTTGGCGAACAAACTTGGTAATCATATACGTCTTCCGGAATAGAAATCGTATCAGACAACCGCTCAATATTTTCATCAGTGATCTGTGCAAAATAAATAAAACAAAAATACTATTATTATTAGGTATAAAATTAAGTAGGTAAGGAACAATTACTTAAGAATAGATTCTTTAGTGACTACCGCTCTGCCTTTGGTGATACTCTCGGCTTCACGCATTGATATTTGTGGGTGCCGTTTAAAAAAACAATTAAGCCATGTTTTTCCAGGTCTATTGTTCGTAAATGGAGTATTTCTTTTAGTGTCCTTTATTATCTTTTGGACAGTATTTAGCAAATCGTCCTTCTTCAGTGGAAATCCGCATTGACTAAGATCAATACACCACTTTGCGATCAAAGACTCTTCTTCAATGGACAAGTACGGATCCGGACCCATTTTGGTTGGTCCCTCAGCGACCTTTCCAACTAGTCGGTCGTGTAAAGTAGACTTGCTCAACCCATATTTTGCAGCTGCTTTTCTTACGCTTAGCTTATTTTTCCTTATGTCATCAAGGGCCTCACTCATCCGATCACGATTACCAGCATCACAATCATCATTTTTAGCATTTAGCATTTCTAGCTGTGGTTCACTCATTTCATCATTCATCCTAAAATTTAATTTAAAGTAAAGTAATAGACCCTAATAAGCAGTAAATTCTTATGAAAATAGAGTTGTCCAGGAATTGAATCTTGAAATTCAGTCTCCGGACAGCAGTATTCAAAGTTAAAAAATTGTGTCCGAATACTAGAAATGTTCACAATTTATATGTTCTTTCTTTTCTAACATGTTTAAAATTCATTTAGCTATTATATGAAATTTTAAAAACAATAATATTCCATTTCTTTCATATATTCAGTATCCGGACAGGGCGTCCGGAGACTTAAAAACATATATTATAACATTTTAGTGTCCGGACACCAAATAACTAGTATAATTAAATAATTTTTTTATTATTTTATAACTAAATACCATTTAAAACTTAATTATTTAACTATATAAACATATTTAGAGTAAATAATTATGAAATATTAATTTTTTAACTTACTTTTATACTTCTGTTTTCACTATTTTTTTAATAACTTTTTGTAACTTTTTCACTATGAAACGAACCAACATTCTTCACTTCAGGCGTAACTATGATAAATGAAATCTCTCCCACTCAAATTTTGTTATTTATCTTTGTAATAGATAACGGAACAATATTTGTACAAGTTTGGACATGAATTTCACTTAATTTTCTTATTTTAGTTGCATTTATAGAAAAGTGTCCGCATACTGAAACTGTCCGGCGACTAGTGCAATTACCCTAGTCTGCAGATGAAAAACACCTTTTTTTTTTGTTGTTGGGGTAAACCGATGTCAAATACAATTTATGTTACGAGATAAATCAATTTTAAATTAACAATTCTCCTTCGTTTTCTTGGCTCAACAGCCTCTTAAGAGGTGCCCTCAACATTCTGTTACAATTAACAGAATGTCAGGGGGGAAGTATAATTCTGGAATTTTACAAATGTTATATGAAATTTTTGGTAATTTTCTAACCACAATTGTAAAATTTAAGTAAATTATAGAATAATTTTGGCACAACAATTTTAAAGTTATTATATATAACTAGAAAAACGAAATTATTTATATAATTTCTCACTAAAATTCTAAAGTTCTAAATTTTAAAACCACAAAACTATATTAAATTTTCGAATTATTTGATTGCAAATCTTATCTTTTCTATTATCTGCAATTGTTTATAAATAAATTGTTAAATAAATTCTGTTAATTTTTAATATTATTTTGAATTTACTTACAAGTTTTTTGATAATAAAATTGAAAAGTTATTTACTTACTTATACTTATTATTAAAATATTTTATGGGAATTTAATTTTTTAAAAATTTGTGATAACAAATTTTTTTTTTATCTTAAATTGATAAATTAAATAATTTAAAAAGTTCTACGCACAAATGTTTATTTTTATTATTTATGTTTTTCAACTTTAAATAAACATATACAATCATTAAAAATTTATGATTCATGTCGAACATTTATTTCAATTTTGCAAAAATAATAAAATATAAAAAAATTGTTTTTATCTTTTAAATTAATAACAGAAAATTTTAACTAAATTTTTTTATTGTGTTTATTTTTGATTTGGCGTCAGCTGTGATAAAAAAAAAGATCACTGACCAAATTTCCCAACAATAGTTTTTATTATTAATGACTTGTTAGGTGACTAATAATTTTTAAAAATTATATTATTTAATTTTATGTTTAATAGTATTTCATTCATAAAAGTAAATTATATTACTTAGTTAATTTATTTGACGTGTATAACGAATTTCTTCAATGTATAAAATGCAAATTTATAAGTCATTGCAATAGAATTTCATTTGGAAAATTCTGTAAAATTGAGATTTCCAATAAAGAATTAATGAATTTGCTCAATTTATGTAAATTATCGTATTTTTTTCTTATCTCAATTATTTATCATCAATATTTGTAATTCCTAATTCAAAAAGTTGTGTAATTTAAGTTTTGTCTCAAATTTAATAAGCTCTTTGTATAATTTAAATTTTTCACTTTTTGGAATTTCCACCCCTTAACAAATTTAATATATAATTTTAAGTGATGTTACTCATCATAATTTACGACTTTAAATATTATTTTTTAGTCAATTTTCTTGATCTTTTAGCATTATTTCTTTATAACATGGATTTATAATTTTTCCATGTGTGTACGTCCTTAATCCTTATTTAAGTATTACTTATACTCTTATTAATTGTTCAGTCATACGATTTTAATTACTTTCAAAGGATAACATATTATAAATCCTTAAGTGTACACACACAAACACAAGAAGAAAAATAATTTTCATTACTTACCAATTTTTTATTAAAATCTCTTTTTTCCATCCAAAGATTTTTAGATATGAAAAATTGAAAATTCCTATTTATTTTTTTTTCAATCAAATTCAAATTTAATGGATTTTCCATTTTATATAAATAACAATTTCTTTTATTATATTATCCATTATCCTTCTTTTGGTTATCATCATATTAAAAATTAAAGGTAAATTACAAACAAGAAAATAGATTTCTGTTACAATTTTCATGAATAACAAAATGGGGGAAAATTGTGTAAAAGAAAAATGTGGATAAGATTTTAATATTTTTTGGATAATGCAAAAAAAAATCCTATGTAGAAATAATGAGATTTTTATTATAATTCTTATTTCCATTTTTGCTAGTATGTCTATGACCTAGAAAAATGTTTTACTTTTAATGATAAAAACTTTTCAATTTTCGAAATTGTAAATAATATAAAAAAAAACTTTATCATTTTTTGTAGTAAATTATTTTACAAGGAAAATCTTCTTTTTTTACCTTTGTAATTGATTTTAATTTGAATTTTCAATTATTATTTTTTTCTACTTAAACATTATTAAATTTATTTTTTTATAACTGCAACAAAATTTCTTCTTCATAAATTTTCTCTTTTTCAGAGAAAATAGATTTTATTTTATTTATGGAAATTTCTGCAAAATTTATTTTCTAAAATTTTAATCTTATATAAGAATTATAATTTTCAGAAATTATGATTATTTATTTCGAGATTAATGTGACATAAATTTAATATTTCTATAAATTAAAATGAATCTTAAATAACACTAAAAATCTTATTTAATGACCTTTTTCTCTGTATACAAAAAAAGTGATGATTTTGCTTAAAGTTTTTCGTTATATAAATAAAATATTGTAAATAAATTTATCAGCTTTGAAAATCTTAATATCTAAGGTCAAAATTTAATATTAATAACTTAAAATTATCAATAGTAATTTTTATGCTTGTATAAATTAGATTAAAATATAAAGATTTCGAAGAACATTTTATGTTAGTTTAAATATAGCCAAATTGTCTTACAAGATTCATTAAATTACAAAAAAAAAACTTTTGTAATCTAAAATAAATTATTTAAACTATTATATAAATTATTTAACAATTTATTTTATTGATTTCCGGTCAAAAATTTAATAGTTAGGAAATATTTTTATGTCATTTGTCATCATTAATCGCTAAAAAGTAAATATAAATTTAAGAATCGAATTGGATTGATTGATAAATTGGACAGACAGATTGACGACAATTTTTTTTACTGTCAAATTTGAAATCTTAAAATTTATACTTAAAAAGTTTAAGGTTAAATTGGTCATCATAAAGAGTTTTCGATGGATTTTTAATTTCCCATCGATTAAAAGAGTAAATTATTGATTAAATGGAGTAAATTCATTTTATGTAATACAACTAACAACTTTGTCCTACCCCAACAGGTTGCAATTTTGTCCTAATCATAAAAAAATTAGAAATGTCGCTTATACCCAAATAATTTACAGAGAATTTGCAAAACTTACTCAAATTCTTTAAAATTTTAAGTCCAATTAAGTAAAGTTTGACCAATTAATTACAAAATTTCAAGTTTATTTCAAGTTTTTCATCTAAATTTAATTTCCAAACTTTAAATTTTTCAAATTTAATCAACAAAAACTTTTACAAAAAAAATTTGAATTTCAGAAAAGTCGGTCAAAAATTTAACAATTTCATTCTTACGAACCAAAACACAAAACTCCAGAATTTCTAAATTTTATTCTATTTCTTCCCCCTTTCGTTTTTGTAATCCTTTAAATAAAATATTCATTTCCTTCAAATATTCTTCAGAAATAACTAAAAAAAACGACTTTCTCTGGTTCTACAAATCATCAAAAAGCGGAGCTGAATAACAGAAGACGAAAAAAGAAATATATTAAAATTTAAAATATCCTTTTTTGTTATGAAAAACTCTCGTATACTTAATAAGAAAAATTGCTGAATTGTGAAAATGGAAAACTTTTATGTCAACCTAAAAAAAACAGATTTTTTTTAGTATATTTGTAAGCTAAAAGTTCCTCTTTTTTTTAACTAGAGGAAAACTTCAAAAAGAAAATTTTAGATACTTTCAATTCTTAATAAAAAATTTTTTATTTGCCTAACGAGCAAGAAATTATTTTTTTTCCAGATTTTATGCTCGTTAACAAAAAAAAAAAGGATTCTTTTTAGTATCCTTCTGTGCAACACCAGCAAAGGAACAAAAACAGGAAAGAATAATAAAAAAAAAAGAATTTCTCTCTTGCATAGATCCTTTTTGGTTTATATGGGAAAAAAACGTTCCAAGATTTTTGTTATCCTGTTTTACTGTAGTGCAGAATCACTTAACTATTTCCTATGGCAGAATTACACATAAAAAATAAATTGATGCAAACACAAAAAACTAGTTTTTACCAAAAAAAAAGAGGAAACCTTCCTTCCGATCTGGTTTTTTTTTTTGGTTCTATGTTGTATTAGATTTTTATTCATGTGTTTGTGTACGAGATAAATGACTTCTCTCTTCGTTTTTTCCCATTTTGTAAGCATCCTTGTATTATTTGTTGTGATTGTGGCAAAAAAAACAGGATTTTTTGTAAAGATAAACAAGAAAAATGCACATTTTCGGAAAAAAAGGATACAAAAAGGATTTGGTAGAAAATTTATTTGTCTGCACTGTGTGAGATCAAGAATTTATACATTAATTTAAGACTAGACTTTTTGGTTGATTTATTTGCCAAGAGAAAAAGGAAATTTGGGAGGATAACATTAAAAGCTTTTAAGAAACTTTTTGGAAATGATATTTTTTTCATTGACAACAGTGAACACTGTGAGAAAATTATACTACAGAATTAATATTATCAAGGATTTCAGTCTATCAGTTCATCTCCTTACACAAAACTAACTTTACATTTTGCTATTCGAACTAAGCAATTAATTGTTCTTTAATTCTTTAATTTCCCTAAATTAGTCTTCTATTCTACTCAGCATTATTAACATGGCTTCAATTTATTTTTGGCAACAAGGAGTCTCTACCCAACATTAAAAGCCTTGAAGAACTGCATAATAAAATTACGTTTATTTAAATTCAAAAAATCGTCCACTTGTCTGTCTGTTGGATAATCTGTTTTGCGGTAACGAAAGGAGTTGAATAAGAATTTGGAATATGAATTATTATGGTTTTTGGCAACAAGGACACTTCCATATTTCTTCATTCACCTACAATATTTTTCCCATACCTTTACACCACAATATTCCTTAATCCTTAACGACTCCACTTTTCACAGTTACACTCCACTATAACTTTTTAAATTAAGGATACTTGTAAAATATATCCTCCATCAAGTGTTTGACACTAATAACGTATTTTACTAACAACAACAAAAAAACTCCTGTGAATATTTGATTGCACTTTTAAATTTAAGAACAAGGAAAACTTTTTCTATTTTTTTTTTTTGTTTTTCAATTTGAAAATTATTTTTGACCCCATTTTTCATTTCTCCTTTTTATTTTACATTTGAAAAATTCTCACATTTAATATTTTTGTTTCATGTTTTAATGACAAATGAATATCTTAATAATAACCAATTTTTTTTGAAAAACTTGAAACATATTTTTGACCTAAATTTTATAAATTTATTAAAAAAAATTTTAATTTATCATAAATTTTTCTCATACGAAAACGGCAGCAGACACAATAAAAAAAAGAAAAAATATTCTCAAATGAATTGTGCGAAAAAAAGCATAAAATACAAAACTCAAGTGCAAAAAATGTAGAAATGAACAGACAAAACATAGAAAATCATAATTAAAAATATTATCAAATTACAAAAATGCCGGTAAGAACATAAAAACTAAAATCTAAAACTTAAATTTTTCCTAATTTATGATCGGAACTGGAAAAAGTTTTTCCAATAAATTCTTTACTGGGGGTTGAAATATGATTTTTTTTTATGTTACATTTAAAACAGACATAAAAAAATTGGGTTTTTAGGAAGGCCAACATAGAAAAAATGCAACCTTTTAAAACATTTTATAAAATATTAAATTTTATTTGTTATGCAATTCTTGGGTTACTAAAAATAATTATCGAGTCCAAACAGAAATTTGAAACTGAAAAAAAAGTTATATATTTTCGTTCTAGATTTTTGCTTGTTTCGTGTGTGAGATAGTTTTTTTTTTGGGGGGTGGTGAATGTAATTTTATGGCTTTCTGATGGCAACAATATGGATTTTTTTTTTCAACAACAAAAAGAAAGAGTAATAAAAAGTGGGGAAAGACAGATATATAAGAGGTGAATATTATTATTACTTACAAATGTAGAAAGTTTTTCAAAAAGTATGTGAAAAGAATAATAAATTTTTAGAGGGTGAATATTTCTTTTATTTGGGGTAGAAAAATATTGGAAAAGTTTCGTGTGTAAGAAGACAAATTACAAGTTATTAGTTGGAAGTTTGTTTTACAAATTATAATATCTTTTAATATAGCTAAAAGTTAAATAATGATCGTTGTTTTATAGATAAAAGTATTTATATACTTACTATGACTTAAATATTTTTATTAATTCAAAATTTTTGTGGTAATTAATTTTTACTACAGAAGTCATTGAACTATTTTCTCACTTACCACCATTTGTGATAGGTTGTTAACCAATCTTTTCCGGCACATTTTGGAAAATAGTCATTGGAAAATGACGAAAAATGCAAATTTATTTTAGAAAAAACCAAATTTCAAGTGTGAGATTCAAATTTAATTCAAAAATTCAACAAATTGTTCAAAATTGTAACAAATTGATTTGACAGGTCAAAAATTGTTTACCATAAATGATTTTTTCATTTGTCAATTTGTAAGAAATTCTTGTAAAATTATTTAAGTAAATATAAAATTTATGTCAAATGAATATCAATTAGACTTAATAAATTTCATTTGATATCAAAATTGATTGATTAACCAAAACTAATTAACGAGAACCAAGAATCAACTTAAATTTTACTCTCATGTTCAATATTTTAGTAGGTAATTTAATCGTAAAAATTTATACTATTATAATATCTTCAATTTTCATTTTTCAATTCAAAAATCCTATTAAAACCGCCTACATCTAAAAATTAAAATCATTTAAGAAGAAATCATTTAAATTATTCTTGCACAATTCTATACTTGTATTTATAATACCAAAACAAAATCTCTATTAAGCGTCCTCTGCAGCAAAATGTTTCTTCAGAATTTCATTAATTACGAACTTGAAGTCCTTTTTCTCCCTTTCCATCCGCCTCTGCATCGAAATTCTTCATTTCATATACAAATAAACTTAAATCAATATAAGTATAAATCCTTTTTTTCCATTTTTGTATTTATATTTCACAATTTTTTAATTCCCATATTTGAAAATGTTTAAATACTCTTTTTACCATTGGATCCATGCCATACCATAAATTTGCATATTAAAATAACAAAAACAGAAATCAAATTATACAAATACGAGTAAGTAATACCCAAAAGGCAGACACAGACGTCTTTTAAAATGTGAAATTAAAAATTTGAATTTTCAATTTTTGTATATAAATTTCTTGAAATGAAACACACGCAATTTTTTTATATATTTCAATGGCCAACAAAAAATATATAAACACAAGAAATGTTGCTGTTCACTCTTTTTGTATATATTTCACTTCACTGTGGCAAAGAAACACGAAGAAAAATTCCCATGTTTTTTCCAACGAATTTTTTTATACTTTTTTTTATTATTATTTAATTTCAAAACAATCATAAAAATGTTTGAAAAAAATGAAATTACTTGAATGATTTAATTTTGTTTCCAATTTCTATATGCCATTTTTTTCGATTTTTATATGCCAAAAGTTTTAACGCGTTTTATTTTTGTATTTAAACTTGAGAATCTGGAAATTAAATTACAATTTTGGCCGTAAAAATGAAGAAATTTTATGTAATCGGAATTAAATTAATAAAAAAATATCGAATTTTTTATATCTTGGAAATTTTAAACCTTTTGTGATTAATGGAAAATGTTTACTAAAATTTTTGTTATTATATTTTTCTGGATTTTATTTAAATACTTATCTTAACAAGCAAATCTGAGAATTTAAATATTTACATAATCGTATCTTTAAATTTGATAATCAAAATCAAGTTACGAAATATTTATGTATATATATAACTTTATGTAAAAATCTGATTTCCTGGCACCTGATGGTCAAATAAAAATAAATTGGCGCCGTTTAAAATATTCTTCAACATTTACTCAAGTAATTTTGATTGGAAATACTCAACAATTTTGATATTTAAATTGATTAAATTGAAAATTTTGATTAATTAGTATAAAATAGACTTTGTATTTTGAAACGAATCGATAAAGACGAATTTTAGTCAACATATTATATAATTTTCAAGTCATATTAGTATTTCTTACTATTTAAATTGATATTATTTCCAAATTAACCTTCAATTTGTTAGAAAAGGACGAATTTGCTTAGGTAAAATCATAAATTTCATTAGGGAAGAGGTCAAATGTGAATTGATCTCTTACAAGTGATTTGTATAAAAGACCCAATTTCACCTAAAAATTCTAGATCATACTCGTATAATGTACGTATACTAACTACTTATAAGTTGCAATTTTCGATTAAATTTCTGTAAATCTTCAAAAATCTGATGAAAATATAATAATTTGTTGAAAATTGATGTGAAAACACGGACATGGATGGACACAATATAGATTACAAGATCGTTTAACCCCAATCAGTTTCTATGTCCTCAATAACTGCTACACTCCAGCCACTGTTTTCAATTATGTATAGAAAATTTATGATTAAACATAATACAATAATTTTCTAACCCAAATTTCTATTTTTCTTATAAATAATTTAAATTTTTCAATTATTTATTTATACTTACAATTTTATTTCTATCTTATAATTAATTTTCAATTTTCTATTTAACAATTTTTCATAAAGTTTTCATATTTTTATTTTTTTCTACATTTTTCTGTCCAATTTATGTTTTTATTGTTTTGATAAAAATTTCAAATGATTAAAAAAAATTTTATATTTTTGCTAATTTTCTTTGACCTTAACCAATTCCCGTCCCTTTTTATACTTCAAAATAAAAGTGTAAGATAAAATTTTAAAGATAAAGAAACATTAAATTATTAATTAAGTATATTTCTGTTATTGCTATACTTTAAATAACTTTGTGCTAATTTTTGCCCGATTAACCGTCAAAAAAAAGCTTATAAGTATTCAAAATGATTTTTTATTTTTTTTGGCTTTAGGCACTTTTGAAATTTATATTTTTGGCATATCAAGGTTTATAGAAAGCAACCAAAACAACAAAAATTGATTTAAATTTGTTTTAATTTTGGTTTGATTTTTTCATTGTTATAAAAATTCATTATTGAAAATTAAATTGGTAAAAAGTATATCCAAATTGATTTAATTTATATTCCTGAAATTTTCACGAGACTTTCGATTTTTTCATTTAAATTTGGAAATATCGAAAATTCTTCCTCTTCCCAACAAATTCTTATAAGTATAAATATATTAAATTCCAAATCAAATTATCCACTTTCAATGTCAAATTGGTCGAAATCCAAATCAAATTCCTGCAAATTAGAGATAAAGCTTTGAAAATGGACGAATTAGAATTGAAAATAGACAATTTTTACTTGGAAAAAGACTAATTTGACTAAGATAATAATGTAAAACAATATTTGAAGACAATTTTCGTTAATTTACGTCTTCATTTAGGGTTTTGAGCCCACAAATGTCATAGAAATTTTCATATACAAAATTTTATGCACTGATGGAGTAGAACAACAAATTTGTGAACTTTAATTAAATTTTTTAAAATTCATAAAATAAAATATATAGTTATGAATTAGTTATGAAAAATCATTAATTTTAAATTTAAAATAAATTTTAATATAAATTCACACCGCAATTAAAATTTATCACTTATATTTAAAATCTATAAAAATTTAATACAAAATCATTTTATATAAATTAAATTTACGATCTAATCTTACCTTTTCTAATAAATTACTTTTTAATAATTATAACTTTATGTTAAATATGTTTTAGCACATGTAGAAACATGAATAATTTATTATATTATTTTAGAAATTTAATATACATTCCCCCCCCCCCCCCCCCCCCCCCCTCTGTATATAAATAAGAAAATTGATTCGTAATTTAAACTCCCCAATTAGAAATTTTCTTCTCCATCTCATCTCAACTACTTAATACAATATTTTCACGATGATGGGTAATTATGAAAATCTGCGTATTAAACGCGAATATATAATTAAAAATATTTAAGTATATAAAATCTTAATTTTCTTTTTTCATAATTAATGTCTTCTCACAATTTCTATTGGATCAACTTCTGAAAGCAAGTCTTTTTCCAGGTTTTCTACGAATTTAAATGTTAAATAAAAAAGCCAGAAGCCAAAAAATTTTAATCACCACTCTTCAATTATAAACATTTTCGCGTTTATTTAAATTTCATTTATATAAAAAATAAAAGTTTTTGTAAAACAGGTTGACATTATAGCGAAAATGAAGATGAAAATTTAAAGATGAATAAATTTTTGTATATAAAACAATATTTTCTTTATCGAGTCGAATTAAATTGTTGAACATGTTTTTCATTTTGTTTGTAAATTGGTTAAATGAAAATTCAAAAAATTGTACAACAGAATGTAAACAAAAATCAATATTTTATGCGTACACAACAGATAAAATCGTTTTTCCATTTAAATCACATCAAGAAAATTTAATTTTCAAATGAAATTTAAGAGAGAAAGCTTCGAATTATTATTGAAAAATCTTTAATGGCTAATATAAACGATAAGAAATTATTTTAATTTTCTTGTCTAATAATTAATAAAAAATTATATACTAGTTTTAATTGCGTATTTAAAAAGGATATTCCAATTAATTTTTCCTACTTAAACCGCTCATAAAATCATAATTATCCTTTTTTTTTGGTACATTTAAATTTTTCTCAACATTTTTTTTGCAAAATTGAATTTAAAGGATATAAATTTACAAAGACATGACATGAAAACTGAAAATTAATATAATTCTTCTTTAGATAAACTGGAAAAATTTTCAGATTTCAAAAGAGTTTTTCTCATCCAAATTTTCGCTAAACCACAAAAAAGGATTAAAACATTTTCACATTTAATTTTTAGTCGTTGTGGTTTTGTGTAAGTTTTCTAAACAAAGAAAAGTTTATTTTTAAAAGTTTATCCCCACTTTAAAAATTGATACCAATTCCCAAGCAATGGTATTAAACTGAAAATTATATGACATTCGTCAAAAGTGGGTGGGAGATGTTTATTTATAAAATAAGCGACAGACTAATGACTTTTTTAATTTTTTTAGAAATGAAAACTTATTTAATTACACAAAAACTTTGAAGTTTTTTTTTTAAATGTAATTTTATGATTATTTTTAAAACATTAAAGTTAAAATTAATTTGTTTTCAGAATTTTAAATTTTTTTATTCACAAACCGCAAATAAAAATTATGAAAATATTAATTTTTGAAGAAAGTTTTATTAGTTAAAAGGGTGAAAATATTTTTATTGTCTCACTAGTCACTAATAAGTTATAAAAGATAATTTAAACTATCGTAAATTCTAGCATCAACGACGATTCTTTCCGCACAATTAATCCTACAAAAAAATTAATTTATTGACCAAATTTTAAATTTCAATCAATTTTGGAAGAAGCATAAGTCATTTTCCACAATCAGAAATAGAGTCAACTTAACTTTAAATAACAAATCAATATTACTTCACTGAACTTAGAAAATTGGTGTCAAAATGAATAAGATTTTCCGAATAGTCATTCTTCCATGACTAAAATTGTTTACGTATATCATTTCAACCCTTAACTTTTATCAATTATAATTATCATTTTATTCTTGTTTACATACAATTTTAGGAAATATTTTTACTTTACTTACATATTTACCCTCTTTTGATTATTTTCTCTAAATAATATAAAATGTGTCATCAAAAATTGCCCTCAATCACCAAATCCGTTTAATATAAATGACAAATAATAGTAATTTTTTTAATCACCTACAAAAAATTACAATTGTACAACAAACAAAAAATTCAAAGCTCTGCATTTTACTTTCACGGCGATAAGCGATACGGAATGAAAATCAAAGTTCCATGTTTATTCACCCCACAATTTCAATTCAATTAAAACAAAAATCCACACACCATAAAAAAAAACAAATGCAATTTTTGTGTCATCAATGAAAGCAAAAAATTTTTACAATATTTAATTTTTTATTAATTATTTAAAAACCTGACAATTTAATGGCTTCTTTTTTAATATACGTGCACATTTTTACGTTACGTGCCAATCTCTATTCGATAATAATTGAAAGAAAATTGTGTAAAAATTACGTGATTTAAATATTTAATTCTTTAAAGAACTTAATAAGTAAAATGGAAAATTAGATAATCTTTTCGAACAAAATGAAAATGTGGATCAACCAATGTTCGATAATCTGTCAAATATTGAACCTAAAATATCGAACTGATTAATTTTGTTCTTGTATCATTCGGTAAAGAAGTTTGTTAACCAGAAAAAATAATGTTTTTTTTCTGGACAGATTTGTGTAATCGAAAACCATGAAAAAAATCTGTTGATTTTGCCCCTTTAATAAATCTCCAAGGACTCACACCCCAAATTTACTTTTGTTGGTCATTTTTGTTTTTTTTTTTTTGGGAAAATATATTTTTAATCATTAACCCACAAAAAAAGGTTTCAGAAAAATTCGAAACAAAATTGAAATTTATTGAAATTTTTGTTTTTAATTATAAATGAAAAAAAAGGTTGGAGATTTTTCTTTCTGGATTTAATGAGCTTTTTTGTTATTTTCTTATTTTATCAAGGTTTTGAGATTATGTTGGATATTATTACAGGTGGGTTGATTAATTTAGAATTATGTGTATAATATTTTTTTTTGTTATTTATAAAACAATTTTATTGGAATAATTAAAATAAAAAGGAAATTATATTTCTTTTCCATTTTTGGGTATTTACCTAATAATTAATTTTGAACCAACAACCACAAAAAAATCTCCCTGGAGTATTTACATACAATTTCCAAAATTAAGTGGGCAGTAAATGTAATTTTATATTTTAAAAGAATTCGTGGTATTTACAAATTTGAAATGAATTTTTAAATTTCTAAATTTTAGGGGTTGGAAATATGAAAATTATAGAGAAAAAGTATTTAAATTAATATTTCATTAGAAAATTAATTTTAATTAATTGGAAAGCTTTGGTAAAAATTTAAGTATTTAAATATATGTATCTGAATATCTGTTAACTTATGCTATCTAAATTGCTTTCAAATGATTACACCACACCTTATCGAGGCAATTAAATTAAACTTTTTCTAGGAATTTAAAATTATTTCAGTTTAATGTTCCGATGATGATTTCATTTTGAAAGTCAAAAATCAATAAATTTGATCAAATTTTGCCAAAAGTTCATTAAAAAATTTTCAAGTCAATTATTAATTACAAGAATTTTGTCTTTGGATCCAAATTTTTCAATCCTTAATTCAGATTTACACTAGAATGAATTTTCAATGGCAATTATTTTGGTCCCAATTCATGGTTAAAATTAATTTAATTAGAAAATTCATGCATTTATCAAGATTTTTCAAAAAAGCAATAGAAGAGAAGAAGTGGAATAATTGATCTGCTCAATAGGAAAATGTGAGCTCAACTTCTTCAAATATTGAAAAATTATAGTGTAAAAAAAACTAGAATTTTCAATTTGAACTTAACCTAAAAAAATTGTCCGCCAGTTAAAAAGTTTTTGAACTAAATTAATTTTGATATTAAAATTTTCAGTTCAATTTTATAAAAAGTTAAACAATTTTAATGTACAAAATTTAAATATTAAATATCTAATATGTATTACAAATTCCAGTATTTAGCTATTTCTTTAATTGCGTGTAAAATCGTAAAAACAAAAATTATTGTGGAATTTTATTGGCGAAATCAAATTTAATATAATATAAAATATTAATTGTAAATTATACAATAAAAATATTTAGCAAAAAAAAAAGCTTACTTAAATACAAATTTCAAAATACAACAAACACAAAATTTTCACTTCATTTTCACCAAACATTTTTTTTTTTTTTTTTGCTTTATCAAAAATAAAATTCGCTTCTATCGTGCATAACACACGAAACATAAATTTTAACACTATGTTAATATAATAATTTAATATTTTTATTAAATTATAATAAATTTTAAATGCATAACATGCTCATAATTAATTATAATTAAAACAGATAGTTTGATATTTAAAAACAAAAACAAAATCAAAGCATAAAAAGAAGCAAGAAAAAAATAGAAAGTTGAAAAAATTTCTAATAACAAAAAAAAACCTAATTACAGCCAAAAAAAAATGTGATACTATAAAGATATGGTGTCAATTTCTTCAATTACTTGACATTAAAATTTCCTTATATAAAATTTTCTTCTTAATTAAAGTAAATTATATTTTTATTCAGATAAATTTCGTGATTTTCATTTCAATTTTGTAATGTGTAAAATCATCTTTTATTTCCGAATTTATTATGCTTTTAACTCGGGAAAAAAATTATCATAATTCCAGTATATAATTTTAGATTTAACATATTAAGAGATTAAAACACATAACGATACAATTATTTAAATTTAAAAATAGCTCCCGCTACAGAAACAATTTCAACCTTTAATTCCAAAAACAAAACAAAAATTTAAGCAAACTTCCCGGTAGACGGAAAAAAGAGTTTTGTGCGTAATTTATGGAACATTTCCACAAATAAACATAAATATAAATAATTTAAAATAATCATAATTTTTTTGTTTATTATCTCCCACATTTTTCCGGCCAACCTACGAATTTCCCCTTCGGTCTACTTTACTAGTGAAGTTTTTCAAGTTAGTGAGACAACAAAAAACTATAATAGACTATTAAAAAAAAAAAACAATATTTGTTTAGGAAATTTGAATTTTTTGTGGTTTGATTATGCTTATGTTATGATAATCTTTCTTTCTGTTTTCTGGTATCTTACAAATTTAGTTATGATAAAGTTTTATTTATCATTTTGCTTAATTTAATATTGTTTAAAGATTTATTTAGGGCATTTAGAGTGAAGAGAATCTCTTAAATGCCATTTTAAATATTTATTTTAATGATTACAACAATTCAAAATTAAAATATTAAAGCTAAGAAAAACCGCCCGCTAGTAATTTAATATTTATATTGTCAGGGTTGGATAAAAAAGTATAGACTCAGATTTACATTTTTGCTAAAAATCGAATTTGTGATTGAGAAAAGGTAAAAAAAAATGTCGAAAAGTCGATTAAATTTTGGTAGAAATTCAACATTTGATTGAAATTTGCTAAAAAAAATTATATGTCAAATTAAATTTCAATTGTTCCCACATTGTGCATTTAAATAAATTTTAAATTCATTATCAGGTTAGATAGTCTATTGGACAAACACTTTTGAATCACCTAGATTTTCCACTCAATTTTCCTGCCCAGACTAAGACATCAAGATACCTGTCCAATTTTCTGAATTTCTAATACATCAAGATACCTTTTCCGATATTAATTCGATCCACAAACGACTTCCAGTTTAAAATTATGAATCATACATAAAAAATTGTACTTAACTATCATTCTCCGTTTTTTCCAACCCTGATTTTGTTTCATTCTTTTTAATATTCACTTTACAGCCAGAAATTTGTTTAGTGCATCATATCATCTAATTTTTTTTTAACAGAAAGACAAAAACATATGTGGAACGAATGCTTTTCACTTTATTATTATTATTATTTTTTGTGTATCTAAATAAAAAATAAATTATGATTCTTTGATATGAAATTGAAAATTTAATGAGTGTAATAAACAAAATTCTTCATTTTCTAAGAAAATTTAGATCATTTTTGTTTACATTTTGTTTTATTTTGGAGATGGGATCAAATGACAAAACTAAATGGGAATCTTTTATGATACCTTATTTTTCGGTAGGGAGATGAAGGCAATAAATGATAATTTCTCTTTACTAAAAGTTTAAATAGAAGCATAAAAAAAAGTTTCATAAAAATTCTTAAGAAAATTATTTAATTGATGTTCAAATATTGAAAGAAGAAATATTTTTCTGGGATCATTTCTTTATCAAAATTTTATTTAAAATCTACAAAATGAAATTAAATAAAGTATTTATATAAATAAGCACCGATTTGGTACAAAATTCCGTATCAATTTCGGTTTTTAGTTAGTGTTGAAGCTAAATAGAAAAACTATCAATTTTTGTGACAGATTTTTGTAGCTTATTGAGTTAAATGAAAGTAGAGAATTCGTAGTCAATTGTGTAACTTATATAGAAATATGGATTATTTCTGTTACTAACGAAATTAGGGCCCTACAAATTCTTATCATGATATCATGAATGATAATCATGAGCAGCTTTAAGACCATAACGAATATTAAGCATAAATAATTGTCTGTTCTCATTGCTTCTATATAATTCGAAAAATTATTTTGGAATTTGTGCTTAATTTATTCTCCAATGCTTAATTTCTCATTTTGACCGAATTCGAGAAAGTAAAATTAGGCCGTATCATAGAAACCATTAAGTAACCACTAATTTCAAATATTAACGATGCGTAAATTTCCAACATAGTTCGTAATTATAGGTTAAAATTTAATATTTTACTCGACTAAAATTACAAGAACCGAGAATATAAAATTACTTTAGTTTAATTTTAAGTTAAATATATAAATGAGCTAGTCCTACAAAACTCAAATCTACTTTGTAAACTCTAAATTCTACAACGTACAAAAATGAATTTATGTTTATGATATTTTTATTACTTATAATATAAAAAATTGCATTAAAATTGCTACACAAAAATACCAAAAAATAATACAAGAAACCATCATCAAGATCAAGACTATAAATATAATAATTTCATTTTACAAATTTAGAGTATAACTATATTAACCAGAGCTAAAGCTAACTCTATAAAAAATGTGCGCACGTTCACACGATATAGAAACTTTTATTATGTTCTTTTGTTTTCAATCTTCTTCATTTTTTTTTACCGTATACTTAAGATCTTTATTTTATTAAGTATCTCTCTTATTCTTCATCTAATATATATATTTTTTTTTGTAACTCATACTATATAAACATAATCCCTCCATATCTGTAATGATACTACTACGTGCTGTTATAGTGCTTTTTTCGTACTTGAATATACGTATAACTACTATTCGTATATGCTTCTCTATATGCTTCATATTTATAGTCAAAACCATAAAAATGGAAATTGTTATAGCATATACAACACACAACTGTACACGCTCCCGTTGACATAAAAAAAGCAAGTAAGTTTGTATAGAAAATGCGTCGTCGCGCAACCCTTTTTTACTTCTTTTTATGTTATCACAATTTTTCCACTCTTTTTTTTTTTTTAATTATTTTAATGAATGATGTACAAAAAAAACGAGTTTTTCAAATGTAAAATATAAAAAAAAATGTAGAAAATAGAAATTGAAGCCATAAGTTCCTTTTTCTACACAAAAAAAAAAGCAGCTCATTAAAGTAATAGCATTTCAATATGACGTGTATAGGTAATACGGACGCAATTAACTTAAAAAGTTTTTATTTTTTTTATATCCTGATTTTCGAATTAAATGTGAAAGGGAAAAAAAATGATACACAGACAAAATTGTGTAAAATAGTTTCATAATCATGGGCTTTATCAATACTAAATGACTCTTATTATCTTTCTGTCACATGGTCTATCTTCAATTTGTCAATTCCATTTTTGGTGATATATTATTATAATTTTTCGATAATACTTTCATTATTCTGTTGACCCTCGAGGATTTCTAATAAAGTAAGTTAAATAATTTGAAAAATTTCACATCGAAAGGGCCAGACAGATCGACAATTAAAATTTTTATAGACTCATTTTAGTATACTAGTACTGATAGGACACTTATGCATTTAAACATATTTCCTTGTTGACTCCATATCTGTCATCAGAAATGTTCATTTCCATCTGGTTACCCCCAATAATTATAAACAATATAAATCAGGAGATAAATGTTTGCTTAATGATGAAATAATGTGAACTTATTCCAACCCCAATTATGGAAATACAACATGAACCAATTGCGTAATGCTTCTTCAGATATTTGAAAGTCTAAAAAAATTTAAATTAAAGGGAATTTGTTTGTAAAATTTCCACCTTTTTTTTAATGACAATAAAATTAAAATTTCAAAGAAAATTTTAGCCTTGTGCATTCTCTGATTTTTCTTCTGGTAATTCTTAATTTAGAATGAACACTTCAAATTGACAATCGATATTTTTGACTTCTAATGTAAATTATTTCTTCTACTTTTTTGTTTTGTTTAAAGTGGTGAAGTGGTGAATGAAATTCCACATATGGTAATTTTTATATGGATGATACTCTCTCAAAATGTTATAGTGGTGACACTTGAAAGTATATTTTATTGGAAGAATTTATTTCAAATGGCATAGAAGAAGGTATTATAGAGGGTCATAAAATTTATTAAAAGTGTTTTTTGAATAATGTACGATGTGTAGTAGAATCGATATACAAATACGAGCATACATTTTTATAGTAAAGATCGATAATTTGTATCAATCTTTTAACACTTTTTTGGAACGTTTACTTTCTAAGGTCAAATTTTTGGACAACCTTTATGTTTCTATATTAAACCTTTTTAAGGTCGTGTTTTAGCCCTTTAGATTAATTCTTTTATCCAACTTAAAATATCAATTTATAAATATATTATAAATTGTCTCGTTTAAATTTCCAATTAAATTTAAATGATTAATAAAAATCAAATAAACAAATACTTAATATAGTATCATTAATTTCCAGCCCTCCAGACTTTGACCTTTCCCAACTTAAAAAATTTTGGTATTTCATACTCGTATATTTAATTACATGACTTCGTAAAAAATATTTGTATACCAAAGAACCATTTTAAATTTACTTAATTAAAAATAATAATATTTTACTTTATTTAATACAAATTTTTTGAGGTTATGGTCGTCACTTTGTATGTGATACATTTAATATAAACAGATATATTTGGATATACTATGACCATGATTAAAAAAGGTGGCTAACTACCAACAGAAATTCAACGAAAATTTCTCAAATAATATTTTAAATAGTATTTTCAAACACAAATTTACTGACTTGCCCTCAAAAAAAAAAATTTGTTTACAAAAACGTGCATGGGCTGAGGAGGAACAAGGAATTGAAAATTCAAATAATAAACAAAATTCTGACTTTATAAATGGCTTGCTATAAAAACCACCGTTGCAGAATTTAAATATAATAAAATATTTTAACCCCTCGGGTAGAAAAATAAATATTTTTCTGTTGACCTCTTCCTTTATGAATGATTCTCGGTTACAAACAAACAAACAAATTTTTTTATGGATATGATAAATAACATAAATTGAGAAGAATTGTATATATACATATATTTTTTTCCGTTTTAGCATAAATAAATAATATTTAATTTAATTTAAATCAATTGTACGAAATATAAATAATAAAATTTAATTTAATTTTTTTTTTTTTGAGAAATTGGCACAAAAACAATATAAGGAATTTATTTGTTTTGTTTATGGTTTTTTATTTAGTGGTAAAATTGAAAATGTTTTGACTAAATGCCAAAAATAAATAAATTTATAGGCAAAGAGTTTGATGCGCAATAATTTTTAGATAGTTGAAAATGAGTCTGAAATACATTGATTCTTAAAGCTTAGACCTGACTCAATAGATAACGTATTGCAATTCAGAAGGACATCGATCTCCAGAATAGTACACTGTCATTGTCAGGCTGTCATCAAGCAAACCACGCTATAATATGATAAATTTAAACCAAAAATCATAAATTGAAAGTTGCCATAAAAAATAATATATAATTATATCCTTTAAAAAATTGCTATATAAATAAAATATTGCCATTTTTCTAATCCATATGCCAACTGTCATTTAAAGACATTTTTCCTATAAAAATTTTATAGTAATTTTTCTTACAATAAAAATTTATGGTAAAATTTATTAATTAATTTCATTAAACTATTTATCAATTTCACTAATTAATATTCTCTATATCAATTTTATTACGTCAATTTTCCAACTTAAATTATACCATAAAAAAATTCAATGTCTTCTAGTCTATTAAATCATTTATATAATTTCATATAAGCCATTTACGTTGCTATAATTCCCAACAGTTCAACGTTTCAAACAAATGGAAAATAATTATATAAACCACAATTTTTAATATATTAAACAACCAAAACAATTTAACTTTTTTATTTATTTATTTATTTATTAAAAATGGAATTACTTAAATATTATTTTTCCTATAAAACATAAATGATTCACCAGTTTATTTATCGCATAAGTACTTATATTTAAACAAAATTATTAGTAGACATTAAAATATTTTTCCCACATCTAAACGATAAAAAAAATTAGTTTATAAAATTTCAAAGTCTCTCCGCGCACTATACATTATCGTAGCAATGCATAATTATGCATCATTTTTTATGTTATTCATCATTTTATTATTTATTTGTCGCGGAAAATAAAAAATTTATATAATCGTATTTCAAAAATATAAAATGACTAGGGTAATAAATTGACGTGTAACGAAGAACCAATTTAAAGCATCGTTGAGCAATACAAAAAAAAAATTGTGCAGAAAAGATTGAGGAAGATTGTATTTTAGTACAAGTTCATCATCATCAGACAAATTATTATTATATCTTAGAGATAGTTTTGCTAAAAATGCATTTTTTTAAATATATATTATAAAATTAGTTTTTTTTTCATTTTTATATTATAAAATGATTTTGATGACGTTGTAACGGTTCAACGCGATTTTTTATCATAATTTTTTATAATTTATATTTTTAGAGACATTCTTTTTTTTTATATCATTTGACTTGATTGATAATCAAGAAGATGATACATACATAAAAAAAAATTATGATGAATTTGCTTATTGTTAAATATATGTAATTGATTCACTATGTAGTTGAACCAGGAAGTAGTAGTGTGTATAACCTTTGAATCAGGAAGTAGTAATTTATTTAAAAGAAAAAAAAAAAAAAATTGTGACTGGTCAAATTTAATATTTTGTCAAGTTGTTGGTCAAAATGTAAAATTTGTAAAATTGTTGTTGAAGATTACAAGGCAATTAACTAAAGTCTATACCTATAATAATAGAAGGTACGTTTACTAATTTATTCGATTAACTGTGTAGATGAGATGATTCAACGATAGTACACAATTCACCCAAATTATTGTAAACTCTCCAATTCATTTAATTGATTGGCTTAAATTCCACACCAATTTGGATTTTTTCCTATTATAAACGATCAAAAAGCCTAAAAACCTTATATATCCTAAATATAGTATCCAAAATTTTCAAATACATTAATCAGATTTTTTCAAATTATATCGAAAATTGGGTAATTTTGACCAAAAGAAGAAAATTTTCAATATTTTGATTAACATTCTCTAATTTTATGGTCTTTCTCTGTTGAAACTTTTAACCTTTTAAGTTAACTGAATATTTAAATGTTTTACTTATATTTGACCAAAATTTGACTGTTAATTTTTTCAGGTCAATAGCTTAAAATTTTATATAAACATATAATAATATTTTTATGGTTCAAAACCAATCAACGGGCTATGATTTATTTAAATAAATTATTTAAATTTATGTTTAATAAAATTAATTTTTATTTTGCATATTATAAATTTGTAAAACAAATCACCGTCACTAACCTAATTTGTGGGCGTTAAAAAATTTCGCCAACAATTTCACTTTCAATCTTTATAAAATTTATTACTTAACCACGAAATATTTACTTACTTTAAATCACGATAAATCATAAAAAAAATTAATCATTTCTTTCCACTAAAAATTCTATGATTTACAAAATTTAAACTATAAAATTTTAAATTTTATGCAGACAAGAAGTAAAAAAAAAACCAAAGAAAAATTTGAATAAATTAAAATCAAATTAACCACAAAGTCACTTTTGTATTATGTGACTTTTTGGTTAATTTAATCTGTAATGAAAAAAAAAATGTTTACAACTTCTTGGATATTTTATGACTAGTAAAAGATAATTTTCATTCAACATAAAATTTCACCTCCCACAGTAAAAGAAATGAATTTGAAAACATGATTTTTTCAACACTCTTGAGTCTTGACCAACAAGAAGAAACTCTGTTTTGCTGATGTCTATTATAATACTTAATTATAAAGTTTATGTTAGCTACTTAACTTTCATCTCTTTTTTTAAACTTATTAAAATTAGATTTTATTTTAAAAAAAAAAGATGCCGAGGTCGTTTCACAAAAATGTTAGTAATTATACCATAGCTTTCCACATTAAAAATTACTTAAAGAAAGAACAACAAGATTTTCATAAAGAAACTACTGAAAAAGGTTCATTGACTTATCGTTAAAAATTATAGAAAATCAACATTAGAAACTATAATTTTTTTTTCTTTCTTGTAATAATAATGAAAATTAAAGTGTTATTACTTATGCTTTTCATAAATTTTTTCTACAAATGGAAAAAAAACTTTCATTATCTTTTTGGGTAGAAATCAACAAATAAAAAATATTCTGGTAAAATTAGTGGTAAAATTTTTTTTAAGTTTGTCAATTTAATAAATTAAATAAAACGCACATAAATTTCAATTCACATTTAAGTGATAATTTTTTATGTAAACTTTAGTGAAATGCAGTTCTAAGAAATTTATCTGTGATGCTCTAAGTGGAGTATAATATTTGGAGAGATTTGGTTGGATGATTAAGAACCTAAGTATACGATGTCAAACTTAGTCGATTTTATTCGTTCAGGCAAAAATTTCAAGTATTTTTCTCGAGCTAAATTTAGTTGACCTTTTCATTTCTTATAAAAACTCTTAGGATTCACAATCTTACTTTCGTATTTATCTCATTCTCAAAGCTGAAACGATCGTTTTTTTTTCAGAATTTCGATTTTTTTAAATTTAGAAATTTTGATTTTCTAATGGTCAAAATTTTAATATTCTGGCCAAAAATGTTAATTTTATCCAAAGAATTTTGACGTACATTTATGTCTATGTCCTTGATCGTCTTTTCATAAAATTTGATCTTTTGCCAAATCTTTATACAAGTTTTCTTCCATAATTAATTTTAACAACTTTTTTTGAAACAATTTCTTACAAAATTTGATTGATTAATTTACCAATGACATTGACTTTTTCCCTTAATTATCTAGATAATTTGTCAAAATTTTGACATGAAATTAGGTTAAATCAATTTTCTGTTAAATGATATTACATTTATTTAGCAAAACGGTCTCTATCCTCTTACAGCAAATACTTTAATTAGTAATATAAATTATATAAATAGAAATTTCATCATCATCTTCTTTAAATGAAAAAAATATTATCTCTTTTACTCTAATTTTCCAAGAATTTCTACAAAACAAAGTACAAAAAATTCTATATATGCATTCTAATTTTCCTATTTAGGCCAAACATCTCTTATAGGCATAACATAAATATACTAGATTTTTATGATTATTATTATGTATCCATAAAAATTTAATCTATTTCATAGAACGGGTCTCAGCTATGTATTATAAAATAATTTTTTTCAAAGTTTAAGCCGCCATGTGCGCGCACATTGAACTCAAAATTCTCTTACAGTGCGTTTCTATTTCTACAGATCTCATTTTTAAAATATACAAAAACTAAAGTGAAGAATAAAAAAGAAATTACATATTGCATCCGACCATCAAAATGAACACAATTTTTTCTGAACGTTCATTTGTTGTTTATGATGGATTGGGAAAAAATGTCTATTGATTGACGTGACAGTCACTCCTAATTCTTAATTCTCTTCTATAGTACAAAAGATCAAAATTAAAGTCAATTATAATTAATTTTTTTTTTGTCTAAAAGAGGAAAATTTCTTGGTGTTTCTAAAAAGTTTACAATTATCTAAAGAAACTATAAAAAGAATTCTGTGCAGTGAGTCTTTCAATGATCTATTCTATAGCTAGAAAGAGACACTTTTTTTTATAAAAGACCATTTTTACAATCGCAGATAAAAATCATATAAGTATTTAATTATTTATTCAATTCAGGTAATTTTTTCCTTCTTCTTTATTTCGAGTCAATCATTTTTCAAAAAAAAAAATATATTTGGTTTTGTGTAAGAAAAACGCAATTTCGGCGCCGAACAAACATCAGAAAGAAAACCCTTTTTGATATTAATCAGAGACATAGCTAAGTTGTATTGGCCTTTGTTGTTATTGTTTCATTTCTGTG
Source organism: Empis stercorea (assembly GCA_949752835.1). NCBI lineage: Eukaryota > Metazoa > Arthropoda > Insecta > Diptera > Empididae > Empis > Empis stercorea. Next base: position 4,449,591 of record OX457085.1, read on the forward strand.
ATATCTTTTGTTACCTAAAAGATATTAAAAGAATAGACACAGTTATAAATTGTCGTGGTCAAAAATGCGCGACAATCACGAACGCACTTAAAGAATTTTTGTAAAAAAAAAAAAAAAGTTGAGGTAAATTTTTTTGTTCTAGAAAGAAACAAATAAAAAAGTTGGAATTTTTTTATTTTAGGGGATTGGTTTTTTCTTGTATTATTGTCACAGAAAAAGTTCGAAACAGCAACAAAAAAAATTTCTATTTATAAATTCAAAACATTTTGTTTTGGTTTCTTTTTAGTGTTGTTTGAAACACCATGGAAACCAAACAAACAAACTGAGTTGAAATTATTTAATTTTCAGACTTGTAGATTGTGCAGAACTTATGACTTTTAATTTTGAACAAAATTTGTTGATCAATTTTTCCAAAAAAAAAAGGATAACGAAGAATCAATTTATTCTTAAGATTGAAAGAACATTTTTTTCTTAAGGATTCTTAAGGATAAAATTAGTCAATTTAGCAAAATTGACATAAATATTAAGTCAAAATTATCATAAATTGGCGAATTGATCAAAATTTTGTCAAATATAAGCTAAATTTTGGTGGTCAATTGATTTAATCTGACCTAAATTTTAACCAATTTTTATAATTTGATAAAAAAAAATAATAAAATTACAAACATTCTTTGCAAAAAATTCAATTTTTCAGTTACCTGTAAAATATATTTAATAAACTTTTTATAAAAGAAACATTTTATTCAGTAAATTTTCACAAATTCCTATTTTACCAAGTAACTTGCAGTCTGGCTGTAACTTCTAGCAACGTTTACCTATAAAAGAAAACATTGACAATTTTCTAAATTTATTTTCAAAGTAATAACCATAAATATATTTACAAGAATTTTGTATTATTATAATTTATATTTATTATGTCAATATTTTCAAAACATAATTTTAACATTCTTATTTCAAAATATTTTCCATTATATATCCACTACCGTATCAACTATTATGCCACCGCAATCAAATTCTTTGTCAAGTAAATAAGAAAAAATTATTGTTGTATTTTTCTCTTACGAATTTATGATATTCGCCGTTCTATTAAGATATTTTATTATTGAAACCATAAAATTCTTATAAAAAAAAAAACAATTGCTATATGTTACTGCGAGTATCTTATATTACCAAACTGCAAAATAATAATAATTCTTAAATTCCACATTGTCGTTATTACAAATGCTTGACATCTCGATTTCTTAATTCAATTTTTTTCTTCACTCCTTTTCTACACTCTACAAAAGCTACACCATAATTTTTGAGCCGAAGTGCAATTTATGTTTCTTTTGTTTATTAAAAAATTCGGATTTGATTTCATTAATTGGAAATATTTCTTTTAATAAATTTCGTGTTGATTTATGATTTTTGAATTTCTTAATAAATTCGACAATAATTGGCAATTTTTGATTGCTAAAAATTCATTTTCACATGATTTGAAATTTATATTAATTAAATTAAAATTCGGTTCATTCAATACATCGACAATTCATAAATCAAAGCATAATAATTTTAAGAGCCAAAATTTTCTAGACTATGGAAACTTTTTAAAAACCAAGGACAACAGAAAATTTTGACTTTTTAATTAGAAATTCAATTTTTATTTTAATGTAATTTAATATTTACTGGGAATAATATTTATATTTCTATTAGTTCTATTACTCAAATGATCTACTAATGAATTTTTGTTCAGAGTAAAAAAGGAGTGGGTGAAAAAAAATATTCTTTCTAAGAATTAAAAAATTGAATTTTCCAATTAATTAAATTCGTGATTTATGATTTTTATGCTAACATTTATATATCAATGTAAAAAAATATTAAACTCAAATAAGTTTCAATGGGAATTTTATTATGCAATTAAATAATTTTTTATATAGTTTATAAATTTTTTGTTAATTGACTTAATCAGAAAATTGCATATATGTTTGATTTTGGTTCATGTTGAGTTGAGAAATTTTTGGTTCATATTTAGTTTAAGTATTAATTACAGAGTCAATAATTTCATTTGTAGTTATACAAAAGTAAATCTCATAAATTTCCAAGGGAATTGAAATGATGAATAATTCGAAAAATTGAAAAGTTTTTTTTTTATATAGAATTGATGAATAATTAATTTTCATTTCATTTTCCAATTTTCTCTTTAATTTTAATAAATATTTGTATAGAATTTTTCAAATTAATTTTTTTTTATGTTTCTGCTTTAATGATTAATTAATTTTATTTGAAAGTTTTAATTTTCCTATTTAAACAATTTTCAAATAATGTTTTTAAATTGCATGATAAAAAAATTAATTAAATATTTTTTTAATTGAAATTAGTAAATTGTGTAAAATTGAATTAATTTTTTTTTTATTACAAATTTTTTTAACTAATTTTATTACATTTTAAATTTCAATTGAAATATAAATTTATACTTAATTGGTATAAAATGTTGTCTACAGAATTACAATTTAATTCCATTTTAATTAATTAGAATTCCATTTTCCAATTATAAATTAATTAAAATTTCATTATATAATTTTGTGATTTTGATAAATTAATTAGCTAAAAAAATATTTAATTAAAATTTCCAAAAAAATTATTAAGAAAAAGATCAAAAATTGTTGAGTTAAAAAAAGAAATTAAATTTGAAGAAAAAGTTTTTCCAATAATATACAAGATTGATGAGTTTTTCTATATTTAACCTGTTGGGAAAATGTTGAAAATTTTTGTAAAAATTTCAGAAATTCAAATAAAAAATAAAATATTCTAAAATTAAAATAAATAACCATAGAAATGACCTTACAGAAATATCCTTTTTTTTTTTTAAACCAAATATTAAAACCTAAATTTATATTTGAAATTATGGTTTGCCAAATTGTTTCTTAATAAATTATAAATTATTTGTACACAAAAAAAGAAAATAGATCCTTCAACCATAAAAAAATCTATTTTATTTCTTAAAAATATCCTACGCATCACAAGGATCTATAAACAAACAATGATTATAATATAAAAACTATAAAAAAAGGTTGCCCCGCATAAAAGAAGGAAACAACATCCTTTCATGACTTCTTCAAATAAATAAATGAATTTCCTTAGTAACACAACAACAAAAAAAATATTATATTTCCTTTGACTCGGAAGGAAGTTAAAAAAAACTAACCAGAGAAAAGGAAAATTATATTTTTTATTGACATTTTAAAATTTACAATTTCCTTTTGCATATTATTTATTGATGATGCGCTGATGGTTCTCTCTCCAACATGGAAATCACAAAAACCTCTTCAATTTACAAAATATAATATATTGACATTTTTACGTATATTAATCCCACTACAAAATCAATTTTAAGGATCAAACCTGCAAGGATGGATGTAAAGAAAAGAAAAACTAATACACAAAAAACAAAAATTATTTGTTTATGTTTCATTTTTCCATGTTGATTTAATGTTTTATTCAAAAACCAGATGTTTAGTAAGGATAAAAAAATTTGGTTTTTCTTTCTTACACATTTAATTATTATTTGTGTTTTTCCATTCAAAATTTTTTCCAGGATATTTTGCTACAGGGAATTCCACAGGTTGAATCGTAAAAATAAATATGTACATACCTTCACACAGTTTTTTGTGTTACTCGTGGTACGAAGTAAAATATTTTTGATACACTTTTGACGTGGAGAACAGGAATAGAAAATTTCCATGAAAAAATTTATTGTTGAAAAATATCTTAGCACGTCCTTATTTTTTGTGAACTTTTAAAGTTTTCCAACGATAGAAGAAATTTCACAATTTTTTAAACACAATTTTATGATCTCATTTTTTTTTTTTTTTTCAAGGAAAATTTTTCTCATTTTGATTTATAGAATTACTTTTATTATTTTCTTGTAAAGGAAAAACTTTACTTATATATATATCCTTTTTTGGGGGAACATTTTTCTGATTGTACTTTTTTTTATATTAAATCTCTTTCGGAAAACGAAGGAGTCTAAGTGAATTTATTAATATGTTCTTTTGGAAAGTTTCTTGTTCTTAAGGAAAAGTTTCAGCACTTTTTAACGATTATTACAAAAAGAATATTTTGTTTTGATATCGTAAACTTTTCCAAAAGAAAATTATATTAAAATTATATTAAAGTTATATTAAAATGACACGTAAAAAACTTTTTCCATATATGATAATAAAAAAAAAACATTAATTTAATTAAATATTATGAAATTTCTAAGTAAAAATTTTCGATTGTAAGACAACAAATTTTTTTTCTGCATAATATCCTTAAAAAACGGTTAGATAAGAAAAAAACGTATCGGAAATTAACTCAACAAAGTTTTCCTAAAATCCACCCACACACAAACATAGAATTAATATAAATTTTTAATAATTTAGTCATAAAATTCAAATAAGATCCTTTTTAATGATATCAAATTCTTGAGACGTCCTTGTAGAATTTTCTCTGAAATGTAAATAGTAAAAAAAGGTGAAAAACTAACTTTATTTTAGGTACCTAATACGTATTTTTTTTTCAACCCTCTTTGTAATCAGTTTTATAAACACAAAAAGTCAATATTTTTATGCGCAAAGAGGGAGAACTTTAAAAGTCAAACAAAAAAAACCAATTCCCTTTCAGTTATATAAAGTTAAATCCTCATTTTTCTAACATTTCTTTTGATGTAGGTGGGTGTAGTACTGTATTATACATGAAAAAGGACGAAGACAGAAAAAAAGGTAGACATAAAGAAATATGAACAAGAAAATTTCAAGTCAATAGAAAATATAAATATACAAAAATTCAATATTTAAAAGTTTTATATATAAAAAATGAAACAAATTTACGTACGTATACTTGTTGGCAATGATACGTTTTTGGACTCACAAAAAAAATTAAATTTTAATAAAAAAAAATTCAGTTCACTGTCAATAAAATAATAAGGCAAAATTTCTGTCTTTGGACATTTTGTGAAAATTTACTTTTTGTATAATTTTGCTCTGTGTAATTTAATTGTAATGAATAATAATAATATCCTTAGAAATGCTGTCAATTATTATAATGAAGTAATAGAAAATGGAAACAAACAAAATTTTTTTTGGCATTTTCATTAACAAAATTTAAGAATAATGAAAAAAATAAATAATTACTTAAGATAGAAATGAATAAAGTAGAAATATTTAAGTCTATAAATTGTCAGGTAGGACAGGTTAGTTGAACCAATTGGAAATTTCTTGTTAAATTATGTTAAATCAAAAGAGGAGGGGATTTATTGTAATTATTTTATTAGAAATGAAAATTCTTGGAATAATTAAAGGCAATTTAAGTGTTTTACGAGAAGTTGAATTCTTGTTTAGAGCAAGAAATTTCGTATTGTGGAAATTTGACCTAATTTGATTAGATTGAATTATGTTAAGGTCGGTCAATGTAATGCTACAATTGGGTCTAATTTGGCTAGAATACTTGCCTCTGTATATCCTGAGAGTATTCCGGAGTTCAGTGCTCATTGGGAGTTAAGATTGTCAAACAATCTTCAATTTCTTCTTCATAAGAAAATCGCCAATTTTAGACCCTGACGACCTAACAGATTCAATCATTAATCGACTAATAATTTAAAAAATTTTCAAAATTACAATTTTAATATACTAATCTACTCAGAAATTTATCAAATTTCTTCTTGAATTTCAAATACCATTTTTAACGCATATTTCAACAATAATTCTTCCAACCTACAACTTTCCTGACTTTTCCCCAGTGTATATTTCAAAAATAAATATTAAATAAAAAAAACCACTTCTTTTTTTTAATACTTAATGGAATTAAATATACCAAAAGTAAAACTGAATTAAAATTGGAGGACTTAAAGTGTATTTAAATCTAAACGTTTGCAATCTATAAAAAAAACCATTACAAAATTTTTGTACTTTACAGAAAAGTAAAGAAAATTGAAGAAAAAATATTTTAAGTATATTTTTTTTTACCACAGACAAATTAGAGGATTTTAAGGATAATAAAGTCTTTCGACTCTAAGTAGATTTCACGTAATACAAAAAAAAAAACATTAATAAGAAAATAAAATTTAACCTATGGAAGGTATGAAAAAAAATGAGGCATAAAGCCTCAAAGTAAAAAAAAAGGTAGACGTTAAATTAAATTTTTTATAGATCATTAAACATTTTCGGAACATGACCAGACTATATTTCCCACTGGGTGGTCATAAAACGACAACCAAAGGAAGAAAACAAAAAAAAAAGAAATTTCTATTTACTTATTTTCATGTACTTCAATTCTTAGATTTTTCTGTAATTGGAAATTTTGCTGTGGTTGTAAATATGATTACATTTTTTTTTCGTAGCTTGGGTTTAGAAAATGTGTAAAGAAATTTAATAATAATTATTATTAATAAAATGAAGACGGGAATATATTTTAGTGTATTAATGGTGGCGGCATTTTATTAAGATTTTAGAGAGAGAGTTTTTTTATTGTCAGAGAGAAGAAAAGTGGTAAAACGTAAATGACAAAATCCTAAAAATGAAATTCTTTTATAGATTAAATTTTCTATTAAAACACGTAAATGGAATGAGAAATATTACGTGATGATCTCTACATCGACATTTTCCTATTTTTAGATGAAACTAATTTTGGTTATTACGTTGCTTTGATTGGTTATTAAAATTGGTTTGAAAAACTTGAGAATTTATAGATTTTTCAAGGCCAATAATGAATGGTATAATTAGAAAATCGGAATCTTTGAAGACAATTTCAGATTTTCCAATCTTATTTTTCATTCAGCAGAACCTACAAAAGGTACTACAAAAAGTATAATTAATATCTTTTAAGATTATTGAATTAAATTTGCAGAGATTATTCCACTTACCTCCGTATAACCAACTGAAATTAATTTACTCAACTTTTGTTGTTCCACCATGCAAGGAGAGTTGTAGATTAACAAAAATTCCATAAAAAAATTTCTCGGTGTTTTTCATTTTTTCCATTGGCTTTGAATGAAGGCATACAATTTTTTTTTAATTTTTTGTATCCGCTCTGCTAGTATACATGTAATAATTTGACGTAGGTTCATTAATCAATTCAGGATGATTCAAGTGCATATATAATGTAAATTCGTTGTTTATTTTTCTCACTTCAAAAATGAAATAATTTGAAATTTGATGCTCTTTTTCCTTATTTCGGTACATAAATTTAAAGATGAGGGCATTTTTCTCATACGACGACGATGCGTAATTAAATTATTTTGTAAAAAAAGGAAATTTAATTTATTATACAAAAGGACAGAATATTATTTTTTCTCTTTGCTTGTCAAAAATGAAAAAAATAATTTACTTAATGTTTTTCCTCAAATTTAGTGAAATTTTTTTGTCTGGGGGGAAAATTTATATTTAAAAAAGAAATTAATTAATTATTAAAATGCTGGTAAAATTATTTATAGTAAATAAATAATGAAAATTTTGTTGTGAAAACTGACCTCAATTTGCCCTTTAAAAAATTAAATTTTAATCATTATTTAAATTAAAATTGATGTGAATTTTTTTAAGTTAAATTTTTTGATAGTGTAAATCATTTTTCATCATTGGTAAATTTCACTGTCTTAATGGATTTGCACATTGAAAATTTATTATTATTGACAGATTGTGAATTGTGAGTCTCAGATATTTTTTTTCTAGGTCAGTGACGATTTTTTTTTGACAAGTTTTGTGGTAAATAAACATCGTCGTTGAGTTCACAAGATCCAATATTAAATAAATCTATTGTCATATGGTTGGATTACTTAAATTTGCAAGCTCCAGTTTATTTTGCCAGTGTATCCCCAACTTTCGCCTTCGTACTACATTATTAAAAATTCATCCTCTCGTAACAGAAACTGGTTCTATTGAGAGTTAAGTGGAAGCCTATTCGGCTTCAAATCATTCAATTGTATAATGTGGTCTCAGAATTAGACCAATTCGCTACTAGATCGCTAGAAAAATTGTTAACTACAGAAATAACTTCAAAAAGAGACTAACTAATCAATATTTGACCATTTTATAGAGAAATAATCAAAAATTTATAATTTTCTATAAAATGATTAAATGATTTTCATTACCAAATATTTTAACTTAAGTCTATTCAATAAATTAATTGTACTTTAATTGGCCACTAATTTAATTCTTATAAGTAATTCGTTTATTATTTACAAAAAAAATCAATAAAATCCAATTTAGATTAGAAATTTTCGTTAACGAAATTTTATATATGTAATTTAATTTAATTAATTAATTTCGATAATTTTTTCCCCCAATTCTTTAATACAAAAATATTCCCATAATAATTTTTGATCCATTAGTTGTTGTTTTTTCGAAGCTGTCAGTGCGATACCATTAATTTATTTCCATTAAAACGTAATTAAATTTTATAATCTCTTACCATCTAAAATAATTTTAATGACCTGCTGTGCGCAACATTATTTTCTCAATTCTGTTTGGATTTCAATCTGAAATAAATTATCGATAAAAATAAAGATAAATTTGGTCAAATAAAATTATTATAATTATTCGCCCATTTTAACAATCAACAAAAAAAAAAAGGATTTTTCTCTTTTATCCTTTTTATATCTAATCATGCTGAGGACTAACAAATAACAGGCTTTTTAATTTTTCTATGGTCGAAAAAGTCCTTTTATCAAATCACAATTCTTAATATTTTTTGTTTTTGCTTTTAACAATGGTAAAATGGGTTTGTAATTTTTTTATGTGGAAGAAAGAAAAATGACCTAAAGTTATTTTTTTCCCAACTTTTGATATTTATCCTTTCTTGTCGGTAAAATAATTGATATATATAAAGATAACAAAAAATCAGGTTTTCCGGCGAATATATCTGGAAAAAAAGGATATAAGGATAGAAAGGGAAAAATAAATGATGATAAAAAACCTTTTGAAGATGAAAATATTTATAAATAAATAAATAAAAATTGTTTATATGATAAATTGTGCGCGGCGTTTGCTAAGGGAAACAAAAACATTACTTTGGCTTTTTAAATGATTTATTATAATCTGTTGTTTACCTTTTAACGTTGAAATTGCTTTAGAGAGTAATATCTCATCAATACGTTGAACATGGTGAGTTTTAGTGAAATTCATTATAAGAAATTGGTAAGAAATTGTAAAAAATCATAAAAATTAAGGATCAAATTAGGTAGATCTTAAGATTATTCTCAATTAAGGTCAGATTCTTTGAAACTTCTATTAAAATTCTATTAGTTTTATTAGTAATCAATTGGAAAACTCGAAATTCCATTTCGTATTGTTACTACTTAAATGTATAAGTAGTGAAAAGATGAGACAGTTTCATAATTTCTTATATATACAGGATTTTTTTAAGGTTCTATCAAAGAATTAGCAAAGTTCTTTGGTTCTAATCAAAATTTTCAGTCATAGTCCTGACTGCGTAAAGTAAAATTTTTGTACAGCAAATTGCAATATTGATTAAACACATTAATTAAGGTCTGATTATATCAATTGTTGCCTTGCTTCTTGCAAAGTCTTTTGCAATCCTATCAGAAATTTTAAATTTTGACTATCCTACCTCAAAGAAATCGTACAAAATTTCTTCACTTAGTTTCTTTTTGTACCACGAACAATGAAATTATCAATTTCCTCTCCAGCCAATCCCTAATTATATCCTTAATCATCCTGTTACACAGTTTTTACTCAATTTCAAATAATAATTACATTAATTTCTATTGTATTATTTTTCTTATGATTTCTTTAGAAAATATGAAAACTTGCTGGTAGGTAAATTTACAATAATTTAACTTCCCCCTACACATAAAAATTTCGGATATTAAAAAAACATAAAAGAAATGTTATTTTTTTCCAACAACATAAAAAAATTGTCATGTTTATCAACATGAAAAAATAATAATAAATCTTTAAAATTTTTATCAACTTTTTTTTTTAAGAGTGTCGCAATTCGAACCCGAAAACATGAAAGATTTTTGTTTTTTTAGTAAGTAATTTTGCAATTTCAGATTGTTTATTTAACAATGGAGGTCAAGCTAACCAATTTGTGTTGTTAATTAAGGATCGGTTATTATTATCAAAATATTTCTACAGAAAAAAATTGGTAACTCAAACCTTTTATAGTCAATTATAATGTCTTTAAAAACTAAAAATTATATATTTGACAAGTTTTTTGACTCGGTATTTAATGTTAAACGCACAGTTGGACACCTTCAGGCTATTAATTTTTGTATGTTTCAATTTCATATATATATGTATACTAAAAATAAATTTAATTTGTCTCAAATTTTTTTTTTTTTTGGTCGACAAACTATTTATGTATATTTATGTTGAAAGATTGATGATTTAGTTGTTGGTGGTCCGACAGTTATAATAACAATTTTCGTTACATAAATAAAAAATAATAATAATAATAATAATATAGAGGAAAAAAAACTTATGTCATCGCTCAATAGTTTTTGTTCAAATAAATTAACTATATAATCACGAATATTTTAAATTGGCATATAAAACATATTTTAAGACCCCGGGCCATTTAAATGTCTAATGGACCATTTAATTATTAATTAATTTTTAGTAAAATTGGTAATCAAAATTGAAATTTGGAATTTTGTTGTAATTTTTTTAATTGTTTAATCAAAATTGGGTCATGTTGTGGGTGGTTTAGCCTATAATTTGTCTTGTTATTATGCGAGGAATTGATTACTTTTTTTTTTGTTCATTCAATTGCCATTATATTAAAATTTAAATTATACAAGCTAAGCCATCCAGCAAAACATGACCTAATTTTGATTAAACTTTTTTAACAAGCAAATTTCAAATTTAAATTTGGACAAAATCATCTTATCCTTAGGCTCACAGTCTCACAGACTATACCAAATTGGGTAACTTAATTTAATTAGCAAAATTTGGTCACTTAACTCAACTAATGATTGATTGATCTAGGCTAGATTACTGATGATTTTTCGTGTAGATTCTGGTCCGTAAGCGATATTGTTGCACAACGCTATTTTAAAAATAGCTTTAAAACCGCATTTATCATTATATTATGCGGTCGAAGTAACGATAAAAGAACCACATTGTTCAGTCTAAATATTTATTAAAGTATATATTTAATTTTTCGTATATAACATTTCAGTTGGTCGCGGGAAATAATCTATCTATATGGTAAATACATAAATAGAAATAATCTACTTTACTTAAATGAATTAATTTTGTTTTATTGATGTTGCAAAATGCGAAGGTTATTTTTATTTATGTTGTTATGTTGCTAAACGTGATCTTTTTTTAATGCTATTTACATTTATTTAATCCACATTTTCTACTTCCGATTAATAATAGTTGTGTGAGGAGGAAATAGATTAAAAGTGGTTTAAAATAGAATTTATTTAATGACACTTAAATCTATTAACTAAGCATAAATTTTGCATATAAAAATTTAATAGAATTGAATTTGGGGGCTGCAAAATTTTTATGATAGATTATATATACTTAGTAGAATTTTTCATTTTGCAAGTTTTATGTTGTGAATGAATCTACAACTACAAGCTTAATTGTTAAGGCTGACTCATGAACTTTGCTTGGAAATTGGTCCGTTTTTGCTCAATATTTGGAAGGACAATGTTCACTTCTAATGTGTTTTCTATTAAATTGTTAATAAACTAATGAACTATCCTTCTTTCAGTTGATAATATTACAAAAAATTATTGTACTAATTCAAAACTATTGCCATAATTTAATTAAATTAACTAAAAACCATAACTAAATTACAATAAAATTTCTAGAAAATTTATAACATTCTAAATAGTACATAAAATTAATTATTAGAAAATTCAAAAATCTTGTTAAATTTTCCCTTAATTTATTACCTAAAAAAAACATTAAAATAAAATTCTTTGAACCATTTTTTTTTTATAATTGATTGTCAAATGATTATTTAGAATTTTTACAACCAAATTTTTATGGTTTTTTGTGGAATGGTAAAATGTAATTTTTTTTTTAATTTTACAAAATTTTTTATTGTAAATTGAATTATATAAAAGGAAACTTGTTACATTCATGGTCATTAACAGCCCAGACATTAAAAATTTAAAAGTGCTAAAAAGATTTACACACAATTCGTATTTTTTTGCACAATTTATAAAAGATAAATACTTGAAATATTTCATAATAAATATAATTGCTTGAAAGTTTTAATAACAAAAAAAAAATGTTGTAACGGTCAGTATTGTTAACATCAAATTCCGAAAGAAAAAAATTATAGGTACTTAATTTTTATTTGATTGCTTTTTTATGTTGCATGTTCATCGACACACCTGTTGCTTGAAACATTTTTTGTTTTTCTCTCTGATAAAGCAACTATAAACATAAATTTTTGAATAGTTAAAAATTACAATTTAACTATATTAAAATTCTTAAAGCAATCATACAGACCGGACGGGATCCGATGTTAGAATATTGTCCATATATAAACGCAATATCGATAGAAGTAGTTAATTTTGAAATTTAAAAATGTTTATGGTTTTATAAAAAACTGTGAAACGAATTATAATTAATATTTTTTTTTTTAATTTATATTGAATGTAGATTTTCATATTTAAAATGAAATTTTGGTTAGAAGGGGAAATATTTATTAATCAAGTCCAATTTCTGACAACAAATAGTGACTCACTACTAAAACTTGTTTGAATTAATATAATAGTTTGCTCGACTACAGAAGAATTTATGGGACGAGACTGTATCTATATAATATTCTTAGGTTAGTAATTGCAACAGAATGTCAAATAAATGAAGAAATACCAAAAAACCTAAGTTATAATTTTTGAATTTAATCCCAATTCTCTTCATTTACCACCAAATTTTGCATTGACACCTTTTCCTTTTAAATAATTCCATCCCAGTTTTTTATGCATAAAATTATTTGGAATTTATGCACAAATCGACGACCCCCCATGTTTTAAGAATTGCATTTTTGCTATATATAAATGAAAAATATTTCCGACTAATTTCACAAAAACAACAACAAAATTTTGGTATTTATTAATAAATATTATTGCGAGTGTATTTTTAACTTCACCTTGAACATGTCATCTTTTTAAGCTGCAGAGAAGAAAAAAAATACCGACTATTTTGTTGCTGTAATTCCGCAGCTTGCAAAACAGGTTCCTTCATTATTATTATTATTATTATTTTTTTTGTATAACAATAATTGATCCACCAAAAATATAAAAACAGCCGTCATGGCATGGTACACAAAATAAAACCACTCGAACTTCTCCAAGCACAAAAGTTGCTTCTACGAATTTTTCAAAATGATAAAAACAGAAACTGGTGTTACGAAATTTTTATTTTATTGATGTTACCAAAAGGTTCTATACACGTAAAAATTATAAATAAATTAAAATTTATCTTAAAATATGAAAATTTTGAATCTACCCGCGCGCAAATTTCAATAATTTTTTAGTATCTTGCGGGGTTTTTTTAGGAAGAAATAAAATGTAAGAAAAAACTTCCATGTTTTATTTTGTTTGTTATCCTTTTTATCTTAATGATCCGTTTTTTTTGGTTGTTGTTGCTGTTGCCCGCCCAACAAACTCGATCAGCATGAATGAATTTCGTGTGAGGCAAGGCATTTTACTTATACCATCATCGCCAGTCCTCCTTTTACATAAAAAGCAGATGTCATTTATTTATGTTTAAAGAAAAATATGATTGATTCTCTTTTTATTTCAGTTGTGAATGTATTTGTTTTCCAGGTAACCTGTAATTTTTTTTTAAGTCCTGCTGATTTTTGTGTAGTTGTACATTATAATACAGAAATTTCTTTCTTTTGCGCGTAGGATATACAATTTAATTTACGTATATTCTTTAATATTTCTTCTATTTTTTTCAAAAATTCTTTTGAAAATCAATACGAAGTTGTTTTCTGTGTTTTTTCGTTTGTGTCGTAGTTGTGTAAAAAAAAAAAAAAGGTCCTTGCTATTTGAGCTCGGTCACGTTCATCTTTTCAACCTTTTTTTATTATACATGCATTGAATACATGTACAACAATTCTCAATTTTGTAGGTAGTCCATAAAAGTGAATAATAAATGTTGCCATGTTTCTGTTTGTTTGAGAGCATTTACGAATTTTGAATAATTTATGAAATTTTTATGTAAAAAAAAATCATATAAAATTAATGTAATTATGCATTTCCATCAAAAAATGGACTATTTTTTGTCATATGTCAAAATTTACTTAGAAAAATGTCAAAATTTAATGCCATTTTCTAACTTCATGATATAATTACATATCACATCACACTTCAGATTTATAAATGATTTGGGCAAGAATTAATGGTTAAAATTTCTGTATGACTTTTGGTATTATTACAAAACAATCAAAAAAATTTTAAATCATAAATTTACTAGTCAAAACTAATAACCACCATCTAAGGTTTATGACCTAAAACTCAAAATTCTCTATAAAATAAAAATTCTGAATGAAAATTCTAATATTCCAATTTGAGATTTTCGACAGCAAATAAGAAGGAATCGCGTTATTATTAAAATATCAAATTTCATAAAAAAAAAATCTGGCAGATAACGAAATATTTATATGTGTGTACACTGAAAAAAAAACATCTGCCCCACCAAAAAAAAAAGAAATCAGTAAATTTCAACTTATATCTAAATCCAATAAAAATATTTAAACCCTCAAGGCATATAAAATTATCTACAATATTCCAATTTAATATCTTACTCTTTAATTTACTTTTGATAATGGTAGACACAAGAATTTATGAGGCTACATAATTTCCAATTTATGCCAAAAACAAAAAACATATAAAATGAACCATAAAACAATTACTAAGTCGGTCATAAAAATTCAATAAACTAAATGAAGCATAAAATTATGGTGAGAAGAAAATAAACAATTTTTTATGATTGATGACCATAAAAAATTATCTATGGGAATTTTCTTTTTTTCTGGACATCATAATATCAAATCACAATCATACTTTGAAGAATATGACACCCAATTTTCATGAGATATGATCAAGAGCAAAGATTATCAAAGATTATCTCAAATTACTTTATAAAGGGAAAAAAAACCCTTTAACTAATCATTAAATGGTTGGATAACCTGTAACACACAAAAAAAAACATATTTTGGAAATGATTCATTTTATCTCGGTTCATTGATCCAACAAAATATTTGAATAAGAAAAAGAAAAACATAATTTGGATCATAAAATTCTTTTCTTCAAAAATTCATCGAAATTTTTATTTAAACAAGAAAAAAAAATGCATTTTTATGATTTTTTATGATTCAGAAATTTATGAAAGAAATTTTTAAGATAAAATATTTCTCTATTAACAAAAATATTTTCTAGATTTGGTGTTGAAAAATGTGCTTAAGAAAAATTATCACGTTTTTCGAAGAAATTTGTTTTTAATACCAACAACAAATTTTTTTTAGAGAAATTTATGAAATTTTAATGTGATTTTGATAAATTAATCATTTTTTTATGATTTATATTTCAAACTTGTCCTATAAATTATGGTGTATATATATTTGGTTTAATTCTCTATGTCTATGCTATGGTGTTTTTTTTTTTAAGGTTTTACGTAACTCGAGGGTAAGATTCGGTTTACGCCCATGGAAATAGATGAATTAGATTTGAATCATTTATAGATTTTGAAGAAGTATATTACTCCTACATTAAATTCCAGATGGTTAACATAATATATATTTGTCATAATAATAATTTGAAAATCTCAAATGGTTCCAAATATTATTGTGAAGAAAATATTTATTTTAACAGGATATCCGTTTAATATATGAAAAAAACCAACCCTTATATAATTTTATTTAACAGAAAAATTACATTTACTGTTTACAAATTTTGTTGCTTGAATAAAATTTTATTTAAGGATATGCCAAAATTGATGTAAATTGATCGTAATAATAAACATTTACACTAAATCTGTGGTATACACCAAAAAAGTATATCCTTTCACTACTAACTTTGAAATATCTAAAAAAAACTTTGAACAAACCCTTCAAAAACCTAATTTATTTTTTAAATAGTATGAACATTGATTTTTTAATGGATTTGTATTTTCTAATTCCCATCGATAATGAAAAAAAAGGCTTTTTAAAAACTCGAAAGAAATATATACAGGAAAAATAAAATATCCTTTTTTTCTCCTATGGGTTTTCCCACCAGTGAGAATTTTTTATAAGTGAAAAATTTTTTTTTTTAAACGACACGACGTTGACACTTTGACAGTTTTGTTTTTTCAATATAATTTTTCCAACAAAAACAATCCACCATTTACAGTGTCGTCGGTGTGACAATAACAATTCTATCATCAAACCTCCATAAATTCATTGTCATTTTCAATGTTTCCTGTTGAATTCCGGCGTCCTTTTATATTATTTATTATTTGTATATATATAACAAAAAATACCGATATATGATCCTTTACACATTTTATCTGTTTTTTTTTTGTATAATTTTTTGTAGTTATGCTTGTGGTAGTGTTTTTAAAAGGCTAAAAATTAATGCTAGAAATTTTAAATAAAACAAAAAACTAGCAACATTTTTTTTAAATTAAAATCAATTTATTTTCAAATGTTGACAGTGTTTTTTTCTTTCTCTCATTTTAATTTCAGATTTCCATCAGCAAATTTAATGGATAATGAAAGTGACAAATGTGACCTATTTTCAACAAGTCTGGTAAGTGAAAATTTCTGTTTTTTTAGTTTGTTTATTAACAAATATTCTGTTTAATTAACAAATTAAACAGAATATTTTTTTCCAATAAAAGAAATTTTGTTACAAAAAAATTTTCCGGTAAATTTATCATTTTTACATTTATACTTATAAATCTGTCAATTATCCTTAATATAATATAATACACTGTACATTAAGTATATATATCCAAATTTTACTGATTTTCTTTTACCTTTCAATTTAAGTGATTTTTTTTTTATAAAATATTTTCGTAAATTTTCTTATTATTATTAACGAGAAAACTTTAATATTCTAATGGGATTTTTTTTGAAAAACAATTTCCTTTTTATTTTCATCAGTTGGGAAAAGTAAAAATCCACCAGATTTGTTTTTATTATCCTTTCACCTCCACACACCACTTTGAAAATTGTCTAGAGAATTTCCTTTCTTTTTATTTTTTGTTTGGTTTTTCTTCCAACCAATTTTCAATTTAAGAATCTTATTAACATTTTATGATTTTATGAAATTCTCAAAAATATATAAAAATAAATATAAGTACACACACAATTCCTTCAAGGATCACAGAGAAAGTTTTTATGTTTTATTTTGAAGAGTTATTTAAATTTTATTGAATCAGCATGAAAAATTCAAAAATTAATGGGAAATAATTCAAAAAATTTCAAATAAATTTAAAATATTAAATTTTTTTTGGGATTTAATACTGAAAAGTTAATAGAAATTTTTATACGAAAATGTTTTTGTTATATTTGCGTACAATCAACAAGTTTGCAATTTAGAGTTTATTAATTCAAGCAAATACGTTAGTAAATAAATTAACCCTTTGGGTTGATAGCATATTTAAAGGAACTCGTTAGGACAAGGAATGGTGGTCAATGTGCATGACGACTGAATGAAAATATCCTTTATTAATTTGTTAAACTTGAAGGCGAGATTTCCTATTTTAGATAGCAAAAATTTTGTACTTGTATTTCTGGTAAAAAAGTTAAGAAAAACCCTTTTATCTCTTGTCACTATAAAGGACATCTAAATTTCATCTAATTTTTCGATCAATCGTTCTACAACACGAGCAATTATTGCCCTATATTGATTGGACATAAATAAAAGCCAAAAGCATCTATGGAGTTAACAATTATCCCCAGAGGGTTAATTAAAATGGAAAAAATTCCTTTAATAAAGAATTTAAATATTTGAATTATTTTTTCCATGTCTGTTCATTATAAAAATTCGAAATTTTTGTTTCAACATTTTTTTAGTGTAAATTGGAAATTAAATTAAATTTAGCAATTATCAATATAGTTCATTAAATTATCACAAAATAATGTAAATAATTCTCGTGCTCTGAAACACCGAAAAAAAAACTTTAATTACAAAAAAAAATGTGTAAAACAAATTCCAATTCACTTAAAAAGAATTTCAATTCAATTTTTGATTTTCTGTTAAACAATTTTTCCCAATTTATTTACAGTGCAATCAAAAATTGAAATCAAATATTTCATAAATTTTATAGCTCTGCAAACTGTATTTAATTTCAACTTAATTAAACTTTATAGTTTAAACATGTTGTTTCCGTTCGTTCCCCTCGAAGGCCAATTACAGTATAATATAAATATAGAAAAATTTCAAACTGTTCAAATAAAAGAAAATTGACTTGAAAAACAATTTTTGAACCTTGGACAACAAATTTTTCATTCACCAAGACAATTTAACGAAATATCAAATTTATAAATGATTTCAAAATTATGACAAAATCATAGATGGAAAAATCACCCTCGAAGTAAAAGGACATTCAAATAAATTTTCACCCTCTTCTTTTTTTGGTTATGTGCTTTTTGTTGGTCCAATTAATTTGAATATTCAATCCTGGAACAGTATACACACAAAAAATATTTTGTTATCATATCTGTTTTTCTACACCAAAAAAAAACGGGTCACCAAAGTTTCTCTACAAAATGTTTACTAGGATGTTAAAATGAAAAAAATTTATGCTATTTCATGCTAATAGGATAACAATAACAAACAGTATAAATGTTTAATGGAAAATTGTATATTGTGCAGTCTTCAATTGTGCCCAGGCCGGATGGAAATTGAAAATTATTTTCCACTAACATCATAATATTCTATGGATGAGAATTTTCTGTTTGTATATAATCCTGACGAAGAAGTCATATAGTTTATGCAAATTCCAGGGATTTATGAATGAAAATAAATTTATTATTATGTGTGTAGATATGAAAACGATTGCAGTTAGAAAATTTAATTTTCGTTTAAATATAATTGTCAAAAAAAAGTTAAATTGGATATAAATGGAAAAGTTAATTTGAAAATTATGATATAGAAAAAAAAAGTATTTACATATAAATTCGGATTATTTATGTAGTTGAATATTTTCACAATGTGGTGACGTATCTGTCTGAAATCGTAAAGTTATACTCGTAGTTTTAATTAAATTTATTACTTACAAAGTTGAAAAGTTTTATTTATTATTGTATAGGAAAATCAGAAAGTTAGCAAAGTTGGTTAACTTTATACGCAACATTTTGAAATTTATTATTATATATTTAAGTTTTTAGTATTTTGTGATCTAAAAAGGACATTTTTAAGTCCATTAACATTATTTACTTCAAGTTCATTCAGATTAAATAAATATAATAAAGAAAATTATTCCAAATCTTTCTAGTACTAACATAGTGTTGTCTGTGATTATTCTAGGCCATTGATTCCTCTAACACTCATTAATATAATAGTCCTGATTATATTGACATTATAATCTAATTTTTCAAATTTAATCTATTAGAAAAGTTAAAACAATATTTTCCCTAGAAAATTTTGGGGTTTAAAATTATTTTTATTAATTTTTGTTAATATTTTTTTAAGGTTGAACAAACTTTTCCCCCATCAAAAAATTAATTTTTTTAAAAAATCAAATTTTTCATCAATCACAAAACTGAAATTTTTTCATTTAAAAAGGCTTCTTCCATTTGTCACAAAGTTTATTAAATTATTTTATAATAATTTTTTATGTTTATTGGAAATTTCGGATATATTCAAAAAAATGAAATGGAAACAAAAGTTCCTTCAAAAAAATATTTCTCAAATTTCTGATTTAGTTTTTTTTCCCTTTTTTTAACTATATAAAAAAAATATTATTAGAATTTTTTTTTATATAATTTTTTCCAATTTTAAATCAACAATCGATAATATAATATCTATTTTCATATCCTTCTTTCAAAAAGGATATTCTAAACAAAAAAAAAAAATATATATATTTGTTTTTTTTTCGACACGATTTTTAATAAGTGTTTTTTGATTGACGTCAGCTGCGCTGCTGTTGATGGTACGAATTGGAAATAAATATATTGATATGTGATATTCATATAATTTTTTAATTCGACCTTCAACCAGAAAAAAAAGGATGATGTGTAGGATTGCAAAAAAAAAAACCAATTGTGTGGGTTATGAATATTTTATATACATATTTACATTTATTTAAAATATATTTTTATTTTATTTGACGTAATAAAATTGCAATTTTTAATCTCTTAATAAAGAAATTTTCATTGAAAATCATGTAAAATTATATTTTCAAAATTAGATAACTTTCTATTTGAAGGCCTATTAATAATAAATCTACATAAATTTTTATAATAATATATATAAATAAAGTGCTATATTTACTTTCAAATCAACACTTTTTTGTATACCGTCATCACCGTCAATCTAAATTACATATACTTTTTTTTTTATAAATGTTCACACACAATTAATTTCAAATCTTTTTACAATATTTAACTTTCATTTCAATTTTTCCATCTGTTTTGTGAATATAATATCTCAACAACAGAAAATTATTATAATATAAAAATTCACAATCTCTTAAAGATTGAAATAAATGAATTTTTGTGTAAGACATACTTGAAACATAAAAATTATTTCCCCTATTAACCTCAATATTTTTCTTATATATCAAAAAATTAGATAATTCGATCAAAATTGTAATTTATTACAAGCTTTTTGCGCATTTAACCATAGACAAAAGTCAGCCTGTTTTTTTATCTTAAAAGACATCATAAATCTATAAAATTTCAATTGAATTGATTTTTTTTTTTGTTCATTACATAATAAAAATTCACTTAAGATACCAACAAAACAAAAGGAAATACATAGAATATAAAATAAAAATTATGCTACGAGATATAAAAAATTATGCTACGATTAAAAATGTGGAAGAAATTTTATGAATGAATAATTGAATAATGATTGTTTTATATCCTCAAACCTTTTAGGTATGTAAATAAAATATACTTTATGTACGTAAAAATATCTATTACACCCTAAACAATGTATTTAAGTAGTTAATCAATTTCTAATTTTTTTTCCTTCCTATAAAAATCATAATAAGAATTATTGATGCATAAAGATTAACTTTTTTGTTATTAATTATTGTATAAATTTATAGAAATTTACGTAGTCGACGTTCTCTATATAATAATTTCTGGAATTTTTGCAGTTTTGACATTGGTATATCTTGGCAATTGATTAAATAGTCCTTTAGGACTAATAATGAAGGATATTTTCATAGTAGACTACAGCGTTATTGCTTACTATACGGAATGGTAGTTCCTCTGCATATGCGACAAAATATCAGTAATGGGTTTAGTAGGATAATCAAATTTTGGCAATAAAAAATGAATATTTGGTTTTTTCACCGATAAGAGAATCATATTTATTTTCGATTGCTATTTTTTCTTAATTTTTATCAAATTTTTATTGACAGATTGCCCAAAAATTTATTGTTTTATGTTAGACCGATGTCTGTGATAAATTTTATTTGCCAAATTATAAAGTCCAGCAAATTGTAGATTAATAATAATCAAAAAATTATAATAATAATCAAAAAAAGTTTGAAGAAAATCGTGCTTTGTCTAGCGTGAATTTATCGTCTGAAAATTAGAAAATTAATTGTGAAACTCATTTTTATCAGTTATTTCTTCAGTTTGAATTTTGATTTTACCTAAAAAAATATTTAATCAATGAAATTCTCAACACTTTGATATGAAATTTATATACAGCTGCGACATAACCAACTTAAAAAAAATCATTTTAACAATAATATAAATTGTCATTTTAAAATTATATCGAAATTAATATTTCGCTTAATCTAATAAAAAAAAGATATCAAGGAAATTTCAATCTTATCAATGGCATAGCGATATATGACAATCTTGAAATTTATTAAATTCCTTAAGTTATAATGAAAAGTTTGAATAACTGATAACAAAAAAACGTTTTATCGGCCTCCACTGTCACTGTGTTATATATTCGCAAAAATGAACGTCACAATTTTGAAAAGTATATTATAGGCCTCACAACAATGAGTAGCTAAATTGAACAAATATAAGAAAATTTTAAATTATTAATTTAATCAGTTGTTAGGTTAATATTAAACAAATAAGTTTATTTAAAATTTCGATTCATATTAAAATTTTAATTACAAATTTGATCAGTTGATTAATTTAAAAACAAGTAAAAATGTGTAAAAAATGTGGTAACGCTTCGAATAATGAAATTCATGGATTATTTAAATTTGTAGACTATGAGGTGAGGTTAACAATTTTTAAATGAATAAAATTTTAAGTGAAGAAATAAGTGTTATTTAAAATTCTTTAATTTTATCTTTGAATCCTGACATTTGTGAGATCATAAAAATGATGAATATCAATTATAAATCTGTTCGGATTTTATGTAGTAATATACAACGATAGTGGGTAGTGTCTAAAGTAAAATTATTGCAATTGATAAATGGTCAACATATCTTTTACTGTCAATATAATTAAATAGGTAGTAAATGGTATACTTTGATTTTGATTTACGTTACCAGTGAGAAACTTTTAAATTATTACTACTTAGCCGAAGTCTAATTTAATCCGAGAAAAATGTAATTTGTCTTATCCAAAGAAATCTTAGATTTGAGAGTTAATATCTTTTTGAATAAAATATAAATAATTTTCTTAACTTTCGACGAATTTTCTTTGCAATGTATTTTCCATAAACCATAAGCGAAAACCATTATTTCTGTCTTAAAAATTAAGTTGATTTGTTCTAATCTTCTGTAAAACTAATTTAATTTTTACTTTTTTTTCTTTATTTTTCAGATAAATCAAATGCGTTCAGTATCAAGTCCATCCTTAACCGATAATCCATTAGATAATAATATTAATAAAAATAATTTAAATGATGAATCAATTAATAATAAATCAAAAAATGATAATTATAATAATAGTCCATTTACAACAACAGTTAGTGTTAATACAACAAATCAACAATATAATTATCCAGGTGTTTTACAAAAATTTAAAAAAACATTTTCACAATTTAGTAATAATAGTAGCAATGGTGGCGTCAATGTTGGTAATTGTAATAATGGTAATAATTCTAATAATAGTAAACAAATTCAACAACAAATTAATACTACAACTACAACAACAACGATAAATAATGATAATAATATAGATTCATCTAATAAATATCGATTTGGTCCATTAATATGGCGTTCAAGTAAAGAACGACGTAAAACAAAATATAATCGTCGTGATAAATGTAATAGTGGTGATTCTGGTATACAAATTGAATTAGAAAATGAAGAACAATTTATGCAAGATGGTCAAGATGAAAGCATTGTAAGAATATTATTTTTTTTTAATTAAATTTTTCTTTTTTTTTTTGCTTTTTATATAATTAGAAAAAAAAATTCTAAAATAGATTTTTTTCTTTTATATCTAAACAAAAAAAACATGTAGGAATCAACAATAACGTCAACAGCAACAGGACATGGTAACAATAACAGCAGTAATAATACAACAGCACCAATTATTGTTGGTCGTAGTAGTAGTGGTAGTGGTGGTAGTCGTGGTGGTATTCGTCGAACAAATTCAGCTAAATTAACAAATTCAATGCAAATAAATTGTAGCAGTGGACCAACAACAGCCAAAGCGAAAACATTAAAAAAATTAGATGATAATAATTTTATTAATAATAAATTAAAACCAAAAAGATCATTAAGTCAACCAAATGGTTTAGATCGAATGGCAAGAAATGGTAAATAATAAAATTATTTAAAAATTTGGGTTTTTTTATGTACGCGGAATTAGTTTTTTTTTATGGTGATTCAAAGGATATTTGAAAAATCATAATAATTTAATTTAAATAATTTGAAAATTTGAATAGTTTATAAAATTAATTTCTAAAAGAAAAATCTATTATTCCAAAATAATTTTCTAATTTTTAATATTTTTCAAAATCATTATTTGATTTGGAGAACTAATTAAAATGTGATTGTAATTAAATAATTAATTAATCAATAGAAGAAGTTACCTTAATGAATAATTCACTTATTTATTATATAAAATAGAAAAATTTTACCACCTAAAAGTGATTAAAATTCAAATTACTGACAAAATTACTCAAATAAAAACTATATTTTATATTTTTATTTTCATTTTTAAATTATTAAAATTATTTTAAATTAATTAAATTGTAATAAAAATAGACCACAAAAATTAATTTTATCACTCCTTAAAAATATTATCCCAAATTCTGTACGCCAGAAACCGCAAAATATTATTTTATATTTTAATTGCATTTTTTATGATCAAAATTTTCTTAAATTTCCAAATTATTATTTTTTTTTACCTGTAGATCTAGACGAAAGTGATACGGATAGTGTTTCTTCTCATCCAGATTTACATGAAGGTAAGTCAAATGAAAAAATATAATTCAAAACTATTTTTTTGAAAATTTGGTGAATTTGATTGTCAATTTTTAATTCATTTTTTGTATATAGCTCATCGTTCAATATACGCTGAAGTATTATTTCCATTTACACCAGCTGGTCCACAAGAATTATCATTAGAACGTGGCTGTTTAATTGAAATATTACGTAAAGATATTGGACCATGGTGGTATGGTAAAATAAAACATGATGCAATTATTGAAAAAATAGTTGAACCACAACAAGGTTGGTTTCCAAAAGATTTCGTACGTATTATACCACCAGCATATTTTGAACATCATCATCATCATAATAAAGTCGAAGATGATAATAATCAAGAACATGAAATTGGTATAACAACACATGAAAAAATTGATAATAATTTAAAAAATTCAAATAGTAATAATTTAATTGAACAAAATTCCGAAATGACAACAAAAATAATTAAAAGTTTATCAGATTTAACAAAAAATATTAATAACAAATCATCACCTAGTCAAAATAATAATAATAATAATAATAAAAATAGTTACAACATTAATAATAGTAATAGTAGTAATAATTGTAGTAATGTACAATCTACAATAGCTACAACAGCAGCAAATCAATTAAAACTTGTACTGCATACAAATGAGAATTTAAGAAATAGTGTAATTAAAGAATTACTAGAAACTGAAATAAATTATGTAAAACTTTTATCAACACTTTGTTTGGGGTAAGAAAATTATATTATTTTAAAAGTTTTTAGTAGTACAATCAAATTTTGAAAATTTTAATGTGGAAATATTAAAATTTAAATAAAATTCTCTATAAATTAAATTTTTTAATTTCTTTCTAACATTTTTAGGTATTTACGTGAAATGCGAAAACGTATTGATATTTTTCCAACCGAAAGTTTAAATTTAATATTTTCAAATATTGAAAATGTTTGGCAATTTCAACAAATATTTTTAAATTCATTACGTAAAGGCATTGAAACTGGTCACATTGGTCAAGCTTTTTTAGATCATGTAAATAATTTTTTTTATAAATATATTTTTTTTAGAATTAAAATTAATTTTGTTCTTGTTATAGCAATCTGGCTTTCTAGTTTATTCAAATTATTGTAATTCATATCCGAGAGCGTTGATGGAATTAGAAAGTTATTCAGGCAATAAAGATGCTAAAATAATACTCGAAAAGTAAATTAATATAAATATTTATTTTTAATAGAAATTTTATTTATAATATTTTTCTTATATATTACA
The DNA here is from genome assembly GCA_949752835.1 of Empis stercorea. Taxonomy (NCBI): domain Eukaryota; kingdom Metazoa; phylum Arthropoda; class Insecta; order Diptera; family Empididae; genus Empis; species Empis stercorea. The sequence continues at coordinate 4,475,368 of OX457085.1, forward strand.
GTATTCGTGTAGCTGAGAATTTATCAAATTTACCATTATCTGCACATTTATTAGCACCAATTCAAAGGATATGTCGATATCCATTGCATTTGGCTGAATTAGTTAAACATAGTCAATCAATAACATCATTAGGAGGTGGAATAAATGAACAAGTTGATGGTGATAGTAGTAATAGTAGTAATAATGGTGATACCAAAGAAACTTTAGAAATAGCATTAAATGCTATGAAAAAAGTCACCGAAACTGTCAATGAAGGTAATTATAAATTATAAATATATTATAAATAAATAATCGAAAATAAAATTAATTTAAAATTATTTAAGGTAAACGTCATAGTGAACATTTAAGTCGTTTTCAATCTAGTTTTGATAATTTTCAAGGACCACCAATTGCATTTCATAGTACACGATTTTTTATGCAAACCGATGCTACACGTGTATCACCAAATTTATGGAATAATACATATACATTATTTTTATTTGATCGTCAACTAATTTATTGCAAAAAAGATATATTAAAACGTAATCATTTTATATATAAAGGACGTATATTTTTAGATAATTGTCGTATATTAAATTTACCAGATGGTAAAATGTTTGGTGTTACATTAAAAAATGCATTACGTATTTATTGTGAATCATTAAATAAATGGTTTGATTTTTGTTTTCGTAGTGCTAGTCGTAAATTACGTTTTTTAAGTACATTAGCTGTTGAACGTCAATTTTGTGGTACAAATTTATTTGTATCTGAATTAGTTGGTAATGATAATAATGATGATTGTGATAATTTATCAGATCGTGAATATCATAGTGATTATGATACACCAACATCACAATTATATCAACAAAATTCAGAAAATAATTTAAATTGGAAAGTTAATTTATATGATTGTGATAAAATACCAATTGATATTGTTGGTGGTGGTAATTGTAATATAAATAAATTACAAAAATATTGCGATACATTACCAAAAAAATCAAAAAAAAATTTATCTAATAGAAATGGACGAAATAATAATAGCAATAATAATAGTAGTGGTGGTGGTGGTAATAGTAGCGGTGATAATAATTATGATAATTATAATAATACTAGTTCATTGGGACGACGTAAAATTGGTAGTTGGTTTCGTAAAGCAAAAAGTACTAATTCAACACCAACACAATCACCAACACATAATCCAAATATGATTGTATTTAGTTCAGATAGTTCATCACAAAGTAGTCCAGCTTTAGATGGTGGTGGTACTTATAAATCAACAATTATACAACAATCTACAACAAAATAAGAAGAAGAAAAATTCAACAACACAGAATAAAAAATTTCAGAAAATTAAATACTTCACAAGAAGAAATCAAAGACAAATTAATTTTTAAAAATAAATATATAAATAAAAAAATATATTAAAAAAAAGAAAAATTAAATAAGTAAAAATATTAAAAAGGAAATTTTGTAATTGTTAAATGAAAATTTTGAATATAATCATAATTTATGTTTTGATTTTTTTTTTGGTTTTTTGTTTTTTAAAAAATAATTTCTTTAACAATAAAGTAAATTCATTTTTTAAAATCTTGTATAATTACCTTTTTCTTTTTTAACAAAAATTTATTTAGATTTTAAGATTTAAATAAATAGAAAATAAATTTCTATATAAATAAAATAAATTATTATTATTATTATTTTTAAATATTAAGTCAATTGTTATCGTGTTCAAATTAAAAGCTAAAAAGAAGAAAAAATGGATAGAATATAATTAATAATAAAATGATTTTTATTTATATATAAAATTTTAATGAAAATTAATTAATTAATTAAATAATTAAATAAATAAGAAAATAACTTTTTAGAGACAAATTATTTGTATTTCTTTTAAACCATTTTACTTATTATTAAAAATCTATATAAATATTTATTTTCTGTAACAGAAATCGATCTAAGTACTACTATATAAAAAAATAAACGAAATTTTGTTGAAAAAAAAATATTATATAATTTATCTTTTTTTTATGAAAATGAAATTCTAAACAGAGTTGGGAAAAATTGTTGGGATGGAAAAAAAATTTAAACTTAAATTATAACAACAGAAAAAATGTAGAAATATTTTCAAAACAATTGGATTTTCTCTATCAACTTCTACAAAATTACGATTTATCTTCATAACAAAAACAGTGAAATATAAGAAAAATATTCTCTTTATTAAATAAATATTAAAGCAATAATTAATAAATTTTGTTGCTTTTACATTTAAAAAATCAACAAAAATTTATCAATATATTTTTATAAACGATCAATTAATTTATTTATTTTAAAATAATGTTGGTGAGAAATAAAAATTTACTAATTACAATAAGGAAAAATTTTTAAAATATTAAATTAAATTATAAAATCATTTCTAATATTTTTTTCGAAACAAATCATCTTAACTATAATTTTTAAATCTCTGAATCTACAGACATCTGTGTAAAATGAAATATTTTTGAAAATTTCTCTAATACACTTGAGAAAAATTGTTAGTAAAATTATTGTCTATCATTGGAAAATGGTATAAATATAAAAAAGGAGATTAATGCGCTTCATTCGAAATATAAGAAGGAAGAAGTTAAGTACTATAAAAAAATTGAAACAAAAATGATTGAAAAAAAAAAATTCTATCTAAGAAAATTGACTTTAGTTTTTAATGTGCCAAAGGAAAATGGAATTAAAATAAATTGTATATCTTCAATAATGAGAAAATTATAGTAAAGATATAAAATAATGTTAATAAAAACTTTACCAAACTTTGCACTTTTAATAAGAACAAAAAAAAAATCCCACACTTCAATTCCTTTTTAAATAATATCAACAACAACTAAAAATAGTTAATAATTAAATCAATTAAAATATTATATATAATCTTAATTGAAGTATATAAATAACCAAAATAAAACGCATCAATAAGTAGAAAATAATATAATTACACTATAAAATTAATAAAAATTTAAAATAATTAGTATTTTTCTATATACATAAATAATAATCATCACACAAAAAAAATATTTGTTAATTAAAATTTTAGATTTATAAATAAATACTTAAATAATATTAGAAAAAGGTGTATACCCAAAATTTCTCTCTTCTCCTTATATAATTTTTATTTATTAAAGTAAAAAAAACTGCCTGAACGCTCCAAGTTATTCATATAAATATTTTTTAAAAAGAACAAAACTCTAAAAAAATTAAAACTTATTTATATTAAATACATAAAACAAATCTACTATATATAACAAAATATAATTAATGTGTGTATAATATGAGTAAAGTAGATAAACTCAAAAGAAATAATCTAATTTTATAGCAAACCCAAAATTTTCATTAATTTAGTCATTCTTTATATAAGGATTAAAAAATCATTAAAATTATAAATGTAGACAGGAAGAAAAATAAAAACTGTATAGAAAATTGTAAGAATGAAATAATTAAATTTTAAGATATTATAAAAAAAAAATAATTAATTTAAAATATATTTATTTAATTTTATTCGTTTCCAAAAATTGAAAATGATAATTTTATCAGTAGTTCAACATTTTTTTCATAAATTGTTATCTTAAAATATTTTTTTGGTGTGGAAATTACTTATTAAAAAGAGAATATCATAATATTTTCTTGGCTACAAAAGGAAAAATGTAAATTAAGTTTGTTTTTGGCGATTTAAAAAAATCAGAAATTAATATTCTGCTATCTAGACTAAACAGGTTAATAAAAAAACAAGATGAAAATTAATAAACACATTTTTAAATCTATACTTAATATATTTTTAATAATTTTAAGTTTCTTGAATTGTAAGAAAAAATATATAATCGAATTAAAACGGCGATTCATGTACAGGAATTATGAATTTATTTGTATATGGAACAGAAATTTAAAAAAAAAACATAAAATATGAATTATATTTAAAAACACAGATATACAAAATAATATAAATAAATTATTATATAAAATGACTGAATAAATAACAATTATTAAAAATTAATTAAGAATATGATGAAAATTTGTTTTTATTTAAAATTTAATTGTTTCAGGTAATTTGAGTTAAGACATTCAAAGTCGTTGAGTAAAAAAAGGCTAAATTTTAAAACTAAAAAAAAAAACAATTCAAAAAATTGACCATACGAAATAAAATCATTTCAACTAATTAAAATGTAACAAAAAATTAATAAATTTTCAATAATTTGAATATAATTTTGTACAAATTTCAAATATATAATCGTTTTATTTAAAACTACGCGCTTTATTTATTTTCCGGTTTAATATACGCCATCTAGTGGCAATTTAATGCAATCACACAACTTCGTGGCTTTTGCAAAACGTCAAAAGAAAAAAAATTTTATATGAAAAAAATTTATCAAAAAAGTAAAGCGCCTTTCAAAGTTAAAATTTTTCTTATAAGCGCAAATTGTGTCATTCATTAATTACATTACAAATTACCATCGTGTAAGTAAAATATATTTTTTTTAATTAAATAGAAAAATTTACTTCCGGAAATTGAAAAATTTTTGATTTGAATATTTTGGAATATTTGATTTTTTTTTTATAATTTGGACGACGGAGACGGATATTCCAAAAAGCAGGAACTAGAAACATGGCGACACTTTGTAAATCGGAAAATCGTTTTATTTTTTGTTTGTGCGATGTGTGTACTGTGTACCATTAAATTGTAGAGGTGACACAACATCCATATCCTGTTACAGGAAATAATATACATATAGTCAATTTCCTAATATCAAATTATCAAATTCAATTTATATTGATTATTTTCATTCTATTTCGAACAACAACAAAACTATTTGTGTATGAAATGTGGGAAAAAACGCGAGTAGTAATTATTTTTACAAAATCATATTCAATTTTGACATCTCTAGTTTTGATTATGATGAAGAATTTTTACCTCGGAAGTGAAATGTCAGATAAAATAATTATAAGGTTCTTTTTTATATACATTTTTTTTAGTTTAGGGAGAAAATATAATTTTAAAATAAATAAAAATTAAAAGAAATAAATTTATTATTCTTTTTTAGATAACACAAAAAAAAATTGGTGAATAATCCAGAAAATTTGGGATTATAACAATACAATTTTTTGTTTGATTAGGAAAGAAAAGGTCAATGTAAACAAATTAAAATTGAATATAAAAATGTTGTCGAATAGCAATAATAACAGCAATAATATTCGATCATTTACAGCATTAAAACTTGATAAATCAACAACAAAACCATTATATAATTTTATTAAGGTAAATAATATTTTATTTTTTATAATTTCGAAAATTTATAATACTTCATAACCTTGATACTTATTATATATCGTCCTAACACCTACCTAAAAGAAATAACAAATTTTATTAATAACTCGATAGCAAATGGCAGCAGCATCAGTACAACAATCTTCTACTATTGATACAAAGAGTAATGTGACTGTAATTGATCTTGGTAAAATGTTATTACAAAGTGCCAGAGATGGTGAATTAAATAAAGTTCATGAATTAATATCAAGAGGTGCACCATTTTCAACCGATTGGGTAACTTGACAAAAAAACTATTATGCATAGAAAATTTTAACTATTTAATTGTTTTTTTAAATTTTAATTGATTTTTTTATTAGTTGGGTATGACACCATTACATTTTGCTGCCTTACATAATCATATAAAAATATGTGAAGTATTATTACGTGGTGGTGTAAATAAAGATGCTAAAACAAAAGTTGATAGAACACCATTACATTTAGCTGTTTATGAAGGACATACAGAAATTGTTGAATTATTATTATCACAAAATTGTGATGTCAATCCTAAAGATATGGTATTGTATAATTTATTAAATTCATTTTCAAATTCTTATAATTATATTTTGATTTGTAAAATATTCAGTTACGTATGACACCACTTCATTGGGCAATTGAACGTAAACATATTACAATTGCTAGAATGTTATTGGCGAATGGTGCACAAGTTGAAGTTATTTCAAAATTTGATAAAACACCAATTTTTTTAGCAATTCAAACTGGTCAAACTGATTTACTTGATGAATTGGCTGAAATACGTGAGAATCAAAAAAATGCTGAAAAATTACGAAGTGATGAAAATCAGGTATATTATTTTAAACGATTATATTTTATTTTGTATTCAAAAATAAGTAAAATTTAATTATTAAAATATATTTTATATTTCCTATAATTAAAAAAAAAAAACAAACATAAAAAATTACTTGCTATTACTTGCCTCAGAAATCTAAGGAATTAAAAGTATGTATAAGTATAATCTTGAATTCTATTATAAGTTTTTTTTTTTGTTGTAAATTTTATATCTTTTTTAGAAAAACTTTTGTAGAATTCATAACAAAATAATTAATCCAAAAATTTCCTACTTCACAAATTAAAAAAAATGTTTGTTTTTAATTATTGATTTATATTTTTCATAAATTTTCCTAATCCTTTAGAATTTGTTATCATTTACTATCTCTAACACACTTTGAAATTTGTACATATTTTTAGTATGTAAATTCAATTTTAATGTAGAGTTTTTGTGCTTGGTTTGTCAAAAAAAAAATGAATGCTCTTTTATTTGAAAAAAAAAAAAATTAATTTCCTTAATATAATTTCAGAGTGAAACCAATCAAGCCGTAAATTCGATAACATTTGATAATAATAATTCACAATTAGATAGTGAAATGTATGAATTGTGCGATCATGATGATAGTAATTATAATAAACAAACATCAAACGAAATGAAAAATATTAAAATGGAAAAATCTAAAAAAGATGAAATTCAGGATGGAACACAAAATGTTGAAGGTAAAACTATTTCAATTAATTAATTAAAATTTATATATATACATAAAACAACTACATACATGATTAAAAAAATATATATATAAATTATTTTTAATTTTTTAGATCCAGCAACAATAGAAATGGTGAAAAATTTAAAATCATTAATACCACCAGATGATGATCCAGAAAATAATGATTTATTATCATCTGCTTTACAAAATGGTCGTAAATTAGTTTTATCTGAAGGTGGTTTATTAGCATTAAATGAAGCTGCAAAAAATCATTATTTATCAGATACAACAATAAATATAAATAATATTGTAGTTACTAATAGTAATAAACGGAAAATATCAATTAGTGAAAATAATAATGATAATAAAATGTTAATACATCCCGATAAATTAACAATAGATGGTACAGAATTAAATGATAATAATTTAATAAAATCAAAAATAATACCAATCAAATCAACTGGAAAGGTAAAATTTTATAATGTTTTGTGTAACAAAAAAAACAAATTAAATACAAAATTTAAATATTTCATATTTAGAGTATTAAAATCTTATCAATGGATATGTATAAAAAATTATATGGAAAAGATGCTATTAGGACATTGAAAAAAATTACTCCAAATACGATAAAGTAAGTACAACAATTATGTATTTAAAAATATATATATATTTTTTATATATTTCCATTTTTTAGGTCGCCTACACAACAACAACAACTACAGCAACAAAATCAAATTACTAAAATCACTAAAATAACAAATTTAAATGAAATTAATGCTAAAAAGGCAATTTTTAATCGAGCAACATCAACAGCAATGCCATTAAATAGTACAATACGGTTAAAACCCGAAAATAATCAATCTTATGAAAATCAAAATAATCAATTACCACAACAACAACAACTTCAACAGCAACACTACCAACAATCAGAATTTGATGATACTGATGAATTACCACCAAATATTGAAGTTTGTACAGATGAAAGTGATGAAGAAATTATTACAGAATTAATACCACATTCAATTTCATCTAATCCACCGCAATTAAAAAAACAACGAACAATTTCAATGACTTTATCAACAACAAAAAATAATTCTTCAATAAAATCACAAATTAAAAATCGTTTAAATAATCCAATACCATTATTAGATTTACCAGAAATTTGTGTACAATTACATGAATTGAAAAAAGAAAATGAAGATCTTAAAAGAGAATTAAGTTATACACGACAAGAATGTTTAGATTATCGATTACGATTAGAACGATTAGAGAGAAATTTTGAACATTTAGAATAACAATAAATAGAATTAATTTTTTGAATATAGTATTTCAAATAACAAAATTAATATAAGTTAAAATAATTATGATAAAAAGTTTTCTGTATATTTTTTTTATACAAATTTTCTGTAAAAAAAAATTATTTTTTCTTTTTAAATTACTTCAACAAATTATTTTACATAATATTTTTTTATACCTAAGCTATTAAGAATTTAAATATATAAAGAAGTTAAAAATTAAGTGTATAGCTTATATTGTAACATTTCATTTAGATACCAGAAAAATATTTGCTGTGATTTTATTTACTTCAGAGAGAAGACACCTACCACTCACTGTTAAGCTTCTCAGTCTGCATTACAATAATTAGCAACTTTCCTCCTTACAATAAAAAAAAAATACCACAATAGTTAAAAATTAAATATTTTATTAACAATATAAATAATTTTGTGTATAAATGTAAACAAATTGAAAAATTATCTTTATGTTAAATTTCCTATTTATATAGTATTAAAATTGTGCATATAAATGCTCTCAGTTCCAATTTAAGGCACACCAATAATAAATTATCTATAATATTTGGTTAAATTATTTGTGATTATCACTGCCGTCATGACACTTCCAAGTGGATTGACTAATATACTAATTGTGCATGTACATGTTGTGTATGATTAAAATAATTAAAAAATGTCAATTTAGAAACTTAAGATATTGGTGAAATTCTATAAGATCCATTACAAATTTTACATTTAATACACTGACCAACTGGTACACGAATATTCTGTGCATAAAAATTTCTCAATTCTTCTAATAGCAGTTGCATATGGTCACGTAGAAATTCTTTTTGAATTGATATTCCTGGACCACGTAATCTAGCTGATATTTCAAATAAATCCCATAATATTTGTTCAAATGGTAATACACGATTTAAACTTGATTCAATTTCACTCAAGTAATTTATTACAAATGTATGTGCAATTTCTAATAAATAATCAATAACATCATTTTCTAATCTTTCAAATAAATGTGCAAAACAATTTCTTAGATTTGATTCATTGCCAACGAAATATCTTTGTATTGTTGTTCCAATAAGTGTTGTTATACGAAATGCAGCATTTGAATTAAATGGTAATTGTGGTAATTGAAATGAATTCTCATTACCGGTATATGCTGTTGGTATATTTCGAAGATTTAATAAATAATTTTCACCACGATTATGTTGTACACTTTGTCGTAAAGAAGCTGAATCAACACTAATATCATTATTTAATAAAACATTTGCATCACCGGAGAATGATGGACGAACATTTTGATCATTTAAATCACGATTAATTTTATAAATGTCATTAAAATATGATTTATCTGGTATTTTTGCTATACTTCGTACAACATCAACTTTACCGGCTTTAGTTCCCTTAATACGAATTGTTTCTTTATACATTTTGTTAAACATTTTTCTGTAAAATTTTTTTATATTCATAAAAATTTAAAATTTATATTGTAAAAGAAATATGATAATCACCTTTGACGATTACTTAATTCTTTACGATAATCATTAATTTTACCATCATGAGTTTTTTCAACAATTTGTGAAGCATAACGAAAATTATATATGGAATGTGTAAAAAGAATAAGGGAAGCACTTATTTGTAAAATATCTAAAGCATTAACATCTTCATCATCCCTTGCCTTCTATAAACAAAAGTACAATAGAAAAACAATCGAAATTTCTATAAATGATGAAACAAAATTTATATAAAAAAAAGCCTACCAAAATTAATTCAATGACCCCATTACCAACGCCAACACCATTTACAGACATTGATGCAATATTAATACCATTAACAGCTCCTTGAAGTAACTGTTATACAGGAGAAAAAAAACATTTATATTTTTATATTATTAAATTAAATTTTGTATTTACACTAGAAACTTCTTTTCCACTAGCTGCATATCGAGCTAAACCATGAGTTGCTCCACTAGCACCTAAACCTAATACACCACCACCTAAACCTATCCATGATGATCTAGCCTGACGATCAGTTATATTTATTGATTCTTCATGTTGACCACGATCAACTAAATTTACTGTCGATCGACCAATTGACCATAAACTAACAACACCACCAACTATACCAGCGCCAATTAATAATGGAGCAGCAACTGGTAAAAATAGTGCAGTTAATGGTATTGTTGCAGCTGCCATTCCAGCTACACCAGTTGTTGTATCAGTTATTTCTAATACTCTACGTACTTTACTACATGCCGGAGTACGGTAAAATTCTAAAATAACCTATTAAGATTAGGGAAATTATAGAAGACAAAAAAATCATATTTGAATTTATACTTCATTTTCAGCTGTAAAATCATAAATGCCGTTTTTTGGCACAACTAATACACCTTCTGGTAAAGTATTATTTTCAATATAATCAGACCAATTTTGATAAACACGTCCATTTTCATCAACAAATATCATACAACAATTTTCGCTTTCATCATTAACTATTTATAGATACATACAATAAAAATTTATTATCGTTTCTAATTTTTAAACTAATATAATTTACCAAAACATTTTCGAGTTCTAATTAAAGTATGAATTGAAAATTCTGTTGAATATTGTGATCTAGCTAATTGAACAGTATCATCAGTTATATTTGGTGTACAAATTACAAATATGGTTGTAGTTAATAAATCTCCATTTGAGTATTTTCCTAAAATTAGAAAATCGTTTTTTTTTATTTCAAAATTCCAGTTTTCTTTTCTTTTTAAATCTGGTAAGGTATATACTTACTTTGTGTCCAAATATTCTCCATTAAAAGTTCCCTTTTTTCTTTCTAAAAAAAAATTGAAAAATTTATAGGTAGAAATAAATTTTAACATGTTTGTATATTATATATTCAAGGATTTGTGTATACCATTTTTTTGTTATATTTCTCATTATCTTTCCATAAATTTGATAATTTTGCTCTACGTTTATCCCGTGAAATACTTTCATCATCTAAAAGTAGTTGTTCCTCAGCAATTGTAATTTCATTATCGGGAAAAAGAAATTCAATTTTTTGCTTAAGAGCATCAATATCTTCTGCTGTAAATCTGAAATATTAAATTCATATAGGTATATACTCTAAGCATATTGTACGTTATTTATTTGAATTTGGAAGAATTTAGTAAATTTTTATCTAATCTAATTAGATTTCAATCGTGTAAATTAATTCAATTACTAAATAACACGTAATTAAATATACCTAGTGATAATAAATTATATAATATTAGACATATAATTTGATCATTCATTTGTGTGTGAATCACCTTAATAACCTTGAACAAAAATAATTAATAACGTAATAAATTTTATACATACAAATCCCAAAGAACAGTTCCTTTATATCCACTATTTTCAGCAAACATTTGTTGCATTATTTTTGCAGTTTTAAATACTGTAGGATGTGATAGACTTTGATCATCTTGTTCGGCTATGAAATTTTCATCTACAATAATCGGTTCTTCTTCCATATTGGTAACTTTTTAACAAAGGTGTGTATTGTTATTATTGTCTCCAGACAATGCAACCTTATCAAATGAGTATCAATCACAAAATGAATATAATTTAATTAATCTATTATATTATGTAATTTAAATTACGAAAAGGTTTAGTATAAATTTTAAAAACAGGGAGTCCCCCGTAATTTTGTATAATAAATTAAAAAATTATAATAAAATTATAGAGGAAAACAAAAACTGTAGCTAACTAAACAAAAATAACAAAAACCCACTAAACCCAAATAATGAATCAGCAGCTGTTAAATGCGCATATGATTTTTACCCAATTAATATTTCATGCGATTAAAATTTCGTTAAGGAATTCCGTGATTCAATTTGTGTATAATTAACTTTGCACATATAATAATAGTAGTTTTTTTAGTCTAATACTCATTTCAATACAGTTCCTAAAACTTGAATTCGTAATTCGTAATACATCTTAAATAAAACCACAAATTTATCGGAACGCAGTTATAAGTTTCAATTCACAATTAACGCGCGTCAATGATCGTTCAATTCAAAATGAACGCGCATCGTCGACAACTTTTCCTGCATTCATTAACGTTAATATACTTTGAAAAGTTAAAACTTGGTCCACTTCGGTCATTCACAATCAGTTCAACACAGCCAGCAAATTTCGCATATTTTAATGATTTTAAACACTTGTTGTCATCCGTTGCGTTCATTTACTTTCAGTTTTCATTCTATCGCATAAACATAGTGTATGCTGACATTTTGAAATGGAATTGACAATTGACAAGACATCACAAGAAATGTCAAACAAAAAACTTCACCACGTGCGGATAACTTTGATATTTTTGTACACAAATAAAAATAGTTTTTGAAAAAATAAGAAAAAATGGTAAATTAGTAATGAATTTTAATTTCTTTTAGTACTTAGTTTTAATACCAATTATTATCAAAAATAAATTAAATAAAACTTTTGTGATTTTACCATATTTCTTTAATATAATTAGGTAAGTGCAGTTATGGATGACTTACCAGGTTTTCCAAATATAGGCTCTAAATCCCAAGCCCAAGATGATGTTGAAGATATTAAGAAAACAAAGAAATCAAATAAAAAAAGTGGTGGTTTTCAGTCAATGGGTTTAAGTTATGAAGTTATAAAAGGTATAACAAAACGTGGCTATAAAATACCAACACCAATCCAAAGAAAGGTATAAATAATTGAAAATTTTATCTTCATTTTTCAACATTTCACAAACAACAAAAAAAATTTATTATGTAGACAATTCCTTTAATTTTGGAAGGACGTGATGTTGTTGCAATGGCAAAAACAGGTTCTGGTAAAACAGCATGTTTTCTTATACCAATGTTTGAGAAATTAAAACGTCGTGTACCAAATAAAGGTGCCAGAGCATTAATATTATCACCAACACGTGAATTGGCTGTACAAACATATAAATTTATTAAAGAAATTGGTAAATTTATGGATTTAAAATCGATTTTAGTATTAGGTGGTGATTCAATGGATTCACAATTTTCTGCAATTCATACATGTCCAGATATAATTATAGCAACACCAGGCCGTTTTTTACATTTATGTGTAGAAATGGATTTAAAATTAAGCTCAGTTGGTAAAGAATTTTTTTTGTATGATAATATTTGAATAAATCGAAATTCATGTTTTTGTTTATTATAGAATATGTAGTATTCGATGAAGCTGATCGTTTATTTGAAATGGGTTTTGGTGAACAACTAAATGAATCATTAAATCGTTTACCAAATGATAAACAAATGATTATGTTTAGTGCAACATTACCAAAATTATTAGTTGATTTTGCTAAGGCTGGCTTAAGTGATCCAATTTTAATAAGATTAGGTAATATTATTTATAAGAAATTAATTAAGTAACATTATACATTAATTTATATTTATTTATTTTATATAAAAAGATGTTGAATCAAAATTACCAGAAGGATTACAATTAAAATTTTTACATTGTCGACCAGATGAACGTTATTCAAGTTTAATTGTATTATTAAAATATATTATACCAAATGATGCACAAACTGTTGTATTTGTTGGTACACAACATCATGTTGAATTATTATCATTTATTTTAACTGAATCAGGAATAACAAATACAACAGTTTATTCTAGTTTAGATCCATCAGCAAGAAAAATTAATACAGCTAAATTTGTTCATAAAAAAGTATCAGTTTTAATTGTAACTGATGTTGCTGCTCGTGGTATTGATATACCAAATTTAGATTATGTAGTTAATGTACATTTTCCAGGAAAACCAAAATTATTTGTTCATAGAGTTGGTAAAGAAATCAATTTTTAAAATGAGATATAATTTGTTTTTTTTTTTTTTTAATTGAATTTTATATTTGTTTAGGTCGTTGTGCTCGTGCTGGTAGAAATGGTACTGCATATTCAATATTTTCAACTGATGATCAAGCTCATTTACTTGATTTACATTTATTTTTGAATAGACAATTTGATTTAAATAATAATAAATCTATTGGTATAATACCACAAGATATTTTAGAAGAAGAACATTTACCAGTTTTACAATTACTTAAAAGTCATCATATTGTAAATTTTATTTCAATATTTAATTTTGTAAATTTTAAAAATATTTTTTTTTTGTAGTCAAGTATTTATCGAACTAGTGAAAATGGTTATAAGAAATATTTAAGTACTCGTCCTGCAGCATCAGCAGATTCAAATAAACGTGTAAAAATAATTAAATTTTATTCAATAAAACCACTAGAAGAATTTATGAATTTAGCTATTGAAAATGAAACAAAACCAACTGATAAAAAATCGAAAAAAGCTAAAATTGAAAAGGAAAATACTGATAGAAAACTATTAGAAGAAAAACATGAATTATTATTAAAAATGAGAACTTTTAGACCATCAGGAGTAAGTAATTTTTATCGAAAAAAATCAAAACATTATTTAACATTTTTATTTTATTTTTAGACAATTTTCGAATTAAATTGCCAAAAGAAATCACTACCATATGAAATAATGAAGGAAAAACGTTCAAAGCATGCAGAAGTGATTGAAAAATTCCGAACTAAAATGGTAGAAATAGATAAAGAAGAAGAGGATCGACAAATTCAACATGGAAATAATAAAGAAAAGGTAATTATTTCATCTTTTTCAATTATTACCGAAATTATATAAAAAAATTTATTCAACTTTTAGATACTACCAGAATCCAATGATACTGAAATAGAAAATACATTTGGGAAAGTTGTTATATCGAAAAAACGAAAAAATATGGATATTTTATATAAACAAAAAATTAAAAAACCAAAATCAAAAAAAGATATTGAAAATTATGTACCATATCAATCAGCTGATAAACATACTGAAGATGGTTTTGCAATAAATTCATTTCATCGACAAGCAGCAAATGCTGAATTTAGTGTTGTTGAACAACATCAAGAAATTAAACATCATCCTGGTTTAAAAAAATGGGATCGATTAAAAAAGAAAATGGTACCAGTACAAGATCCACGTAATGGTAAAATACGTACAGAATCTGGTATATGGATACCATCTAGTTTTAAAACTGGCCGTTATAATGAATGGAAAGATAAAACAAAAATTGAAGATCAAATGTTACGTGAAGATGGTGATGAAGAAACAATACGTAGTCATTCACAACGATATCCAGTTAGTCGTCATGCACGACATAATGCTAAAATTGAAGCTAAAAAACGTATGAGTGGTATTAGTTCAGAAATCAGAAATCCCGAACAAATTGTTAAGGAACGTTTACGTTTGGAAACGGCCAAGAATCGGGAAAAAATAAATAAAACGAAAAAAGATGAAAATCGTAAACAACATATAAAAAAAATGAAACGTAAAAGTGGCAAAGGAAAGGGCAAAAAATAGTTTTGAATTTTTTATAAAAAAAAAATATTTATTTTTTAAATAAAATGAAAATATGAATAATGTAATATTTATTTTTTAATAGTTTTAATTTTGTAAAATTTTATCATTTATTAAATTATATTTCAGAGTCAAATGAATTTAAATATTGATTTTAACTAAATTATACAAAGTTATAGCAAATAAACTCGAAAAAAAGTCTGCAAAGAAAGAGCTACCTTCTCATGTATAAAAACTATACTCAAATCAAAACATATAAAATATTTCCAATCGATTAATTTCGGTTTTCTTAATACAAAAGAAAAATTCTATTACTAATTCCATTATTTATTCTGTAACGTTTGACTATCTCTTTTAACCCATAAGGATTTCTATTTTTATTTGGCTCCAAAAGAAATTATAGCAATAAAATTTATGAGCAAACAAAAAAGGAAATTATTTGAAAACAATAAAAAAAAAAATAGTCAATTTTGTTATCGATCTTTCTCTTTCCGGTTTCAGAGACTAGCAAAATCCTTGAAATTTATTCTTAAAGAGTGATTTTGTTTGTTTTTGTTTAATTCTTTTAGTTAACCGAAATCACGTGCAGTATTTCCCTCTTGTTTTTGCTATATTTACACAATTTCATTTTTTTTTCTTCTTATCGTAAAGTGCATATTTAAGAAAAGGACATATAAAAATGTAAAAATGATTTTTCGGTTTTGTTTTGGTATGAATTTAAAATAATTTTTATACCTCTTTTTTATTAGAATTTTTATTTAAGGTTTTTTTCAAGCAATTTTTGTCAATTAATCTTATTTTTTTTATTGATATAGGTTTTACACACAGAGTAGTGATAAATTGATAAAGGTAAGACGGAATTTTATATATTTAAAAACATGTCCCTTATATGTTTAGTTTTTTTTTCTAAAATTATTTAATTTATACCAAATCTTAGTTGAAATTGAAAACATGTAAAAAAATATTCAATTTTATTATTTATTTAGAATTTTCGAATATAGTTTTAAAAATTAGTGTCCCTTGTATGATTTCATTTGATCATTTAACATATGTAATAATAATACTAATATGTTGATTGTCTGTTAAAAGTCATTTATTAAGAAAAATAATTAGTAAATTGGGTAAATTATTAGTTTTAAAATCTTCTGAGAAACGAAATATGTGTAACTACACTATCGACATCGTTTCAGCACTACCGATATAATTTCAGATAAACACAAATCTTTACAACTTCTAATCTTGCACAATATATAGTAGGTACTTACATTTATCAACTATATCATATTACAAAAATCTAAACTACTAATAACATTTTTCTTAGATATATACAACGCCGTCGCCAACGCCAATATAAGATTTTTCTAAACAATTTTTTAAGGGGAGAAATAATATTTTACAGAAAATTACCAATTTTCGTCCACTTGTAAAGTCTGACTAGAAAAAATATAATCAAATTTTATGGCCATTTAAAACTCCATTAACTTTTAGTAAAAAAAAACTTCCATAAGATTTCTCATATCGAAGTGAAAAATCTGATAGTACATTTGTATAGAGAACTTTTCAGTGTTCGAAAGAGAAAATTTTCAAAATTTTTACAGCCCCACAAAGCTTCATATATTTTATAATATATGAAGCAAAATCTTTTTAATTTTATCAAAATTCTATAACAAAACACTTTTGTGATTAAATATTATTGACTAACTAAAAACCGTACTTTAAAATGTCAATATTTATCCTACGCCTTACCCCCCACAAAAGGCAAAAATGCAATAAATTTTTATGTTCTAAACTTAATTTCATTTTGGTATAAGTTTTGTCTACCCCATACTCCTTATATTTATATTACCCCAATTATTTTACACCCCTGCACTAATACACCAAAAAAAAAAGGAAAGAAAAAACTATCAAAACTTTATATATAAAGTTTTGGTAAACTAAAAATTTTCTTCCTATATTCAACTTTATTAAATGTAAAAAATATTATCTATAATATTTTCTATAATATCAATTTAAGGAAATTATAGGACATATAGTTTTACAAATGTGATTTTCGAAATATTTTGAAGAAAGTCAATTAATTTTTATTACCTGGGTAATAAAAAACATTTAATTTTAAATCAAAAACTTTTATCGTATCGTATAGGATAATAAACTAAATAGGACTAAAATAATTTTCAACAAATTGATATAAAGTTAATTTTATCTTTGTCACTTTGTTAGAAAGTTTATTAAATGAAATTTTGATATATTACTTGATGAAAATTAATGATAAAGTTTTGATTATTTTTATCTTTGTACAATTAATAAAATTACCTCTCTAGTTATGATTTTATTTTCAACGTAGTCCGGTCATTAGGTATGTTGTCATTTGGTATACATTTGTATGACATTTTTTAGGATATCTTTATATAGTGTTTCTTATTGCTGGTCTTTTCTAAAAGTGACATTAAAACGATACCCAAACCCAATGACCAAATACCAAAATTTTCAACTGCAATCTAAAAGGATACGATCATGGGAAAAAATAGTCCATGAATGTAATTATTTTTCATAGATTTCAATAAAAAAAAATCCATCTTCGAAATGTTTATTTTTAAAAGTAATATTAAACATTTGTGTTTAATCCTCGATAAAATTTTTTTAACACTATATAATACTCTTCCACAAAACACCGAATCATAAATATTCAAAATGATTTCAAACGCCGGAAATGATTATAAATTTGAAAAACATCTTAACTATAAAATATCATATTTTAAATTATAATAAACATTTTTATATTATAATATCGAGAAGATATAGTATAAGGTTCGAAAATTAGAGCTTAGATAAATTACATATTTTAAAACATGTTGCAATATAATTCAAAAGAAGTTGGGATAAAATTAAATAAGAAAAACAGTCCATAATTTTATAGAATTAATGATCTTAAAATAGACACCCACTTGATTAGGGAAAAAACCACTTAAGTTCTCATAAAAACTATACTATATAAAGTGATTACTGTCAATCCAAAGTTGAGCTGCTTGTGATGATACACAATATTATTTATTATTAAAATATTTTTCAATCGGGTTAAATGAAGAAAAGTGTTTTTTTGGTTTCTGGTTTGAAATTAACAAATTAAATGAATATTAAATTTGATTAGGGTTGATTCTATTCTGTTGTATATAAATATAATATAAGCATAGTTAAATGAAGAAAAATATTAAGATAATTCATAATAAATCATGATATAAGATTACTTTCATCGAACATATCAAATATAGATAAATTCTGTGATTTCTAAATTTAATTTGCAACAAAACTATCCATCGTAATTGCAGAGACTTTTGTATTTCAATTTTTTGCTCGATTTTTTTCGTTTAAAAATCAAGTTTTTTTGTAAATGTTTTTTGATATTTCAATTTCTAATTTTGATATTAATTTAAAATTATACCAAATTAATTACTTATGATGATTTATCTTTAGATATACCAAAACAAGGAAGATTTTATATTTTTGTTTTGAAAAAATTTAGTATATTAAAGCACTCAGAAGATGGATAAAGAAATGGCAAACTTTCGCATTTCAAATTTTGCTCAAATCTTTTCTTATATCATTTTGTTCTTTATGTGCGACATCTTTAAATTCTAGTATCTGTGGCTTTTTGGTTATAGCAAATTGATAAATATAATAATAATACTAACATATTAATAAATTCTTTAATTACTATTTTATCGAAAATCTCTTAAATTCCTTCTTTAATACTAAAAGTTTTATACTATAGGATTCATAAGAATATTTCATTAATTTTTTTGAGTTCGTTTTCAAATTGATTTATATTCTGTTATTTATGTATTAGTTCTTATAAATAAAAATTGTTGTTCTTGTTTGAACCAGAAAACAAAACGAAAAAAAAAACATCTTGAGATCAATGCATTTTAAATGTGTTTTATCATTACAAAAATGTTCTACTACTTCCGCAGAGCAGAGACATATGACATCCAAGTTCAAAATAGACAATTATTTTTATGTATTATTTATATATTTATGTGACATTTTCATTTCTAGAATTTATTTTTATATTATTCTTTGTCATTCCCAAAAAAATTTAATAAAACAAAATGCTTTTACTATGGTTGGATATACATAATGGGGTAGTCCAATTATAGCCACCAAATAAAATTATAATTTCCATAAAGACAGAACATTTTAAGGATTTATTATTATATCGTGTTTTGAAATTTAATCATTTTTGTTTTTGGGAATTGAAGATTTTATATATCAATCATTTTCAGTTGATATTTATTTACATTAACATTTAAAATATTCAATTCCAAATATCAACAATTTACCAAATTGAACAAAATTTAATTTAATTTAAATTTATTAATAATTTTAATAGCCAATTTTTCTATTCAACAAAATTTTGTATACAATAAGTTTTAGGGACTTAGGAACCATTTTTATACAATAATCCAATTTATTCATTACTAAATGAAATTTGAATTAATTTGGTTAATCGACCATATACACAATTATTTAAATTCTGTACTATATAAAAATGAAGAAATACCACCTTAATACCAT
Organism: Empis stercorea; assembly: GCA_949752835.1. Lineage (NCBI taxonomy): Eukaryota > Metazoa > Arthropoda > Insecta > Diptera > Empididae > Empis > Empis stercorea. The sequence goes on from OX457085.1 coordinate 4,495,447, forward strand.
ATGCCAGTAAAGTGTACCCTAATTTTCATTAAGATTATTTAAATATTCTATTTAAGTAGCTTCAAATTTTGTTTAAATTTACATTATGATGGCTTCAAAGGAGAAAATTCACATATTTCATCCTAATGTGTAAATATAGATTTTTTTTATTAATGATAAAAGTAAGTATGAGTTGAGTATGGCTATACTCATAACCATCTATACGTATACTACGTCAAAATGTAGGTATCTTAATTACCTTCAATTCAAGACAGTATACGTGTCTATGCGACACTTGAAATCCATACCCAGTTTACTTCTACCCACAAATTCTATTCTCAATTTACCAAACATAATTTAATTTAACTAGACTAACTTTTGGCATGTAAAAAACCAAATGACCATTATGACCATTTTCTTTCTAAATGACGAAATTATGCACGTTGCTTGGTAATAAAAAAATTGTTTTTTATTCACCAAAATTTTATGTTAGTCGTTTGGAAAATTTATGTTAATTTTAAGTAGTAAAGATAATTATAACATAAAATTTTGGAATTTTTTTTATTTTCATTTTATTTTTTAGATCCCTAATTAAAATAACGAAAAATAAATTATAATAATATGACTTTTAAAATAATTAAATTTATGTTTGAAAGAAGACGGATACAAAAATAAAAATAAAACCAAAAATGTTGGAATTCGTTTGACTGTGAAAACAAAAAAAAAATTGGAAATAAAATCATTGGAGTATTAAAGGTCAAGTACAATTTTTTTTTGTTTTTGAATTTCTAGAAAATAAATCAATTTCGGACTATAGGACGGATGTTTTATGAAATATTACATAAATTTGTTTGTTTATTTTTTTTTTGTATTCGTTGAAAGGAAATGCATTTTTGGTTTTTGTGAAATGCACAAAAAAAAAATTATCAATAAAATAATGATAAGAAAAAAGATATTTGCTTCAACAGTTTTTTGTTTTGTAAAAATTTACTAAAAAAATTTGTACAAATATTTTCAGAATTTGAAAAAAAATCATTTTTAAAATCATAAATTTTAATTTTTTAAATGAATGTACAAAAAGAATATTAATTTGATTAAAATGAAAAGATATTTTGTTATGAATTTAAATTTAAATTTGATTTATTTTAAAATGAGTAAAAGCAACTAAATATTTTTTTTTTGTACAAAGCTTATAGTTTATTATTATTAATGTAATTGACGAAATGAAACTTTTGACTACACTAATAGAAAATTGATATTACTTAATATATAAGTTACAAAATTAAATTCAAATGGATGCTGGATGGTTCAAAGATAAATTAAGTACTTAAACTTCATATAATGATGCTTAATATTGTACACCAGCCAATAAGTAATAATATATCAATCAATCAATTACCTATAAATCTAATAAATCGTAATATTTTCTTCATTTTTGACTTCAAATGCATTTTATGGAAACTGTATAGACTTTGGCCATTATTATCACTATTGTAACATAAAAAATGGATGAAAAACTATTACATATCCAGATAGTCTCTGAATTGAGCATATGTGGGTAAATGTGGGTAAAAAATCATCGTTTAATAATCAAACACTTATAAAAGAATAATCAATTTATTTATATTTTACAGAAATCTGCTCTTAGATTATCACTGAAAGATCGGAATATCGATTTTAGTTTGCTAGTAACTAACTCATCTCTTATATTTACTATTATATCATCTATTATTAATAAAGAGTTATCAAATTCTTGTGCGTCCTGTAGTAGCCTAAAAGGTATACAAAATGAAATAGATTTAAGATTCAAGTATATAATTATTCACAGCGAAATGAAACCATCAATTTTGTTTGATACCATTTTATGATCCTTTTCCAGCTGTAACCACAATTTCTGATAAATTTATGCTCGTGTGCCTAAGAAAATTATTGTGCTCTGTCACAACAGATCTATACTATTTTCCCTAGTGCATACAATTAATTTAAATAAAATGTTTCATTCATAGAATACCATAATATAATTTATTCGTTCAAAACATCGCAATTTATTATAATGATTGTTAAATAATATTTTAGTGCTCATAATATTCACATTACATTATCATCACTATATAGTAAAAGTAAATAGAAACATATAAAGAAAATTTACATTATAATAAAATCTAAAATTATTTGTTCAATTTGAATTTTTGTATTAATTGCACGCGCTTTTTACAATGGAATTTCAAGAATTTCTATATACATACACTAGAGCTAGCAACATTTATAGACTGTCCCATATTTGAACAGAGAAGATTCATTTGAAAAACATTTTAAAAACAGACTGGAATTTTACTAGATCGTATTTTTTTTTATTGACGATATAAATTTAAATCTACGCAAATTACAAATTTTTATTCATAAAATTCTTTATGCGCTTGAATATATTTTCTTATGATGCACTTTTTTTTAATTTTAAATGATTTCAACTCAATTCTAAAGTTCAAGTAGAATATAGATGCAAAACATTATTAAATTGATTTGATGAAAAATCTTGAATATTGTTCTATGATTATTTAAACTATAATTTGAGTAATGAATTTTATATTTGTTTAGTAATTTGGCTCGAATTCTAATAAGTTTACTTATAGCCAGTAACTACAATTTTAAATTACATATTTTCATGGGAGATTGAAATTATTTTAGTATGTAATTTTATATTTAATCTTATGCTCTGCTTAAATTTATAACTTTAAGTTTGAACTTTGACAATATGTTGTGGCTTGTATTATGTCAGTATAAATTCATTAATGTTATATGATCTATGGATGCTATTCTGTTCTATCATCTTTTAAAATTGAGAATATTTTTTTACTGAATAAAGAAAATTTGTTTAAATTAGGAGAAATTAAATAGCGCATACCAGCTGCATACATCATAGCAAATTTATACTATCTATCTATAATGCTTAAAAAATTCAAACTTTTCTGGATTGATTAATGGATGCTTTTTATTACAAACTGAAATTTTTCTTTCTATTACAATTTAAATTGACGCTTAGAAGTTAGAATTAAGATTTTATTTTTTGTCTGGTGCAAATGATTTATAGAATTCTGTTTTTTGGAATTTCCGGTAGAAATTAAAATTATTTTATTTCTAATTTGATATAAAAAAAATCGTCAACATTTAAAAGAAAATTTTGTAAAAAATTAATAATCAAAGTTTTCAATTAAATTTGTTTGTGATTGGAAAAATGGTGGTAAGAGTCTTTAAACATTGATTCAAAGTGCATAATGTAAATTAAAATTCTATATTTTATACCATAGTAGTGGTAATTATTGACTTTGAATCCTTTTTGGAAATTAATACTCTTGAGAAATTTAACATTGAAATTATTTTTGTAAAAGAATAACCAAAAAATTTGGTTTTGTTGTTTATTTTGTTTTTAAAGTCTTTACATAAATTAAATGGACAATTTTATAAAATATATTAACGTAATAATTCGTTCTTCAATTATTCTTTCAATTATTTTGGTTAAAGAACTATTATTTTCATTTAGAAGGTCGACTTGCTTCTACAACTTTATCAGGATAATTAAATCTTTATATACATTAAATGATTTCTATATTTTAATTTTCTTAGCTTTATAATGTTTGATTCATTTCCGGGTATTTGTACATTGTACTTATGTTTTATATATGGAAATTCAATATTATATTGCCAAACCAAAACCATTATTGTTTCCATAAATCACTATTTAGGCAACTTTTCAGAAAATATTTTTTTCAAAGACTTTAGACTGGATTTGCTCAGCAATTGTTCTCTTAATTTCATTCCTGACTGTTAGTATGATCTTATTACATAATTAGTTCATATAAAAAAAAAAGGAAAATCAACATACTTTTGGTTTCATTTAATTCGCACATCAAAAATATAATTTTATTTTCTTCATTCTACTTAAAGAACATTTTTTTTCTCTTCTTTGTTTTTATATAGAAAAGTCCAATGCCCAAATTTAAAAACCAAACATGTTTGTCCACATTTTGTTGCATTACATTTTATGTATATAAATATTTCATTAATAAAATATATGTGTAAAAAAAAATTTTCATAATTATTTTATTTTTACAAAACATAAGCATAAAAAATAATATGTACCATAAAAACAAACTATATATTTGGTTTATGTTTAACTTTGTGTCTTTATGATTACACCGGAAATTATGGTTTCCATTCACTTTACATAATTTTTTTTATTATGATTGTGGCGTGGCGTACGTACGCAATCATATGGACTTTTTCATTTTCTCTTTAATATTTCAAATACATAATTATAAATTATGTTAAATTGATGATGATATTAATTTTATGTTGTTAAATGAAATATTCATTTCCTCCAAAATATTTATTTGAAAAATTTATCATTAAAAATTGAAAATTAATTTTATTGTTTTTATGTTATTCTAAAATATCAGCAAGAAATTAGAAATTTTTTTGAAAGGGTTAAAAATTTATAGAAGAAATCGTGCGGCGCCACAAAAATTGCATATATAGAAAAAAAAGATGGTACATATATATAAACTTTAAAAATGATTTTTTTAAAGTTATTAAACATGATATAAAACTGTGATAAAAGTGTGAAATCAATAATTTATGATATTGAAATAAATTTTTATGAAGAAGACGTTTTCAATTTAGGAGGGTCGATTCCTTTAAAATAGTTTGAAATAATTTTGAATTGCAATTTTTAAGTTGTAGTTTTACAAGGCCTCTGACCATGGGCAAATTTAAAAATTTTTCGATTTAATTTAGATAGTTTTGTTATAATTAAAATTTCGTATCGATAAATACTAAATTTGTTTATATAGGAGAATTTAAATTTTATGGTGCAATAATTCCTGGGTTAAGTTCACGGCTGATGCATCGATGTCGTTCTATGTTCTATGGCTCAGCTTTAAATGAATATCAGCACTAACATTTTATTGATGTAATTTCTAGACAGCGACAAAGAGCTGTCGACTCCACTTACCAGACAACAAATTGACATACAAATTCTTCCCAAAAAAATATAATGAAATGCTTTATAATCAATAACTATACTATCTAACCTTCAATTTAAATATTTGCTAGCAAAATATTTTTAATAATTCTGTCTATCGACATTTTTATTCGCCCTCACATTTATTATTATCGTAATGAACTTTCTCACCCCAAAAAGGTCAAAGAAAAATGTAGAAAAATACATATAAATTCTTTATAATTATAATTCTACATTAAATTGTTTTGTCGACTCCTAGTCTCTTGATTTTATCACCAATCATAATAAATTATTATGGATAATTTCAGTTTCAAAGTCGTCTGAGAACAAACTAAATGAAGCTTTTTCAATTGTATTTAAATAACACAAAATATTTTATAGCTTCTAAAAGTTGCATAGAATTTTTTTTAAACTTGAGAAATTCCTTAAATTCCATTGAGAATTATGTAAATTATTATTGCGATTGTAAAAATTCATAATTATCTTTTCTAAAGAATTTTGTTTTTAGATTTATAATTGATGGGTGAGGTTAATATTTTTCAAAATAATTTTTTTTTTTAAGTAAAATTATTGTTAAACAAAGAATTTATTTGTAAATTAATTAAATATAAATTTGAAATATAATTTAATTATCGAATCTATGATTCACATATTATAAGTTTAATAGTAAATTTGATTGAAAATTCCGGAAATAACTAAAAGGTAAATTAATATTCAAATAATGATTCAAATGAAATTAAGTTTCTTTTAAATTACTTAATGTTTAAGCAAATACTTGGAGCAGAAAATGTATGAGAATATACAGTCAAATGAAATTTGTGATATTAAGGAATAAATTGAAACATAAAAATTAGATAAGGATATAATTTTTCTATAATAATTATTGTAAACTTAGTACATAATTTCTCCTCATTTGAAACCTGGAATAGCTAAATTTCCTAACTAGAAAATATTCTGAATATTTCGGTTCCCTCAAAAATAAGAATATGTAGCTCTGAATATTTTTCCGGGATTTCGCCCTACAATTCAAAGCTTCTTCAAAAAATTTTTGTAAATATAGTCAATTCTATACATAATACATCTGTTTGTTTAGTCTAGTCTATTCTGGTCTATTATACTCTCTAGTAGAGCAGACTAAGAACCAAGAAATATAAACTAGCTACTAGAAGGATCTAAAATTCCCGAGTACTTTAAGAAATATACTAATAAATTATTTTCAAAATTTATCAAAACAAAAAGACAAAACCTTTCTCAACACAATATCAAAATGAATTCCCGAAGAATTATTATTCCTTTTCCAAACAAACAAAAATTAACTTTATTAATAATTATCTCTAAAACATTAAACATATTTTTTTGACAATTAATTTTTTTTTGTTGGTTTTATGTCATTAGAAAAAGTCGTTGACATACTTTATTTTATTTTTCTGTTGTTGGTTAAAACTAAAAATGAGAAAAGATTCTTTATCTATATAAAAACATGTCCTTTTTTTTTTGCTATAAGTACATCCTTTAACATTACCAAGCATATCCTTTTTATTACAGAACACATAAAAAAAATTTATGTTTTGGATGTTATATCTTATCCCGTGACCAAAAAACATCTATCAACGCACCCTTAAATTGCACAAACATATTCCTCTTTATTTATATACTTTTAAGGAAGAATATTTTTGTTGTTCAAAAAAATTATCCTTACACAAAAAAAAATAATATGAAATATTTGACCTCATTCCATGCGGTTATGTAGAAGAAAAAAACCCATATAATAAAAATTAAAGTATAGTTAAAATCCACATAGACAATTCCTCTCGTCCTTATGGGATATACTTTTATTATTAGTTTAAATAGTAATAATTTTTGAAAATATAAAAAAGGGCAACTTCTGACGGTCTCTTCCTTTTGTGTAGATACGGGAAAGTAATATTTAATAGAAGCACCCTTAAAATTTAATTTTTTTTTGGAATTTCTCTAGGCTTCTAGGAAAATCCATAATAGAAAAAAAAATATTTGTTTGATTAGGAATTTTTTGGGATAGCGTTTAAATAAACATTGCACGCGAATGATTATTGTTATTGTTTTGTGTGTGATATAAGAATTAGGAGATTAAACGTAAAATTCGTGTATGTACTTCTTGACCATTAATCTTTTTTCATTTTTTTCTGGGGAATGTTTGAAGAACATTTGGTTTATCTGCATACAAGGAAAAGGATGATATACTTTAAGTGGATTATCCAGAAATTAAGTTAAATTATGAGTGCATTATCATATTTTTTCAGTTTGCAGTCCAAAATTACAATATAAAATAAAATGTACTCGATTCATGTTGATCCTAAACTTAAGAGCAAATATTTCATCTAAAAAAGTGGACATTTCTATAGAAAAATGCATATTATAATCAAAAACTGAATTTTTACTTTGAAAAATGCACATTTCATTGAAAACTGCACATTTTCTCCGAAAAACTGCACATTTAGAAACTGCACATTTTGATTTTCAATTTCATAGAAATAATTCATATTTTTATTGGAAAAATAATTATTTCATCCAATAGTGGACAATTTTCATCGAAAAATGTTAAGAATGTCTTTTTAGCAAACCACATTTTTTTTATTATTTACTTAGTTAGGTTAATAAAGTTAATTTTTAGGCTTGTTTTGTCAATTTTTACTATTCCAGTAACAGTTGTAACAATTTTTTTTTGTAGCAAATGAAAATTATTATTTATTTGTACTCGGAGATGGTTTTAACAAAAAGTCAACACTTCAAAAAAAAACTTAATTTACAAAACTTAATTTAAATTATAGACAATAAATATATTTGCCAGGGTATATGAGGTGATGAGGGTGCTGTGCGATTGATTATATATTTCGTGTGTGTATTTCAAAAAAAAAATTAAGAGGGTCCTAAAATATAACAAAACACAAATTCTTTGTTTCTCTGACGAATCATTCATTAATAACAAAATAACTACAAAAAGTATATTTCTTTTATTGATGTGATTATCATATTGAAAACATATTTAAACCATATGCACAATAAAAAGTAAATTTGGTAACATAATTTTTTTATTTATTTATTTATATTAAAACCGGACATTTGATTTACACAACAAAGAAATGATTTTGAATCAGATAAAATAAATTTCCATAAATAATTTCAATGTTGCAATTTGTAAATTGAATTTTACAGATGTCCCATAAGTATAAATATTACTGAAATTATTGTACAGGTTATTATGTCAGTTAAAAAATTTCATCTGGATGTAAAAGAAATAATGAAAACAAAATTGCACATTAATTTAGCAGAATCAGACATTAAATTATTTCGTAAATAAAATCTGGACTTAAAAGAACGTTTAGGGCTTAGTGGAATTGTTGATTTTCGAAATAGCATACCACAAAAGTGAGAACTTTTATATTGGCTATGGACGAACTCTCATTGGATTATAATTATTTGAAATTTTAATATACTTAGTGTTAGTACATAATCCAATTTTTATTTATGAATTAAATATCAATAAAAATAATTTCAAATAAATTTTAAAAATAATAAATAAATAATAATTTTTATTTGTAGATTATAAACAAAAATTACTTACCCTCCTCTCTTTGTTAATTCTATAAGTGAAATTATATTATTACATACATGATATTATTTTGTTTTCAACTTACCACGATTTATTTATTACATACAAAAGGATCCGAGATAATAGTCCTTAGGGTCGTGGAATGGAAAATTGTTTTTTTTTTATTTCTTGCCACTACATTTTTACTTGGTTTTATATATTTTTGGGCAATTTTGTTGGAGGGTGAAAATAATAAATGGAAAGAGGAGGAAGGAGGAACTCTATTGTATACATACAATATAAAAATGATTGATCAAATGGGGTTAACGATATAAATAAAGAGATTTTTCCAAAAAAAAAAATGTATTGGGGTGAGGATAAAACTGACTTTATTATAGTAGACAGAAGATATAAAAATTTGGTTATTTTAAAAGTATATGAGTCAGCGTTGCATATGCTGCAGTGAAATTTTTTGGTTAAAACATTTTTGGAATTTTATTTTTTTTTATAGACACAATCAATTTATTTATGTAATATACTTATTTAACTATGCAGCGATGTTTATTCAAAATTCAGTTTTTAAAGGACCCGTAAAACCAATTCAAATGTATACATAAAAAAATATGCGCTTAGGAAGGACAATGTTGGTATACGTATAGTATACATATTGTATATTGTATATATAAAAAAATGAAGTATGTACTTATATTAGTAAAAAAATTCTAATGAATTAAATATAATTCTTAAATCTGTGAATATTTTTTTTAGTTTAATTTAATAAAAACATTTTATCCAATTCAAAATTTGTGATAGGATTTCTATATTTTATATCGAATCTTAATATAACATCGTCAATTCCTTGAAAAATTAAATTTTTCCGATAATATTTTATCAATTTAACATAATTTAATTATATTTTTAATTTAATTTCAGTTTCAATTATCAATAAAATTAAAATACAAATTTACAATAATTTTAAAAATATTGCATGGGAGAATTCTTTTACTATATTTTCATAAATCATTCATAAATAAGTAGAATTTAATATACCTATTGTGAATAACAAAAATGCCAACTGGAAAGCAGCATTAAAATGTAACAAAAACAAAAATAAAAACTCCACCAAAAACCAAGTTATTTGTGTATTTGTTTGGTTTTGGATTTCATTTTATTCTTTTGTTTATGGATGAAGTACCAACATAAAAAAAATATTTTTTTATATTTTTTAGCCCTGCAGTTAAACAATAGTGCTGCCAATTATAGAAATTTCATTACTAAAATGTAAAATATAATCTAAATAGTACTAAAATAGGTGAAATTGGTAATTTTAAATTAAATGTTGAATTGATTAAGTTACAGTAATAATGAGAATCATTACAAACATAAAACTTCGGAAAATAGTAAGCAATAACATTAAATATCATGAATTATTGAAGATTCATTCTTATATACATTTTTATCCTTATTTCCCATTCCCTTTGATTTGATCAACTAGTACTTTTTTGACTATATTCAAGTACCTTTTTACTGTCATCTAAACATTTCTGTGACGGCAGTACTTTTATAATTGTCAATTATTTTTTTCGACATTTCAGTCTTTTCTCTTCACTCAAGTTCGATTGTTCGGCGCGGATCAAAAATTTGTGCCAGTGAAAATATTTTATAATAGAAAATAAAATGAAAATGTCAATAATAATTAATTTTGTTTGAAAGAAATAAGAAAAAAAAACACCTACAAAATAAGTGAAAATAAAAAAAACAAATACTTTTCCGATAAAAACTCGCGTTCAAATTGCATTTTATTTTTAATTGTGTATTTTTTTTTGGTTTAGGGAGGAAAAAATCAGAAAAATTTATTAGAAAAAAGGTTAGTTTTATTGTAGTTGTGTGTGTGAAAGAAGAAAAAATTGTTTATTATTATTTTTGTGTGTGATTTTACTTGAAAATTAGGAAAAAAATATAAATAAAACCTAATAAAAAAAGAATTTTTTGTAGCTTGTAAAAAAGTAAAAAAAAGTGGTTTTTTTTAAATGCCTTGACAAAGATACAAAAAAAAATTAATAATTTAAAGTGCCAAAAAAAAGAAGCCAGAAATTTTTGTAGATAAAGTAAAAAAAATTTTCATTAAAAAATTTTTCTTGTAATTTTCTAAATCTATTTTCCGTATCGGATTTTTGTGTCGCCGCGTAAATTTATTAAAAAGAAACTAGAAAAAGGATTATTTTTTTTACTATAATAAAAAATTTAAGGACCAACATAGAAAAAAAAATAACACTCAAATATTCAGGAGTGGCGCGTATTTTTTTTTGTTTCCTCTTCTGTGTGTGTTGCAGCCACAAAATTATAATTGAAAATTTCATGTTTTGGATTAAAAAAATTAATTGAAAGCAAAAACGTAAGTAAAAAATGAGATTATTTTTTTTTTTTGCACAATTTTTACAAAATCGGGAGGAAAAAATAAATATTGGAAAATTCAATATGAAAATATTTTAATGCCAGCGCCCATTTATGTCAAAATGAGATTCACACAAACACACAGTCACATATAATTTCATTCCACGTTCCACACAAACATTTTACGCGACTATACACCAAACCAAAAAAAATCTCAAATCCTTTTTATATACCAACAACGAGTTTTTCTGTTCCTGTGTGCGTTCGTTCACATCCTGGGATAAAGTTGGGTTGTTTTTTCTGTCTATCTTCTTGTTTAGATTTTTTGTTGTTTGTTTGTAGTGTTTACTTAAATACAACATTATTGTGCAAAGTATCTCGGCACACCCTGTACATTTTCATCGTAAATATAATTTTTATTTCAAATATTGATTTTATGTATGTAAGAAAAATTAAGTTTTTCAAATAAATTTTCAATTAATACAATTTTTTTTGCATTGTTTTGTGGTGTTGTTACGTCGTCGTTGTTATTGTTTGTGGTTTGAAATGTCAATAAATTTTATATTTTTCTGACTTTCCAATAAAAGATTTATTTTACTTATTTATTTTTGAGAAAATTGGGAAAATTGTAAATTAAATATTGCACTTATAGCACGTACAGTAAAATCTCTACAGAAAATTGTAATTATTTTTGCAATTTTTCCTGTCATTTCTTTGTCTAACTGACGTCATGAATTTTATATAGGGCATTTCCTTTCTAATTTTTTTTATATTTAATTTAATTTTATAAAAAAAAGGAGAAAAAGAAAATAATTTTCATTTCTTTGTTGTTTCATTTCAACATTAAGAAAATCTAAAGAAAAAATTGTAATAAATTTAATTGTAAAAAATTGATAACAATTTGCAAAAAATTTTCTTTATTTGAAAATTAAAAAAAACTTGAATAATTTTTTTTGAAAAAACTGGAAATTTTTTTTATAAGAGAAAACTTGATTTTTTTTGTGTGATCATAAAAACATAAATTAATTTTTTTCTTTATATAAGTAATGTGATAAGAATTTATATTAAAAAGATTATTTATTTTGTTAATTTGGCAAGAAATTAGACTAGACTGTCAAGTTTTTACTTTGTTAGTGTAGTTTAAAGTACAAAAATCAAGTTCGTTTTAAAATAATTATAAGGAATTATAAATTTTCTGATTAATTTAAATAATTTTTTGTAGCATCTTTTCCTATCAGTTTTTTAATAATTGAATTTAACTTTTGTTGGTTGTTATCGCAACACAATTTTTTTTTAGAAATATGACAAATTGAATTTTTTTACACAAAGAGTGATTTTTAAAAAGTTAAAATTTTTCAATTCTTATTTTCAATAAAATTGAATTTTTACTTAATTTTCCTTTTAAAAATTATTTTTATTACTATTAAAATTTTCATTTATTAGCAAATTTTTTTAGGATAAATTAAAAATTTGAATTCAAATTCAAAGAAAATCTTTTTCACTCTTGAAAGTGTTTTTAAATTTTTGCAAAATTTCTGAAAAAAATTAAATAAAAAAATTCATAATTTTATGAAAAGTAAACTTCCAAGTAACAAAAATTGTGCAAATCATTTTTTTTTATCGAATTATTTAATAAAATTCTGCGAATCTTTTCAATTAATTATCATCAAAATGAAATTTAATATTAAATTCAAATTTTATTCAAAATCATTAAATAGTTTTTTATAGCATCATGACAAATTTTTAATCAAATTTACAATTTCAAAGATTGCATAGTTAAATTTACAAATTTCTAAAAAAAAACGATAAACCATCATAAAAAAACCAAGTACACCCGCACTCAAACTTATTTAAAAAAAAATGATGAAAGTTAATTTTTAATTTACCTTGGATTTTTGTTAACTTAAAATTGCCTTGACTGTAAAACTTCCTACAATTTTTTTTATTGGTATTTCCGAATTTTATCTAATTTATCAAAGAAAAATCTAATTTTTGTTAAAAAATCTATTTTGAATTTTAAATATTATTTTATTTCAAATTCCGAATAAATATTATTTTTTTTTTTTTCAATTTACTTTTTATGATGGTTTTTGCCCGTTTAGGTTACATAAAAAAAAATTCGTCTTAAAATATAAAAATATTTGATATTTTCGTGGTTAATCTAATTTTAAATTTTTTTGCTCAAAAATTTATTTTGGAATAAATTATAATTAAAAATTTTTTTTTTATTTAAAGAAGATTAAAATTATATAAAAATCGTGACATCATTTCGACTCCGACGACGACGTCTTCGAATCAAATTTTATTAAATTAATTTTTCCTGCTGTTATTAAATTTTTTGAAAAAAAAAATTTTAAACAAATTTTCATCTCTTCTATTCTCTTTAAAATTAATTTTTATGTAAATGTTTTCTCTCTCTTGGAATTTTAAATTAATGTTTGTTGTTTGAACTTTGGACATTTATAAAACAAAAATTATTATTATTTTGTTTCTTTATTTAAATTTATTATTAATTTTTGGAATAAATTTTATTATAGAAATTTTCAACAGTCAACACCGACCTACGAAAACCCCCCTTGAAAGACGCAATATGAAAATTTTTTATTTTATTATAATTTCAGTAGTGTTGCCAGATTGATTTAATTTTTAAATTGTTTTTATTTATACAATTTATTTGTGATTAATCAAAATTATTTTAGTTGATGATAGTTTCCGCATCTTCTTTAAAATAGGAATAAAAACAAAAAAAAATAAAAGGAAATTCTTTAAAATTAGATTTTTATTTTGGCAGAGTTCCAGAAAAATTTTTCCGATTTTATTTGTAAAGAAATTTGTAACATGACAAAAAAATTGTAGACAGAAAAGGTTATTGCCTATTGACACCCGACAAAATTAGAGACAATTTTTTCCTTCTTTTAGAGAATTTATTTGAAAATTTGTAAATTTTCAAAATAAAATAAGAATTTGAAATGTCAAAAATTGATTGACAACTTAAATGTTTCACAATAGTTTCAATTTGTTTAGATGGTTATAATGGGATGGAAAATTTCTGAAGCACGAAAGAATGAAAGGATTAAATGTAGTCTACTTCCTATATTTCTTTATTGACCGAAAATTACTATCATTTTTTTTGCTATTTGCTATATTATTGAAATTGTCAGAAAATGACAGAATTTGACAGAACAAATCGAATTCTTTACATTTTACTTAGCAGATATTTGAAACTTCCTAGCGTGTGCCGTAATTTCTGCAAAAACAAGTCTTGTTGATGTCCAGTGAACGCTGACTCATCCACGTATGAATATGTCCTGTCATTATTGATCCTCCTTAAATTTCGGTTTGAGATTGATGCAATTAGCAAAATTGAAGTAATTTTGCCTCAGTTTCTCGGCAACTTGTTTGACTTTTAACATTCTATTATCATATAAACAAATAAGAACTGCAACTGTGTATACTTTAACACACGCTAATATCTTCTGTACGGACCCCCCTTAATAAACAAACCAATTTTTAACTATTCATTATTATGCTAGTATATACTATGAACAACAACAGAAACACTTGCTCTGCTAATAGTTTTTCCACTGTTGCTTATTATCTCTACGAGTTTGTTAGCGCAGTCAAAGGGGCAATATTTTTGTTGCTGTTACTGTTGCTATGATACTTTTATTATTGTTGTGTTCATTTGTTCATTGTACGTAAACACACCGTACACACGACCGACATCGCAATCTTTTTGTTTACCTTTTTAACCAACATATTGTTTTTTCATTTTTATTAGAACGGTAAAGTAAAGAAGCATAAATAAAATTTGTAAATGAATTTTTGTAGTTTTTTTTTTTAATTTTACAATTAATTTTTGTAGCTTTACAGAATTTACTACTAAAAGCTAAAATGCTCGTACACCGGAAATATTTAATTTTGATTTGTTGCTATTTTGTTGATAATTTTAAAATAGTTTATGTTTTTTTATTGCTGAATTGATTTTTTAAAATTATTTACCTTGAACGTAGAAAAATTTGCTTTAAAAGTAAATTTAATACTTAAAAAAGAGCACTGAACGCTTTTATTTCATTTTTGATTTAATTATAAAATGTTAATTTTAATGAAAAATTTAATTTAAGTACTTAATTACTTTTTAATTTTAAATAAATCTTTTTTTCTTGATTAATTTCCGTGACTTTTGATTTAAAATTTTCAATTTTTAAGCAAAATTATTTAAAGATTTTTTTTATAAATTGATCAACGATTGAAGAAAAACTTTTAAATTTTAAATGGAATTTCAAAACATTGATCAAATTTTATGTTTTGACAATTTAAAAAGTTGTTTTACTATTTTTTTTTTATTATTTAACAAAAAATTGGACAAAACAAAATTTAGAGCAAGGTTGAATTTTTAGTTCATTTGTGGGACGTCATTGATCTCAAAAACGAAAAATTTTAAGAGTTTTTTTTCTTGTCTTATGAAATTATTTGAATCAATTTACATACTTCTTTAAACCAAAATCTTTTTTTGAAAAAAGAAACCACTTCAAAGGAGATTGGATTTTTTTTTGTATTTAGTTGTAAATTTAATTGAAATAAAAAAAAATTAATGGTACAAAATTAATTCAATGTCGGAAAAAATTAGTTTACACTTCAAATTTTTTTTAGCAAGTGTTTAAATTTGTGGTATTTAAACACGGAATTTCATCACGATTTACTATTAAATTTAACAAATTTGTAGTTAATAATTACTTAATTTATGTGGTGGCGATTTCGTTTAAATGAAGGGAGATTTAGCCTCCTAACTAATGCCAATAGTTGGAACGATGTATACTCTTCATATTCATATTAAAATTAGGAGGTTATGGTTTTCATTTCTCTCGTATTTTGACGAACGTGCCTACTATTGTCGACTGGTTGCTGTCTCGCTGATTAAACTATCATAAAAACGAATGAAAACATTGCAGTTAGTTAACTCTGATCAATTGATAGTCACTTTGCGCAGGCTCAGTTGCAATGTCATGTTGTTAACAAAATAACATTCCATTTGATGACGTCTTCTATGTCTCTCGGTAGAACAGTGACATATTTCAATTCAATCATCTTTCTTATTATAAGTTATTTAAATTTTCATTTAAATTTCCAAAAAACGCTAATAACAAAAAACCAAAAAACCTGACCACACCAAAAAAAAAGAAAACTTTTAAATTCCATAAATTACACGCTTTTATGTGTTTAACTTTTTAACGAAATTACATAAAAGATTACTATCCCCGATTGAGTGAGTATAGTTAGTAAAATTTTCAACATAAACTTTCAAAATTAACATAGATAAAAAAAAATCGTTTGATAAAAACTAACATAAACGATTTCACCTCACCATCTTTTTTTTAGCTTTTTTGTTAGATTCGACAACTTAACATTATGAAATGAAATTTAAAGAAGAACTCAAATAATTTTTGATTTGATTTTTTGTTAATTTTTGAATAGAAAGAAATTAACTAAAAAAATTTTTGAAAAAAAATATCTTGTAAATATTTCCGGAATTTTTTGTTCCGAAGAAAGTTTGAAAACATTTTTTCAAATCGTTGGGAAAAAAAATTTGTAAAATTAACGAATTTAGTTAAAAATAAATAAATATTTTTTTGTTTTTTTTAATGTTTTCCAAAAAATGAAAATAAAAAAATTGTGTAATTAAAAAGATAACAAGAAAAAATTTGAACTTAACGCGACGATAGTGAAATTTATGATTTTTTTAGTGAGAGTTTATATGATTTTTTATAAATGGAGAAATTATAAAATAAGATTTTTGTTTTATTAAATGCACATTTTTACTTATTAGAAATAATTTTTTGTTTTAGTCAAAATGATTTTGACAACAACAGCAACAAAAAATCATAATGTTTGGAATTTTTCATAAAAAATATATAAATGTTTTTTTAAATAAACAGGAAACGCTTTTAAAAAAGCTATAAAATTTCTTTGAAACAAAATTTTTTTTATCGTCGTTTTTGCTTAACTTTGAAGTTTTCAGAGAAATTTGTTTTTATTATAAATAAAATTTAATTAAGATTTCAAAAGTTTTGATAAAAAGTTTTCAATTTTACTTAATATGATTTTCTGCTTTAAATTAATTAGAATTTAATCTTTTAAATAGAAGAAAATTCCTAAGAAAAACTTCATAAATTAAATTAAGTTTATTGATCAAAATTAATTTTCATAAAAATATTGAAAACTTTTAATTATAAAAAATTGAAACTTCTGTTTGTTTAAGAAATTAAATGGGGAAATGGAAATTTATAAATTTTGAATATAGTTAAAATAAAAGTTTAGTTGTTTGCAAATTTGTTGTTTTAGGCAATTTGGAAAAAATATAAATTAAAATTCTTAGTACTATATTATTAAAATGTTATGACTTCAATTTCCAATCAAATTCATTTGTAATTTCCAATCAAATTCAGAAACCCTACAATTTTCTGTGAAACAAAATCCCTACAATTTTCTGTGAAACTTGTAGTAGAATTTCTATTAAATTATTCGGTAAGAAAAATATGCAGAATTCATTTCCCTATTACACTGTCTGTCCAACCATTTAAAATGTCATCAATTTGGCGTAGAATTAGATCAGAGTCTCGGAAGATATAGGAAAAAATTGTTGAAAACACAAATTCACTAACATTTTTAATAATTTCCCTGTAGTTTTCATACTTTCTAGAGATAAATGGTCGGACAGAAGATTGTTGAACTCTCTTTAAGTAATGTACATTATAATCAAAGACAATAATCGATAAAAATTAAATTGTTATCCTCAACAAAAATTTCCATTAGTAAAAAATCTTTCCAATTAAAAATTCCCTCAAAAAATCCTCTTGACATAAAAATGAATTTATTTCTTTTATAAAAAATTCTTTTCTTTCCAAATTTTTTTTCTCTATAATCTCATCCGGATTATTATCACTTTTGTTGTTGTTTAAATTCCAAAAAAAAAAAAATCTCAACAATCTTGAAAATCCATTAATAAAATATCAAAAAAAAAGATCCCAAACAAAATTTATTTAAATGCTGTCAAACATTTGTCATACTGATTAGCATAAATATTAACGAAAAATTTGTTCATTCACGCATTGATTTCTCCTCTCAAACCTTTTTCCCAAAAACACAAACAAAAAAAAAAATCATCATCAATTTTTGTCCGTAGATTCAAAAAAACAAAACACGCACAAGAAAAACGAATTTTTTCAAAGAAATTTCCATAGAAACAAAAAAAAAAAGAAAATTTATTTTAAATTGATTTTGTATTCTTTTTGTTTGGTGGGACGAGCGATGGGCGAATAAATTTCAACAAAATTTTGACCAACTGACAGAAAACTTTTTCACAATTTTTTCCGATAAGCGAAAAAAAAACGATTTTTCCGATAAGCGAAAAAAAAAAATTGGTTAGTAACACAGAAAAAAATTTGTAAACAAAAAAAAAAACGCTGACATGATTTTTTGTCTGTCATTAAAAGCCGATAAGTTTCAAATTGTGTAGGAGCTGGAAGTGAGGAGTAAACGAAGAAAACTATTACATAAAAAAAAACTGTTAAAATTTTGTGTCCTGGTGGAAATATAAACTAAAAGTCATTTCGAATTAGGAATTTATATCCTTATTAAATTTTATGTTGCGTGTCTTGGAAATATTTTGTTATCTCTGCAAAAATAAAAAACCAAAAATTGAAGAAGGATCCATTACCTTTTTTTTTCTATTGTTGTATAATTACTTTTCCTTATTTTTGTTTTTTTGTTTTTTTTTTTGTGACTGAGATTGTAGATTTTTTTTTGGTTTAGTGACTGATTTTTTTAGTAGATTCGGAAGGTAAATTATTGATTCGAATTTTTCTTTTTGTGTAATGTCATTGTTTTGTCAAGGAAATATTTTAATTATTTATTTATTTAATTTTGTTTATGATTAAATGGATATATCCTTCATGAAATTTATGAAATCTATGTGAATCTTTCTTTCTAAAATTATCGAAATTGTCCCAAAAAAAATTTGTAGGTGAATTTGCTAATAGTTTCAAATTGATGGCATGAAATTGAAGTCAGACCTGAAATTAAGAAATTGGAAATCTTATTACGCATCCAAATTTATTATACAAACCTTTTTGGAAGCCTCTTTCGTAATTTTGACATCCTTTTGACACTAGAAGTCCTGAAAATTTGTAATTTTTCAAATTTTCAGGACTTTTATTGTCAATTTCAGGAGTTTTAGTGTGAATAGAGTTGTCAAAATCACAGAGGTTTGAGGCTTAAAAAAATGGTTCGTGAGAAAAGGGAATTAAATTCATTTATCAATTTTCTTATTTAATTTTTCGAATTTTTTTTCCTTTGAAAACTTACTAAAATTTGAAATTTCCTTATTTTCTACAAATTACAAAATAAGTTAATCCAATTTCTGTATTAAATGAAGTAAATAATCTCTTTTTTTCTGAAAATTCAATCCCACACAACAGCAGCAACAACAGAAGAGAAACTAAATGAGAAAACGTGACAATTTTGTAATATTTTCAAATTCGTTCCAAGCAATTAAAATAATTTTTTTACCCTTAAATAGCAAATAAATAAAAATTCTTCTTTATAAAAATGAATCCCAACCAAAATAAATTTTAAGTGTGTAATACAAGGATTTAAAATTCTTAAGGATTTAATATTATTTCTATTAACTCGTTTTGTGTTTTGAACGTGTTTTTTTTTTTTCTTATTTAAAGACACAATTTCCAAATTAAAAACATGAAAAAGGAGTTCAAAACATGTGCGCCGGCCCCGTCATACCACACATAAAATTTATCTAAAAGAATCTTTTATGACATCGAAAAAAAATCATCTGGTTGTAATTTTACAATTTTTCTATTAGAAAAATTAAAATTGTAACAAATTTTCTGTATAAATTTCCTTGTTTTTCAAATTTTATTTTATAGATGTTATAATTTTTTTCAGTGTCTATGTACATAAAAACATAAAAATCATTCTTAAAAATTCTTTTGCTCATTAAACATGAGACTCATTCAAATTCTTATTTACTTTACTTCCAATTTATAAAAAAAAAAGTTAGACAAAACTGAGACTTTTTTTTATAAAATTTTCTTCAATTTTTGTCTTTAAAAAAAATGTTAATTTACAATTTTTTTGTTAACTCATTTCGCTCCCCTACGAAATATACCAGCAACATTTTTGAAAACGATCATTAATTCATTTATAAAGAAATATTTTAATGTTAGAAAATTAAAATAATTATTAATCGGAACCCTTTTTTTTTTGTTATGAGCCAAAGAAGATTTGAAAAAAAGGGGAGAAACAAATGTTTTATTTAAATTATTCCGTCATTAATCATAACACTGTTTTGTAGTCAGAGAAATTAGAAGAACTTTGGAAGGTTTGAGGATATTTAGAAAGGTTGAATTTTGTTATTATAATTTTTACCCTAAATTATTGGAGTCCGCGAGGCAGAACAGTAATAAAACGAATTAAAAGAGAATATATTTGAATTCTTGGTTAGTTGTCTGGTTGTCTCC
Source organism: Empis stercorea (assembly GCA_949752835.1). Taxonomy (NCBI): domain Eukaryota; kingdom Metazoa; phylum Arthropoda; class Insecta; order Diptera; family Empididae; genus Empis; species Empis stercorea. The sequence continues at coordinate 4,515,941 of OX457085.1, forward strand.
TTAGGGACTCTCTTGCTAGAAATTATGAAAAATCGCCTTAAGAGTTTAAGTTTGTCTGTCCAACTGCTCTGCACATTTTCAAATTGATATTCATAGTAAATGATTACCTATTTTCAGTAAACTTAACATTGGATAGATTGATGGATTCTATAACGAAAGAGTGTTTAAAAGATTTTCATAAATTCTCCGGTAGATTAAGTAAATTATATAGTACTGAAATGTGGATTAAAACTGATCGTGATATAAAAAAAAATAGAGTATTGATCCAGAAATTGATCGTGAAGAACAATTATATGACAATTGAGCCAATAGATGGCATTGTAAATAAAAAATAAACGTTCGTTTAAGCCTCTATTCAAATTTCTACACTGGAATCTTCCATAAATTTTCAATATCTTTTAAAGTTCATGAACTGCCAACCCTACAAAAGAGCAATCCGCCTGAAATTAGCTACTTATAAATTCAAGCAAATTTCAATGCGAGGTCTGCTTTTTTTCAATTTCGTGGGGTTACAATTCATTTTCGTTCTTGATTTCATGCGAGCGTATTAACCTGCAATAACCTTTTTGATTTGTTTTGTATATAAATTTAACAACAAAAACAAAAAACGTTGTATAAAAATATTAAAAAACATAAAACCAGCATAAATTTCACTATTGTAAACATAAAAAAATGTAATTCAAGGTCCAAGAAGTTGTAATAAAAAAAAAAAAACAAAAAGTTGTTACACAAAAATATAAAACAGAAGCAAAGAAGAATATAATTTTCAATTTAATTTTTCGTGGGGGAGAGGAAGTAAAGTAAGTGTAGCTATTGTTGTGTTGAGTTAAAGAAGATAGTAGCTCATATTTCTCTGTCTGCGGGATGTGATGAAATTATTTATACTTAAGTATTTCTGATGTAAATTATCGTCTGCTTGCTATATTTCTTTTTATAGTTTTTGATAATGATAATTATATACAAATAAAATTGTTGATTATATTTTCGGAAATTTTGATTAAATGATGGAATTTATAGATGCCGAAAAGTTGAAAAGATGGAATTTAGATGCCAAAAAGTGAAACAGCAATTAATTGGACAATTTTCTATGATATTCATTTATAAAAAAAATCAATGAAAGGAAATATTCATCTTGTATGATTTCTTCTTTGGAGAAATTGTACTAGTGCGACAAAATGAGTACTCAGCAGGCAAATTCTCTCCGCAACAGAAGATGATAATTGTAAATTGAACTATAAATTTAGAATTGAAATAATCACATTGGAAATTTTTTTAGTTTTAATTCTTCATATTTTTCCACTACGAAATTTTGTAGACTTGATTAACTATCTTAGGTACTTATATAAAATGTAATTTAAACATTTTATAGTAACATTAAAAGCTGGTGGCAATTAAATTGTTGTTTTTTTTTATAATTTTAACAGATAATTTCCCTAATTTTTTACATTCAATTCCATTTATACTTTATTTTATTTCCTCATATCATTTTTAATTACACATTCCATTTTCGTTAAATATTTTTTTTTACCTTCCTTTTATCGTAAAAAAAACGCAATAAAAAAATGAAATTTATTTTTTTTTATCATCTTTTTTAATGTTATTAAAAACCAATTCTTTTCTCATTATCAAAAAAAAATTATAGCATAATAAAAATTACATTAAATCATAAAAAGCATAACAACAAAAATTCAAAAGAAAAACTTCTTCGTTTGAAATTCTGTTGGTGTCATTTTGTAGCTACCAAAAAAACTCACCTATAATTTTTTTTTTCAATTTAAAAACCAAAATTTTAATAATTTTTCGTCAAAGCTCAAACAAACCTGAGGAGGGCGAGGACGTGGTAACAACAGAAGAAACCTAGAAAAAAAACCACTGCAATAAATAAATTTCTTTTGATATTTTAATAAAACTTCGTTGCTTTGTTTTGGTACACGAGAAATGTTTTATTTTATATTGTCTTGTTCACACGCCAATAGCACAAAAATTCTGGTTACAAAAACTCAACACTAAAAACTCTTTATAGTTTCTCAAAGCTTTTTTAAAGTTATTTATTATATTTTTATTTCTTTTCATCTTCTGTTTTTTTGTTTTGAATGTCAGCACCAACGAAAAATGGTTGACTGATTCTGATGGTGAGATTGAAGGGAGAGCAGCGAGGGGTTTACTTAATTGCTAGGTTAAATATAATATTTATTTATTATTAAGTATTATTATTATTTTTCATTTTACATTATGATGGCATTCGATGATAGCATTGCCGCGAGTGTTACATAACTTTTGTATTGAGTGCAACCATAAAACTAAAAAAAAAAATTAAGTGGCTTCAATAATTTTATCACAAAAAGTAATAATATAATTAAGAATTAAATAAAGTAAATTTATATAAGGTACAACAACGTCAAAGTATGTTTTATATAATGTAAAATAATTTAACAAGTTTTTAATTACTTTTCATTTAATTTTAGTTAATTTCTGATTTGAGTCACAGAAACTAACTAAAATAATTTAATTTTAACAAAAAAAATTTGTTGCATGACGGTAATTTTTAGTTTCCCTAATGATAATACAGAAATGTAATAGAGCAATAAAACTACGAAAAAAATATATATTTTAGATTTCTTAATTAAATGATTATTGCATCGATGAATGATGTCAATGACGGAAAATAGTTGTCAAATCTTAATAAATTTGAAAGTTTACGTAATTGTGGGTAAATTTTTGGAGTTGACAATCATGATTTTAATGTTATTAGTAATGTTTTTGCAGGCTATAATTAGCCTACTTGTAAAGAGATTGTCGCCAGTTAAGGCACAGAATTTCAAAAACTCACAGATCACTCAATTCACGAATCATACAATGAGTTTTTTCTATATAGTTTACTGCCGTTGTTGAGATCAATAAGTCAAAAATTTGTAGTTTATCGTCTTCTTTGCTTAGATGTTGAACTAAACGATACTAAACTTAATTGATAAAATTGTGGAAACTAATTTTACGCGAAAAAACACTACAAAATTCCTGGTAAACAAAACTCTTTAAATTTTTCGTAATAAACATGAAAATTTTTTTACCTAATTAAATCTTGCGCTAAATCCAATTTACCAATCATACATAAAAAATTTTGATTGCTGTTCTTTTACATGTCAAATTAACAAAATCCAGTTATGAAATTTGCTTGTAAAATTGACAAAATTGGTTAATTGTACTCCTCAATTGGTCAGTAAACACATTTTTTTCATCACATTATTTTATATGCTAATCATGAAATTCAATTCAATTTTTTTTTTGTTCAAAACTTTTAAAATTTTCATATTCGACACGTTTGCGCCTTAATTTTTTGTTTTTTTTTGGTGCTTGTCGCATGTTTACACGTAAATGAAAAATGTAAAAAAAAAAATTATAATCGTTAATTTAATTAAGTAAAATGAACTGCAAAAATAATAATTTTAATTTTATGTAATATTAATTTAATGTTTTTGTTGTATTAAAACTAATTCCTCCCATTTTGGCATAATTATCATAAAAAAGGGCCACCAGAGGGCAGGGAAATAAAACACTAAGTATAATTGCATGTCTATTATTTAATACTATTATTATTTAGTAGGTCATTAGTACAGGAAAATAATACTAAAAAGAAAAAACCCAATTTAAGAGCTGGTTTTTTTTCTGACAAGTAGAAAAATGAAGGTAGCAAAATGAAGCATATTTTTTAATGTTGACCTTCATAAATCTTAAGTTTTTTTTTTGAAAGAGGAGTGGGGGGGGAGACACTTGTTAAAGGAAATTATGCCAAACACCATTAAGGCAGGAAGAATTAAGTTTTATACTTAATAAAAACAACAAAAAATTTATATTAATTGCCAAAAAAAAATGTAAGAAATTTAATAAATGTTGCAAAGATTAAGTGTTCACTTTTGTTTTTTCGTTTTTTTGCTTCCCAGGCCCAGCATAATAATTAATGGTGAATGGTCAATCAATGTTTTTAAAGGTTTGGTCTTTTCAATGGAGAGGAGATAAATTAAGATATTTTTTACCTAGTGTCCAGTTTCTTAATTAAGTTTTAATTACTTACTGTTTTATTTTTTCAACTTGAAAATGTAATAAATCGAAAATGAAATGAAATTGTTTTAATTTTTTTTTTCGGTAATTAAAATGATTCGATGGTAAATCATTGGTTTGTTTACTTTAATGCCTGGGAAAATTGATTAATTGCAATGGAAAGTAAATATAAATGTCAAAAAAAGAAGGGTAAATTGTGTTTTGTGATTTATATCTGTTCAATTGAGTGCAGGTGGACCATAGCATTAATAATTTTCTACAGTTACTTATATATTGAGTTTTAATTAAAGCGAGAAATCGTGAATAGTTGAAATTTATTTTGGAAAATTATAGTAGAATTTAATTAAGCTCTAAAAATACCTTGAAATATTCTGTGGTTATTTTGGAATATTTTACATTTAGGTCATTGCAATATTCCATATTAGCATAATTTTTAATCATTTTCCAATTTTGATCAACTTTTTATTTAACATGAAAAATGTTTCAGGAAAATTTCTCCAAAATGCTACAAATTTTATAACATTCTAATTAGAATATTCTAATTAGAACTTTTCCCAAAATTTATAATGATTAATTTTAGTAAACTTTTACTAATAAGAACATTAAAATTCTTTCTTTCCAAAGCTAAATTTTTTTATTTCTGAATTTTTCGTACTTGTCACATTCTACCACCAAAATCAACATAAATTTATGTGGGCGATTTATTTGTGTTAAGTTTTTGGGAAAACCTTACAAAAACAGGACGGAAAAAGCGATTAAATTTTAACGATTATATTTTGTTCTGGAAAATAAATTTCCAAAAAATATTTTTTTAAAACTTTATCTTAAAATGGTAAATAAAAACATTCAAAAAATTTGACTCATGAAATAAAAATCATTGTTACATAAAAATTCTCTATAAAATAAATTTTGATTATGTTTGAGTTGTAATAAATAATGGAGTTAAAATAAATTCTTTGAACTTTTATTTACCATAATAAAATCATAAAAATCATTAAACCATTTTTTTAGTAACCTTTAAAAAATACTTAACACCAAAATTTAAATTTTTCGTGTTAGCAAAGCAAAAAAATTTCCATTTCAAAATTAAATTTTTTTTTTTTAGAAATTATCACCTTACAAATTAATGTGTTAAATTTCAAATTTGAATCAATATTTAAAAAAAAAAAATGAATCAACTATAAAAAGAATTCAATGATTCAACTGAAATTGAAAAATAATATTAGAAATACAAAATTGAATTACTATATTGAAAACAACAACGACGAGATTTTTGCAATTTTATTTTTAAAAAAAAATCGTGTAAAAATTGTCATTGGAAATGAAAAAAACATAAAAAATAATTTTCGTATTTGTTTTTTTTTTTGTGTTAAAAAAAATTTAATTATAAAAAATGTTCAAATTTCATGTGAAAAATAATAGATAATTGTTTTTTTTTTCAATGTGTGGTGATTCATTATTGTGAACCGATATGAACTCTCTGTCCAAATGTTCACCTTATAGTTAGTGTTTAATGAAAAAATAATGTCAGCATTTTTCATTGAAGTGTTGGGTGAAATAAAATTAGAAAAATTCGAAAATTAGTGTGAATTTTAAATTTAAATTTTGATTTAGGTGTTTTTTGGAGGTGTGAATCATAGTATTTTACTTGGAAAAGTTAACAAATTTTGGTGATTTGTTACATTAATATATGGGTGAATTATGTTTTCGTATGAAATAAGGAATTGAGAAAAAGAGACGCCACTCGAGTGAAAAATTGCAATTTAACATACTTAGTAGATTTTCATTCAAATTAATGACAAAAGTTCACTTCTGGCTGGTGCTTATCGTCTTTCAGTAATTCATATCTGACAGTAAAATCTAATTAAAATTTGCGACAGTATAATTCATATTTTCTAAATTAATCAGACTATATTTACAATTGATTCAAAATAAATTCAAATCTTTCTCAACTTTCTGATTCTGGTTTCTATGAATTTCTTAGTTTTTGTTTCTCTTTTTACCTTATACTAAAATATTACTTGATATTTGACTTAATTAATTACTAAATTTACCCAAAAAATTAATCAGAAACTCATAATTTCACATGAGTACCCAAAAAAGCTCTACTCTATACCACGACAACTACTGTTTTCCACCTTTTACAAATCAATTTTACTACCATCTTCGAAGATAAATATTCAATTTTTTATTCACTTATTTACAAATAAAATTAATTCTTCCCATTTTGTTATCATTACGAAATGATCTTCGGAAAACTTTGTATAACTTTTGACTACCTGAATAAAAAATAAACATTCAATATTTCCGAAGGTTAAACATGCGAAGGTGTCGAGGTCTTTCGTGTCTCATCAGAAATATATTTCTCAAATTTTCAAACAAGAAATTTTATACATAATAAATGATAATTATGAAAAACACATTAATTTTCAATAAGTAAAATTTTTTCTTCTATAATATATAATTAATATATTTCTAAATCTGACACAATTTTTATGGTAATATGATTTGTTATGGTTACATATAAGGTAAACGGACCATTAGTGGAGATATAATTACGGTGTAAGACTTTGCAGCTTAATTTAGTAAAGAAAAAATATTATAAACCCTAAAAATTTAATTTTAATATATTCTATATTAAATTGACTTTAATATTTTAGATCTAAATACAAGATATATTAAAAGATATTTAAAATATAGCTTCATAAAGATAGTAAGTCGTGTGTTCCAGTAATGGAGATACACTTTTTTCCTAGTGACCGTATAGTGGAGATAGCATATGTCCGTGTAGTGGAGAGAGCATATGTCCTTAAAAAATAATAATATGTACTACCGTATTAGGAAAAATAATACTATTATTATATAAGTGTGTCGAATTTGGTAATAATGCGATTAAAATTATTTGTTTCTCTTTGCAAAACTGATGGGTCAAAGTTAAATGCGATGCATGACCATCAAGAAAAAGTTCGATAAGTAATAGTATTTTATTGGAAACAATCCATGATAAAATGAATTGGCTAAAAAATTGTCTCCTTTTTTGTCAAAGCCTGTTTCAGAACTGTATCTGGAATATCCACTAAATACTAAATATGTTTCTGCAAATCAGTCTTTTTCTGGTATTTTTTCTAATATTTTTTACTTTTTTTCATTATTTGGCGACATTATTATAAATGCACCTAATAATGGAGACATATGTTCTTTTAGTGGAATGTATCTTAACGTAATTTATAGTGGTGGAAATACTTTGTACCGAAAGTGGAAGTAAATTTATTCATTGAACTTAAATAATATTTTGAGCACTTTTATATTAATAAAGTATATTTCCACTTCTGGTCTAATCAAATATATAATATTTACAAACATTATTCTTGATTTAGATTTAGTTGTTTCTTTAATTTTAATAAATAATTATTAATTTTAAAAAATTTAGCGAGTGTGTCAATAATGGAGATATATCTCCACTACTGATACATAGTATATTTTTATTGTACATATAGTGGAAATTCACATTTTTAATTAATTAAAATAATTTTTTAATGAAATATTAGTTTTTATTCATTTTTTAACGTAATTTGATTATATAAAGAATGTATTTACTTAAATTGTATATACTAAATCGCTGGAAAAGCAAAATATAATTTTCGCTTTTGCTTAAAATTTTACTAAGCAAATTCAGTTTTTTTTCACTAAAAAAATTGAAGGCACGACTTGTCGAAGTAAAATGAATTTTACAAAAGATTTCAAGGGTTACGTAGATCTGGAGCATAATACTTTGAATTATTAATATATTTTCGTAATAATAGCAACTTAAAATTAGAATTATCCTACTTAGTTTTCTTATTTTTTTAAGAAAAGATCTAATATCTCCACTATATATCCGACCTTCCACTTATGGTCCGTTTACCTTACGAGGTGGTTATAGATGCGGATGAGTTATGTAATTAAGAAATATTTGTATATACAAGTAACTGCTTTACTAGTCAACAGCTAATATCTATATTTTTATTTACAATATGGCAGAATGAGGAAAATTGTTATAAAAGAGTGAAGAAAAAAATTACATTAAGAAATTCACCTTGCGAAAAAGCACATCAGATATGGAATAATAAAATATTTATGTACAATATTTATATAATGATTATTTTTATATATATATGTATGTAATAATGAATCATATATTCATGAAAATGATTAATGAAATATTATGTGTATGTTTAGAGTTATGTAAATTGGCGGAAATTGATCGAAATCTTGGAAATATACTTAAAAATAATAATAATATATTTGTTAATTTTCTATAAATGAATTTTCTAAATGCTTCGAAATGATTCACAAAAATTAATTTTATAATTAAATAGAAATTATGGCGCTTATAGCATCTTGCTTGGCCTTTTAGTTTCCGCCTTCAAAAAAGCACGATTTGGTTTTGCCAAAGTCTTCCATATTTGGTTATAATAATTTTTCTGTATTTTGTATAATAAATTTTTCTACTTCCGAATTTTCTCCCACTATAAATTAGTCTAATTAATTAGATTTCTTCAATTTAATTTAATATTTTGTTACCTTGACAAAATAAATTGTCCAATTGTCCAATTTTTTTCGTTTTTACTATTTGACAAAATAATTTGTCGAATTTATCAGATTTTGGCAAAAACTAATTTGTCAAATTTTGACAAACGAATTGAGACAAATTGGAACAATTTGCCCAAGACAATGTCGACAATGGTTAGTTTTAATAATCTTAATGAGAGTTTGTAAAATTTTCACACAAAAAATTTTCCAATTTGTGAACTTTTGTCAAAATTGGCAAATTGGCCAAACTTTTAACAATAAAATTTGACAATTTATACAGAAAAAAGTAATTTTATTAAAATTTAGGATAAAATTAAATTTTTTTCACACATTATTTATTATGAGGTCATTTCTTTTTCTACATTTTTTTATATAACTTTTAAGAAAATTTTCTTTCTAAAATTTTTGTTTACAATATTTTTAAAATTCAAATCAATAAATTCGTAATTTGCTTAATTTAAAAAAAAAAAAATATTTTGTGTAATAATTTGTTTATGAAATTTCACCTAAAATCAACAAATTTCAACAACAATAAAATGCTTTACAAAAAACTCTACTGGTATACTTAAAACCACCTACGGTTCACCTTTACATATTCGGCATTTAAAAACTTTACTTTATTTGAATTTTTATGGGAAATTTAATTAAATAATTTTTATATATATATACTTAGTTTTTTTTTTTTTGCAAAATCGTCAGGTTGGGTTGGTCGGATTCCCATCAGAAGAAAAAAAACGAAACCATGATTCACTATAGTTTTTTATTATTAAATTATCTATAAAAAAAATCATTATTATTGTTTTTTTTCTGCTCTCTGTTTACAATTTCATTTTATCCTCTCTTTGAAAGTTTTAATTTTTTTTTTTTCTGAATAATCTAAAAATAGATAAAATTACCTGAGTGTGGGTTAAGTAGATACCAACATTATAATTTAATTATCTTCATTTATTCATTTCAACAAATCACTATGAATTATTATCTCTTTTTTACTCATTCATTATTCATTTTATTTTTATTATTTACTATAGAAAATAATTAAAACAGTAATTTTCTTGATGTTGTTTTAAAATCTCATCGCGGTAAGATAAACATTTTTTCACCTAAATTTTTAGCTCTATTTAACATTAAAATTGCAAAATAAAATAAAAACAATGTTAGCCGCCATTAAAAAAAATATACGATTAATAATGAAAAATTGAGGTTAAATTCGGTAATAATTGTATACATAGTAATGGAGGAAGATTGCGTGGTGATTCATCGCAAAATTTTCATTTCAAATAAAATTGATTCTGGCTAAACAGACCGATATGGGCCTAGTCCTACTTCTTCAAGGTTTTCCCAGCATTCTACTGCCTAAATTGCCAGTCTGAAAATTTACTTTGATTTAAAGCTGTTAAACGACACCTATACCTTTTAAAGTCACGACTTCATAGTACACTAAAGACTAAACACTAAGCCACCGACGCTCTAATAAAATTCATTGCAGGTTCAAATTTGTATTACTTAATTCTAATTACGTGCCAAAGCCAAGTAAAAACGTTTTTTTCTAGCAACAAAACCAAAGCATTGAGATTAATCTCAAGTTTCTTGGCATTCGTGTTAACATTTCTACAATAGTCCCAAAATTTCCTTCTCATACTTATCACTAAATTTTCCTTGCGATGAATTTTTTACTATGAATTGTCCCTAAACCAATTATTATGTATTTGACTGACAAAATATTTTAATTCAGGTACAATAGTACTTAACCATTCAATATACTATTTTTTTTCATATAATTTAGGTTAAAAAATTTTGTAATTACAAAATTATGATTTTATGTTTAGCATGCAGAGAGACAACCACACAAATATTTTCGTCTGTTGGTGGTTACCCGCTGATTTTTTGTTTACATAAATTTATATTTTGTTTATAGAGTCAAGTGAAAGATTAATTTTTGAGGGAATTTTTTTTTTGTTATGTTTTTTTAACATTACAATCATTTTTGTTGTAGTCAAAACAGTACAAAAAAAACTATGATTTTTGTTTGACCTACTCGACACACAAATCGAAATTCTTTGAAAATGTTTTGATAAAAAGTAAATTAATGGATAATTGGGAATTTTGTTTACTTATGATTTGTAATTAAAGACTTATTTGTTAGACTTTTTTTTTATTTTGAATTAAAGATTGCGAAACATTCATGAATTTTAGACAATTTCAAAGTTAAATTTCATATTTTTAACCAAGGTGAAACTGAAAGACTGATTAACAATTTTGTCAATCTGTTCAACCTAAATTAAGCCAACAAGTAAATTTTAGACAGACACAAACTCACTTTTCCAAAACAGATTTTTCTTCACAATTTTTTTTGACATCGCTTAAAAATTGGAAAACTTTTTTCTACTACATGGAAAAGTGAATTATTTTCTTTAATAATTAAAATTTATTATTGCATTTATTTTCTAACATAAAATTTACTTATGAAAAAATTTAATGAATTTATGTTGAACTTAAATTAAAATTTAGTATATGGAAAAGTTATAAAAGTTTATTTTAAGTAATTTTCTTTGTATCTTACTTGGGAAAAATTGAAAATTATATTTATGTAGTTTCTTGTGTTGCATTAACAAGGATGCAGTTTTTCTTAATTGACTTAATTGAATATGACATTTTTCTTTACATTAAATTAAATTAATTTTTATAATATAAAAATTTCAAATTTTTCTCATTTTTTTAATTTCAGAGATAAAGAAGGAGAAAAACTTCTACAAAACATCAAGGAAAATTTCTAAAATTATATATAAGTGAGTAAATTTTATTATTTTAATTGAAATTATATTTTTGTTATACCTAGCAGATAAGAATACTTGAAAACTTGATAGTATATATTTTGAAAAGCATGTAATTTTTGTTAAATTTTTCAGCTTTTTATAACAAATTTCTAAGATTCTATTGCAAATTTAAAGCATTTTGATATCAAATTCGTTCTTTTTTACAATTCAAATTGGTAAATTTTCTAAAATAAAGACAAACTTTTCGACACTTGAAAAAAATTTGATTCAATAATTTGACTAAAAAAATTGTAAAAATACCAAATTAAACTATAAAAAAAGGACGAACTTGATCTGAAAATGCTTTAATTTTGAAATAGAATCTTAGAAATTTGTTATATAAAAATCTGAAAAAATTAACAAAAATTTCATGAATTTCAAAACAAACTATAAAATTTTCAATTTGTCATGTCTGCCAATTTAAATTTTGTAAAAAGACCAATTTAACAACCTTCAAATACTAAAACATTAAAATTGAAAATCCTTTAAAATTTCATTAAAAAAAACATCACACAATCTCGTCCACGTGACTTCTTTATAGATTAAATCAGTAAAAAGTACTGGAAATATTTATATGAAAAATACTAATAATGAATGCAACATTAAATTCCGTGGTCACGTTGCACTTCTACATGACTTTTAATATTTATTTAATATTAATTAGTAAATTTCATTTTGAATAGATTTATTTTTTTTAAATTAAAATTATTTCTATAAAAAAAGTACATAAAATTGGATTTTCATTGACGGTAAAAATTCGTTATGTTAAATTATGAAATGAAATTTTATGAAATAAATAAATGCAAATAATAAAACATCAGGTAATTAGATTTTATGGTTAATTACAAAATTTATATAATAAAAAGAGTTTTAATTGTAAATTTCAATTTTTTTTCAACATCAAAAAAATTTTTAATGTCCAATTAAACTTTCATCATGTTTTTTTTTTCGTATTTACCTGAAATTTTGCATTTTATAGGTAAATGTTAATGGAGAAAATGTGAATAACCTTTTAATGAAAAAAATTATATATTTAACATTTATTTGCTTTTGGCTCATTTTTTGTTACCTGATTCACACACGAAAAAAAAAAGTAAATTTCATATTCATTTTAATTTAATTAAAATTTGTTTTTAATAAGACAAAAAAAAATAGAAATAAAACACCGAAAAAACATAAAAAAAAGGAAGTTTGAATTTCGAAAAATTTCCATTTATGCATTTTCATTAAATTGCAATAATTATTTAAAAAGAAAAAAACTCATTTATATGCAAATTTAAACATTGAAGTAAAAAAAACGTGAATAAAAATTTAATTTATAAAAATAAAACATAAAATTAAAAATGCATTTTAACAATTGTTTTTAAATATAGTAAAATTTTGTTCAATAAACTTTGTTGCCAAACAAAATTCTGTTTGGCCTTTTCACTACTTTTAGTTACTTATAATTTTTTTTGGTATACAAACAAAATGAATTTTACTTTACATAAAAATATCAACTTCCGATATGGAAATTTTTTTTGTTGTTAAATTAAAAAAAAAAGCGAATTATTTGAATTAATTTTTTATATTTTCTATTTAAGTAATGAAAAATAATTTAAATTTAGACACGTGTTTGGGGTTGTGTGTGAAATTTAAATAAAATTTTAATGGCATGGAACCAGAACCACCGCGACTGTTACGGGGCGAAATGTTATTGTTTTTTGTTGTTGTGTTGTTGATAATGAAAAATATATGAAAAATTATTTAATAAAAGTGAAAATAATAATTTAATTTAAAAATGCAATAATTTATGTAATAAAATTAATTTAAATTAGAAAATTTTCGATAGACTTCTATAAATTTTCTGTAAGGTGGTTAAAAAATTAGGAAAAATATTGATCATAATTTATGTTGGACTTGGAAATTGAATTTTTGTAAATTGGTTCGGTAATTGAGTCCGGAAAACCTCAATTAGCAAATTAGTATTCTAACCAACTAGGCTACTGTGGTGTTCAAAATGTTGTATATTATGCTTCGAAATCAATTATACGAATTTAAATTCATTATAGTTTTCCACTAGAAGTAAAATTTAATTATGTTTTTCCATAAAATTATAAATTTTTCAGCTATTTTTTCTATAAAATTGAAATTTCTTAAATATTTTTCATGTCAAATTGGAAAATTTTGATTATTATTTAAAAAATTCTGTTCTTCCATTATGATTTTTTGGCACGAACTGTTGCTATATTACAATTCTTTGTAATTGAAGATTAAATATAATTTTTCCTGAACATTAAAAGTCGAATTTTAATCAAAAGTTTTTCCTGTATTCCAAAAATTTTGATTGATTCTTGAGAATTTGGTTCGATTACTAATACAACATTTCAATATTGTTTCACATTCTAACCTTTTTTAAGTAAAATGACACTTTTTTTGTGGTCATTGACACAAATTTTTTTTTATAACAAATTTTGCTGCTAAGTAAAATTTATTGTAAATTTCAAACTACAAAAAAGGACTTTTCTAACCTGAAAAACTGATAAAATTCAAAAAAATAATTTATTTTCCTCATGTTCCCTAAAGGAGGCAAACTTTATAAATTACAATTTAATCATCTTGTTCCCAAGATGGAAAACATTTTATGCATAAAAACATATTTTATTTATAGGTCAATTTTCAGTAGAGAAAAATTAAGTTGTTAAATATAAAATTTTAACCTTTTTTCTATAAGGAAAATATGTTTGACTTAAAAACATTTTCATTTATTTTCAACTACAATTTTGCCAGGCCATTACAAGAACATAAAAACTAAAAGAATTTTGTCATTTCAAATATTCTTAAGAACATCAAAAAAAACCAAAAATAAAGAAAATTCAACATTTCAAATCGAATTATTTTTATTTTATAAAATATTTTCTTGTAAAATTGAATTTGACATGAAGGAAAGAAATCAAGAAAAATGTCCTTCTTCCTTATGAAGATTTTATTTTTGTTTGTATTTTGTTTGTCAGCATATCAACATAGGTTTAATCCTATACAATATTAAGGTCAATACACAATCTCATTGTCAACTCAAACCCAAATCATAATACATATAAGATTTTTATGTAATTTGACAATTTTACGAAATATATAAGAAAAATCATTACTTTAAGAGACCATCTATCACAAAAATATTACAATAATTCTCCCTAACCTCATGCCCTTCTCCCCGAAAAAAATATAGGAAATCTGTCATTGTCATTGCTCCCCCACCAGAAACAAAATTAAATATGAAATTATTAGTTGAAAATCGGACTTAAAAAAAAAAAAAAAATTCCCCAAAAAAAAAAAAACAGGATATAATATAACTACACTTATTTATGTGTGTTTTCAAGGATGTGTGGGGGATCAGAAAATATTTATATACATACTTAATAACTTTTATAAAAAAAAAAGTTTGAGAAAAATTCCGATTTTATTTTTATCTATAAAGAAAAATTACTTTAACTTATAATAAATTATGAGAATGTTGAAATTTTCAGATGTGATTTAAGTTGAAGGACTTATTAGTTATATTTTATAACTCCACCCTCGACAGTCTAAATAGCAGACATTTTTAAATACAAATCATATTATAAACTCCACCCACCCCCATAATTTTGAAAGCCTTAAAAATTAATCTAAAGGAATTTTATGGGGTGTATAAGCCTCTTCCCTCTTGTTATATAACCAAAAAGTTTCGAATATCATAAACAGATTTTTTTTTTCTTTGTTTCTGGAGAATTTTCTCTGTTGTTTATCCTGAATGGATAAAAGTTGAAAAGTTATGATATTCTATTTTTTTTTATATGTTTCTGTAAATTGTGCTGCACTGTGACGATGATTATCTTCAATGATGGAACATTATTTATATTTTTTTTTATCCTTGTTTGAAGAAAAGTCTTAAATTTTCTTCTTCTTTATTTTTTTTTTTTTTTGGTTACCAAAAAAGCATAAAAAAAAGAGCAGTAAAAAAATTTTAATGGCAAAAAAAAAAATGATTATTTGTAGAGAAAAAGTTTCAAGTGGAGAATTTATGTTTTTGAAAAATGATATCATTTTCTTGTATCTTAAATTACCAAAAATGACACAACAACAACAAAAATTGTTTCATCTAAATTTTTATTTGGTTTTGTAATTTTATCTAATTTTCTAGAATCAACTTAAATTTTTTTATTTGGTAATTTTTTTTCATTTTTTTGGGTGTACAAAAATAAAAATGATATGCACTTTTCATTAATTATGGCAAAAAGAAAAATGTAAACAAATGTTCGTAATTTCTTTTTTTCTAATAAATGTCAGAAATGTTTCCCAAGATAAAATGTCATTGAAATATTGTAGTTTTTTTTTTAAGTGTGGAATTTAGTAAGCAGAGTGGAATTTTATCAAAATTTATGACATAAAAATAAATGGAGAAAATAATGTGAAGATTGTGCAGAGCTCGTGACATATTTGCGTTTTTTTTGTTTGTTGTCATGTGCTATCACGAAATTGGTGGAATTTTGGACCTGTTTTAATGGTTAAGGAAAGAACATTTCTACTTTTTTAAATTGACCAAAAAATTAAGAAATTGTTGAAAATTTTGTGAAATTTTTTTATGAAATTTTGTCAAAATTTGTTATTGGTCCTTTAAAAATTCAAATATTAAACCAATTTTTCATTTAATTCCATTCACCATTTAAATTGTCAAATCGTCTATTCGAATTTATAATTTCCAATCTGGACACTTTTGACGCAATTAAAAATTGGGTCGAAAATAATAAAACTAAGCCGGAAATTGATCAAAATCTTATCAAAAAAGCTCTGATTGTCTGTCAATATAAGATATAAATTTTTTAAGTCATTGTATCAATTTGTTTTCGATTATTTGATAAAATAATAAGTACTTTTAATAAATAAATCTAATCTTATAACTATAACAGACTGTTAATTTATCTGTTATTTCGTCAACACTTTCCAAGTTGCAATATACAATTAATTAATTATATATAAGTATTTCTAAATATAATTATTATCTCAAACTCAAACTGTGATTACATCAGAAAAAAGCGCCAGTTAAATTAAAATAAATCAATTTAATATTTTTTTAATTATTAGAAATAAAATTTAATTGCAATTTGAAATTAAAAAACGTGAATTTTGAAGGCAATTTTAATTATTAAAAAAAAAAAAATATTGAATTTAGATTAAGGTCAGTTAAATAAAATTGATATTATTGAAATGTAACAAATTAATTATTAATTTTGTAATACTATTTTTCTTTAAGGAAAAGTTTGTTGGGAGAATTTAATAATCAAAATTTTTCATTCCAGAATTCTATTAAAAATTGAGCCTCAGGAATAAACATTCACCCGGTACCTGGTACTGATACTGAATTATTTTGCAGCAATTGACCGGTTACCGATTTTAATTAATTCTAACTATTTTGGGGCCTCAAAGAGAGACAGAGTGCCTTTTAAACAGTCACTCAAATAATTTTTATATAAATATTTTCATAATTTTCTTTTCAATGATTTACTATCGGTCTAAAAATTTATGGACAGTATAGCATGTATTCTTAGACGGTAAATTAAAGATAGTCTTTGACATTTTCTAATGAAAGAAAATTGGGGAAAAATTTAAGTGTGACATAAATGTAATTTCTTCCAACTATCACGATTTTAGATGCGCCACTTACATCATAGACAACTTAAATAAGAATTGCCTGAAAACTTTTATGTAAAAATTTACTATCCTGATCGAAGTGTCCAAATTTCTATTAACAATTTCAATGAAAATTAATTATGTCATTTAAACGAACATTAATTTCTGTGTGGTTTCTAATAATTTATGATTTTTCCACATTATTCCTTTTCCAATTTCCTCTAAAATAAAATTTCAATTATATATTTTGTATAAAATATTTGAAGAGAACAAAAAAACGAAGCACAGAAAACTTTAATAAATCATTTCATTCGCGCGCGGCATTAAAAAAAATACTAAAAAAGTTCAATAAACTTTTTCTGAATATACCAAAAAATACTAAAAAGGTGTTGAATTTTTATATAATTTTCCAAAGAAAAAAAAACAATATCAATTTTTCAAGAAATGAAAAATCCCAAAATAAATAAATAAAAAAAAAAAGATTAATTATTTGACATTAAAAATAAAAATGATTTTTTTTCGTTTAATGATGGTTTCATACCCTGGAAGCATATACCCTGTGATTGTATGTTTAATTCGAAATATATACAAAAACACCAGATGTGGGCAACATAATTATTATTATGTATTTTTTCCTTACAAAAATTCTCTTAAATCATTTTGTTTGAGCCACCAAGCAAATCCGAAAAAAAGAAGAACCTCTTAGGAAAATTTTTTTTCTTAAATATGTTTCAAAAAATTTGTTTTTTTTTTCTTGTTATGGAAAACATAATTTTTTATGTATAATAATTTTTTTTTTGGCTACAACTTCTTTCTATGTTTATCTTCTTGACCATAAAAAATATAATTAATTTTTTTTTTTCTTGAGATTGTCCAGAACAGCGTCCAAAGAAAAACTATTTTAATACAAATAAAAAATTTATTTTACGTATTTTTTCATGAAGCCTCGAATCTGGGGAAAATTACCAGAAAAAAAGAAACATGACAATCTCATAAAACATAGAAAAAATTATTATTTATTTACCCTCAAAAGAATAAATTTTGTTATATCTATAAAAAGTTTTATGTTTTATGTTTTGTTGTTATCTATTTTGGTCATGACAGAACGAGATTCTATTGAATAAATCAAATAAGTTTTCTTTGGTTATACTAAAAGTTTTAGATAAAAGAAAAATGGGGGCGCTTTTTAAGTATATATAAGTAATAATATTATTATCGTTTGAAATGTCAATATTTTATACACTAGCCAACAATTAATCATCCAATTTTTTTTTTATTATGCGTCAGTTAATAAGAATTTTCTAGTGTATAGAATTAGAAAATTTAAATTCTGTAAAATTAATGATAATATTTATAAAATTTGACAGTTTATTTGATATATGTCAAAAGAATTTAGTTTTTTTTTTACTTATGTCATTTTCGATGATTTTTGATTACTTGTGGAATAATAAAATATTGACAGATTTTTCTAAATTTTTATAATTGGTTGGTTTCAGAAGGATTTAAGGATTGAAATTCCGGTAGGGCAGTATAACAGGTGTTAGTAATCTAGTATCAATTCTGTCTAAACAAAGATTAAAATAATTCAAGTAAATTGGATCGATCATTGATAGAAATTAACAGTCACGATTAGTGATAGTTAAATCTAAGAAAATTGGTTAAAAAAGGCGAATATTCTTTTGAGTTTGATTTCGTGTCAATTTTTCTCCGAACAGAAAAATGTTTACCATTCGTAATGGATTGGAGGATATAAAAAGTCTCCTGTTAATGTTAAGTTTTCTTTGTAATTCAAGTATCAACGATTTTAAAATGGTCGCAAATTCTTCTTCTTTCTCCAATTCCGATATTGCCTAATTGTCAGTTGATTCAGATTTCCCAAAGACAATAAATAATAGCAAATAATTCGCAAATCGTAATTACCCAAACCAATTTACCAAAACTTCTCTCTAAACTAAACCGAAATGACATAATTTATTGTCCCCATGAAGTTATCAGTTTCTTGTTCTAAATCGTAGTTTGAAATTGTATTAAATCTTCTTTTTATTTTCTTTAATCTGCCTAAAAAACGATGAAAATTCTTGACAAGAATATTAAGTTTTTTCTCTTAACAAAAGCTAAACAGAAAAGAAAATGAATTAAATAAATCTTCGCATTTACGTTTTTTTGCTTTATCTCTTAGTTAATTTTGAGGTCAAGTCAAAAGTCAAATAAATGTAGTTTTGTACTTATTTTCTGTTTTGTCATTTGAACAAAAAAAAAACACTGAGAAAAAATCTATGTAATTACGAAAAATTCTCCACCTTAAAATTTTATTGAAATATATTTTTACGTTTTGGTTTATTAAAGTCTTGTATTTTATTTATCTTTTTATTATTACAATATTTTTGTTTTATAAAACTTATATCAATCCCACCTGTCAATTGAGATTTTTTTTGTTTCTCACATTTGTGGAGTTGTTTTATTATTTTATTTCGAGTTTGGTATAATATCAGGTGTGGATTGTCAGGTGTATTTAATAGGATGATAAATGAAATAACAAAGTGAAATGTACACTTACACATCAATATAGGAGAAATATCACGATATTTCTATATGTATATACCTTGTAATGTGTGACTGATTATACAGAGTATCCCGAAAATAGTCACGCTTTATTCAGACGTCGATATTTAGGAAATTTGCTAAGATTTTTAAGCAGATTTTCTGAATCGAAATCTTAAATTTTGTAAAATTATTTTGTCTGATTTCTATAAATTTAATATTAGGATCAGAAGTCTTAAAAAAATGATTTAGGTTGAGGTATTTAAATGCCAAATATTCACCGACCTTCCATAAAATTCATATTAAATGATTCCTTTCAAACATTCTCGTATTTCTGTAAGTCTAAAGTTGTAATTGGTTCATCTCATGATTAGAAGAACGAGCAGAATTAGTTGTTCTTCTAACTAATTGATCTTGTGGTCCACATAGACGATTTATTTCACAATATGAGCGTGAAGTTTAAGAACACAGTCTCAACATTTAAAATTTTCATATCAAAATGGAAGAAACCAATAAATCAATTGAGAAAACTATGTGTACACATTAATTTTAGAACACTCTGTCCATTTATATATGATCAGTCATGAAAGTTGGTATACTCGTATGTGTACATCTAAATATCAACAATAATTTTAGAGAAATATTTAAGATATAAACCTAAAACATAATAAAAATATTGAATTGGAATTGGAAAACAGTCAGAAAGTGTTTACATAATTTAAGTTATCTTATGTATATTATGGTATGCAAGTCACGGAAAATTATGTATGTGCAGAATTTATTTAGGACTTTCTATTATTTTTGTTTACTTATTTATCTTTTGCTTTTTTTTTTTAGTTAATTCTGAAAATGACATAAAAAATATTTCAGTCATTTTGTAATGACTTTTTAAAATTGTTGAGTTTATTTAATTTATTGACATCATTTGTTTTTTTTGTTTACTTTAATTTTTATATTTTTGTTGAAAATTATGTGAAAGGAATTTAAAACAAATGTAAAATTGTGCAAAATTTAATTTTAAATAATATTGTAAAAAATAATAATTGAGTGAGAAATTTTCTTGAAAAAATAATTCACTAATAATTCACTTAAAATGTAATATCATTTTGACAGCGACGACAAAACACATTCACATATTTATAACAAAATTTGTTACATCAACAGAACGAATACTCGTTATCCTCTACCGATTATGGCTGCCATTCCGTTTAGTATTGTGTGACAAAATTATCGCCTTCTTTTCAGATGAACCAAATATCCAATTTATATTCTAATTGTCGACAAAACATAATGGACTGTTAATTTTGTAATGACACAATCTGATTTCCAAATATATATTAATGACAGTTACGAAAAATTACAATTTTCCGGTCGGATTTCCTTAAATGTCAATTTAAATATAACCCAATTCAAATAGTAATTCTACCATCAGGGAAAAATGGAACGTTTCTGTCGGATTTCCTTAAATTTTAATTGAAATTTACTGAGGAAAAAAAAGATGTCCTGAATAAATTGTAATTCCCAGAAGTTTCCTTATTTTTTTTTTGTATAATTTAAATAATAATTCGTATTTTTTTTTTTAATTAATATTTCGAAATTTACGTGATTATAACTTTTTTTACAACAACAAAATTTCGTATATACTTAATTTTTTTTTAAATGTCCTTATAATAATGAAAACATTTTTCTGGGGCGTTTGTATATACCAGGCAGTAAACAAGGATAATATTTAATAAATATATACACACAAATAATAATAATCATTAAGTTTTATGATTTTTATGCTAATGAAACAGAAAAAAAAAATATAAAAGGTAAACTTTTTCTACCCAGAAAAAAAATGAAGAAGAAAAAGTTTAAGGGATTTTTTTTAGTTAGATAAATTAGAAAAGTAATGGTTTAATTTTTTACTCATGTTTTCGTTTTGCTACCGAAAACTCGAAGTTAATAATAATTTTTTTAAAATAAGTTTGTTAATTTTTCGTTTGTGAAAATTGAGAATGGTGACAAAACTTTGCTTGTGACTTGTGACAATTATTACTCCATTAAAATGTTTGATTTTGATTTCATTTTGAAGGTTGAATTTGTATACAAATGACTTAATTGACAGTTCGTCTTTAGGTTACCATTACAAATTGAAATTTTCATCTTACAGAAGTTGAAAATTTCATATTTCTTTGGGTATTTTTAATAAGAACGAAATAATTTCAATTTCACGAGCTAATTTACTGTCGATCTGACTTTGTCCTTACAGCAAATTGATCATACATTATTTACTGTGCAGTTAGTTTTAAAGTTATATATACTTAAATTATTCTTTTTCTTCGTTATTTGTGCCTCTGCCAACCTGTTAAACTTCCAGATTTTCCCAACATTCGGTTGCAATTTGTGATTGAAAAATTAAATTAACATGAAGATAACTTGAATTATTCTCCTTGTTTCAGTACCCAAAAATTATACTTTGAATATAAATTAACTTTATTTGAAAATTACTAACCATCTGTCTATGTTTCTAACCCACAAATTATACATTAATAGCAATTCTCTGGGTTAAATCCTTAATAAAAAATGTATCATAAAACTCAAACACATACTCTCATACTTTTCCACAAAATTAGCCATACTTTAATTTGCTTTTCAGTCTCTTTTGGGGTCTACTTTTAAAAATAAAATACAACTGAATCCTTAATGACGTAATTGATAAAAAATTTTCTCCAATATAAAAATTGTTTTAAGCAAAAACCATAAAAAAAACATAACCTTAACATAAAAAAAATGAAGTCTTCCACTGTAAACCAAACAATTTAAATACATGTGTATACATAAAACATAAAATATGTCGAGCTAATTTGCATAACATAAATTTACCAAGAGATTTTTCCCAATTCCGCCGCCAACATTTAATTTTCTTAGAAATGGGATTTTTTATGCTGTAGAAATTATTGGAACTTTTATTAACCATTTGGAAAAGTAACAGTAGCAGTAATAGTAGCAGGACAGCAGTAGCAACAGTGAAAGAATTTCTACCACTTGACTATATGTAAACATTTGACTATATGAACACGAAATTTTTCATTATTATTTTAAGGCACTTTAAAGTTGTCGTGCGGTTAAAATAAAAATTCATGTTAAAAATGGGAAAAGTCTCTTTTAATTTATGCAAAAAAATAGTAAAAAAAAAAAATTCAATGTAACATTTTTTTAATGATGGTATGGGGAATTCGATATTCATTTTTTTTATATACCAAAAAAAAAAAGGAAAAAAAAATGTGGTAGAAATTTTCCCTTTTTTTTCAACTGTGGTTGTTCTCTCTTTGGTATGGCACAATGATGGTGGGTTGTGGGTGATGTTATATGTATACTTTTTGTTGCTTTATGAGTTCATTTTAAAAAGTCTTCTGTTTTCTGTTATTTATTTATTTTTTAATGAAAATGGCATTCACCTTGGTTTTTTTGTAAAGTGAAAATATTAGAAGAGAAAATTACTTTCGTAGTATGAATAAATTTTTTGACATTGCGGCTATATGGAAATTGGGGAAGTTTTTTTTTTGTTTTGGTTTTGGTAGGAAAGTGAACTTTCTTTAAATTTATTACTATTTGTAGTACAGTGCACTTATATACTCGAATTTTTTTATGATGTAGGTAAAAAAGTGACTGTATAGAGAATAGTAGTAATAAAAAAAATAAATTATTTTAGTTGATAAGTTAAAAATTTGCAATTTTAAATGAAAATGAAAATGGTTTTTTTTTTAAAGTAATTTTTTCTGTGTTTGTTGGAAAATTCCAATTTTATTTTATAAATTCTGCATTGATAATTTTGCAGTTTATATTTTTCTTCAATTTATAGAATGACTGACACATTTTAATTAAATTAAAATAATTTTAAAATAAATTTTATTTTCTCTATATTTTTTCAGGTGAATTTTTTCCTTCTACAGAAGAAAATTTATGGATTATTTTGTGAGTATTTTTTATGTATTATAATATTTTAATATTATTTGTTGTTAGTTGACAGAGAGGTGAACTCGAAAATTTTGAGATTTTAAGTCTTTAATATCGGTGTATCACTTTTCTAAGAATAAAATTATTCCGTTTAATTAATCGTGTACCAGTTTTTATGGATCCGACTAAAGTCAGATCAGAATTACGATTTTTTGGAGCCAATTACTTCAACGAAATTTAAGAAATAGCTTGAAAATTTACCACAGATATGGTACATTTATTAAGTGGTGCAAGGGTAGCTCTAACAAGAATTAATTATGTTGCTCTTCAAATGAGTCTTGTGGTCACGAGAGTTAGGGCTTTCAAATCGCCGATAAAGCGCTAGTTGGTTAATTTTTATCACCTACACTTTGTCTGTCTATCTGTCAGTTTGTTGCTTACTTTTTCGTAACGATTTTATAAATTTGTCAGCAAAATTTTTAATTACTATTATGTATATTTTGAAAAGCGTGCTGGAACTCGAATCAATTGTAATTACTTTCAGCCTCAATTCGAACTATATTTTTTTTCAAGCAATTCTTCTATCAAATAAATGAAAGGAAGATTATATAATTTAATTTCAACAATTTATGTGGCACTGTCAGTTCTTTCTCAAAGTTTACTTCTTACATAGAACAAAAATTCTAATAGTTAGGGGCTAAAAGACATTAAAACGATATCCCACCTTATAATTATTATTACTTTCATTTAAACCTCATAAAATAATAATTAACTTCAATTTTTTCGTTTTCAAATTTAGAAATGATTGGAAAAGTTTTGTAATTTGAATACTTTACAGCATTTAAATCGACTAATTACTAATTTTACTATATTTAGTTTATTCCCTATAATTTAAATTTATTATAACTCATAAAAATTATATAAATTTGAGAAAGTTTTTAAATGTTAACAATAAGAAAAATCACGTTTTTCTTTATTATTGTTCCAGTCAATTAAAAATCTTTTAAATATTTAAATATAATTTTCATCTTAAATCTTCTATAAATTCAAATTTTCTAGTTTTCATATCCAAAACGATCTAATTTATAATTTAAATATAATAAAAACACGAATTTAATTTGTAATCATCATAAAAATTATTCGTGCTATAAAATTAAAAATATTAAAAGTGAAAATTATAAAAAAATAATATTTTTTCATTTAAATATTTAAAATTTTGTAAAAATTTAAATAATATTATTAATAAGTTTCATTTATTTCTTTACGTTTAAGACCATAATTAAAATTCTTGGAATTATTATTTTATATTATGCCAGAAAGCGTGTCTTATCACCA
Source organism: Empis stercorea (assembly GCA_949752835.1). Taxonomy (NCBI): domain Eukaryota; kingdom Metazoa; phylum Arthropoda; class Insecta; order Diptera; family Empididae; genus Empis; species Empis stercorea. Next base: position 4,540,846 of record OX457085.1, read on the forward strand.
CGTAAAATTCTCGCTCATGTGGAAAAGGAATTTTAATATTTTCAAATATAAAAACATTTTAAAAAAAAACTAAGCTAAAAATATAAAAATTGAAATTCTTCTTCAAATTATCTGTAGAAAAAAGAAAGTATTTTTTTTTTGCTATAATTTGACCATTCACATACACGATTCACTTTAATTGTACACTAATTTATGCTTAGACAAGAATTTACACAACAAGAATAGAAAACTTAGGTGTTGAAATTGAAGAATAGAAAGAAATTTGTGCTAGAAAGTTTTCTGTCAACATTTTTGTTAAAGAGAAATTGTTTAATTGTTCTGTTAGTGGTGCCATCTTTGCGGACTATTGAATAGTGACTTAAGTCTGTCGATATTTTGTTAAATTTTTGAAAATTTCCTGGTGTGTAAATTACTTTTTTGGTGGTAATATAGACTATTTCACTTTCATAATGGAATCTCCTCTGTCGGGAAGTCCTTTAAAATCAGTCTTGAACCGATTTCGATTATCCTCCTTTTAACTCCATCTAAGAACATCAGAGGGAAGGGGATGCAATGATTAATTTCATGTTTAGTCGTAAATATTAGCAAATAATAATAATAGTAGCTCCATTTAATGTGTAAGTCGTAACTTTATTGCCAATTTTTGACAGATAATTTGACGAAGGTAGACCTTTGACGAAGGTAGATAGTCAAAAATAGCTATATATTCAACTAAAAATTAGTCTATCAATTAGACTGAACTTCGACTGATTTAGTTGAATATTTTCACAACGTTGACTGTCATATTTGCCTTGCATCAATTTTTTAAAATTACAAAACATTTTTTCTTGGCAATCCAGCCTTAAAAATTAAATTTATGATAGAAATTTTTGCATAATAAAAATTCTTATTTACAACCACCCATAAATCTATGAAGCAATTTTATTATTTTTATAAATTATTAAAATTTTCATTTAAATCATGATTACAAATTTTTTTCCTTATATCATACAATAAAAAAAATATGTTTTCTCTTTAATTTTGATTACATATTTGAAATTTTTTATATTATTTTGATTTATAATATATAATAAATTTGATTTTTGATATACACAAATACAATTTTTCCTCGTTTATTTATCAATAAATTAAATTTCTTATTTAAATTATACACACACTAGTAAATATGCGGAATTTTCCATTAATGGAAAAGTGTACCAACAAGTTTTCATCTATATAATTTTTCTTCAAAAATCAATTTCTCTTCATTTTTCAATTTTTTTATATATAGTTCGCGGATTAATTAAAATTCCCTAGATAGAAAAACTGGCGCAATTTGAGAAACAGGCAAACGTTTTAAGCAAAACGTGAATGTCTCTCATTGCGTTTTAATCAATTTTCTTACGTTTTAATTATTGTACAATTAATTGGAATATCATAATAATTTTATTGACTTTATTTTGATCAAGTTATCAAGTAAGTATAGTAAAAGAAAATTCATAAATTTTCATTCAGTCTTCAGAAATTGAAATTCCTATTCCAATAAGACAAAAATATCAAAATAAACAACCTATAATTTTAATAAAATTAAAACGTGATTATGATTGACTTGTGTGCATAATTGCGACATTGGATTAGAAATTTGCTAATTGGATTATACTAGACTAAGAAAATTCACATTATGAAAATTAAGTGTGGAAAATTGTTAAAGACATATTGAAGAATATGGTAAAGAGAATTCCAGATTGTTCCTTTACAAAAGTAGAATCTAATGAATTAATTAGACCAAAATGAAATTTCACTTTATTTGGACGACAAATGACCCACAAATGCGTGAAAATCTTGGTTAAATTGGACAAATCTCAAGTAAATGGTCAGACATTTCGTGTAACGATGTTTCTGAGTAAGAGTAACTTATCGAAAGGAAGTATTGGATCGAAATCGAACACATAAACCAAAATTTCGACATTCTTCGCCTCAATTTACCAACGTCAAAGAGACACACCGATGTCTGCTCTCTTCTGTCCCACCATTTACGTATACGAAATAAAATTACAAAATCATTTTTTTATTTTTGTTATTTTAGTAACAAATTAAAAAAAATATATAAAATAAATTTTTTTTTTTAGTTCTTTTTCAAACTTAAATAAATAAAATAATTTTAATTCCGAATGAAAAAAGAGCACAAATAAAAATATTGAAAATATTAAATTTTTATTTACGTTTACATTTTTTTTCCTAATCAAATATTCTACTTTTTCTTGTTTATTGATCTAGAAATAAAAATACTAAAAAAATCACTCAACTGAAATATTTGATTTTGATAACAAAATAAACGAACAAAAAAGTAAAAATCAAAACACTGTAATTAATTCGAATATTGTTTACCTCTTAAAGAAAAATATTTTTTTAACCGTGAATTTCTGTCTTAAATTATTTTTTTTTCATCGAAATTCTCTAAAAAAACTTTGAAATTTGATCTTAAAAATTTCTGATAAAATAAATTGAAAATATTTACACAGAAATATTATCAATAAATTCTCAACACCGAATTTCAGTCACAAATAATTTTGTTTTTTTATGATGATAAAATTTCAAAGCACCCAAACAGGCAAATTCCCTGTGATCTTCACTCAATCAATTTTCAAAAATTTTCAATTGTTTGTCATTAATTTATTTATATATTATTTTATATTTCATTCGGCGACAAAAAAATTTAAATAATTTCACAATAAAATTTCATTTATTTATTTCTCTGTCACTTATCAAAATATAAATAAATATAAATTAAAATTATCATTACTGTCGATTGTCGCGCCGCGATCATCCAACTCTAATCAGATTTAAATTGATTCAACTTTGATTCAGAGATTTTTTCTTCTCTCTCTGTGAATGATTTAAACGTGATGATTGCGTGACAGTGTAATCAAAAAGTTAAATATAATTTTTCTATCAATGTAATTATTTGATTATTGGGCTCGTAAAATAAAGTCAATAACAAAAAGAACCTTTTTTCTTTTAAAAAAGAAAATAGAGTGAAATTTATGATAAATTATTTTGATATAAAAATAAAATTATTGTTTATTTGGATATTTTATGAGTATTTTTTTTTGGGGAAAATCCTTTTCCAACATTTTTATTATTTTTTTGTTAAATTTGAAATTGTGGCGTGGCGGCGGTATATAAAAACTGTTGAAATTATTTGTAATTTAATCTTTAAAATAAAAATTTAAATGTTTGGTAATATTTATGATAGCCTATTTATGAGCTTTTTTATTTTTATGATAAATTTTAAAGGTATTTTGTATTTATCATCGGTGATCATATATAATTTATTTTTGTGGAATCATAAATTCTTATTTTTCTACATTTTTTTTCTCTTAGGTGAAATTTTTCTATAGTTAAATTCTTTAAGTAATTTTATTAACTAAATGTGGACATAAACTTTTTAAATGAAATAATAAAATATATAAAAAATTTAGTGGAATTAAGGATTTTCTCATTAAAAATATTGATAATTCCTTAATTCTACTAAAATTTTAAAGAGAAATTTTGAAAATTTCCGGTTAATGTTAGTTATCAGTTGAAGCCAATACGATAAAGTTAAGATTTCTTCAATTTTCGTGAATACATAAATTCAATTTTTGGTATATTAGTCTAGTTTTTCTCATAAGTTAATGTATATGTATACGATTTTTTTCGAATGAAGTTGAAAATTTCTCTTCTAATTTGGAAATTTTATTTTTGATACCAAAAAATTATAATTAATTTCACTCTGTAGTCTGTACTGATGTCACAAGTCGAAGATTATCGGACATAAATGATTATTGGATCAAAGTCATAAATGTGGCTAAATAAATTTATGATTCAAAATCAGAAAAATTTTCCGCAAAAAAAATTAATTCGACAGGAAAAGGAAACTGTGCAAATTGTATAACAAAATTTCTACAGAATTTTTATAATCTTCTATATAAATTTCCAACAAAATTTTAAAAATTATTAAATTAAAAATTTAGGTCAACAAAATTTACGTCAAACAAAATTTAAAAATTATTACAAAAATACATTTACATATTATTATTCATAATTTATGATTTAAATTTTGTAAAAAAAACATTTTCATTCCAAAATCAACGAGAAAAACTTTGAACAAAACAAAACAAAATCATTTTATTTTTTATGTACCACAAAATTAACTTTTCACCTCATCGAAATTATTTCTTTTAAGTTAAAAACGAAAAATTTTTGTGTTCTAATTCAATTAAAAATTTTAACCATAAACACTATTAAGAAAAGTCCACCATAATTTTTGTCTGTTGTTGTGTTGTTATCCCATAATTTGAATGAAAAATTATGCTTGAACAGCTGCGAAACCACAAAAAAAAAACCATAACAAATTTACAAAACATTCAATAAATTCTCATAAAAAAAATATTGTGCAACAAATAATTTAAAAAAAAAAAAAAAAACAATTAATTTTTCTTAATTTTCTTATTTTATAAAGTGAAAAATTTATAAGGAAAGAAAGAAGCGACAATAACAAAAATAAAAATTTTGACGTTGGAATTTTTGTTATGTGTAAATCAATTAATTTATGTGTTTCCCATAAATTTTCATTTAAAAAAAAAAACTGAAAAATTCTTTTAGTCCGACGACTTTTTTCCTCCCATTTTATACAATTTAAAGCCATCAGAAAAATTCATTTTTTTTTTTTAATTTGAAATGATTCTTTTAACCTAAATAAAAATTAAATTGATCGAAATAACAAAGAAAAGAAATGAAAAAAATGCTTTTCAAAAATCAATTGAAAAACTGAAAATTATATAGAATCGTCCTACACACGTCCTTCTCTCTCTTTTGGCTGGATGGGATGGTGTCACCTTTTTAAATTTTTTTAATTTGACGCAAAAATTATTGACATGATTTTTTTTTTTTTTTTTTGAAAACCTGTTCAAATTATTTTTGAATTCTCTACTTTTATGGCCAATAAAAATCCATAATTGCATAAATTTTCGAAAATGGCTCAGTAAAATTGAACATGGTGATTCAATGGAAGAGAAAAGTATGTTTCAAAATTATTGGCAATCCAATGAAAGTCATAAGAATTATCATGCACTGCGTGCATAATAAATGGACAAGGACAGTGGATAAAAAAAGAAGGAGCAGTAATGTAGCCACAACCACAATCATAATTGGTTTATTTATGACGAATTTCATAAAATTCCGTACATGTTTATCGGATTCGGCACTATAATATTATAGGCAAATTAGAGACGAATCTTACAAATGAACATTTTTGGACCTTAAAATATCATCTTTATAATTAGCCAATTAACCTTCTGTAAATCACTCTGTAATCCAGCAAACTAATGAAAGAAAAGAACCTTTGAATTTTGATATTACTAAAGCATATCGACAACACTATAACGTCATGGATTTTTTTTATGGTCGTTTTGTGTTATTAAAAATTGCTTTCGATTGGCAGGAATATTGAATGATTTTTAAGGTATTCAGGTCAGAATGGAATTATTTTCAATTTTTTTTACTTTCTATGGCTTCTGTTTATTTCTTGCTGTTCTGTTATATGGAATACTTAAATGCTGGCCATTTGATTGTAACTATAGATTTTTAAAGTACATATAGAAATTATTTTCAAATATTTTGAACGCAGTTCTTAATAACAACAATACATAGCATGAATTCATGTATGCAATTGGAAATTTCTTGAAACGAATTTAGTTTAATAGCCAGGAAATTTGTGATGTCATAAGAAGATTTAAAAATATTAAAATGATATAAAATTTTGAAAGAGGTAAAATGTCATAAATATAGCAAAGAAGGGATTTTGTGTCACTGTTAGGGGTCATAGAAGCTAATATGATTTAGTTTTAAGTGGTATATGAGCTGGAACAGGCTTAAAAAGGCTTTGAAAATTGGTAGAATATCGTTTACAAATGATGTGAATTCAGATTATTCAATTTTGGATAATTTATTTGGGAATTAATTGATCCTAAATGTTTAATCTTAACCGTTCCTTATCGAAAACAGAATTAAAGACTTTCGGACAATGAAAGATGGTAGGTAATTGCTCAAATTTTGCAGAAGTTTATGATTTAATTTGGACTGCAACTTTAATTATGATTAACTCTCTATCCTAACCAAAAATTTTCAGTCCTTTACAGTTTTTTAAAGTCGAAATCGTTTTAGTATATTAAATTAAAGACGTAAAAATATTGATTTCAAAAAAAAAATTTATTAATCTTCACTGGGTCGTAATCAATCCCCACTTAAATCAGATTAAATTTCTTAATATACGATTTTTATACGTTAATCAAAATAAATTTTTGATATAATAACAAAAAAACTTCTTAGCTATAAAAACCACAAAAGCTTAAAAAAAAGCTATAATATGGAGTTTCCGTTTTATTGTTTATCTTCTACTAAAAAAATTTCTACCAAATTAGCAGATAAAAAAAATGTTTTTGTTTTTATTTTTTCGACTGAAAATTAAATTTTTTACATTTTGACCTTCAAAAAACTCATTTTATTTTGTCTTGCAAAAATCTCCTGAGTCACTTATTTTTTTAGTTATGTGACTTTTACTGGGTGGTATAGTGAAAGAAGAAACAAGCAATTTTATTGTACTCTATTCTATATTCATTCTTTCTTTAAAAAAAAAAAAACTTGAATTTCTTATTTACATAAAATGACGTGAAAAATAAACAATAAACCAGATGATTAGAAAAACAAATAATTCATAAAATTAGCGTCGTTCTTGCTGGCGGGTTAAGTAGTGTTCACACTATCATATCATTTAAATTTAAAGTGTTGGCAAATATAAATAATATCACTTCTGATGTGTCATGTGCACACAATCATTTGCATGGAGACAGTAGACGCTTTCGCTAAAACCGATAGTGTGGATGTGGACCCATCTTAAGGCAGTAAACTAAATTAAATAATATATATTAATTTTTAATAATTTTCGTGTTTTACATGCGAAAATTGAAGATCATTGCATAATTTTATAATTAATTCGAACAAAACAAAAAAATTTAAAAATTTATTTAGTTTTCTTAATTTAAATAAATGCTGAAAAGCTTGGAAATTTTCAATAAAACTTTTTTGCCATTAATGATGAAAATTCATTGACACTAAAAATACTTATATATGTTTAATGTTCAGTAGTTATCAGTATAACTAAATGATTAGTGATTATTATAAATATTAGTTAAAATGACGAAGATTTATCTTATAGTAAATTTAAGAATATTTAAGTGAAAATACCAAATAAATTTATTAAATTTGTTTCAAAATAATTTGTCATTCATATTTGAGGTATTTTTAATAATTTTGAACTTTTTGAAAGACAATTTAGATATCAAAATTTCCGGGTTTTTGTTTTCCAAGTAATTTTTTTATTAATGTGAAAAATGTTTCCGGTCAAAAATAATTTAATATTATTTATTCGTATATCATTTTTATGTTGAAAACTTGAAGATAAGAAAAATTCCATAAACGATTTTCAGTAAATTAAATTTATAAATTATAAAAATTCAACATTTTACTAAACAACCAATCGAATATATGAAGATCCTTTACGATTTAAAATGGCCGCTTGAATTAAAATTAACAAAAAAAAAATCTTTAAACCACTGCCCCTTTTATAATGGCTTCCAAATTTACTATTTTTTTTTAATATAATGATGGTCGCTCTTTAATGATGGTCGCTCTTAAATCATATTGAATGCAAATATTTTAACTCCTCCCACAATTTACAAATGATCATAGAGTAATTTAAGTTAAATTGTCAGTTGTAGTGCGAATTTTAAGACGTGCGGGTGTGAATTTTTTAGTTAATTTAAAACTGAAAAATGTAATAGAAAAAATTACTCTAAAAAATTGCAGGGAAAATTACAAATGAGAGGTAGGCAAATTTTCATTATATAATAAATTATCAAGAAAATTTAATCAATCTCTTACTAATCACAATCGACCATAAATAATTTAATTAAACTTAATCGAACATTGAACTTTCCTTATTTTTGTATTTGTTCAATAATTTATTCCAACAAATATTTGTAATAAATAAATTGATTAGTCGTCAAAAGTTGATAAAGTCCAAAATTTATACGTAAGAGAATTTAATAATTTTTTTTTTTAAATAAATATTTATGGCGCCAATGTAATCACAATTTTGAACCATAATTATTGTCGACAATATTATGACTAAAAATGAATTAATATTAAAGCATAGTAGCTGCAATTTTGGACCTTGATCTTGTTATCGATATTATCTAATATTGAATTTTCAAAGCTATACTATTTTCTCAATCCAGAAAGAAATTCATAAAATTGCAAATTAATGAAAAAATAAATTTAATTTAAAAACTAATTTCTCTTGTCCATCCATTAATAACTTTTTTATTATCAATAATTTCTATTAACTATCAAATATTTTCTCTCTTATCATTAGAAAATAATTTCTCAAATTGTCAATTAATTTATATAAAAATTTAATTAATTTTTGTTTTGTTTTGCTTAATTAATTCTATTACGACTTTCTAAAATTATTAACCAAAGGTTAAATTATTAAAAAAAAACTATAATTGGTAAAAATTTTAAACTTTCTCGTAAATTTCATTTTTAAAATAAAAATATTTTCAATTTATTTAATTTAATATAACCGAAATTATTTCTAATTAAAAATACTTTAAAAATAATTTTTTTTGATGCATTTTTTTATAATTAAAATTGTGACATAATCAAAAATATTTAAATTTTTTATTTACCCGAGTAGACGTCGGCGTCGACAAGTTTTTTTCCATTGCCTGGGTATTTTTTTTTTTCTGCTAATTTTGCATAATTAACAATTTCCAAAAAAAAATATCTTATTGAAGAAACTATAAAAAATAATTACATTTATCACAACAAGAAAAAAAAAAAAATAGTCAGTCATAAAAATATTTCATTTTGATTTTATTAACAATTATTTTGTCTTTCGCGACCTTGCAAAATTCCTTTTACCAAAAAAATATGCAAAGTAATATTAATAAAAAAAAGTAAATAAAAAATATAATTTGAATATTTATTTAATATTATAATAATAAAAAAAAAACTTTTTCGCTTCGAAATTGTGTAAACTCATCCCCGGAGGTCATAAAAAATATTTTTTGTGTAGTAAACAAGAAAAACTTTATTAATAATAAAAAAAAAATTTGTTGTTCAATATTTTTTCGACATGATGGAAATATTATTTTCAATAAAATATAATTCAATTACATATTTATTTTTCTCTATTTTACTTTTATTAAAATATGAAAAACTTCAAAAACGAACTTTGAAATGCGTGTACAATTTTGGAATTTCATGTGACAGAATTTGTTTTTTTTTTTTTTTGGTTTGCTATTTTGCTTTTCCTGGAAAATTTTGTATACGCACAAAACTAGAGACTGATAAATTCTCATATTGTTTTAATAAAAAAAAAATTACATATTTAAAGTATTCTATTTAAGGATAACTAAATTCGTGTTTCTGCGGGACCGTCTATGAATTACGTCAAAATATTTAATGTATTTTTCTGTCGGTATCTTTAATTGCAATTATTGAGGTTACCAAAGGCTGTTTAATTAACAGAATCCATAAATTTACAGATAATCTTGCTCTCTTAACTTCTCAATAAATTCATTTCTCAATTTAATCTTATGTACTTCTAAAATTGATAGTATGAAAATTGTAATTGGTGGTAGAACGATAATAGGATTTATTTTAAAATAATTAATAGCTACAAGCTTTTAACCGAACCAGTTTCGAAATGAAACAAGTGTTATAAACTGACATCCACAGCCTTCCGAAGCATAAAGAAATGTTGTGCAACTTTTTACAAGTCCCTAAACAATTATAAGTTACTAAATTACTGGACGATCACTTTGGAATTTATATATTTCATTTTTGATAAATTTATGACATAAATATTAAATAAAAATATATTTTTACTTTACAAATAAATTTTCAAGAGTTTTCAATAAATATTTCAACGTAATATTATATTTAACAAGTGATGTGTTTACCCTTACACGTGTTATCTCTCTTCAAAATTTTATATATATAAAAAGTTAAATACCAATAAATATTTTATAATTAAAATCCCAGACACGTGCTGATTATTTGTGATCATCATCATCACAAATGATCAATAAATTTATGAGTTTTTTTAATCATTAAAAAATATATAAAAACATTAAATAAAATGCTGATTTTCTATGGTTTTAGTGACGATTTTTTTAATCAAAATTATAATTTTATAGCTAAAAATAGCTTTCAAATTCCGTGGAGCTTTTTTGCATAAATTAGTAAATATTTCTATTGTAATTAATTTACAATTTTTTTTTTTAATTGTGGTTTTCTGTTTATGACTGACAGCAAATTCCTGGGAGGTTCTATTGTTGGTTTTACTTTCCGAATTTTAGTAAACAATATTTACTAAGTTTTAATGTAATTACTACAAGTTGACTATCTGAAGGCTGACTTTAGCTTTGAAGATTAATTAGTATTCAATTCTAGCACGATAATAGGACAACAGATATTAATTGGTAATAATTTTTAATAAAACTGTTTTGAAATTAACATAGTGTGGACCACCCAAATTCGTAAAAAAGTGTCATTAATGTTGTACAGCTGTACTTTTTCATATTTGAGAACCTACTTAAGCCATATGACATCGGTAATGTAGACTGTCTCTTTTAGATCCCTCAACTTACACTCCTAATCTATAATTCAAATACTATTTTCGATAGTCGATAAAAGGTTCAATTAATTTTTTATGATCGCTAAATGGTTAGCTTGTGCATTTAAAATAATATATCGATAATAGGTTACTTAACAATATTTTAAAAAAAAAACTATTTCGTTAAACTACAACAGAAATATGAAGGATATTTTGTATAGCTAAAATTCAAGGATTTCGCCTGTCGGCTTTTCAGTATGTGATCCAAATTTTTGTAAAGTTCATTTTAACAATTAAATAATAGGCAAGGCAAGCAAACTCTCCTCCTGCCCTAGAAAATCTAATGTGAAAAGCAAAACAATTGAAAATGACCTCGGAAATTTTTTTCTCTATTCCATAATTTTTATTGTTTAAGCAATTTTCTTCTTTTTGGAAAATTAAATAACAAAAACAAGAAAAATCATTAAAAGAAAAACTTTTTATTTTTCATGAATTTTCCCATTGTTTTTGATAGATCGCATAATTTTTTTTGATGAATGTAAATTTGTGTTAAGCTGAAGGCAATTTTGAGGATTTTGTTTTTTTTTCTTTTAATAATTTTTCAGAAAAACAAAAAATTTTCCTTTTGAATAAAAAAAAAGTAAAAGGAAAAAACTTGAATTTTAATTAAAAAGAAAAATTTTAACTTTGAAGTTGAAAAATTTGTTTTTTTTTACTGCGGTTTTTAATGGTATGGAAAATGGCGATTTAATGAATGGAAAAAATCATTTTTTTGGAAATAATAAATCGTTTTTTTTTTTTTGGGAAAGAAATATTAATTTATAATATTTCAAGTTTATTTCTTCTTCTTTATAAATTTTAATAGTTTCCATGACAATCCAGAAGTTAAAAGAAAATTTGAATAAAATTTTGAGTAAATTAACTTGAAAGATTTTGTAATTTATTCATTTATGTAATTACTTGAAATATACAAAAAAAAAATATTCGGAAAAATCTAATTTGAATTTGTTTAATGATCAAAAGGACATTTTTAAATATCATAAATTTTAATTATTAGACACAAAGGGTTTTAATTGTATATAAATTTAAATATTTCAGATTGGAAATTGTTAAATGTGCCCCAAAGGAATTTGAGTACTTCGACAAGGAATTTTTTTTTTAATGGTTTTTTCAGTAAAGATTTTCAGTGCCACTCTTGGGTCACATTAAGAAATTTCCAAAATAGAATTAAATTTTTTAATGATAATTTCATTTGAATTTTAAACTAATCATAAAAATCTTTCAAAATTAATTAAAAAACGATAAGAAAATTGAAAGAAAATTTTCCTTATTTTTCTTCTGATGTTAAATTCTAAAATTTCTCATCTTTTAAATTGAAAATTTCCTTTAATACAAACTTGACAGACTGTGGTGGGTCAACAAAATACTGTAATAAATTTTTAAGATAATTAAAAATTTTACGATTGAAAATAAAAATTCATCAGATAACAAAAGTCAATTTTATTTTTGCTTCGTTATTTTTCTCTAATTAGTCGTTAATTAAAAATCATATCTAACATTTTAAACTAATTAAAAAAATTTCTCTACAAAAGAATTTTTTCTACCAATTTTCCGCATAGAAAAAATATCGATTTTTAAAAATCTTAAAGAATTTTCATTTCAAAAAAAATCTTTCAAATTGAAAATTGACGAAACGAAATAAGTCATTAAATTTTGACATCATCTAAGAAGTCCTTTTTTTGGATGATAATAATCAAGAATAATATTGATTTACCAGTTGACGAAGGACTTATAGTATAAAAAATTTGACCTAAATATTTCAACAACAAAATTTTTGTTTTTTGGGGAATGTGGAATGTCAGGAAATTAAATTCATTTTTTTTGTATATAAAATTTAGTACTCATATCCTTGTTTTTTTTAAGGGATATGAATATTTAATTTAACTTTTTTTAGGTATATATTTTTAACTTAATATTCTCAAAATTCATATACGAAAATTTAAGAGGGGGTCAACTGTTTATGTTCGTTTTACGTATATAAACAATTACGCATATTTTTGTTGTTATATTGATTTTTGTCCCCCCCTTCATTTATAATTTACGAAAAATTCTTATATAGAGAAGAAAATACAAAAAAAAAGGATTTTTACCGCCTCTCATAAGGATAATAATTTTTTTCTTTAATTTAGGTACCCCATTACCATTGACACACAGGAAATAATCTTCAGAAAATCATATACACATTCGGAATATCAATAAAATTTATAAAGAATCCTTAATTTCTTTTTTTTCGTCCTTAAACAAAAAAAAAAATAAAATTAATAAATTTAGCAGAAACCAAAGAACAAAAACAATAATAATAATAAAATAATGTTCAATTCTTTTTAATAATATTACTTATACCATTTCTCCTCCATCAACTGTCACTATGGGATCGTAAAGATACTCAGCTTTTTTTTTTTTCTTCTTCTTCTTATAATAAAAATATATCCTTGAAAAATACATAAATAAAATTTTATTTTCATCTGAAAAATAAAGAAGAATATAAGAAGAAAATCCTTCGAAAGTTATTCAAACACATTAAATAAATAAACAGACAAACAAAAATAAGAGAGATCCTTAAGAATTTGTACTTAATGGCTAGATATTTTTGAGTTCTTGGTGGTGGATTGTGGTAGCTTTTAACATTTTACCTCCTTTTTCAAGAAAAAAAGAAAATTCCCATTTTTTATAAGAAAAAATTTATAATCCAAAAATATTTATTATTTTGAATATTTGACGTCGCGGCTTGTACTATAGACAATTTGTGTATAATTTGAATATATATATCTGGGTCGAAAACAGTGACGTACTTTCAGGATTTTGCATTCAGTTCTCGTCGGTTTTGATTAATAGAATTTAGCTAAAAGAAATAGTTTATATTTTAGCTAAGCTAAGGTTTGGTTTTTTGTTAGATTTTTTTTTCCGAATTGAATAGATAAATGTTTTGTCTCAATTTTCGACTCGTTTTTCATTTTTTTTGCTAAAATGTTGGCCAGTTTTACAGTATTATTTATTTTCTTAGTCTATATTGAATTTTGTAAGTAATGGAAAATGGCTTCTATTTGAATTTAAATGTCAAATTTTAACGATATTGCTACACGCCATCATTGTAATTGCTACACGCCATCATTTAGGGTGATAACGACTTTTCTATTTCTCTCTGACAATCATTCTTTGCCGTATATTTTACGACAGTTTGATATGATTAAAAAATCAAATTATTATTCCAAAATTCAAATATTAACCAATCAAGAATTTTAGGTTTTTACCTTCCTCCAATTTTCCTTACAAATTCTACTTCCGAAATTAAAAAAAAAATGTAACATTCCGTTTAAGCACCTCGTGTGTACCCCTTACTAAATCCTACTAACGCCGTCACTGCATTTTTTTTTATATTGTCGACTAATTTTCATTCTATCCTTTCTAGAATAAATTTATCTACGTATCTTCTTTCATATTGAATAAATATTTATATCCAAATAAACATTTTAGTAATACAACATACACAGAAAATATTTATTGCGACAGTAAAATAAAATTATAAACTTTGTATATAGAAACGGAAAAGGATACGCACTTAAATTATTATGAAAAGGATTTTTATTATTGTGTATTAATAAATTTTGTTTTATTTTTCTTTCGTTTCTTGTATACAATGAAAGCATAAATTGATTTGGTTTTTCATTTTTCTCTCTAGATTTTTGTTTTTTTTTTCTGGGAGGCGTTCCGCATTCTTTTAGTGTAAGGATCAAAATTTACTATACAGGACAACAGAAGAATATTCTTATGGAATTGTGAAACTGAAATAAATTTTCAAGATTATTTTCGACATTTATTCGTTCTTCTAATCTTTTATAATAAATAAAAATTTCACTTGACAGAATCAAGTCTTTTTTTACATTTTTCCACCTTAATTTTAGGTAATTTTTTAACAAGGATTTATTTTTTTAGTTTTTTTTTTCCTGAAAAATAATAATTCTTAAATTTGTGAAATATGAAATTGCGTAGGCAAAAAAGGTTCTTCTGGTGTTTACCCAAAAACAAACCAATCTTTTCTTAAGAGAGATTAACTATTTAAGGACCCAAATAATTTTTATGTTTCTTGGTAAATAATTTTAATCTTAAATTTTTTAGGGAAAAAAGAATGTTTCAAATTTCATTAAATTTTTGGAATATTTTCACAATCAAAAGCGAGTAGAATTTCATGAAATTTGATATTTTTCCTCTATTGAAATTTTGTTACATTAAATTGCATTTTTGTGTAATTCAATATTTTAATTGTTATAAAATTTCATATTGCAATTTTTCAGGACTAAAATTTTATTTAGAAATTTCTTAATTTGTTGGAAATTTATAAAAAAGAAAGTCCTTTCTAATTATCTCACTTTGTGAAACACTGAAAGATTATTATAATTGATGTTAAGTTTTCTTTGAACTTTTCACTGCAATTTTTGTTGTTTATGAAAATTAAACTGACTGCAATTTTACTAAATCATTAAAATATTTTTTATCTGAGAAAATGTCAAAGAAAATTTATCATTTTTTTGCTGTTGCAATGAAAATTTTCTTCTTGTAAGAATATCAAATTTTAAATTTTGTAACTAAAAACTGTTGACATTTTGCTTTTCTTTCGAAAGAATATGAATTACAATAAATTTTACTATCCATAAACTGATAAATTCAAGCAAATATCCTGTTTAAAATAATATTATTTCCCTTTTTTCTATTTATAAATAAATTTTTCAATTTTCCCAGACTTTCCATTTCGCTAAGTTTTTGGTTCTTTGTTGTCGGGCGACCAAAACAGAAATTTTAAATGAAAAATAAAATTTCAATATGATAAAAGAAGAAAACTAAGAAAAATATAATTTTCCAATTAGATTAAAGACTTAACTATGTGTGCTTCTTTGTTTGGGAGAATGAATTTCCCTTAGGATGACGAACTATTTTTTGTTGTTGTTGTTATATTTCTTTTTTCGCTTACAAATTTTTTATTCTACTTTGACTGAGTATCAACCACTTTTTCCTATTCGAGGTTCTGGTTCGTTGAAGTTTCATTTTTGTTTTGGAAATTGTAGTGGAAAATTAATTGTTGAATGTAATAAAAAAATTTTTTTATAAAATTCCCTAAAGAAATTTGAATAGATAAAATTTTATATTTTCTAGCTTAGTTGGTTGGGTTTCAAGGGGGACTGGGGTTAATAGTTCGAATGGAAATAAGTTCATTTGATCTAAATAAAATTTTGACTCATAATTTAACTTGAAAATTTGTTGGACAATTTTTCCTAATCAAGAAGATTTTATTAGTTAAATTTTAATTAGTAAATTTATTGATTTTATAAAATTTAATTAATAATAAATAATTTTTTTTTTCCTAATTTCAGTTATGTACCTCATCATTCTATGAAATTAAAATTAATCTCGATGTTTTAAGATAATTTTGTAAATGGTAAGAGAACTAAATTCAATTAATAATCGAATTAGTCCAGAAATTTAAATAAATAAATTTAGTCGTCTAAGAAAATGAACAGAAAACAAAAAGTAAAAAATTCTTGGTCACAATTGAAATGAATTTCGTGACCTAATGCCATGTCCTTTCAGTTTCAGTTTCAATTTCTTTCATTTTTTTTTAAAGCAACAAATAAATTAAATTATCAAAATTAGATTTAATTTATTAGTTCATTTGTTCACTTACCCACAGTCAACAAAAAAAAACAAAAAAATTAGTGCTCAACCTACCATTGCAATCCAATTGGCACCCAAATTTTAAATAAAGTAAAACCTGGCACCAAAAAATTCACTTTTAATTTTTCTTGAAAATTAAATGGAATTTCGTTTACGTGTGGGAAAATTATGATTCATACGAAAAATATTAAACCCACCGCCACAAAAATTTTAAATTCAAATCGAAACAAATTAATTCCAAAACTTGTAATTTTTCTATATTAAATTTTGTTTCCATAAATTTTTTCAAGAGTTTTTCAAAAATTATTTTTACATCCCTTTGAGCTGCATTTTGTTTTGTGCCTTTTACTACTATAATATTTCTCTGTCATGTCCGTTCCTTTTCGATGACTTTTAATATTAATAAAATTCTCAAAGAGGATGACTTTTCATCATCCGAGCAAAGGAATAACAAAAAACCAGACTGAATTTATGAAAAAAAATTGAAAGAAGGAAATGACTAGAAGGAGGAGGAGAATTTCTGAAGTCTAGAATTGTATAAATCGCGGTCACCAATCTTATTTTTCTTGTAGAAGATTTAATAAATTTATGATAATGAAACTTTGATCTACTTTAGTTTCTCTTCTATAGATTATAATCAGAATAAATAAATGCAATTTTATTTAACCATTCAGAATAGAAGATAAATTTTTCAAGTGTGAAGTTTTCTAAAAGATTATTTTTTTTTTGCAGAAATATTTTTTTTAATGGTATACAAAATTTTCAAAAAGTCATTGTATTTTTTTCATTTTTTGATATATGAGTTTTTAGAAAAGTTCTGATGATTGTAACAGAACGTAAGTGTTATGAAAAATTTCTGTACAATTCAAATTTAAATAATAAGTAGATATATTTTTCTAGTTGAAGATAAATTCGATAAATTTTTGCATAAAAGTGTATTGAAATTTTTTATGAAGTTTTTTGACTTAAATATTTTTAGATAACAAAATTATGGAGTTATGATAATTTGGTATATTTTTATTTAGAATATGGAATTTAATTTCTGTTATAGAAAATTTTAGTTTAAAATGGTAAATAGTAAATGTCACTTTAAATGCAATGCTTCTTTAAATCTACCAGAAAATCAAAAAATCTTCAAATTTTTACTTGATTTAAGTACCAATTTTATTGTTTGTTGTTTAAAAATGAAGCAATTCGTCGGGTATCAGTGTCTCAGAACTCTATTTATACTGGCAAGTTTACTGCTGCTATAAATTTTAGTATTTCCATTAAATTTTCCATATCTTCAAAAGATATTGAAGATCTTATAGCAACTTTTTCATTTCTTGTATAGCAACTTCTTCATTTTCTAAAATTAATTCAAATTTTGAGAAATGGAAATTTATACTTAAATTTATTTAAATGATTAAAAACTTTGATTTTTGTTAATAAAATTAACTTTAGTTAACTTTCTATGATAAATTTGACTTGATTATATGTTTACAAATTCCAATTTTGAATATTTCAAAAAATTATTCATTTAATTGGCAAAATACATGAAAATCTTTTATTATCATATTAAAAAATTTAACAATTCTCTTCATTCTTTCAAATATTTTTCAATTTTAGCCTTGATTACTATAAAAGATTTTTAATTTTCTCACGACCTTTAAAGTTTTTACAATTCCTCGTCACATAAGAAAATTATAATTAAAAAAATAAAATAAAATTTAATTCCAAAAATTTTATATTTTTATTTGCAATAAAAAAGGATAATAAAATAAAACTATAAAATAATTTTCCAAAATTAAAGGAAATTGCAAAAATAAAATTATTTCAATTTTTGCAATGGCAAAATTTAAAAACTTTCGAGTAGAAAATTTTCTCATAAATTTTTTTTAATTTTAAATCAATTTTTTTTCCAATAAAATAAAATTTTTATTGAGAATTTTTCAGTAGAAAATTTTCTCATGGAAAATTTTCAAATTTAAAACTTTTCACTTAAGTAAAAAAAATATATATTTCAATTTTGAACGCTAATTTATTAATTTTTCTTGTTTTGTTGTTGTGGTATATGGGAATTTTTGCTATATTGGAGCCAAAACGATTAACTTCACTTTCAGTGTATATATAAAATTTTAGTGTCAAAAGCAATTGAAAAGCAGCTTTTAACAGTCTGTAATTAACATTTTAATATCGCAAAATGTTTTATTTTTTAAATGCCAATTAAACATTTTTCATTGCAATTTATTTAATTAACTTTAAAAACCGATTACAGAAGCTAATTTTATAAATTTTATTGATTAAAGTATTTCACCAGCTCATAAATTCCATACATGATTAATGTTCAAGTTATAAATTTTTTTTAACAAAATTTAGCAAGTGTTGAAAATGCAATAAGAAAGTCATAAAAAAAATCAAATGAAATTAAAAAAATTAATCAAAAAATTAACTACATTATTTAATTAATTTTTATGTTGTGCTGCAGTTAAATGGGAAAATTAAAAGAATTTAATTTAAAATTATTAGTAAATTTTCATGTACTATACAAAATAATAAACAAATTTTCTATCTAATTCTTGAAATTTTCATTTATTAATATTTGTATATCAAAATTTCACTTAATTAAATGAAAATTATGATCAAATTTAAATACTCGAATTGTAAATTTCTCTGGAAAATTCATATGCCTACCATGGGATGATAAATTCACATACCTAAATCGGATGGTCATGATATTAAAACCTTTCTAACTTAACTTTAATTTGACTTACGCAGTAATTGACTGAAATAATTCCGACCAAAAATATGACATTAACTTTTTACTATTTTTTTTTAGGTCAAAAACTTCAAAATTTTCTAGTGATTAAATTTAATTTTTTTTTCTGAAAAATTAATTTTATTCAATTTAAATTTTAATTTTTTTTTTCTACCTTAAGAAATTTCTCTTCTTTGCTAGAATTATAAAATTTATTATGAAAGATTTTAATTATTTATGAGAAATCACAGTAAAATTTAACGGTGGAAAAATCTTAAGAAAAAACATTTTTTTAATCATCAGAGGAAAATTATAAAAACTACAATTTTTAATTTCCACGGGTAGAATTTTAACAATTTCTAATTGTGTGACTCTGTACAGTAATTATTCAAGAAAATTGAAAATAATTCTCATAATTGAAATGATTAACGGGAAGGAAAATTTAATAATTCTCAAGTTCTTTTTTCTTCTCCGTTTTGTGACAAAAATAAATCATAATTTTCTTTTTTAAATAATAGAAATAATCTTCTTACATTTTTATAAAAATTTAATTTAGATTTTGAACGAAATTATTTTATTTTATTTTATGCAATGAATTTATGGGTGCCATGACAATTCGTCGAAATATAATTAATCGAAAACGACAATTCGTATATAAAAAAATAATTCCACGAAAATGACAATTTGTTGTGTAAGGCTACAAGTTTATGTTTTTAAACGAACTTTCGTTTGCTACCCATTTTCGAAGAATTTTTCTACGTTGAAAATTGTATTTCGACGAATTGTCGTTCTACCGAATTTATGAAATATTTCGAGAGAAACTGTAAAGCATATTAAATAGTTTCCCGAAGAATCTTTAATCTTGAAGTTAGTCTTCGCACTTTAATAATGGTCCTAAGTATGTTTCCTAGTTTAGTTATAATTTTCCTAGTTTTCATAATTTATCTTTAGTTATCAAATTAAATTAATTAAAAATTACGTAAAATAAATTCCTTCTGAGCAATAATTTTCATTATTTTAAATAGACAAATATTAAATTTTTAAGTAATTAACTAAAAATAAATAAATAAAGAACATTGAAACTTCTAAAAAAAATTAATGTAAATATTTTTATAATACTTATTAAAAACAATTTAAAATTATATAATAATTTTTAAATTAAATATTAAAACAACGAAATTCAAATATAAATATAAAAGAATAATTGAAAAATTTGTTGCAAAATATTCAAAAATTAATTAAATCACTTGAATAAACTGAAAATTATTGTTAAACTATCACTAAGTGAAGTGTGAATTTTCTAAACTTTTTTAACTATAATTTTTTTTATTTATTTATTTATTTATTCAACTGAGCAGAGTGAAAATTTATGTTATAAAAAATATTTACGTTAAAATTGTTCCCAATTTCGTTGCCCAACAACAGCAACTTTATTTTTACTCCAAAAATTAGAATTAAATTAAAAAAAAAAAACTTTTCCGAAATAATTAATTTTAATAATAACAAAAAAAAAATTATCAAATTTCCATGGACACACAAAGTCCACACTGTTTAATTAGTCAAATACTTTAGAAAAAAAATTTGAATGTCCTTTTTTTAGATTTTTAAGTCGCACCTAATTACCCAATAGAACATATTTTTTTTCACCATAAAATTATTAGAATTATTTCTCTTTTCCCAATTGTCGTCACAGACATTTATTTAATTAACAAACCAAAATTTCATTTTTAATATTTTTGTATATATTAAATGAAAATTCATCTTCACTTTTTTTTTTAAGTTGGAAATTAAAATAAATCACAAAATTATAATAAATCACTGGAACTCCTACAAAAAAAAAGAACAAGAAAAATTTATTATTATTTTTTAGTATTTTCCATTTTAAAAACGTAATTCACCAAAAAAAAAAAGGAAAGGAGTAAAATATGTTTAGAAATTTTTCTCAACAATTGAAAATTAATTTTTCCTAACAAAAACATACTAGTAAATTTTTATGTGTACAATTTTTAACTTAAATAAAACATAAATATTATTTTTTTTGCACGTTTTATGTTTTTCGAAAATTTTTACCAAGAAAAAAATTATATTTTTTGTGTAAAAATTTTTTTTTTACTAATTTTTCCACTCATAGTAAAAAATTTTTGCAGAGTTTAACAAACATAAAAATCCTAATTTACTTATTTTATTGAAGTTTGCATAAATGCATAAAAGCAATTTTTATATATCGAAAAGAAGTAAAGTGGTGTAGTAGCCATTTTGAATAATAAATATAATATTTTGTAAAATGGCGGGAAAATGCATTTTTATAAAATGGCGGAAATATCCAAAATGACTGTTTTAAAAAAAAGCATTTCGGTACACGTAATGAAAATTTAGAAGGATAATGTCATTTTTAATTAGAATGAAAAATGTGACCAATTAGGAAACAATAAGTTGCATGCGACTTTTTGTAGGTTAGAAAATTTGCGCTCCTTCCTTTTGTGTCCTCCATTGTCGTAGTGTCGAATATGCTGTCTTTAATGAGTAATTTTTCTTTTGCCCTAATTCAGTTGTCAATCTCAAAAGAACTGAGCTTTTATTAACAGAATTTTTCCCACAATTTGATGGTCCAAAGAATTAAATTGTCTATACAGGAACAGGAATACGACTATTATTTTTGATAACCAAAAAAATTTGTAAATTAAATTTTTCACTTGAAATTTTACAAAACTATTAAATCTCATTTAAATCTGACATTTAATTTACCATTTATTCAAATAATTTCAAAGCTTCAACATAATTTTTTTTGTAATTTTCTATATGGAAAATCTATTCTCCATAATTCCAATTTTCTGCAAGAAATGGAAATATCATAAATGACACAAAGAACTTTTTAAATCCGATAGCTCAATAATTTTGAATAAAAAAAAATATTTTTAGATTCGGATTTGAATGGCATACAAAATATAGAAAATGTCTGGAAAAACTTTTGAACAATAACAGAAAAAATAATAATAATAATAATAATCAAATGAGTAAAAATAATATAAATGCTATAATAATTTTGTATAATAGCGCATAGAAAATGCAATTCTGCGCATTGAATGGAATTTTTACAAAACTATAAAGAAAAAAAAATCATATATGTAAAATGTAAACATAAAATAAAATATATTTTTTAAGTGCACCTAGTAAAAACATTACTATACTTTCTATCCTCCCCGACTTCGTCTCTGTACTCCGTCTTTTTTTTTAGTTAAATAGAAGAAAAAATAATAATTTATATTTTCTGGTAAATAAATGTTCATGGGCGCGCGCTCATTTCGACACACCAAACATACGTGTACGTAAATATGTTCTTATATATTTTTTTTAAATGAAAATATAATTAAAATTTATATGCCAAGAACATTTTTAGTATATGTAAACATACAAAAGAAAAATGATCTTAAGAAAAATTTTGCTATTTAAAGTACATGCGAAAAGAATTCAAAATGAAAGAAATGGAAATATAATTTTTAATTATGGTATTTTTTTTCAGATAAATCTTTTAAATTTTTTTTTTCTGAAATTACGTATACATAGCAACATCAAATTATGATGATTTTAATTGATAATAGTAACTAAAATTCAATTTATATTTAGAGAAATTTTAAATTGAAGATGGTAAAAAATTTGATTTTCCAAATCAATTTGAAGAGTTTTTACTTATAATTTTCGATGAAATTTTAAATTTTCTTCATTGACAATTTTCAAGACAATCTTTCAAGTTTCTTGGTCCTTCGAATCAACGTTATTTTTCAATGAGTTCGTAATTCATTTTATGTTAGAGACTAATTTGAATATTTGATCTTAAAATGATTTGTTTAAATATTTAGCCATTTTGTAAAACTAATTCGCCATTTTAGGTATAATTTATTACCGCCGTTTTTCAAAGCAATAATTTACGTTGTTCTGCCAAAATTTTTAAGTATATATCACATTTTCAATTTATTACATTAAATTAGCGATTTTGAATCTTCGGTTACATTTCTTTTAAAGACTGAATTCGTTATTTAAGATATTTAAATGTGAAATCGTAAATTTTTTTAACTAAAAGTAAAAAGTTGAAAATTGTCTGGAAATTCAATAATTTTTTTATAAAAGTTAATGAAAGAAGTAACACATTACAATTTCTTCACTTTCTATATACATCATATATACATTATATACTTTGTAGTATATAACATTTGATATATGAGGCATTCAGGGGACGTGATGGCAGAGAAGCTGCCTGATCTAGTCCGGGGATGGCGTGTTTGGTTCGTAGTCACTACACCAGCAACATGTCCAACCGGCGTGCTATGCTGGTGATATTGATGTTGTGTAAGTGTGTGGGGACAAGCGCTTGTCGCACCACGCGACCACCCGGCCATCGCCAGCGATGACGTATTCTGGTGGTGGTGGTATACTATATATACTATATATATATGAATATACTAAAGTATATAATATGATCAATTCATGGTACAGAATGTACTAGAATTTACCATATGGCACAAGTAGTTGGGGCCGTGAGGCCAGGTTATCGGTCCAAACGGACCAGTCCAACTGCTCATCTACCTAGTTGTGTGTCTAGAGGCAGGTCGCAGACAGGCAGGTGGACACGTCCACCTTCAGTTGCTCTAGTTTCTTTACATCATTCATAGATATACATATATGTTTACCAAAACATTTAAGATAAAAAATTTCGGCAATCAGATTTTCAAAAACGTTGCGAACCACTTCATTATTCTCCCCTTACATATTTATAATTTCCAACTTGAACTGTCCACTAATTTTAGAAAATCAATAAAATTTCTACTGAATTTCCTGCTGATTTTCAAATATTAAACAATTTCCAATTAATTATATATTTATTATTATTTACTTATTTCAAAAATTAACGCACGATTTTTAAAATAACAAAATATATTCCAACATTTTTTTTTTTTCAATCTTCCAATAGACACAAATTTTCAAAATCCCCGGTAGTTATGAAAATAATCATTTTTGTGTTAAAAATCATTTAAAAACAACATTAATAATAACAGTAAAAGTATATAAGCATTAATTTTTATGTTGAATATGTTGCATGTTTATTTTATGCATTTCAAATGTATTACGTGTTACAGATTACTCCGTTTACAATAAGTTTTAACCATTTAAAATACCATAAGCATAAGCCATGACAAATTGCTTTCACTTTTCTTTAGTAAGGTTTTTTGTTTTCTTTATTGTCGACGATGATCTTCACTGTTTTTTTTTTTGTTTTTGTAGTAAACACCACAACATGTGAAATTTCAAAGTGATATCTTTTCAAAACACAACACAAAAAATATAAATAAACTGAAAATTATAGGAAAATTTTTCTGTTTCAATTTTCAAAAATAAAAATATATAACCAGAAATGAAGAAACTGTGATCCAGATGTTTAATTTTCTTTCTTCGTATACTTTTTGGTTCATGTTCAATGTACATAATTATTTTGCCCCCCCTTGAAACTTCACATTTTAGTTGATCCACAAAAGAAATTTTATATTTATGGCATTTTTTTTTACTATTTTAAAATGTCTCCATGTTCGTGGAAATATGAAAATTATTATAAAAACAAGGAAAATGAAAATGTATATAAAGAAAAACTTTGGTATTGTACAAAAGAAAAAAAAATGGTGGTGAAATTTTTTTTCCCTGAATTTTAATGTAAACTTGAACTTTTCAAAAAAAGAGAATTTAATTGGGACAATCTGCAAATTCATTATTACAAAATTATGTGAAAATATTTCAAGGTTTTTTTTTTTGAGGAAAATTGATTTTTATTTTCTTTGTTGATATTGTAAATTTTGTAGTTGTAACCTTTATGTAATTATAATTTTTGGTAGTGTGAGCGATCATCGTTGTTATTAGTTTGGTAATATTTAAATGAACCCCAGGTGATTTTTCTTCTTGTAGTCCCACTAAGCAAAATTATCAAATATTTATCTATAAATTAGAATTTTCATAGAAGTTTTCCTGGATTAATGGAATTTAATTTTTTTTTTCCAAACTCTGTGGAAAATATTTTAATAATTTTACTACCATATCAATTATTTTTTTAAAAAATTAGGTGTGAAACTTAGTAATTTAGAAAGGTGTGGTGTGACTACCCCCTTAAAATCTAAAAATCAAACTTTAGCTACTGGAATTCACACCAAACACTTTTTTCTTCTTCTCTAATATTGTTTACCCATTCACCTCAATGTTTTTGTTTATTTATTTACTTATTAAACGTAATACGTACGAATGATCACGCTCTGTCGGAAACCAATAACAACAAACACACAACTAGCAACATGTAATTTCGATTTCGATGTGAGAAAAAACGGAAACCACATGTGCAATATAACAACATAAAACATGACCATAAAATATTTAAAAATACTCAAAAAATTTAATATTTTCTTCTTGTTTATTATTATTGGTAAATATTCAATTTTTGTTGTTGTTGGAATTCAAGGCACATCTACCGTTAATATTATAAAATTGTCTCGATGATGGTATATATCCGTTGTCGGTCGTCACCCTTTCAATAAATAATGTAACCAAACCAACAACAAAATCAACTTTCGAATTGAAATGTTGTTAGTTTTTGTCCCTCAGCCAAAAGATTTCTTTTCAATTTTCTATTACCACAACAAGAAAAAAAATCTAAATCATTAATTAAATTGTTTAACTTAACACCAGGAGGCCGTACACATAATATCGAAATAATGTGATAATAGTTCAGTAATAATCCTATATAAAAAAAGGGTGAAAATGTAGGCACTTAAATAACGATTAGAAAAGGTGAATTTGGTTAAATGTCGAATTTCCCTTTTTTATTGGTATTTTTTTTGGAGATTGGTGTTATATGTGGTAAGGAATTAGAAAATTGTATATTTTGAATTCACATAATTATATTAAGCTTCAAATAAAGATAGGAAAATGAACTTATATAAATTTTGAAATGATTATAAATGCCTGTGGTCTAAGAGTGGACCAATAAAAATGTGTAATAATTATAATCCTATTAGAATTTTTGTAGATTTTTCATAGTAATTTGAGAATTCCTTACGATTATTTATTATAATTTGTTATTTTTAATTTTTTTAATTTTTCCATTTTCATAATTTAATTTAATTGGCTAATTAAATTACAAAGAAAAAAATTTATAAATTTATTATTAAAATTTTTAAAAATAGTAAAAATTAAACATTTAATTTAATATTTTATGAATTTCCAAGAATAGTTCATTTACCCTTTAAGTAAGTATAAGTTTACCATAAATAAGTTTGAAATTATTTTTATATTTCCTAGAAACTTTTCCACTTATATATAATTTCTATTAATAAAGAATAGTTGTTAATTATATATTGGTATGTAATTAATAGATAATCACGATTTGTGCTTTAATTTATAATTATGAAATAGTGTTTTTACATATATTTTGTTGTTGCTCGTGCCGATGTTTCCTCAATTAATTTACTAAAAAGCAGCCGGCGGATCAAAAACAAAACAAGAATTTTAACAAAATATTTTCCAGACTCGCACACTGCAATTTCCCTACAGTGTTTTCAAAAAAATCGAAAATCGAATGAAATTCAAAGCCTCTCCTTGTTTGTTGTTTAACCATTGATTAATAAATTGAAAGTTTTTCCATACCAGTTTTACAAAGAAGAACGCGTCGTTTTGTGTAATTTCCTTTTCATTTTTTTTTTTTGAAAATTCATTTCCCCTGGCGTGATTTTTTTTTTAGCTGTTTTTTTAAACTAAAAGGAAATTGAAGAAAAATTTTAACATATGAAAAAAGTTTTTCTCTTTTAGTGTTGGAACAATTTAATTATCTCCCACAGGGGGTGACAGGAAAATAAAAATAAAATGTATTATGGTTAAGGGAAAGTCTCGACATTAAAAATTGACAACATTCAAATTATTAATTATTTTATTTAATGTTTATAAATAAAAATTGGAATTGAAATTAAAAAATTGGTTTTTTTGGAAAGTAATAAAAATTGAAAGTGAAATTTTTGTTAATTAACTTTGATAATTGAAAAAATGATTTTCGCCAGAATGAAAATCTAAAACTTTTGGTTAAATAAAGTCAAGGACATAAAATCAAAATGGTATTAATTAAGAAACTAGACCATAATCAGATCCAGATGTTGGTGATAAAAGAGATTAAATTACGAATATACTTTACAACATTCAATTTTCCCATAATTAAATATTCCTCTTCTAATAAAACTAACCTGAAAAATTATTATTAGAATTAGGAAACTTAATATTCTTATAAAGTTTTGATCAAACTTTATTAATTTTCTATAAAATCAATTGTGCAGAGAGAATCTGCTATAAAAATATTATCAAGATAAAAATTTTAAATACTAAAATAAATCAAAACAGAAAAATGAAATGAAAACTTTTGCTGTTTTAGCAAAATAAAAATTGAAATTGCACTGAAAAAAATTAATTGATTTATTTAAAAAATAATCAAAACAGTGAAAAATTATTCATAATCGATTGACAAAATTACAATTTTAGTTATTAGACTTTGTCTGGTTGGTATAAAAGTGATTTGCTCGCGACAATCACAATAATCCAATTATCCATCGTTTTTTTTTAAATCACTTAACCTCCTAACGTGTTTTTGAGGTTTTAGAGAACTAAAATTACCTCGCAGAATTCTAGTAATAAGACACACAAACGTCAAAAAATAATGATAGACAAAGTCAAACTTTATGTCAATGAAATTTCCAAAAATTAAGAATATTTCTTGCACTTTAATAATAATTCCGCAATTTACCAAGACAAATAATTAAATTTCTAATTAAAGTTGAATTTTTTCTCTATCTAATTCTGAAACTTGAGTCATATTTGAATTAAAATTGTATGCAACTGAAACAAAAATTTTGATGACAATTTTAAAAAAATATAAAAAGGAAAACAATAATAAATTTACTTATCAGAAGTCAGAAAAGAACTCAATTTATTAAATTGTCTGCAACTGAAACTGAACACAAAAAAAATTAAAAAAAAAAATATAAGTATTTTCGAGCACTTCAAAAGTGGGAAAAAAGGTTGTGGCAGAGGCCACTTTTTATTCTCTGTCTCTCCAGCTGGCAAAAGGCAAAGCATATAAATTTCTTTTTTGATTTGTTTTTCTTTCTGTTTTCTATCTCTTATATATTTTCCATTGATGCAATTTTTTATATATTTTTTTTTTGGGAAGAGGGTGTCATGTCATTTCCAATGCCAACATTTTTTTTTTACTACTTTTTAAAGATAAAAAAAAAATTAAAAGAAAAATTGTAAATAATATTCCACAAAAATCTTAAAATAAAAATAATAAAAAAAAACCATCATTGACTTTTTGTCGTTTCTTGTTATTTTAGTTTAGTTTAAAGTAATAATAATTTTTCTCTGCACAGCACAATTTTCTTCATTACATTATAAAGTGCAATGCTGCTGCATTGAACTTTGGTCATTGGTTCATTGAACTGACTCAAAACAACACAACAAAATTTTCTTTCACTTTATTTATAATGGAGCTATCGAAAATAATGTACAAAAAAAAAATAATAATAATAATAATAATTTTTTTTTGTTATCCCAGATGCATTTTTAGCTTCATTTAAGTAATATTGTTTTTTTTTTATTACTTTGGAAATTATGTTGAAGAGATCTTTAATTTTGCGGCTGATAGAAACATAAATGGCTTCTAAATTCGAATATGGGTGGTAAAAACTATATAATATATGGTGCTATCTAGTATATAATTTTATACTTATGGTACAATTTAAATTTTCTCTAGTATTATATTATATCGACAACTTCCTTTTGCCTGTCAGGGCATTTAATATCAACGTTTATAATTAAAATTGCTCCCAATAATATTAGTGGTATATAATAGAGGAGTTTAGAAATTATTTAAACTAAATATATTTAAAATTTACACCGAGAGAAATTCATTAAAGTATAATATTACTAATTTGTTCATTTTTTTAAATGTTAAATACATTTCGCCTTTAAATGTACATTTGACATTTTCTTATGTCCGAAATGTTCACTTGCTATAAACCTCGCCGCATAATTTCAATAACGTATATCACTCATTTTTCCTACACCATAATTTAAAAAGAATTTTCGACACGGCAAAAAATACGAATTAGAGCGAAACAGGATTGCCTCAAGTGAGACAAGTGAATTTATCAAGTGAGAATTTCGTATCCACCTAATTGGAATCAATTTTAATTGCTAAATTTTCAAAATTAGCAGTGAAACTGACACCAAAAGTCAGAACACAATGCAAAGCTCTTGTAAAATAAATGTTTACATGTGTCAGTGAAAGAGTTTGTAGATGGTTCACTAGGCTTTGAGGCTCATATATAAACTAAACAAATTTGACTTAGACTAAAATTATATTCTTTTATAGAGACTAGTAGTCTTCATTTTCGATCACATTTATCATCTTATTAAATAATTTTTGTTAATTTGGTAAATAAACGACTTAAAATTTTTCAACGTATTTTCTCTCTGTGTCTTCTAATATCACAGACTTATTATTTTTATCTACATTGTAAATATTATTTATAATACAAATGAAATTTTCCAATTATTTTCAGCTTCATCATTCTATTTAAATTGATTAAAGACTAACAAATAATACTTGAGAATGGTTAGTTAGTTAGTTTTTTTATTTGTTGTTGTCTAGTGACTTGTAAATTAGTTTAGCTCTTTTAAGATTCTATTATGCCATAATACGGGCTTGTTGCTTTTATTTCGAACATCAAAATTAATGACATTTTTATTATTGTGTTGTGTGCGTGACGGGGGTCAGAGGGTGTACATATGTACATACGTAAAAAAAAAATCATTAATGCATTGTTCAAGTCAACATACATAAAACAATTTTCTTTTCATATATATCATCATCACCGTTACTAAACATAAAATTTTATATGCTTTTTATGATTCTTTATTATATTTCTAACAAATAATAATAATAATAGTAATGATCCTAAATATCAAACAATGTAGACAAAATTGCAAAATATACAAAAGATTATTTTTTATATACGAGTAAGAACAAGTCATGTATAAAATGATTGGATTAAGGAAGAAGACTGTACAAAGACATGTTGTGTGTCTATGGGGCTTTCTGTTAAAGGTCTGCTCGTCTAATTCTAATCTGTTTAGGGAAATGTTTCAGTATAGTAATTTCAGTTTGTGTTGCCGGACGAAGACGCTCTATATACTTTCTAGCTTTTGACATTTTCATTCGACATTTCTCCCAATAGATTAGATTGCGATATAGTTTCATTCCAAATATTTACATATGTCTCCCTCTTTCGGTTAAATTAAAAATTAAGAAAAAGAATCTAGAAAAAATCGACAATGTTAAAGGCATGAATATCACCAATATTTTTATACTGAAATATAACAACTAAATTTTACTGTCCTGGTATGGTAATTGGAACAAACTCATTGAAATATCCTTTCGTTGGGTGTCGCTCTAGGTCAAGAAAAGCATAATGCATATTTAAATTATTTATGTTCTTGATACTATCTGTAAGAATTATTTAAACTTTACTCAAATCCAGCCAATAAAATATTGCCAATAATTATTATTGGCAGTACTCATTACATCGACTATGCAGCTTATTGCCGTCCAATCTATATAACACATAATTTCAATCTTAATTTTTGCTTACAATTTTTATTATTGCCAAACATAAAATAGATAAATAAAATCTATTTATTTATTTGTGCAATGCAATTTAGGTCGAATTGTTTTTTCTACACGCTCTTAAATTGATTTAAAAAATTCTGCATTGTAGTTAGGGCATGGAATGGAGCAAGAACTAAGAAATTCAAGTTTCACTCAGAATAATTTTTTTTTGATTTCCTTATTTAAATTAAATGGAATTTTCAACAATAAAAAAAAAACTAAATATTTTCCACAAAAAAATGCACTTTTTTTTATTTAATTTATTTCACTTAATTTGGTAAAACCAAATTAACACAAAAAAAAACAGAAAATGATTGATTGATGATATTTCAAAAAAAAAAAACTGTGTAAGATTAAAATCGGAATTTAAAAAGTAGGTTAAAAAAAATGTTTGTTGATTGGGAAACTAAAATATTTTGATGAGAAAAATCTTTTAATGGGTTTCTATTTTTTCTTCTTTTAATTTTTTTAATTATTTAAATATGTAATTTTTTTTATATTTATTTATTTATCAATTGGAGAAAATTAAGATTGATTGAAATTTCAAATTGTGTGAAATTTTTTTTTCTTTTAAATTTTTTTTGAGGTCTTCAAAGAAAAAAATGTTTCTACTAAAATAAAATATTCAAAATATTTTCCATTTTTGGGTAAAGAGAATTTTGTTGAAGTTTTGATAAATATTAATTTAGAAATTTAAAAGCTTGATACACTGACAAAACTGATTAATTTTTAAAACTAGGTCGAATTAAGTAGAACACCAAAAAAGCAAAACTTCAACTTGTTACTTGATTAATTTTTTTTTATATGTCTTTAAGCGATTTATTGTTAGTCTCCCATTCAATGTTCCAATAATTTTAAATTTGATTATTTTAAATTAATAATTTATCTTCTTCTTCTCATTTTCAGAAAGCCAAAACCTTGACGCATTACACAAACGTTTATTCTGTCAAAACAAAACAAGGAAACATCTAATCAAACAGAGAAAAGAAACATGATGTCATTTTGATATAAAAAATAACACGGGGTCCAGAAACATATGTTTATTTATTTATTTTTTGTTTACCAATTTAATCAAACAAACAAAAAACATTAAATAATTTCTTAAATTTATTAAATATAAAAAAACTTGAAAAAGTTTTTGGTTGTGAAATTTAAAACTAAACTACTACTAGAAAAAATAATAATTCTACACTCATTCATCATTACCAAAATTTTCATCGCACATCTTTAAATTAGATTAAAAAGAAAATAAAGTAAATTAAATAATAGAGAAGAGAAAAAACGAAAAAAAAACCAACAATAATGAAATTGAAAGTAATTTTTACCATAACAAAAAATAATAAAATTCCTTCATAAAAAACCAGAAATCATTTCTGTGAACCATAACAAAATATATATTTCATTTTATACAAAAATATTCAAAAAAAAAATATTTTAAATGAATATTAATGAGTCCACTATCTACAAATCTACAATAGATTTAATAAAAGAAAATCTACTACAATTACAAAATAATTTTACTACAATACAACGACAACACTAATTGTTTTTTTTGGAATTTTTCTCAACTAATTAAATCAACAAAATCCAGAAAAGAGGAGAAAAATGAATTCTGTATTTTCGGCATTCAAAACAAATAAAACTGATAAACATTCATCAGTATCATCAAGGTCAATTGGTGGTAATAGTAGTAACAACAGCAACAGCAGCAGTACAAGCAGCAGTAATAATATTAATATTAGTAATAATAGTAGTAGTGGAAATTGTAATAGTAATTTAAATAATAGTACAACAACAACAAAGAAATTAATAAATAATGGACATGAGAATAATAGTTATGAAAATTTAAGGCATATACGTGAAATTGGTACTAGTACAAAAATGATGACATCAATTGTTGTTAATGATGATGTTGAAGATGATTTATTATTACATAATCGGACAATATTGAAAAAAGTTAATTTAAATGAAAATGATGATTATATACAACCAATACCAAAATCATCATCATCATTAGCTGCCCAACAATTATTAATACAACAAAATAAAGAAATATATAATAATGATGATGATGATGAAATTGATCATATATATGAATTAGATTCAACAAATATTGAAATGAAATTACAAGAAATGAAAAATGAAATATCAATGAAAAGGAATTTATTAAATGGTGGCGGCAATGGTTGTGGTATTGGTGGTGTTGGTAATAATAGTAATGGTTGTATTAGTATAAATAATAGTAAAATTAAAAATTTTACAATTCAAAATTGTGATATATTAAAAACAATGCCATCATCATCATCATCATCACCATCAACAGTAGTAAATGATTATGATAAAAATACGTCCAAGTCCAATAATAAACAACAACAACAATCATTGACCAATTCCATTAATTCTATTGATGAAAAATTAAATTTAAATTTACCAACATCAAATAATAGTCCAGCTAAAAGTCTGAGTAATACATCAATTAGTAGTAGTAATAGTAGTAGTAGTAGTGCTAGTTGTAATGATGTTACAACAATTTTAACATCATTAACACAAAATAATATTATTACATCAGATAGTAATAATTATAATAATAGTAATTATAGTAATGGTATAATTGGTGGTAATATATTTAACGTAACTGTTGGTAATACTATATGTACATCAAAACCACCAAATTCAACAATACCAATTATTATGGGTAGTAAAAATCGTACTAATAATAATAATCATCATCATCAACAACAAAATTCATCATCAACATCATCATCATCTGCAATTACATCAACATCTACAAATTCCGCAGCAACAACACCAAAATCAACACGTTACAATAAGCCACGATTAAGTTTAAGCAATTTTAATAATACAAATAATTCAATGCCATCGGTACATGGTCGTTCATCAATGATTACAAATGGTGGTACAAATAATGGTGGCCAACCAAAACGTTTATCAAATCATCAAAGAAATTTAAGTTTAGATTTTAGGTAAGTTTTTTTTTATTAATATTTAAAATTTCATTTTTATATTAGAAATTTATAAATAAATTTAAGTAAAATTACAATTGCTCTACCATCGACGCCAGTAAAACACAAATAATTAATTATACATAGTTTCCTCGTACTCGTTCCATCCTTATGGGTAATGTCTTTAAGGTTAATTACCGTGTCCTCGTTGGCTACAAAATACAAATATGTACAATATAAACCGAACATAGTAACACATAATTCAAAATCCATCGTTCAAATAATTGTTACTAACACCATTACACAACCTACAAGGATGGAAAAAACTTTTACCCAATTATAATTTATAAAATTAAATTTCCTTTCTTTATATTTAAATTTATCTCTAATTTCAATCAATTCCCATTTAAAGTCCACAAAAATCTTGTTAAATTATTTATAGATAAAATATTCATGATTATATTTTATTATAAGATACAAAAATGTTGGGACAGTCATACACATACAGAAAAATTATAAACCCTTAAGGGGGCGGCATGGCATATACACAGTACAAAACAAAAAAAGACATATTTCAATTTATATTCCTCACGTATATAAAATCCAGGAAAAATTATTTATAATATCCTTGGGAAAGGAACAACAACAAAAAATTTCTTTATTATCCTTTTTGTAATTAAAGTTCTTTAACCGATAAAATTTATTCACAAAAAATATTTCTATAAAAATTACTGGAGAAAAAAAATTTACCCACGAAAATTACACAAAAAATAATTTTTCCTTTGAAAAATATTTATGGAAATTTCTATATTTTCTACATCATTGTGGTTCCTTTAATGATTTGGAAAACAAAAAAATCCTTTTCTTTTGTTGTAGGCGAAAAATTCGTTTGTCCTCCCATTTTTCATCATCACTGAACGTTCGTAGTCGAGACAAATAGGATGTGACAAATCTTTTAAATTACAATTTTATAAATAAAAGATAGAGAAAAATCAAAATTAATCGTTAAACATTTTTGTGAAAATTATCCTTTTTTTTTTGCTCCGTCAAAAAGAAAGGAAGAGCAGAAAAAATAGTAGACACGAAATATGATAAATTATAAAATTTTGAGCGGAAAATTCCTTTTATGCCATTTTAAAAAGACAAACAAATTTATGTAAGTAAAATTGATACTAATTTTCATTAATTCTCGCTAGTCCTTAAATCGAAATCGTTATAAATTATCATTTATTTAACGCCTTTCCATTTACGATGATATCTAACCAAGAATTATGGTAAAAGATAGTTGGGTGAATGAGGTGAAATAAAAAAAGGTTAAAGCACTTACTAGCCTTCTACCTCTACTATACTAAAATACTAATCAGCCATATCAGATTATTATAGAAATAAAAATAACGAAAAGAAAAATTAATGTGTAGCAATTTTTTTTTCTCTCTTCTGGTTGATTATCTAGGAACACAAATTGCTTAAAATTATATTTTATTTTTTGTTATTTATTTGATTAATGGTTTTTTGTTGGTTAGTTTTTTTTTTTTTTTTTTGTTAGATTGTAGCCCACCACAAAAAAACTTAAAAGGTGAAAAAATGAAAAGAAGTCAGTGAACTTATATTATTTTGAACAGTAAATTTAAATTTCTTTCTTACATAATTTGAAAATTTAGTTTAGTTAGAATAAAAGTGGTTTTTGTTGAATCATTAACTTCTTAGATGATTTACTAAAACCAAAGTTTAGTCATATCATTAGATTAAATTAATTTTAATAATCACTTTAGCAATCTCTTCTTAATAAATCTCTTTAGCACCTATTTAGCCAAGCCACACGATTTCAGCAATTTGTCAGTTGCCAATGCAAATTTTAAGTCATTTCTTTTGTAAATTATTTACAAAATATTAATTTAAATTTATATACAAAATAAATCCGAATAAAAAATATAATCCTATAAAATCCTTCGAAAATTTCAATGTTTATATAAAAAAAAATCCTATATAATCCTTTTTGAAGAGCACCCACAGATAACCACTTGATTGATAAATGTTTCTTTTCCTATTTTCCTCATTCATTTTTTATTTATTTCGAATTAATTTGAACTTACCAAAAAAGAATATTTGTAAAAGTATATAAGTTCAAATTGTGTCGTTGAACTTTCTGGTGGGGGTAACAAAATATTATTTATTTACATTTTTTTTTTCATATATATACTTAATCATGGATTGAATTTACAAAATAACGACGTCGTAATATACCAATTTGGAAAAATATTTGTTCATTTTAAGATAATTTTGGTTTATGGGAAAATATGAAAATTCTGCGAATTGAAAAAATATAACATAAAAAAAAAATTTATTTATTAAAATAACAATTTTCGATTTACACAGAAATTGAAACATTTTTTTTTCAGGATGAATAAATTCATTATTGCATGTAAATTTTAATTATAAATAAAATGAATAAAAAATTGTGTTGTTGTGTGGGTGGGATGAGAAATTTTTTTGGGAAAATTTATTATACAGTCCAGTAAGTAAAATTGAGTTTGTAATTGTCTGACCACTGGTCGGACAAAAAAGGATATATTGATTTTTCTGTTGTTGAGGTTTTACACATTTTGTTTTTGTGCGAAACAATTACAAAATCAACAGAGAAAAAAAATTATGTAAATAAAAGTAACAGAGAATTTCCTATTTTAAATATTTAAGTCGATTTTGTATAGCATAAAAAAAAAATGTAATTTAATATTAAAATGAGTTGAATTTTGAGTAGACTGATTGTGAATTGAATTGATGAATTTATTTACATAGTATTTGGGTTTAAATTTCAGATGAAAATTTGTTTGAAGACTAAAATCTCTGTAATTTTCGATATATTTCGTTAAATATTTCTAGATAGAATTTGTTGAAGCAATGTCAGTAATATGCCATTTTGAATTATTGGAGAGTGGTTGGGTCTAGTCTAGACCTAGGACAGAATATGATCTGGGGTCTCGTTCTCATTATCACAACATTCTACGTCGTGACTGGCGAGGCGATGCGAGGCAATCGCTAATATGTGTGTAGACATTTTCTGGATACATTGTGTTAGTGGCCACAGAGTATTAAAAACGATCTGCCTTCAAGTATTATACATAAAAATCGAGAAATTTTCGAAAATGTTATAGCCCAAATACAAGAACTCTTATATGGTTCTATATTTTCAATTAATTTTCCCAAATCATAAAACCAATATTTAACTATATATCCTACAGTCAAAACTAGTCGAGACAGTGTTTAAAATAAAAAATCGATGAAAATTATATATCCCTCAGGTCATTTTCACTATAATTAAATTTTCCATAAAATATATTTTCCTTTCTATCACATATAAAAACCATGTCCAAGGATAATTAAATGTAAATTTTTGCATATAAACAATTATAGTGCTTTTATACTCAAGCGATTTTCTAATGGAAATTAGATCAAAACCTTGACTACAAAAAAAATATATATGTATTTCTTTAGCCTTTATAATTTTTCTGTTTAAATACAGAAATTCATTTTTGAATTTTTACCATAAGGTTTCACTACTATGACTTTCTCTCTACCCAAAACATTGAAATAAACTTAAATACACAAATTTAAATTTAATATTTATTTCATATACCAGTGGTATATGTGTGCACTTTATTTAAAAATCGTTTAAAAGGTGCCAAGGCACTGTACTTACTAGGGGCAAGGAAATATTTAACAAAAAAAAAGAAGTTTATCCTTTTCTTTTGTTTTTCATTTCTTTATTAGCATAAAAATTTTAATTTTATTTTGAATGGAAAAAAATTTCCCTTGAATGGTTTTTTCTATGTCAGTGATTTTTGGTTGTTGTGGGGAAGCTTTCTATCCTTTTTCTTTTACAAATGTCCGGAAATAATTAACTTTATTTAAAAAGTGTACACAAAGAAAATAAAATATTGAAATATAAACTTTGAAAATATTGTTTACTTTTCAAAGGATAAAAAAAGGATCTCTTAATGTGGATATAAAAAAGTTTTGTTAATGAAATTGAAAATTATCTGAATTGAAAAACTTAAAAAATATTTTCTTAGAAATTTATTAGAAAATTTTTTGAATTAAAAATATTTTTGCACTTTAAAGTTTTTCAAATGTTTATCAATTTTCAATGAGTTTTTTTTTAATGGTGTATGGCTTTAAAGTTTATCCAATTGAAAGTTTTTGAGCTTTCGAATAAAAATTGAAAATTTTTAATTGCGAAGAAGAAGAGAGAAAAGTTTGAAAATATTTTTTTTAATCAACTTTTGTTATGTGACAAAAATTAATTATTATAGCTACTTAATAGAAAATATATAACAAGTTTTTAATTAAAATAATGTTTTATAAATAGAAAATAATTTGTAATTCGAGGAGCATAACTTTTAATTTGCAATAGGTAATTTAAATTGAATGATTTTATAGTTGAAATGTTTGGTTTATATTCAATTTGTTTCTAGTTTGAAGCTAAAAAGATGTGATTAACTTTAGATTATTTCTAAAAAATGATTAATTTCCTAATCTTTCCACATATGCACAAAAATGTCCAATAGTCCAAACTCCTACATTTTCCTACCATAAATGCCAAACCTTAAATTTTTAAAATTATTTATTCGAAAATATCAAATATGTAAAAAATCAATTTCACTCTTCTATGCGACATGAAATA
Source organism: Empis stercorea (assembly GCA_949752835.1). Lineage (NCBI taxonomy): Eukaryota > Metazoa > Arthropoda > Insecta > Diptera > Empididae > Empis > Empis stercorea. The sequence continues at coordinate 4,579,402 of OX457085.1, forward strand.
TATCAAACACACTTCATCCCCCTCCAATTTCGGTCGTTTATAAAAGGAAAATCAACATCCATAATAGGAAAAATATCGAATTTATGGTATACTATAAAAAATTGTGCATTTATCTGGAAAATATTGTCCAATGTGTGTTTTTTTAACTATTTTTATATTTATTTAACAAATTTTTTTTTGTATGTACTTTATTTATGTTCTTTTTCTATGTTAACTAAGCGAAAGCTTATAGCATGCAACTACGACATAACCTGAAGCTGAAGGTTATTACACAAAGTAGAAAAAAAACATTGTTTGTTTGTCTGTAGGTTCTTTTTTTTTTTAATAAATCGCCGCCATAATAAAATATGAAAAAGTGAAAAAAAAATTAAATCAATATTTTAATATTTAATTTTAATATTTTTGTCGATTAAAAATTTTCCCGAGAAAATTTATTATGATACAAAATTTTTTATTTGAAAAATTCTATATTTTATTTACATTTTATTTTCTGAAAAAAGAAAATCAATAAAGTTATGAGAAATTTTATTAATTTTTATAATATGTCATATAAAAATTGCATGTAATAAATTTTAAAATTAGTTGAGCTGCGTCACTCGTTAATTGCATTTATTGTGGTTAGAATGATAAGTAAAGTCGAATTTGTAATATAAATTATTGATTTTAATTAAAATCTTGCTTGAGGATAATTTACAATTAAAGTAGTAAGGGGAGTGAACTTTGGTATTTATATCAATTTAATTTAAGTTGACATAAAGATACTAAAGTCATCTTTCATTAAATCTATATTTAATTAAATTTTGCAACTGGTTGGTATATGTATAATAATTTCAAATTTAAATAATCACTGAACTTTTATTATTTCATTACCAATTTTAAAAATTATTTTGTTTCCAAAACTTAATTAAAATTTTATTGTGTATTTGTTACAAGTTTAGATTTAATCTATTAAATTCATAAATTTTAATTACTATCTATATAAAAAAACTACAACATATTCCATGTTATACCAGCATTAAAAATTCAATATAATTAAAAATATTCAATTATTTAAATTTATAAAATATTATTTATAATCCCATATTTTTGATTGTACCTACCACCACTACCAAACTACCATACCAAAAATTCCAGCAATGATGCAATTCCACTTTATCGATTTCAATAATAAAAAAAAAAACGAATTAAAATTGTATCCAATTATTTTAGTGTTGGTATAAACTTAATCCAATTTAGAAATAAAAACATATAAAAAGAAACATTAATTTATGACCCACCAAAAAATTAAATTATAGATAAAAATTTTTGCAAAACAAATAAAAAAAAACCTTCTAAATTTTCATTAGTTTAATTAAATTTTATGTAAAAAAAAAAACTTCAAAGTTTTTGAATATTTTTGGTAATTGAAAATTATGAAATAAAACAAAAAATGTGTAGGAGTTGCGAAAATATATATTTTTTTCGCGGATTTTAAAAAAACTGTTAATAAGCTTTAAAATCGCGCCCAACAGCATTACCTAAATTGGGTTTAATTTTCGTACCAAAGAATTTGAATTACGTGATATTCACAAAATTAGATAGAAAAATGATAATTTTAATTATTGTTGAACTTATTTACAAAATTAAATAGATTAAAGGTTTCAGAAAAAATGTTGTTGTCATTGACAGGAAGGTACGAAACTTAATTTTAATCGGATTATCAAAACTGGAAATTTTCTACAATGAGTACAAGCTGAAAAATCGTTACAAATTCATAAATGTTTATGGTTTTCTGCTCCATCTAAACGATTACACTTGGAACTAAAACTTTGTGCTGCGCCTCTTATTTATCGATTTTTCAGCAATTTTCAGACCTCGAATTCAATTTGTGAGCTTTTCTATTGGTAATTAATTTCATGTATCCAATGCGATTGCAGTGCTTCTGGCCGCAACACTTAGGCCTGCTACATTCTCTATGTTATTACAATTGTAGAAACTTTAATTCGGACCCCGTTAATTTAATTGCTTTACTTATTTTATATTTATTATATTCTTAAAAGTCAACGTTCGAATTGGTTAATGTCCGTCATTCAGTGAGTAAATTTTTAATTTAAATTGTTTTTGGTAAAGTCCTCTTGACATTTTCAATATTTGGTATACAATTCCAAGGTCTTTGACTTGAAAAGCATCAGATTAATATTATGTATAAATTATTTGCCCACTTTGTGTAATAATTTTTTTGTTACTCTATTCACAATTAGTCTTTAAAAAAAAGTGATTAAAATTTCAGCAACAAAAAAGACAATCGGTGTCAGTAGGTAGAAATGGACATTATTTTATTTTCATGGTTAAATTTCACACAATTTTAAGTTTCTTATTTATTTTTTTGCAACTTTTTGATTTTTTAAATTGATAGTTTTTTTTTTAAAGAAAACATTGAAAAGGTTAATTTTTTTTAGCTAATTAAAATACAGAAAAATTTAACTTCAGGTGGTTTTAAATTTGAAGTTTTTGGAATTTTGAAAAATTTATTACTAAAGTTTTTTCTTTTATTAACAAATAGTTTTGAAAATAAGTATAATAATAATTGATTATAGTATATACTTATTAGAAATCATTATGAAAAAATTATAAAATTCAAAATAAAAAAAAGTTTTATGTTATTGATAAACCGCAAGCTTTTTTGACCTTTCTCGTTGTATAGGAAATTCATAATAAAAATGTTTAAATTATATTTATTGTTGATAAAAAAAAATTGTTTGAAAAATTTGATTATTATACTTTAAAAAAGATAATAAGAAATTAGCCCAAAGGTTTCGGGTCAAAAATATTATTAAAAAATTTTATTTATTAGATTTTTTCTTATCAAATTAATTTAACTATGAAATAAAAGTTAAGGGAAATGTATATAAAATATTTCAATTTGATTTTACAAAAAAAATTAAAATGATTTAAATTAATCTTTAATTTTCGTATATAGAACATAAATAATCAGACAAAGATTTCTATATTTTTAACCAACATCAAAAACGAGTCCTTGTGAAAATAAACACAAAATTTATTCTAGGTTTTTTTGCTATAACTTGAGCAAATTAAAAGATTTTTCAATTTTGTTTGCTTAGTTTTGTTATAATTAAAATTTCACGTCGATAGATACCAAATATCTTTAAATTTGGCCAATTTATAGCAAAAAAACTGGGAAAAAAGTCTACAAAGATTGAGCTACCTTCTGAGTGCTCCAATGTACTGAATTTTTAAGATAAATTAATTCACTTTTCTGTTGTATCTTCAAAATTGTAGCATGGAAAATTTCTACAAAATTTTAGTACATTTTTAATTCTGTCTTTCATAAAATCCATAAAAAAGTATTCCGCGAATATGTTTTGGTATACCAAATTAAAATTTAATGATTTAAATTAAAAAAAAATTAAATTTGTACATCAAATAAATTTATTTTTAAAATTATAAAAATTAAACTTAATTTTTAAATCAACAATTCACTATTTTTTTTTACTACCACCCACCAACCGCCACACTTCAAATATTTCATGGAGTAAGTGTAGGTATATATACGAGTATATAAAAGAAATCTTATCGCATTTTGTTAATTAAAGTTAAGATCATTTAATTGGCGTCTATTAAATTCAGGCAAGTTGATTAATTTAATGAGCTTTTAATTTATATTTATCAACAGGAAAATAAATGATCAATGGAATTAAATAAATTGAAAATTCTATTTTTAAAGAAACTTATTTCATTTCTTTCTATTGAAGTGAATTTTTTTTTTCAAAATCTTTTAATTACTGGCGCGCGTTTGGTCATAATTTATTATTAACTTTTTATGCCATTTTGTTCTACGAATTTGGTTTATTATTGAATTTATGATACAAAATATTTCAATTACGCTTTACGGGGATGTATCAGTTTTACAGCCAGTTTTTTAAAGGATGTTTTTGCAAAAAATATTTTATAAATTTGTCGATAATTTGGGAAAATGTTCAAACACTATCAAAATACTTATATATTGATAAATCAAGAATTATTCAATATAATATAGCATAGATGGCGTTTCCATTAATGATTGTAATGCTTTCATTCGTTTTTATGGTAGTTTAACCAGTGACGACAGCAACTAGTCGACAATATGAATATTGGTTAAGCTAAATTTGGCGATTTGTCACACTCACGCACGCTAGTCAATCCTCTCATTTGAATACATTCATTGAGAACGTAATTAATTTAAGTATACTGAATGTCACTCAAAACTAGCTCTACTATCTTTGAACAAAGTTCATTCAAAAAAAATAGCATAACTGCAAAATATTTTTCAAAATTGTCAACCACTTACTATAAAAAAGTTGATAACAAAATTAAAAATGATCTCATTATTATAGTTCTTTGACACTATTACAAATTATTAACCTCCTACTTGAAATTAAGCTTTCTCTAAATTATATGCAATCAATTTACTTTATATAATAAAATCTGAACTGATTTACTTATATTTGAAAAGATTTGCAAAAACGATTTTCCAATTATAGACTATTTATTTATTTTAGCTATTTAATGCTAAATTAGATCTAATAATATTTTGATTTTTAAATTTTTAGCGAAAACTGTAAACCTATAATAAATTATCATTAATTTTGTTTAATAATATAAAAATTTAAATTATTTTATTTATTTATTTGCCCTCTTTTTAAACCAAGTTTTTAAAATCAATTGAAAAAAAATTTCTGCTACAGTTAAATTATGTTTTTATATACCATACATAAATTCTATCTTAAATTGGATAATTTATTTATTTATGTTTTTTTCATTTGTATCTTAAAACTACCGAGTTCAATAACTGTTCAGTGGCATTTTAAAATTATAGATATTAAAAAAATGGCTGAGAGTATATAATAGTAACTAACTAATATACATTTTCGTTAAAATTATGAAAAAATTTAATATTTTGTATACTATATTTACCTTTCAATTATTTTATGCTTGCATAATAAAGTTTAGCCAACGCATTAATTTTTGTATTTTGAAAGTATTATAGCTACATTACATAGTTGCCGCAAGATAAATTAGATAATAACTATTGAGTAGATCTATGTTCTCGGTTATTTGAAGGTCGTTTTGTATTAAAAGTTGATTTTTGTCTGGGATTGTAATTTGTTTACTTTGCATTTAAGTTGATTTTATTTTTATATATTTACAAAATTATTATTGAATATAATAAATATATAAATAAAAAATGGGGGAAAAAAAGCATATGAAATTCGACGCGCTTATTTAAGATAGATAATTCTGATTTCATGCATTTCTGTATTATAGACTGAGAGTAAGTCGATAGATTTATGGAAATTTTGCATCTTTGTGTCAGAAATTCCAATGAATTTTATAAATTTCGTTTTTAAGATGAACAAGTATTCGAAATTAATGAAAATATCATCGTTTTGGTTAATAATTTGATTGAGTTTGGATTACGTTTTGGTCTTTTGTATTTTGTACAATTAAATTTCTCAATTTCTGATAAAAATTGGCTTACTAAGAGCAAAGGCATTAGTTTATTTCAATTAATAATTTCTCCACTACAAATTGACTTAAGTATTAATAGTTCAGACTCACTTACAATATCTTTCATCGAAATCTAATTAAGTTACTATAATTTATTGATAGAATTTAGACATTAATTAACTTTTTTAAAACAGAGGAAATGATAAATCTTCATCATTTCTTTTATGCTTTTAATCATTCGATAGTTAATTCATAATTGCACAATCGTCAAGTCAACTCAATGAACAAATTTTTCAAAACAAAAATATATTCTTCACCTAATTTTATCATCCTAAGCTCCAAATCTACAAATTTTAATTTATCTAATTTAATAATTTTTATTTTATGCTTAGCCATGCAATGTTTCAATTTGCTTAATGCTTCAATCGCGCAATCACATTATTATAAGATTATATTACAAAATTTGTCCTCCTTCGGATTTTTTTTTTAACTATTTCGCTCCACCAGAGGCAACAATTAAAACAGCTGTAAAAGTTCTACATTATAATTAACATTTCTAACATTTTCTTGGTGTGATTATAAACAAAAATTTTTTTGTTGAAATTTTGTCTAAATCTAAGCCACAGAGCAACACTAAATTTTTCTGGTGTTTTTAAAAAGATTGTTTAGCTTATAATAGAAAAAAAAAGTCTTATGGTTGATTAAGCCTTAACAGGTTTTTTGGATAATATTTTAAATTAGGTGCAGTTTTTGTTTTTTTTTTGTAGTCGTCTAACCAGTTTTTTTATTTTATTTTTGCTTTTTGGTAAATTCTTTTAATTTTTAAATTCTTGGTTTCTAGTTTATTTTTATTTTTTTTTTGGTAAATGAAACAAAACCAAGAAATCCGCAAATCAGAATTTTATAAAATGAAAGTTGTTCTGTCACAAAAAGTCTGAAAGTTTGATTTTTAGTGTCCGTAGTTCAAATATAAAGTTTCAGATTTTACTAAAAAATAATTAGCTACCCGAAGATTTTCGACAACTTTTTTTTCATATTTTAATAATATTTTTAATTTATATTTCACGTACGAAGAAGCAATATTCACGTAGGATAATTTCTGTCATTTTCTCCATTTCATTTTTTTGTATAATGTCACAAAACTCATCATCACATCACCAAAAATATCACATTTTATTTCCAACCTTAACCAAAACTTTCAATATAAAGTCATGACACGTGATTTTTGTCCTCCTACTTACCAGATATAACTGTTATTATATTTCACCATAATGGGGTAAAAAAAAAGGATTTTTGATTATGGTAAATCCTTTATTTTTATATATGGTTATATTTTGTGTAATCCTTATTAAGTGAAGGTTTTTTATTATAATGATTTTGATAAATGCCACAATGATGACATGAAGAGAAAAATTATTATGAAAATTCATGCTGTTTTTGTTGTTGTTGTTGTTGTTGTGATATTACCAACCCATTACTCATTTATTTAACATTCATATAAACATATCAGAGTGAATTAGGGTCTAAAATAATAGTAGAAGGATAAGGATATATATTTTTGGGCGGATTATAATGTAATTTCAGATGAGGAAAATGTAATATTTTTAAGGATACGAATTTCTGATGATATGTTTTGGGTAATTTTATTCCATTTTTTAACATTAACAAAAAATTTTGGAATTATGATTTAATTAGTTCGAAAATTTCCTTCTTTCTTTTTTTTTTGGAAAAATAAATGGGATTGAACTTTTGGTGAAAGAAATTTAGGATAAATGTCAAATGGCGTAATTGGTTGATTTAGACTAATTTTAGAATGGATCCGATCCGGAAAATGCTTTTACGTATATACTTTATTCAAAATCATCTCTAGATCTCCAACAGACGATTAGAGGTCCACCAGAGAATTGTCATTTCAAAATTACATTATTAGATTTCCAAAAATTCAAAATTTTAAATCTCTAAAGTGGGAAACTATTCATTAAAAGAACAATTTACATTTATGTGTTTAGCAGATTAATCCTTAACGAACATTTGCTTGAATTGCAGTGAATTTGGATCATGTAATCGATTATTTCAGCTATGATTGAGTCATGTACCTTTTTTTTGTGCCCACGATAGGTCTTCAATCTAGTCTCGTTTTGAATTTTTCTGATATCTCTCTTATTAAATTCTTCATCTACTCATCAAATTATAAAAAAAACGAAATATCTATTTTAATATAGAACTGTCGCTATTTTATAAATTCAAAAAATCATCTCTCAATCAAAATGAATTTCTTTTCAATAAGTTTTCCAATACAAAAAAAGAAAATTATTATAATTTATTAACATTTATTTTTGTTATAAGAAAAATTCCTTCCCCCCCCCCCCCCCAAACAAGGAAAAAAATACTATAATAAATTTTATGATAAATTACAATATTAAATTTTTTTCTTCTTGTCTATTTTTCCTAACTAGCAAAGAATTAAATTTTTTTCTAGAAAATAAAACTCATTAAAAGCTTTTGACTAAATTCTTTTTGAAAAATTTATTATTAATCATATTTTCATTTTTTTTTTCTCATTTTGAATTATCATCAATTTCTTTTTAAAAGTTCTTTCGTTTACCAAAAAAAAAAAAATATTAATAATAAAAATGAAAAATTCTTGTACATAAAATTTATGTTGGACCAAAAATTTCCAAGTTTTTCATTATAAAAAAAAAATAATTTTTTTTTTCGAAGAGAAATTCTTCTGTGGTAAATGGTAAACAAAAAGAAAATTTTTAACTTTTATCTATAATAAAATAAATTCCGAGTATATTGGCTTTTTTTTATCATTTAAATTTTTCCAGTATAGTGAAAAGTTTTTGTGGTTCAATCAATTTTCTTTTCTTTTTTTTTGGTATTGTTTGAAAATTTTCATAAATAAATTACAGTAAAAACAATCAACGGAAATTTTAATGAAAATATTTTGTAGAAAATTTTTTGGTATCACAATTGAAATAGATTTTGTGTATAAGAATTTACAGGATGGTGCAAAAAAAAAATGTTCATGCCAGAATGCTCAGAAGGAGAATGTTGAAGAGTTTACATTTTACAATTTTCCAGAATTAATACTTAATGTCATTTGGGAAAAGATAATTTTGATTTCAGAGAAGATCAATTTGACTGAAAATGTAAACACTGTAACAGACCAGAAATGAACCACTTGGGAATTTTTCAAAATTTTATATTATTTCAAAGATCATATTTAATTCTTGGTGGAGTTATCTGAAATTCTAAGATTTTATTTAGGTATATCTTCCAGTCATGTTTTCATTTGTGATCCTTTTGCATTTTATATTTGCACTTCTCAACTAATAGTCAAGTCTATAGTTTCTAAATTATTTGACATTCATTAGAATTGTTCATGAAAATTAGGTAATTTTATCTGTAACTCATTTTTTCCAGCATCCTGTATATGTACAGCACTGCATTTTTTTGACAAATTCATCACTGACGTAATTACTTTTAATTGAATGAATAAATACTTGTAATTCTCAAAAAAATACATAAAATCATTGATATATTCTTTTTACTAATTATAGTTGACTTTCTGCACCGAATTCTCGACACTAGTAAATGTAATTGACTTTTCCAAACCAAAATCAAAGCTTCTGACAGAGAATTTCAACATATTTTTTTTTTTGTAATTAATATACTTAATATTTTTTTTACTAATTTAGTAGTGTAACATATCATTTTTTTGTTATCTAACAAATTAGATAATTTTTATTTTTATGATATAATAAAAATATAAATTTTATTGTTGATTATTATTTTCATTAATTACAAAATTAATTTTTATCAGAAATTTCATAATAAAACTAATTAGGTTTGTTTTTAAAATGAATTTAATCGACTGTGTACTCCATAAAATTATTTATCTTTTCAATAACCTTTTATCATAATTGTGTAGTGTTTCTGTGATTTTTTTTTTGAATTAATCTTAATTAAACAATTTACTAAAAAACGAAGTAAGACAAATGAAATTAAAACGTAGTTTTTAATGACAAAGAAAGTATTTGCATAAGTTGAAACTACATATTTGAAATAATCACATAAAATTTACACACCTTAAGTTAAACAAATCAATGGAGGACAATTTTCATTAGAAAAAATTTCTACCTTAAAAAAAGAAGACGATGAAAAGATAAATTTCTCTTTTATTGGATATGGAAATTTGAATCAAGAAAAAAGAGAATATTGTAGAATTGTAGATGGTGTGCTGCAATTATAAATTTCATTTGAAAAACTATAATTTTCATTTTTATATATAAATTTTTTATGGTAAATGTTGTTTTTTGCATCCTAATTTCCTAATTATGGTTATAGAAGAAAATCTTACTTTTAAATTTCATTTGACATTTTCCGATGTACAATCCAAATTAGAATTACTATTATAGACTGAAATCTGTATGTAATCTGTTTAGTAGAGCGAAATTATTGGCAGAAATTGTCGCAATATGATCTAATCAAAACTTAGTAAATGTTTGTACTATTGCCTCTGTTTTTCATCTTAATTTATTATCTAATTCATTATAAAACCTTCGATTTCACTTAAATAGTATTTAGTCTACCAACAAAACACGGTAAAGTGTAAATTCCATTTTAGTGACATACATAAAAAAAATTCAATTTTAAAAGCATATAATCGATATTGCATTTATTACCCACGACCACGACCATATATGAACAATCTCAATTTCATTATTATATCCATTTCTTATTTCTGGTATATATTTTTGAAATTAACTTGAAATTTTTCTTAAAACTAGGTTAATGCTTTTTTTTCTTTCCTTTTTATTTATGAAACATCAAGAAAATTGCAAACTTTTCAAAAAAAAAGTATTTAAAATAAAAACTATATCGATGAAGTCTTTGAGATAAAAAAAAAAACACAAACCTGCACGATCTTTTAAAGGTACATAAAATCGTTTGAACGTGGTGGTGGTTGGTGTACATGTAACACTATTAAAAAAAAAACTCTTTATATAAATTTTCTTGCAGTACTTTAACCTCATCTCACCTTGGTTCAAAATTAAAAAAAATTAATATTTTTTTTTTATGCATCTTTAAGACCCCGTCGTCACCACACTCTCCCCCCAGTCACACTTATCACAATTTTAGTATGCCACCAATTATAATTTAATTCTTTGGTTATACAATAATAATAATAATCTTGGAAAGTCTCAAGTGGAACGTTTCATTAGTTGTTGTTGTTAAGGTTATAATAATAATTTGTTGTGGTATACTTATTAGGGACCAAAAGTGGAACAAATTTTAATAATGTAGAGAGGCATTTTATTTTTTTAGTAGATAATAAATTTAAATTTTTGGGTAAATGGTTATTTTTTTTCTTATAAAAAAATTATAATTTTCATAAATTTCAAAGTGACTTTAAATGAAGTTGCATTGTAATTTTTATATATAAGATAATCATGTGCGAATTTTTGTGTATGCCACAAAAATAGTAAAAGACGAAAATTTTATGTAATTTAATTTTAAATTTCTTACGAAAAGAAACATAATAAAAAAGTAAATAAAAGTAAATTTTATGTTAAAAATTATTTATAAAACTTTTCAACACACTCTGCTTAGATATGGTTAGCATAATTGTAGATTTAAAAAAAATGATTTCTTTCTATTTAATTGGAAATTTTATTTGTACTTTTACGAATTATATACCTACGTGGTTTTTTTTCAGTAGAAAAATGAAAATTATTGTTTACTCTTTTAAAATACTTTCATATTTTGCTATTTTTTATATTTCAACAATTTCCTGTTTAACATATAATTAGGTAATATAATTTTAAATGATTTAGAAATTGTAAATAATTTTTGACTGCTTTCGAATAATAATTATAAGTAGTTGGTAAATTATATATTTCAAATTGCTTTCGAAATGAAGCAAAATACACGATTGAACTATTTTCAGAAATATTGAATGAATTTGAATCTATAAAAGCTCTGAATTTAATTTGGTACATGTAGAAATTGTCATATACTTAAGTAGATATTTCACCAATATGAACTTTAAATGTTATACAGAATTGTTAAAACCCATAGGAAACTTCAGGGTAACCAGAAATATGCCATTCGGCCCCATTGCTGATTGAGTATTAAACGAATAGAAATATTCTCTACAAAACCTCATGACTTCTCCATTCTAACCAAAAAAATCAATGTATACCATATTTTTTTCTATACCATAATAATTAAAATTTTCCCAATTTCATGAAAAGTATTATTTTTAATTTTTAATTTTTAATTTCCATTAATTATTTTGTAATTTTATTTTCTACAATATTTTATATAAAAACAATTTTGTTCTATTAATAATTAAAATTACTTTGCTGTTCATAAAAGTTTTGCTGTCATTTTTATAACGACAAAAATCTCATAAATCAAAACTTTTTTTATTCATCCGGTTTTTCAAAAAAAAAAAAAACGTTGTTTTACATCCTCCTTTTTGCTCTCTTTCATCAATAAAAGAAACACTTTGTAACCCAATTAATAAAAAAATAAAATTATAATTATGTGTCTAACAACAAAAATTTTTTATTTATTAATAATTTTATGAGAATGAAAACATATTTTTTCAATTTCAAATTGTTTTAATTTTTGTTTAACATTAGAAATTTTTTTTGGAGTTATTTCATAAATTTTACTTTTTATATTTTTGTTGTTGATTTATTTAAAAACAAAAATGTTGTTGTTCAAATTTCAAATCATCTTCATCTTTAGGCTAACAACTGACACGACATTCACAAAGATTCAAAATTTTGCCATGTTTTTTTTTTCTTTCAAAAAATAATTTTAACAATTGGAATTTTTTTGGTTATTTTATATTTTCTGAAATGATGAGATGATGAATAAGTAATTTTTGTTAAATTTATTTTAGAAATAAATGAAGGGGTTTTTTTTTGTTATGATGAAGTTTTTGTTGACGGTTTTCTTTTATGAGAGATAAAAATCGTATAATGATTTAGGGTTAGTTTTTTCAATAGAGTCAAGATGAAATGGATATAAGAGTTTCTTTGATAAACATTTGACCGATTCAAATTTCAAATGGTAAATTATGCAAGAGTATTATAATAGAAATGTAAATTATTTCGATGATATTTATTTGAGTCGTTATAGATAAGATTTAAAATTTTTTAAAGGCAATTGTAAACCTAAAGCTTGGTCCGAATTTTTCGTATTTTTTGAGAAACAATCGGTTCATTAAATTGATATTTTTTTCTGTCGGTCAGTGCATTAGTAAACACAGATTACTAGAATGTAAAAGATGTTGCACTGCAAATAAAACACATATCGCAAACAATTTTTCCGTCACATTATGTGATAACATGTTGCTGGTTGTTCTGCAACATTTTTTGTGCAACAGTAAAAAAGACTTGTTAGCAGTTGATAAATAAAATTTTTCAATTTCATATAAAAATTCATGAAAATACCAGGTAATCATAAGTCCCAAATTCAGAAAGTAAATCCACATTTTGGATACGTGCTCAGGTGGAATTTTTTTGAACTAATGACGACCAATAATTACCAAAAATTTGATTAAATACAAAGTTAAAATAAAACTCAGAATTCATTAAGTAAACCGAAGCATTCTTAGTTCCCGTATTCCGAGTTACGAATTGCGTACAGAATTCCGAAAAATTGTTGGAATTAAAATTCGAAACCCGGAATTCCATACGAAAAAATCGGAACTCATGGAAATTGAATTTATAACACTGGGAATTACTTTCTGAAATCTGGGATTTATGTTAACATGGTATTTTGGTCAAATCTTTGGTAAAATCGAAACTTTTTACCACCCATTACATTTACATTATATACCAATCACTTTCACTGCCTTTTACGCAATAAAATATAATAATTAATAATATGTATATTTTTTTATATCAAACAAACAACATGACAATTATTGTCGTCATATTAAAATTCTGTTTGATTATCAATTTATTTGTAAGACCAATTAATAAAAATAGAACACTTGTTATCTTGTTCAATTCCAGAATGTTTAACCAACTACAATAAAAAAAAGCAGATGATAAATATTTTTATTTAAATAGAATTTTTCATCATTTTTGTCGTCGTGGTATCATAAAATTAATTCCATTTATGATGATGATGAGAACGTTTTGGTTATTGTGCTTAGTTCTAATTCTAACAAAATCAACTCGTTAAACAAAATTAAGTATAGATAATTAAAGACGGAAACACAATATGGACCCATAAATAGCAATGATGAATAAATAAGTTATTAAAATAATTTACTATATTTTATCAGAGAATATTTTTAATTTCATAGTAGAAGCAATTTAATCTTTCATCAATTTAAGAATTCGAATGCATTTTTTTTATAATAAATTATGTCTTACATATATGCATTTTAATTTGATGTCATTGTCAGAGACCACATTAGTCTTATAAATTTGTATAAATTAAAATCTCGAAACTCCAATTAACTTGATCCATAATAATCTAAAATAAGTATTTAATAAATTTACCAATTGTAAAATTTATGGTTACTATTGAAATATGTATACTAATTAAAACGAAACTTGCTAATTAACAAAACAACCAAAATAAATATTAGTAAAGCTTTTACAAAAAAATATACAATAACGATATAAAAAGCCCCAAAATTTATAATCCAATTATAATGTGTTAATATACTGTCACTTAATTATCAATAATTGTACACGTAAAACGTGTAGTGTTATATCATAATGTAGTCTAAAATATTATCAAAAATATCAATAAAACTTAAGATCATATTTAGACTATATAAATTTTCAGAAGAATTAAAGATTTACCAAAAAAATTAAACTTATTATTTAATTTTTAACTTCAATTTGTCCAGTTCCAATTTATTAATTCTAAAACCAAAATCATCTGGTAGTTAAAATCTTAAATACAAAATATTAGATGGAACCATTGAAAGTCGAAATATTTTTTAATATACCTGAATTGGATGCTCTTGAACTTCAATTTTGATTTTATGAAAATAAAACTAAAATCTCTGGTCAATATCAAATTGTAAAATATAATCTTTAAACCAAAATCCATTTGTCAGTCGAAATCTTAAAAAGTAAAAATTGTTATTAAAAAAAAAAAACTTTGTTGATTTAAAAAAATTTTACTTATAAATTGCAAAAATTCGAATAACATAATTACTAATAACATATGTTCCAACGAAATTCCACCTTATCTCTCAAATATCTCACTGTCATCTATAAAACAAAAACTTTGTATAACTTTAAAACAAAACAAAAAGCTTATTGTAAGTTCAATTTATGATTAAAGCTTATCCTACTCTAACACAAATATAAATTTTTGTACTATTATCAATTGGAATTCTCAGACTGTTCTCTCGGAGTTGATGACATAAAGTTTTCATAATCTTTCATAGATAGATAGTAGCTCCACTGCTCCAGTAATTTGAGTTGGGGTATGTGTTGTTTTTTTTTTTGTCATTTTGCATTCGTGATTACACAAAAAGGGGGTGTAAAAAATAAAATCTAAAATGAATTTTAAAATCTTTGTTAATGTATTTGTAAAATGATTGGGGGTCTTGTTGGTATATGGTCAGTTCAGCAACTAAAAATGTATGATAAATTCTCTACTAAATAAAGAGCACTTTTAGTTCTCTAGCTATAGTCAACAAGTTTAATGTTATGTAAAAGTAGTTGTACTTGTGGCATTTCTCTGATAAGCTTTTTTTTTTTAATATTTTTATTTACTATCTTCAATAAATTTTTATTATATTAGTTCAAAATTTTTAGTCGATAAAATATAAAAAGTATGAACTCTAAAATTTTCTGTTTCTTGAATATTTTAGAATAATATTAATATAAATTAATTAAATATTATTTAATAAATTTTATAAAATTTCAACTGGAAAAAAAAATTGATTATTCACGTGAGTGTAAAAAATTGCAATTACAAATTTTCTGAAAAAAAATATTATTATTATTCGTGTCTAAAAAAACCATAAAATAGAAAAATTTCATTTTCATTTCATTTAAATTAAATTTATTAAATTCATTTTTTATTTACGGCGCCCAAGTGTCACGATTTTTATTAATGTTGTTAATTAATTTAATTTTTTTTTTTAAATCATAAAAATTTCTTTTTATTATCAAAAAAGATTTTCGTAAGAAAATTTCTTCGAAATAAATTTTCTTGTTTTTGGATAAATTTTCCTGGCTTTATGCCCAAAAACCAAAACAAAAATTGATATGACAGCATAAACGGAGAGACCTTCAAGTCATCATCATCATCATCATTGTCGTCATCATCGATAATCGTAAAAAAATTTTTATTTGAAACAAGTGTCTTTATTTTTTGTATTCTGTTTCTGGTTCTTCCATCTGGATTTGATGATGATTAATAAACATGTTTTTTTTTCCATTTTTAATTAGCTATAAAAGTTTTTTTTTTAACAAAATTAATAATTCAAAAATATTTCAAGTATTTTGTTATTTTATTCTACTTTGAAAATTCATAAAAATTTAATATTTCACTAAATTCTTCTTGTAAATAACCTCAAGTTAAAATTTAATTTTAAAAATTTATAATTAAATATCTAATTTTTTTACTGTGTTTGTGTGTGCGACTTTCACAAAAAATTTATTTAGTTTTAGATTATTTTGAATATATTTTTTTTCAAATTTGATAACTTTTTTTTTATTGATGGCGCATTTCGAAAAATGTTCTAATTTGTATAAATAAATAAATAAATAATAATGGAAAATCCTTTGATATTGATGGGAATTACCCTAATCTTAGTAATCAATGATACTGTTTTATCAATGAAAAAGAAAATATGAATTTATATAAAATAAAAATATGATTCATATTTTAAATGTCTATAATTTTTATAAGTTTTAGAAATTTTAACAATTAGTTTTAGAGTTAAAGTATACAAAACTCTTGAATTATAGATGATAATTGTGGATGCTGCTTAAAAAGCTTTATCTAACAAGTCAGCTGTGTTATATAATCTCGTAATATTCAATGAGTAGATGCAAGATAGTGTAGGTGACTTATTGCAATATATAATATTTGTGAACAATCTCAATGACGTTTGACTCATTTTTCACTGTCCTCCCTCCACTATGAAAAATGTAGTTTTATAATATTTTCGACAAAACTAAATACTGATTACTGAAATAATTGAATCATAAAAAGTCAATTAAAATTAAACTTAAATAATGAATTAATCAAAAAAAAAATATAATATCATTCTTTTAAATTTTACGAACATTTATTTATACTTTCTGTTTATGCATAAACTTTGTTTATATAAATTTTTAAAATATTGCATAAATTGTTCACTTATTTTTTTTTTTGAAATATTAAAATTTGTCACGTTTTACTTTCATGAATTTTAACTAAAAAGTGAAAAAAAAAAAGAAATATATAATCAAATTTGTTAAACGATGACACCATAAAAAAAAAAAATTCTAAATTAAATAAATTTTTCCATTATACATTTAAATTTCATGAAATTTGGTTTTAAAACTTAGACGTCTATAGGTCTGGATGCTTTTTTTTATTATTATTAGTTCTTCTTCTTCTCCATCCCAGCAATTAATGTCCGAAATTAATATAAGGTCTGAAAAATGTTTAGAATTTCTAATAAAGGTCAAATATATTTTATATAAATTAAAATCTAAATATTGATTTTACTGATTTTTTACTACGTTTTTTTTTTGTGTGATGGATGAATTGATGGTTTGATTAAGAATGAAACGTAATATACAATTAAATTATATTTAAATTCAATTTAAAATATTATATAAATTAATCGTAATTTAATAATTTTATTTACAAAATTTGAAAATTTTACTATATTTAATTGAATGATTCTTTTTAGATATATGTACATAAATAATAAAAAAAAATGAATGTCAAATTTATTTTATAAACAATTTTTTTTAATAATAATAATTTTTTTTTTTAATATTTATTTATTAGATCAATGGGAATATTATTACCTCCTGTATCACAAGTAACAAATACAAGAATAAATTTAACACAACATCACAGAAATCGTAGTCTCGACAGTGCCCTTCAACGAATTCCAGAGGTATAATAAAAAACAAACAAAATTTTTGATTGTATAAAATAAAATTTAAAATAATTTATTTAAGGTTGAAGTGTCATCACCAAATGCGGAAACAACAGAAAGTACATTTTGCACAAATTCAATATTAGGTTCGACAATGTGTTCAAAAATTGTTTCATCATCAACAGAAGCAACAACTACAGAATCATCAACAACAGAATTACCCTCATTTACTACTACTACAACGAATTCACAAAATACTCCAATTATTGCTTCCAGTGCCACAGAAAATATTAAAGGTAAATAAAAAATTGATTTTTATAGTATTAATTTAATAACAATAATTAAATATAATATTTAAATTATAATTTTAAAGTTGAACCTTGTACACGACAAAAATCAATTGAAAATTCATATCATAGTACTGAACAACATCAATCCGTTCCAATTAATAAAAATACTGGTGAAAATAAGAAACGTGAAGATTTAACTAGTTTAGGATCTGATGATTCTGGTAAATTTTTATTTAAAAAATTTATTTTACGATATTTAATTTTTTTTACGATATAAAATTTAATATCGTAAAAAATCTTATTTTCTAATTTTTGTAATTTTCGAAATTTTTTTTTTCTTAGGAATAATTTGTGGTTCAGAATCAGATCAAGTTTCATTAAACCGTATTCGACATTCACATGAATCATTAGATTCTGGTGAAATGGATCCAGAAGAAGAATGTATTGAAATATTAGAGACAACATCAATGGACGAAGAATATCGTATGTTACAATCAGATTTATGTTTTTATCAAACACCAGAAAAAGATATAAGAACATTAAAATCGTGTCGTAAACCAGAAGTTGCAACAGCTGAAAATACAGATGATGATATTGAAGATATTAATAAAGAAAAATTATTAAATTTTAATAAAATTAAATCAAATACAAATCGTATATTTCCAATAAATATTGAAAATGATAATAATGATGATTTGATTGATGATGAAGATGATGATACACAAAATACAAAATCAAATTCATCAGATTCAACACAAATACAAGCAACAACACCACAAGATGAAAAATCGAAATCAATTACTGAACAATCAGCCACAACATCAACAACAACAACAGCAGCAGCAACAAAATCAAATGAAGTTTTATTTAAAAATTTTAATTTTTTTGGTGCAACAAAAAATGTAATTTTCCGTACGGCACAAAGTATTATTGAAAATCATGAAAAGAAAATTGCTGCAAAAAATCATAAAACTATTATTGATTCAAATAATAGTAGTGGTACAATAAATGATCCAGATATTAAATCACCAACCGAAATAACAAAGAAAAAAGAATTTTTTGTATTGAAATCAAGTTCAAATAAAAATAAAATTGCAGCAGCAGTAGCTAATACGTCAACAGGTACTACAATACAATCATCACAATCTCAACCAACAACACCAGAAGGATTAATAACAACAGGAACAACACAAGCACCTCCACCACCACCATTTCCTAATACAACAAATCCTACAGTTGTAATAACACCAACATCAACAATACCAACAATTCTTCAGTCTAGTTTATCAGTGCCACCACCCGTAACATCACCAGAAATTGAAAATAAATCAATAACAAAATCAAATTCAATATCATCATTACATAAAATTCGTGTTCCTGGTGTTGTTAAATGTTTTATTAGGGAAAAAGATCCTGTACAACCAACAACACAATTACAACAACAACAATCACAACAACAACAATCAACATTAAATTCATCAACAAAGACTGAAAAAGGTCCAAGTGGACTATTACGTTTTTTTGAATCACCAATATTTAATATACATTTTGCTATACATTATTTATTTTATTCAAAAGAACCGGGTGTCCTTAGTTTTATTGGTAATAAAATATTTAATTTTCCAAATCAAGAAGTTGATTTATATATACCACAATTAATTGTTATGTATATACAAATGGATGAATTAGCTGAAGTATTAGATCCATATTTAACAATACGTTGTCGTAAATCTGTTGATTTTTCATTAAAATGTTTATGGTTATTAGAAGCATATAATTATCAAATTGATAATTGTAGTAATTTTACAAATAATAAAAAAACAAATTTATCATTAATGAAAGAATTATATTCGAAAAAAGAACGTAAACATATATTAAAAACAAATCAAATACAACAACAACAAGTTATATCACCATTAGCAACAACATCAACTGGACAATATCAACAACAACAAAACCAACATCAACATCAACAGCAAAACGAAATAAATGATATTTTATCACCAATTAAAAAAACTCATTATCGTTCACAATCAGATGCAACTGGTTTATTAAATGATTCACGACATTATCCAAATGGTATTGTAGCTGGTGTTAAACCATTTAATTTTACAAATGTTAATCAAACAAATCAAATAATAACAACAAAAATTTATCCATCATTAATACAAACAAGTGGTATTACAAAATTATGTCTTGGTGATTTAACATCTGGTCGGGCATTTGATAATGGTTGTATATGTTTTGAATCGGTTCGTGGTACTGTTAATGATTTATTAGGCCAAAAGACATTATGTTGTTGTGGTGCACCAAAAACATCACCACAAAAAGAATTTATGAAAGCATTAATAAATGTTGGTAAAAATTTAACACAATATCAAACAAAAGCTGAAAAAACAAGTGCATTACGTATATTATTAAATTTAATAAATAAAAATTTACCAGCTCGTGTATGGTTACCATTACATTCAGATGATAAACCACATCATATTGTTCGTATTACAGAAGAAAAAACAGCTGTATTAAATTCAAAAGATAAAACACCATATATTATTTATGTTGAAGTTGTTGAAGTAAATGATATATATTCATCACCAGTTATATTAAAAATGATGCCAACATTAAGACATACTAAAAGTGAAGAAAATTTAGAATCAAATTGTCCACATCATCATCATCATCATTCACAACAGCATCATTTAAATATTATGAAAAAGGATAGTAATAGTTTATGTAATCGTAATAATAATACTAGTAGTAGTGGTGGTGGTGGGAGTGGTAGTTGTGATAATAATAATTATTGTACTGGTTCAACTGTTATTATTAATAAACCAACAAAAAATTCAGAAAGTTCTAATAATTCAGATCATGGTAATAAAGATGATATACAAAATTTTACTGAAGATGATGTATGGTCACAGGAAGATGATGAAATTACAGCACAATATTTAAATTTACATAAAATTAGTGAACGTGATGCAATATCACAAATGTCATTAGATTCATGTGATTCAAGGGATCAAGGTTTGTATATTTTATCAAATTTATTAATTAAATTTCCATATATTAATTCTTATTTTGTTGCAGGTATAACAACATTATTTAATATTGGTGATGTACGAACAAGACATTGTAATAATTTAAATTGTGAAAATACAAAACCATTTAGTAATGATCCAGAAGATCCATCAGCAGCTGCTTTGAAAGTAAAATAATTTAATTAAAATTTTCTCTAATATATTTTTTAAATATTAATTATAATATTTTTCAATTATAAATAGGAGCCATGGCACGAAAAGGAACGACAAATTCGTGAATCTTCACCATATGGTCATTTATCAAATTGGAAATTATTATCAGCAATTGTAAAATGTGGTGATGATTTGCGTCAAGAATTAATGGCAACACAATTATTACAAGTAATAATTTTCAACTAAATTATTTTTTAATATAAATAATAATTTTTAATTTTTGTATTTTTATGATGGTAGATGTTTAAATTAATTTGGCAAGAAGAAAATGTTGATTTATGGGTTCGACCATATAAAATTGTATGTTTATCAGATGATAGTGGTTTAATTGAACCAATTTTAAATACAGTTTCATTACATCAAATTAAAAAGAATTCAAATAAAAGTTTAAAAGATTATTTTATTGATGAATATGGTAAACAAGATGGCGAAGAATTTCAAAAAGCTCAAAAGAATTTTGTACAAAGTTGTGCTGCATATTGCCTTATATCGTATTTATTACAAGTCAAAGACAGGTTTGATTATTAATCATGTTTTTTATTTAGTATTTAAATTATTCAAAAATTTCATTTTTTTTATATATAGACATAATGGTAATATTTTATTACATTCTGATGGTCATTTAATTCACATCGATTTTGGATTTATTTTGAGTATATCACCAAAGAATTTAGGTAAATAGTAAAAATATAAGAATGATCTTTAATAAAAAAGTAAATAATTACAATTTTAAATAAAAATTCAGGTTTTGAACAATCACCATTTAAATTAACAGCTGAATTTGTTGAAGTTATGGGTGGCACATCATCAGAACTATGGACAGAATTTAATCATTTATTATTAAAAGGATTAATGGCAGCAAGAAAGCATATGGATCGTATTATTAATTTAGTTGAAATTATGCGAAGCAGTAAGTTCATTTCAATATTACATTCAAATAATTTAGTCGTCGCTTAAAGTCAAATTAAAATTGCACAAAATTTACAATTTTATTATGTAAGTTTTGAGCAATTTCATGGGAATGTTAGAAAATTGAAAAAAAAAACTAAGTTATATTTAGAATAAACTCTACAATTAATTTTTATTATATTTTAATTTAACTCTTATTTTATTTTAAATCTAGATGCTCAATTACCATGCTTTAAAAATGGTTGTTCTGGTACAGTACAAAATTTACGTAAACGTTTTCATATGAATTTAACGGAACAAGAATTAGAACGTAAAGTTGAACAATTAGTTCAAGATTCATTAAAAAGTTTATCAACAAAACTTTACGATGGTTATCAATATTTTACGAATGGCATTTTGTGAGAGCGATTTTATATGAAAATTTAAATAACTTAAGCTACAGAAGAAGAAAAAAATTAATATATAAAATTTGTTCTCTATGTTTCGTTAATGTAAATAAACAAAAATCTTTAAAAAAAAATGGTAAAATTCGTTTTTGTGTATGTAAAAAAATATTAAAAAGAAAATAAAATTTGAAAATTTAATATTAAACAAAAAATAAAATAAAATAAATTGTTTTTAAGTTGTATTTGTAAATTTCCTTGATATAAATAAACAAATTTAATAAAACAAAAAAAAAATAATTAAGCTAATTAATTATAAATTAAAAAAAATTAAAATTATACAAGATAAAAAAAAAAAATATTTATATAAAATGAAAATAATAAAAATAAACTGAAAATTATTTTTATAATTTTCATATTTATAAATTTACGAATATTATTTACTTAATAAATTTCCATTTTAAAATTAATTATAAAACTTATAATAATAAAACTTTAATTATTAAAATAAATAATTTTTTTGTTTTTTTTATAAATAAATTAAAAATATTTACAAATAATAAAAAAATGAAAAATTTATATAAAAAAAAACACAAAAAACTCAAAAATATATGAAAAAATTCTTAGATATTATTATATTAATAAAATATATATTAAATATACAATTATAAAAATTAATAAATTATTATATTGTCATTATTATTAATTAATTTTTGTATTAAATAAAAAAATATTAAAAAAAAATTACAATAAAATTATTCCAATTAAAACATATACCTAATTAAAATATAATAAAAAATTTCATATTTTATAGTAATTAAATATTATTATTTTTTAAGTTTATTTTCATTCTTTTTTTGTAAATATATTTTTGGGTAAAATTTAATAATAATTGGACAGAGATTAATTTTTTTTTTTGTGTGAAATTACAGAAAATATTTTTCAATTACCAATGAAATTTTTTGTGTAGTAAAATTTTTTTTGTTATGATCAAAAATTTCTTCACTTTATATCATTTTTTATTGTAAAATAATTTTATGAAGTAAAATATTTTTTAGATTTTTGAGTACTACACTGAAATTTCTCAAACCTATGATTACCAAAGTTGACAGTTAAAGTGAAGATTTTTCTTATTGAAATAATAATAATTTTTATAATAATTCCTAATTTCAATTTATCTCTTTTAAAAAAATTCTCACAGAGGGAACATTCTGTTCGTTTAATAATTAAAAAAATTTAAATTTTCCTTTTTATTGTTTTGGGTTGTTTAAATGTTAAAATTCGAGTAAATGATGATAAAAAAAATTTAATAATTTATATTGTGATTGTCCGAAACATTGAATTTAGTTTTAAAATCAAAATTAAACAAATTGTTAAATATATATTATTATATTCAATATATAAAATTTAAAATAAAAATATATTTAAATTAAATAAAATTACTAAAAAAAAAAAATATTAATAAAATTAATTTATATTTTGTCTTCAATTTTTACATTATAAATATTATAAAAATTAAATTATATTTAAAAAAATTTATATTCTTTTTGCTTCGTTAAATAGAAAATATAATTAAATTCTATTAAAAAGAATACTTAATTTAAAACAAGAAAAAAAATCTGGTTTATTTACTCAAACTTTAATCTCTAATCACAAAACCAGGATCGGATAAATTTTGTATGGAAATATCCTTTAAAAAAAAAAACTAAATCTGAAATGGTATTTTTTTACCTTTCATTTAAAGAAGAAGAAGAAAAAATACTGTTGAATTTAATTTTTTTCTGTGAAAAAAATAAATAAATTTTATTAATTAAGAAATATTATAAATTAAATTTAAAAACTAATTAAGGATTAAATATTTAATATTTTAATAAATTTTTATTATTCATTTTTTTTTCTCATCTCTATTAATAAATAATTAATTGTAATAATAATTTAAAATAAAAAAAAAGTATATATAAAAATTTCAATAATTAATATTTAAATATCTAATTCGCTTTTATATTAACAATTTTATTATTAACTTCTATCCTTTTAAACAAATTTCTTATTTTAAATTATTTAATTTAGACAAGTTTTTTTTTCGTAATAAGAATTTTCGTCGAAATTAAATTGTTTCTATAATTAAAAAAAAAAAATATTAAAATCATGGCAGTAAAAATATCGAGATTTTAAAATTAAAATATGTATAAATTTTATTATTTGATGCCTAAAGAAACATTTCGATTAACAACTAAACATTATCCAGTGCTATAATTTTGATCAATACATTTCTTCTTTATTTTTCGTATTAATTTTAACTTTCAAATCATAAATTTATATAATATTTTAGTGAATTATTTAACTATATTTTTTTTTTTAAATATAATAATATATATTTTTTAATACTTTTTATTGTATAATTTTTTTTTTCAAAAATTTACCTTTTATTTCGTATGACTGAATTGGAAAATAAATTTAATTATAAATATTTATTTAATTTGTTTTAATTTTTAATTTTATTTTTTTCAGTTTCTTGGAATTTATATTTTATTTAATACGTATAAATTTAAAATTTTTTGGTATCAAATCAACTGACATATATATCAGCACCATACATAGAATCTTTAAGTGGAATTTAATATTTTTGAAGAAATATCAATTATTTTTAATAATATTTATAAGTTTTATTATAAATTAAATTATATTAAATATTTAGTTGAATTTTTTTATATAGTAATTGTTATATGATTTTATAATAATTTTATTAAATCTCGTTCAGTTTTGAAATTGTAAATGAATGTTAATATTATAGTGTAAATATAAAATTTTAATCTTTTTTTTTTTCAATATTAAAAATGAAATTAATTTTATAAAATATAATTAAATTAAAAATAATAAAACTAGCACTAAAAGAAATGAAGCGTAACAAATTTAAAATATAAATTATATTAAAATATTAACTTTTAAATAAATAAACTTGTTAGTGGTATTAAATATTTGAATAGCATATAAATTATTATATAATTTTTATTTATTGAAATTCCATCAGTTTTGTTTTTGATAAACAAAAAAAAAACATTTAAAATAAATAATTTAAAAATAATTTTTTTGTTATTGTGTGTAAGATTTAGATTTTTTAAAATTGAAAATAATTAAAAGTATAAAATATAAAATTAAATTCAAAAATAATTAGCTAGCTAACTAAATATTATAATATAAATTATACCAGGATGTAAATATTTTAATTATTAATATTATATTTTATGTCCACATAAATTTTAATTTAAAAATTTAAAAAGAAAGCAAAACAAAAATTCGACTGTTTTACATTTAAACACCCTGGAATAATTAATTATATATTTGCGACTTTATATATTAGTAAAATATATTTGAAAACTAAACTATATATATATATATAAATATTAAATATTTAAACTTATTTACTCAAAATATTATACATTAAAAAAAATGCATTTTTGTCTACTAAATAAAATAATTTAAAAATTAAATAAATAAACAAACAAAAATCCTAATTGGATATTTGTAGGGAAAAATATTAATGAAAAACGTAAGGAATATAAATAATGAAGAAAAATATTTGTAATTCAATTTTTCATTTCAGTTTTTTTTTCTTTTGGATAAAAGTAAAATTAGAATAAGATTTTTTGTCTTAAAATTTAAGTATTAAGAAATAAAGAGAAAAAAAACAAATCCAGTTTTTATTAAAGAAATTTTTTTGTGTATATTTTATTATAATTTCTAAGATAGGTTACTTTAGTTTTAGTCTTTTAGTATATTCAGAAAATGTCTCCCTGATTATTTATATTTTTGCATATTTCCATTGTGAATTAAATTTCACGTTAATGGATATCAAATTTACCTATATATTGATTCACGTTAATGGATATCAAATTTACCTATTATATTGATTTCTATAGCTCGTGATCCCGTGTCATTTTTTTCAGATTTTGTAGAAAATTCGAATACAACTTTTTCTCAAATAAATAAAATATTATTTTTAATTATGTATTAATATTTTTATTTAATAATATTTAAGTATATTACATTATACAACTTACAATGTTTTAAATTAAAATACATACAATAAATAATTGTGTATATCATATTTATATATAAAAAAAAACTGGGAATATTTATGAAGTATTAATTTTTGTTGTTGTTAAACAAAAATTTAATTTTTACAACCTCTTCCTGAATTACTGCGTCAAATTGTTAAAATATATTGCAACGAAATTCATTATGTATAATGATACCAACAATTGATTGTTTAATGATTTGAAATTTAAGGATGACTTTTTAAAAAGATCTGTTGAATAAAATAATGTAATATTTTTATTATTTAAATTAAAAAAAAAACATTAGAAATGCCAAACTTTTTTTTATAGTATTCTTTAAATAAATAAATAAATACATCCTATAGGACTAAATGTGAATTTTAGTTTCGTATAGCAATTTTTGCATACAAAATACATAAATCAATTCTTTTTATTTTTATTTTATAATTAAACACAAAAAAAAATCACAATTTCAAAATTTATGTTTTACAGAAAAAAGAAATCTCTGCTATAAATCATTAGACTTACACAACAATAAAAAAAATAATAATGTTAAATAATAAAATGCATTCATATATGATATTTGTCTATTTAAATTCGTGATAATTGTTGCAATAAATTACATGGCCAAATCGCTTCAATTCTTTCCTTAATCAATTGAAACGGTAATGAGATCCAATTAAGTACTGTTTGTGCAATCATACCCATAGGCTCAGGATATTGATGAGTTAATAATGCCAATAGTGCTGTAAATGAACATAATCCAGCTGTAAATAGTATGAAAAATGGCAATTCTTTTTTTGGATATACAGAAACTTCATGAAATGCTGGTAATAATTCACGATCAGCACATTCTGTACAAGTTGGATATGGATAAAATAAATGTCCACGTTCCAATGGATATGGTAACATACGAAATGTTCCCTCCCAAGTACAATGTAATAAATTCAATGCACCCTCAACATTTTTCCAATGATTTAAATGAAAAAATGCATATGCCAAAGCTTCAGAATCACCACGTTTTAATATATGTTCTGGTGGTAAAATAAGCGGTTTAGTTTCCAATAAATATTTTGGTACATGTGGATTAAATTCAACAGCACGATGTATTGCCTCAACAGCACTCATTTCAGCTGCACTTAATCCACGTTTTGAAGCAATATCTGGTGAAAATTTATCAGCTACAGCTCGTGCTTTTAGTAATGCAGCTGTATAACAAATTGTAGCTGATTTTGGTAATGATATATCATCATATTTTGCTAATACAGCTTGACAATCAGCATATGCTTGCATTTCAAGTAATGATTCAATTAAATTTTCATGTATATTAAGAACATTCATAATTGATGGTATTTCTTTTGTTAAATCACGAAACATTTTTGCAGCTTCTTTAAGTTTACCTAATTTACGAGCACACATAGCTAATCGACGTTTAATATAAATTAAAACATTTGTATCACGTCTATGTTGACCTTCTGCTATTGGACCTTGATGCTGAACACTTTGTGATTTACGATAATTAGTTTCTGCAACTTTAAGAGCAGTTTTTAAAATTTTCTCAGCTTCCAGAATTGTTGTTGCTTCCTCTTCTGCTAATAAAATATATGCTGGTGCACAATCTACATTCATTTCAAGTGCATTTTGTGCAGCTTTTATCCTCACAACTGGATTTCTTTCTCGCCATGCTGTTTGCATTATTTCATATTCTGCTTTACCAGCATCACCTAAAAAAATTTTTTTCAATATTTTATTTATACTTATTTTATTTGTATTAGATATACCTTCACATGTAAAAAATGTTTGATGATCTTGAGCACTTAAATTCATATCATAATATGTTAATGGCTCTTTATTTGTAGCCCAATAAAATCTTTGATATTCAGCACCACGAAATAAATTTAATGGATTTCGCCATACTTTACATTCAGGAATTTGTTGTCCCCCATTATTATTGGTATT
Organism: Empis stercorea; assembly: GCA_949752835.1. Classification (NCBI taxonomy): domain Eukaryota; kingdom Metazoa; phylum Arthropoda; class Insecta; order Diptera; family Empididae; genus Empis; species Empis stercorea. Next base: position 4,607,845 of record OX457085.1, read on the forward strand.
TGTTTCATTTGGTGTTTCACCACCATTTATCCAAGGACTTATATGATTAATGGAAACTTGTTCTAAAACCATAATGTGTAAATAGTCATTTAAAAATTTGATAAATTATTTATGATAAGATTCATTTATAATATTATACTAATTACCAATAAATGATGTACCATATTTACGATAATACCACCACTCAAATATTAATATTAATCCAGAAATAAGACTACTTGTACCTGTTAAAGCAACATAAAATTTTGGTGTTAATGTACTTAAGAAAAGTGAAGAATCCCACATTTTTTTTGTTTTTTTTTTCTAATCAAATTATAATGTAAACAAAGTTTTAATTCATTATTTTGTACACTTTTATTAAATATATTTCCACAAATCAATTTACAATTTTTTTTTATTATTCTTCTAAATCTAAAGATATTTTATCGTTTTCAATTTAACGAACGTAAAATTACTAACAAGAACTTTTTTAGCTTACGAATGCAACAAAACCAAAAGCCTGTCAAAATATGTTTGATTTTGATTAAAGCAAAATGTCAAAAGTAAGCATAGTTTATACGACAGAAATGGGAATTGCAAGTGCGAGAGAGCCCTAAGCAATTTTAATTTTTTTGTATTTTGGGTTCCCATTGAAAATTTTTAGGTTTTAGTTTTACAGGATTGTATGAAAAAAAAACTTGACGACAAGAATTTTTGTGCCATCAAGTTGTTTTTTCATACAATCCTGTAAAACTAGAAACTAAAAATTTTCAATGAGAACCCACTGTTAGAATTTTGAATTTCATTCTAGTATTTAAGAAATCTGGTATACATTTGATTTTTTTAAGTAAAATATTATTATTCTGGTTCACTCAATAATAATCTCTGTATACCAAATCTTTCTATTTTGGAAAGTAAAGTTTGTGCTATGAAGTTGGCTACCAGCAGGCCATAGTCTCTACTCTGTGACTATAAATCATATCATTAATTTGTGTGTATAAACACAGTGATCATACTCATCGATATTTTTTGCATGTTGTGCATGTCAAACTAATCTGAATTATAATTAAAGATATAAACAAGAAATTGTTTATAAATAAATAAACATTTTCATTGAATAAAATCAGTCAAAATAAAAGAAAAAATGGGTTATATTCATTTCCCTACCCAATTTACTGAAGAAGAAATAATGCTGCAAGCTAAATATCAAAAATTGAAAAAGAAAGTGAGTGTTTAAAACTTTTTGGTAATTCGTCTTGAATATTTATTTATTTTTAAGAAAAAGGCACTTCAGGCTCTTAAAACTCCAAAACCAGAACAAGAACTAAAAACTTTAACTTTAAAAAGGCCAGCCGATGCAAGAGATGCACGTGAAGTTGCCCGGAAACTAATTAAAAGTGGTGCAATTCCAGCAATTCAAAAACAACAAACAAAACAAGATCAAACTTCATTCAAAAGACCGAAAGGTAACAAAACAAATATGATTTCTAACATAATTAAATATAATTGGATATTTTTACTTTATCAAAGGCCAGGAACGAAAACGAGTTCAACCAGATTCAGGAGTTGCATCTTACCAACCATTTTCTTCCACCCAGAATGATGTTGCACAGGAAACTCTTGGTGATATTATAAATGATAAAGAACCAAAGTACAGTTTATTAAAAATAAAAATATTGTGATAATATTTAACTAAATTTTATATATATATATTTTAGTCGGATTCACAATTTATATCAACAATTTGCAACTGAACGTGATCGTGAAGAACGTGGTTTAAATGATAAAAAAAATGAATCAACGCGTACCGATAAAAGAGCTGGAAATACAATTTTTGTGTCTGGTAATAAGGTTACTGAAGATTTTCTTAAAAAACACTTCAATTGTTTTGGCACAATAGTGAATGTTTCAATGGAAATAGAAAAAGGGTACATTAATTAATAATGCAGTTATAAATGATAATGAATTATATACATACAAATTTTTTTTGTTAGTCGTGGCTTTGTAACATTTTCTAAACCGGAATCTTCAGAGCGAGCAATAAGTGAAATGCATCAAAAAAATATTGGTGGTATACAATTGCAAGTTCAGTTAGCTAGACGTCAACCACAAATTGAACCGATTAATGATGCCTCATCGTCTGCTGTCTGGTCAACGATTGGTAATAATTAAAAAAAAAGCTTTTTTTACAATAAATAATTTAACAATATTTCTTCGCAGCTGCTAGCCAATCACAAAAAGGAAGCCACAAGGATAAAAGAGAAATGATTCAATATACTGAAGATTTTTTGCTTAATTAAAAATATAATCTATCTATATTATAAAGAATGTATGTCTAATTTACAAATATAAATAAAGTTATCATAATAGAGAATTATATTTTCAGTCATATTTATTGGTCAATTAATTCAATTAATTTAATATATACAATGAACAGGATTTTTTACCATACACAGTAATGATAATGCGCATCTGTACTGGTTAACTAGTGTGAAAATGATTTAGGCCAAATATCGTCATTAGTTAATAACAATAACAACAACAGCAAATTTATTATCCCAGTTTGTATTACCTTATAATTTTTTGTAACTTTCATAGTCTTACCATAGAGACAATTACTATTAGTATTTTGTTAGTAATAATTACTATTAGTAATTAGTATTTTGTCATAATTGGAAAAAGATCCACAAACTCGTTATTTCAACTTTCTTAACAAAGATATTATATTCACCAGAGGAACTCATATTAGCGACCTAATGTTTTCAGTTTTTCAAGTCTTTTTCAATTTTTGAATATCTTTATATTATACGGATTTGCTCGTAGTACATACCCAATGAATAACATTAATATAAATATAGTATTTTAATTTTTGTATTAACGATAAAAGTAAGTATGAGTTGAGTATGGCAATGCTTTTTACAATCTATTCGTATACTGTACTAAAATGTAGGTATTTCCATTACCTTAAATTCAAGCTAGTAAACATGTCTATGCGACACTCGTAGTCCATACCCAGTGGATTCTAACCACCACATCCTCTTTCATATATTAACATTTTAACTATTAATCAAAGCCGTATATAATATATAAAAATATTCAAAAATTGAAAAAGACTTAAAAAACTGAAAACATTAGGTCGCCAAATGAGTCCCCCTGGTGAATAGAATATCTTTGTTAAGAAATTTAAATAACGAGTTTGTGGATAAGACCATAGATACAATTGTGTCTTTGGCCTTACTTATTTTCGATTGCTTCAATTAGAAATCTAAAAAGTTTATTTTCAAACACATTACAATATTTTTGTAATAGCAAATTTAGAAATACAAATTTTTTATGTTAATTTGTATTCCCTTTTATTTATTATTTCTCACAATAATTTTAACAAAATGAAAATTCAAATAAGATATGTAAGAAGTATAATATAAGTATATTAAATATTTCTGCTCTATTTATAAATATAGTTTGTTATATTAAAAATAATAATAGTAACTAAAAACAAGTATTGATTATATGTAAACGAAAAAAACCGGACATAAATTCACCACTCTACCAAGATAAATTTTTAATTCTTTTTTAATATTGATTTTTTTTACGGTGTACGGTTGATAATGTTGTATATAAAAACAGTTATTTAAAATGCAATGGCAACTTTTTTTTAACCTAGTCAAATAAAAATATAGATCCTCGAAACAGTGTACATATTACTTATTTACAAATTAATTTTTTATACTATTTATTTATGAGTAACTAATTATTCTTGTAATTTTTTTTATTGTTGCTGTCTACCATCATTACCTGGTGGATTAAAGTAATCCCAATGATGGTGGTGAATATTTTTACCAGACATAGCCATAAATAAAAATCCTAATGTCATTAAAATGAAAATTGCAATTAATGTCCCTATATTACGTTCTCCACCCTCCACCTTTTGACTAGTACGTACATAATTTGCTACTTGATTCATTGATCGTAGTATTGATGTACCACAGGCTTGTAAAAATTGCCCACCTAATTGTGCTACAGTTGGTTCTGGTGAACGTGTACCATGACTTCGATGACGATGACTATCCTCAGATGATGAATCTCGTCTGCGATGATGTCTGCGACGTCTAGGTGCTTGCATATTTGGCTGGTAATCTTCTTCTGTAGGATCACGAAGTTGAAAGAACGATGCTGGCGGTACTGAATGCATATATTCAGAAGGAAATAAAGGTTGTTGTGGTAATGGAGGTCGTTCTGGTGGTCTATCTGATTGTACTGCAGGGTATGATTGTTTTTCAGATGTTTTGTCAGCGCTTTCAATTGTTTGGGTTTCAGCTGGTATGTGGCTACGCTCTGTAGTTCTAACTCTTTCAACAATTTCTTCAATAAAACCAGCTGGTAATTCCAGATTTCTCACAACTAAATTTCCTGATTTACATTCCAATTCATCTGCACCAATTTGTGTCCCCTGCAGGCTTGAAACCATTATATGACCAGCTTGTAATGCATGAACTCGTAATCTTTCAACTTCTAAATCTGCCACTGCCATACGATTTGGGGGTATGGGTGTTTCAGCAATAGGCAAAGAACTTTCTATCACAGCTGACAGTGTAGATGACTCTGTCGCTATAGTACTTTTTTCTTCAGAAAGGATATTTGTTGAAGACCGCTTACGTGGCGGCGGATTCGGTGGAGGTGACATTTCCGGTTCTATTACTTCTACGTCAGGATCAGGATAGGACTCTAAACTAGGTATAGGAGATTCAGTAAGCCTTCCCTCATATTCACGATTTTCGGGCTTAATATCACTATCGACCTCCGGACTTTTTTCAGAAGAATCCGCAAATTCTCTTTCTAATTGTCGAATTTTTTCCATTATTTGTCGATCTTCTTCTTCTTGTCTTTCTAATTCTCTTATTTTTTCCATAACTCTACGATCTTCTTCTTGCCTTCTCCGTCGTTCATCGTCTTCTCTTTGTTGTTCTGTTTTATATTTTTTCATCTTCTCCTCTTCAATCTCTAATTCTTTTAATTTTTCTATGGTTCTCTTCTCTTCTTCTTCTTCAAGTCTCTGCAATTCCCTGATTTTTTCCATAATTTCTCGCTCTTCTTCTTCTTCTCTCTGACGAATTTCGTCCATAATTCTACTGTCTTCTTCTTGTTGCCTTAATCTTTGTTCTTCTCCTAAATATTCATTCAGTCTTTCTTTCTCATCATCGCATATTGCATGTCTTCCAACTGACTTAACTGTTGAAGTTTGATAACTTTTTGTGGTGGGATACATATCACCAAATTGTTCTTCAAATATTAAATCATCATCTACAGGCTGTACTGTTAATGAAGCCTCTAGTATTGTTTCACTAGCATTATTCGGAACCGGAGTTGGTACTCTTTTTTCAATGACTATTGCCGACGGTGTTTGTGGGCGACTATGAGATCTAGATCTATCCGCAGCAGAAGAATTCTTCGATTTCTCCGAGAAACTCTTTTGGTTTGCATCTCTAAAACGTTGAATTCCCTTTGTTAAATTATCTTCTGTTGTCCATTTATTAAAATCTAATTCATTTCTTTGATCTTCCTTAAGAAGGTCTTCAAGCGTTTTCGAATTTCTAGGTTCAATAACTTTCATGTCATCGGTTATTTCAAATTCTTCACATACAAAGTCATCTGGAAGTGGGTCCGTTTGAGTTGATACTTCAACTTCAATACATTTATCTATCATTTTTTCAATGTCATAGTTTCCATTCATTTGAATATCAGATCTTATTTTCTCAGTATCATCATCATGATCATCTTTATATCCATCGTTACCATCTTCATGGTGGTGCTTTTTCTTTCCTCGTGGTGGTGGAGGTGGTGGTGGTAATGGACGATATTTCATTTTTTTTATCACATCTCCAGATTGCAGATCTTTCTGTAAATCAGCTTGCTGAATTATTTGGTCTTCTTCTAGTTCTTCATATTGAGTAATATCCGAAGCGCTTCTGAAATTAATGTAATATTTCATTTATAATTTCAATTTAAAAATGTAAGTTAATTTTTTTACTTTTGTAAATCTGCTGAACCAAATGATGTTTTTCGTCTAGGAGGTCTGGATGGACCTATAGTGCTATAACATCTTTTCGGCCGTTCCGGAGGTGGCGTTTCTTTTGTAGAATGTGGCATAGTTGCAAAGTTACCTGATTGTCGTGTATGTTTTTTACGCCTAGTTGGAGGTGGTGGTCTTGGTGGTGGTTCTTTTCTAACAACAGCATATCTATATATAAAAATATGTAAAATAATTACTTTAAATACTACATATTTAGATTTTTACCCATCATTTCCTTTAATTTCTATTGTAAACTTTTCGTTGGTCTCTTCTGGAACAGACGCTAATGAATCGGCTCCATGAGATGTTCTGTCATCCTCATCATAATGTGTTCCAGTTCGGAATTTTTGGTTGAAACCTACTGGGCTTATTAAACTTTCGGGTTGAGCCAGTGGAATAACATAAGCATGCTCCGTGCGATAAACGATTACCTATAAAAAATTAATTTTGTATTACACTTTGTTAACAACAAAAACTAAATTAAATAATACATCTTCCGGTTGATTATCACTTTGTAGAAAAGTATTTGAAACCGATCTGCCACCAAATCCATTTATAAACGAATCCTTTTCTACACTGTCCGTTGTTTGTCTTTTACGACGTCTCGGTGCCTGTGGTGGCTGCTTTAATTTAAATTCTTCAATATCTTCGTCACCGTTTTCTTCATTCAACTGTTTGTGATAATATTCCTTTTCAATGTCATCAAAATAGGAGTTATTTTGAATATCAGATTGACTGTCCTGAGAATATCCTTTTTTTGACTTCCTTAGAGGCCTATTAGGTGGAATATTATGAAAATAATCACTTCCAGTTTGTGGCAAAGATATATTGTCATCATAATTTTCTTTTTCTTCTTCATTGTAACCTTGTGAAATTTCTTGAGACTCTGTTTTATTATTAGCATTATTGTAATTTTTTACACGTCTTGGTTTTGGTGGTGGTATATCATATCCAAAATCACCTTGGTCTTGACTTGAACCTAGCATTGAATCGGGATACTCATCTTGCGGATTACCAAGTTGTGCAAGAGAATTAACAGGATTATCAAATCCTTCGCGAATAGCTGAGCTTATGTATTGTCGTATTTCTATATTATCTTGAGATATTCCTCGTTTTCGTAAGAAAAATTCATCATCATCAATTTCTTCTATAACACCTTTTTTAGCACCAGAACTTCCCGTTGATTGTGTTTCATGGTTTGTATTCATTGAACCAGTTAATGCATCTTCTGAAGCATACTTATTGTTATATCCTTCATTCTCCATTTCAGATTGTCTTAAAATTTTATTTCGCATTGCATCTTTATCTGTCCATCCCACATCTTTACTCTCTTCTGATATATTTGAATCCTGGTGAATCATTGGATGACGCTGTTTAAATTCACCGTGTCTACTTTTTGAAATTTCGTGAATAGCACGATTTTCTTCATCATAATCCGCATATTGCTTATGTTCAACAATTCCTATAGCTGCTAATTCATTTTCTTCTTGTGCTATTAGATCATCTTTCATTCTTCGTTCCATTGAAGATTCTCGATCAAAACTTTCTACTTCACTTCCATATCTTTGGAATCTTCCACTTTCACTATCACCGAAACTTACGTCTGAAAATTTGTCCTGCCACCTAGATCCGACTGGGCCTTCAGCACGTGTTCCTCTTAAAACTGTAGTTAATTTCACTGATGGTGGTGTTTCCGTACTTGGTATAGTGCTGATTTCATTTGTTCTTGATACGTCTTCAATTGAATCTTTTATTTTCTTTCGTCTAAGTGCTCGTGGATATGTACCAAAATTGAATTCGAATTTCTTTTTAGCCGGGGTGGCTGCGGATTCTGGCGTTGTTGCAGATTCACCAGTTTGAATTGATGTAGCAGCAACGTCTTCTTCTTTAAATGATTTGCTTCTCTTTAACTTGAGTGACGAGAATTTTCCGGGTATCTTAAACTTTGACATATCTGGTTTATTGAATTTCGTAAATTCAGGCCGTTTAAATTCAATTTTTTTAAATTCGGGTTTTTTGAATTTTGACATATCTGGTGATTTAAATTTAGGCATATCTGGAATTTTGATTTTTGTAAATTCTGGTGCTTTAAATTTCCGTGTTTCTTTTGTAGCCTTTGGACTGTCGCCAGATGTAGGTGATGGCTTCTTTTTGTCCCTTCGAAATTTGGTTTTTACTTTACCTGCTTGGGTCCGAATTCCAGCTTTAAGTTTTTTGCTTCTATCCTGTGCACTAGAAATAAAACTTTTTTTCTGATTTTCCCCTTTAAGAGGCAATTCTTCTAAAGTACTGGAGTCCACTTGACTTGTGTGTATATTATAATCAGTTCTTTGTTCAGTACGAGGTATAGTAGCATCAGAACTAGCAAAATATCGATCTTCTAAATCACGCTGCAATTCTTCAGCTTGTTGAATTCCATCAGGCTGCTGCTGATCTATTGATGTTGGTTTTGGTGCTGCAATAATATGTGGAGATGCTTCTTTCTTGAGAATAGATGTTGTTTCCTGAGGTTCTCCAATCGGTTCATATTCATGATCACTGCAAATATACAAAATAATAACATAAAATATACTGCACATAAAGATATTCATAATACCTAATTTTAAAAAAAAACGAGAATTCATAAAAATTGGCAACTTTAATTTTTGGCAAACAATTTAATACATAAAACTATTCAAAATAAAATCATTTTTATTTTTAGACTGACCTAACTACATTACTTTAATAAATATAGGAAATGTTTAAGGGAAATATGAAAGAGATAAATTTTAATTTTCTTACGAATAATGTGTTGTACGTATAGTATATATTTTACAATATTTTTTAACCTATTTAATTTTTCGTTAAGTCATCTAATGAAAAAATTTTAGTGGTAGTAGGATCATAAAAGTTTACTTAAAAATAATAATAAATCATAGCTAATTTCAATCAATGAAACATATTTAGAATATATTCAGATATAAAATATTCCCCGCAGTATCTTACCGCTTAAAATACGTTTTTTCCAACCAATCATTTTTATCGCTTGCCTTTGGAGAAGCCCTCCTTAATTTTTCCATATCTTCAATTCTAGATTGATGTCCTACAAAATCAAAACTAACAGTTTTCATCATACGACCAGCTGCGAAATCAATGGCAGAATCCTGGGATGAATTAGTACGATCTTGAGATCTAGTTCTGTCGAAATAATTTTTCCTACGCAATATAGCTGATTGCATTATCCTTTGTTCAGAAGGACCTCGTGCTGTAGTTGTATCTATAATTGATCTCGTTACGAATGATTTTTCGCAATCTTCAGTTGCATCAACCTTTAAATCCTTATTTTCATCGATATAACCTTCTATATTTGATTCTTCATCCATATATTCAGGATCATCGATTCCAATATTAACCGAAACTAGAAATTTATTTTGATCTGAAGTCTGTGGCTGCGGTATTGACTGATTATTATACTGATTTGGACTATATTCTGCGACAATTTTAGGCATGATTGATATATCTGGTTGACTAGATGCTAAATGTCGTGATTTAAGAGGTTTTTTTTGTTGACCTAGAAACACTTGTACAGGAGCACTATCATTCCTCCAATCCATTCTATTTTCGTTGGATTTTTGCGATTCGCTCAAATTTATATTGCTTATTTTTAAATTTTGTAAAGACTGCGCTGATGGCGAAGTAATTATTTTTTTCGGCTTAGTTGAATATTGATCAAGCTCATCAACTTTCAGTGAAAATGTCTCATGTACAGTTGTAGCAGTTGGCTGATTTGATTTTGAATCACTCAATGTCATTTTCATTGGCTCACTAACAGACATTGCCATCAATTGATTATTATTTGATGACATCATTATCAGTTCCGGTTTACTTTTACTTATCATTCGACCTGGCGATCTTTCACGTGAAGGTGATTTAGATTTTTCTCTTGATCTCGGTAATTCCATTGTAGAATTTCGCTCAATGTTTTCTTTCCTGCCAAAAAATCTCATAGGTGTTCTTTCTCGAATCGGTGATTCAGATGTTTTCTCATTATTTTTAAATTCTTCGGTTACTTTATTCTCTACCGATTTCTCTTTATTACCAAAAAATTTTCTAAATGATGATTGACGAGAACCAGTTTTACTTTTATTTTCACATTCCGGTAATGGAAGTGGAAGCTGGGGTTTTTGTTTCATCTGTATTGGTGAATTATCAAAATCCTTTCCATGTTGTCTTTTTAAATCTTGTGATTTAGGTGGAAATGTATTATCAGAGAATTGATGGCGCTCTGATGATACATTTTTTTCAGGATGTTCTTTTATAATTATAGGTGGTGGTTCTGGTAAAACATGATTTTCTGTTATAATTGTTTCTAATTCGATTGACATAACAGGAATTTCTATTTGATTAATGGGAATTGTAGTTTCTTGATAAACCTTTTCAGGTTCTGGCACAGAAATTTCAAACATGGGTGGTGGGCTTACTTGCCTTATAGGGGGTTCGTAGATTGGTATTGGCTGATTTTGTTTTAAAATTTTCTGGTAGGTGCCAGATGGTGTATTTATATTTTTTGTATTGAACTCACTTTGTGGGGGACTAATTTGACTTGTGTGTGGTTGCTCGTAAATTGGTATTGATTGATTTTGTTTCATAAGATTCGGGGATATGTTATATGATGGATTAATTTCATTTACACTTTTATCAGTTGATTGAGAAACTAATACAGACTGGCTCTGTTTCATAATATTATTTGATGAATTATATATATTCATTTCTTTACTAGTTCTTTCAATTGGATGATATACTGTTATGGACTGTTTAGTGTTATTCGGATCATTGTTGTGTGATTCATTAATTTCCTTAGTATTTATATTAGGTTTTTGATTAGTTGATATTAACTGATTCTGTTGCGTAAAATCAAGCGATGTGTGAAGAGAAGGACTCATTTCTCTGCTACGTGATTCATTTGGTTCATAAATTGGTATAGGCTGGTTCTGTTTAAAATAATTTTGTGAGGTATCATGTAGATTTTCTTTGCCTTCTTCTAAGGCGACTTTGTTTTGCCTAAACTCTTCATAAACCGAAAACTCTGGCTTTTTTAAACCAACAGTAGGAACTGGTGTCGGAGGCATAATATTGAAATGCGGAATCTCTGTTTTCGAACTTCGTCTTGAATGAATTCCATATTGCATTGGAACGTTTATATCAGCAATAAATAAATCTTGCTGTGATTGTGGTCTCGATATTCGCCTTAATTCAATACCACTTTTGGTTGAAATTGTATCTGGATCACGCATACCAAAACTTCTATTTGATAAACGATCAGTTGATATTTCACGTTGGTTTCGTGACAATACTGGACCCACAACAGCCATTCCACTTGGATCAGTCGCATCGCTTATACTACGTACAACTAATCCTCGGCGTTTAATTTCATCTAAATTTTGAGATCTTGATCCACCAAAACTACGATTCGAAATTTGATCAAAAGATTTTTGACCACCAAAACTTTTAGTTGAAATTCTATCTGCATCTGATTTATGGCCATCAGTTCCTCCTCTACCTGGGACAACACAACTTTTTGTTGATACTTGATCAAATTGTATTCGATAGTTATTGGGTGTTTGTAAAAATTCATCTGATAATTGTTGTATATTATCTACATGATAGTCTTGTTGAGAATCAGGTCTCGAACCTACAGGATTTATTCGATCTGGTAGTAATGAATCACATTGAAAATATTGACATGCACAACGAACATCTAATGGACCGCCGCTAACACTGTCAGCTCGTGATATGTAATGTTTTTTTTCACGGGGTATCGCACCAACAGATGCCGAACGTTTTGGAGGCGGCGGATCTGTTAATATTGAAGGTAATGATGTATCCATATTATTTTATTCGCACAATTAATTTCGAAATTTAATGTCTTATTGGTTTTTTTTTGTCTTTTTGTTATTTATGCTTCGAATTAGCAAAAAAAAAAAAGTTCAAGTTATTTTCTAAAAATAATATTCGAAAAAAAAACGGAGTGATGATTTATATAATAAAAATTTAAATTTATCGTATTTTAAAACCACAAAAATTAATTTTACTTTTATTTAAAAAAAAACAAACAAAAACTGAAATTATTTATTATGTCCTATGATTTTCAGAATATTAATTAACATTTCTTTTTAATAAATTATATTCGACGAACACACTAAAAATTATTTCTCTTTTTTAATTTTAATTTTAAACAATAATTTTTATTTATATTTTTATTAATTTATTATTAGATTTATGCATAAATAATATTTTTTTATAAAAAAAGGAATGAGTCGCGTTTAAACGACAATAAAAAAAGAGAGATTATTAAACAAAATTATATAAACTAAAAATAAAAAAAATTTTTAGTTAATTTTTTTTTAAGTGATGTTCATCGTTGTGATTTTCTTTTAGTACTGAGAAATTTGAATGTGCTGAAAAATAAGTACATGTATTTTCATTCGTTTTACTGTTGAATTTTTAGAACAGCTTAATTCCTATTTCTAGCATCAACTTAAAAAAGCTTTTCCTTTTTGTATCATTCAATATTAAGTTCATTAGAGCAAATATAAAGAAGCAATTTTCTTTTCATTCCGAAAAATTAAATACATCAGTTATTTATTATTATAATTATACAATAGGTAAACAAAACCCCCACACAATTTATTAAGAATTTGCTTTTTTCTTATTAAGACAGTTTCAATCTTATAGTTTTCTGGATGCTTTTCAGAGTCCCAATCTACAAATCAACCATACAACTAAAATCTTACTATTACTTAAAATTGAGTAAAAATATCTAAATGAAGCTTATTTTTGATGATGACTGAATGGGGAAACGAATTCTGGAATTCATTGTAACGTAACATGGAATAATGCATTATATTATAATATAGACTTGATACGTAATGTAGTCAAATTCATTCAAAGATCGATTCATCCCTAATTAAATATTGATAGCATTTCTTAAATATAAATTGGTACTATTTTCAATTAAGATACTACATTTTGGTCCCCATTAAAAAATTGTTTTACGAAAGTTAGTTTTTAAGTCAATTTGTGAAAAAATCCTCT